>JAXCHB010000033.1:7200000-7800000 GCA_036926305.1 Uropetala carovei | reverse complement strand
TGAAATTCAACAGGCACTTCCGTTAGTATAAAATAAGATACGACTAGGGGTGCCCTGGATCTCCGATCCTCAACGCTATTTAAATAAGCTGAAGTTTTAGTGAAGTAATTTTTATTGAATAATTAATGAAGTAAATGAAATGCAAAGAATTAAAATAAAAAATTTTTCATTGCAAAAATTTTTAAGCTGTTAGTAAATTTTTGTTAGTAGATTAATCAGTCAGTATCTCTCTCAAGACAATGTTCTTCAGCTTTCCGTCACGTCTATTAGCCATGACTTCAATATTTGCAAATGATCCACCTCTTGATTTACCAAGCGAAAGAAACAGAATACTTCAAATAAAGTCCTATGTTTGACATTGTTTGACCCTACGCCTTGTTGGTTGTCATTGAAAAAGCTGGTCTTATTGGAAATTGGCGCCGCTTGATACCAAACGGTCATCCAGCATCTGAAAGAATCAATGAAATTGTCGGTATCAAAGCTCGATCACGTCCACGAACTCCAACGGCAATAATGCATTCAATGACATAATACTGGATTGATTTCATTATCAGTCTTGTATCATTGCATAATCCTCGGTTTATACTATCTTATTCCTGCGAAGTATACATGTTACACGGTTAAAGTTTTCAGAGATACGATATTTGTTTATAAATTTTGTGGATTTTTCGTACTCTTTACGGGCGTTTCCAAGGAGGCCGTCATTGTTACCTGCGATTCAGTTAGCTTGAAAGAAGATTACAAATAGACGAAAGTTTAGCGTTATTCGCTTCGCACTTTTGTTTAAGCATCGAAGCTATCGGTGTTTATGGATAGCAACATAAATAGATACTGATTATTGTTTAGGAAGCGTTCATTGATGAAAGTAATTGAACTTTCTTTCGTCAATTGAATACTGGAATGTTACATTTTTTGTAAGTAAAACGTTTATATTTTACACTAGCATAATTGCCCGTTGAATTTCAACTGGTTTAATGAATCTAAATTTTCGTCAATGCAACATGTAAAAATCGCAATAAAATTGAGCACTGTTTTAACCATTGAATATTTCTATATTATAAGTCTGTTTTAATTAATGAACTAAAATCTCACAGATTCCTTGTGTATAAAATAGTACCTTTCTTTCTACTAAAATAGCCATTGTTATTAGTTTTACATTGATTATAGCATTAGGATTTCAATTTCATTAAATAAGCAGAATTCCGGTTCCAAAAAATTGGTTCAATCGTCAATTGCTTCTGATAATAATTTAAGTAGATTTTGGAATATAATGTACCTCAATATCGTTTATCGTCTGCTCAGCACTCTTGCGTTCTCATTTTCCGAAACAACCACTTTCGCCAGTTTTAAATGGGTTTCAAACTTAGTTAGAAGAGAACTTGATTCGTTTCAGTTAAAATAACCACATAACAAACTTCTTATTCCAAAGAAAATCCTTTTATAATATGCAATGTTAACCTAGAATTCATTCATTCTTAAAAGTGAATAGAAGTACCATGTACATATATTTCTTTCAACTAAAATAGCCACTATTAACAGATTTTAATGGATTAATGCATTAACATTTCAATTTCATGAAAAAGCAGAATCCCGGTAACAAAATAATTTGTTGAATCTTCAATTGCCTCTGATAATACTTTAAAAAGATTTTGGAATAAAAAGTACCTTAATATCGTTTATCGTCCGCTCACCACTGTGGACTTTTCAGTTTCCGAAACAACAACTTTCAATAGTTTTAAATAGAGTTTTGCTTTGAATTGGTACTTTCCTGTTAACGGGAATACCTCAAAAAATAAACGTGTTATTGTGATATTTTGTTTGTTAACAATGCGTAACAAATCTCGTTAAGATATTTACGTTGATTCCTTAATGATGAATTTGTGGAGCTTGCCGAGGAGTGAAGAAGAAGCTGTATCTTTGCTTCAAGACCATGGTATTTTATCTAAAAGGCGAATGTGCAAGAAGGGTCATATTATGAAACTTCACTTCTGTGACAGAATATTTTGGAAATGCAACGCGAAAACCTGTCAGCAGAAGTATTCATGTGGCGACAACATAACAAAGAAATCGACATATTTCCAGCTATTTTAAATGCCATGAAGACATATTGGCCCCCTAGTAACATAAATTCAGGTTGCATTAGTAATTATGTTGCTTTTATTAATAAATAAGTTTCAAAAAAGTGTGATTTTTAAGTAATTCCCCCCTTGTTCCGCATTGTTAAGAAACAAATCCGTCGTAACATATCACAACAATACGTGTTTATTTTTTGAGGTATTCCCGTTAACACGAAAGTACCCAAAATACTTGAGTCAATTCAGTACAACTTCCACTTGACATACTGTAAATTCAAAAGTAACTCCTTTATTAATAGGCAATGCTAGCATAAAATTAATTCATTCTGTAAAGTGAATAAATAAAGTTCTTTCTTTAAACTATAATAGCCGCTGTTATTAGATTTAAATGGATTATAAGAACTTACTCTGTATTAAATAAGTACCAAAATTCCTTTTATAAAAAGAAATTAATTCATTAAAAGATCCACTGTTGTTTCTTCGAAAATTGCCTGTTAACAGTTTTAAATGTCCTTTTAATTTTAATTGAATTTTAATTTATATTCTTTTCCAAACTTCGGCCATTGTTACGAAATTAATTCGAGGAATAACAACATAAATTCGTAAGCACGTATGGTTTACAAATAATTTAATTTAAGAATGCTTTTTATTTCCAATTTTTATAAAATGACACTGTTGATACTTAAATTTTTTTATATTTACGTTAATATACTTATTTTCCACAAAACACGCCAATCTGTCCCCTTCTTTCCTCTCTCTCTCTCGTATTGAAGCTAACAATGCTAATGGTCGACATAGCATCATCACGTTAAAATGGCGAGATTTTCACAAAATATGCAAATTAAACGTTCAACATGGAATATTTCGAACCGTGGGCGAAGAAAGACGAACGGAATAAGAAACTTTATAACCTTTTCTTCAAAATGGTTCGAATCCGAAGGTCGTCTGTTAATTTCTTCTAATTTTAATTTCCAAATGAATAAAAGCCTGCACGTCGAAAAATCACGTTTTACGTGTTAAGTAATGGGAAAAGGAAATGCCTCTCTTGGAGACGAACCAAGGAATTTTTTCGCGATTTAAATTCGTCATCACCTGGAAAAGTGTCAATGAAGCATCTCTACCAAATTTCGAGTTTCTATCATTATTATATTTCTCGAGTTATTAGCGTTTGCCTAGCGTGATCAACCAACCAACCAACGGATGACGGCTATTATTATTATGAATTATTATATAATTATAATGTTTATTAACGTAAATAAGCTTACGTAACTGGTGTACATTTACCGGAGTCAGTGTTCATTCATGGACTAGCAGGTCGCTTTTTCACGGGTTTCTTGCTTACAAGACATAAAAGTATATATTTCAGCGAGGCATAATTACACAAGCAATGAAGCTGGATTTGGCGAATGTGATATATATGATAGGAAATAGAATTACCGTTAAATTTGAATGCAATACGTTCGTTGTTACAGCCGAATATGATTAATTTTTAAGAAAAGCTAATTGAAATGACGAAGTATCTACTATATATTTTAAAGTGCTGCAGTAGCTTCATTAAATCCGTTGAAATTCAACGGGAAATTCTGCTAGTATTCAATATTTAGGGTTGCCAACTCACTTCTTTCTAAATTGAAATTTTTCAAAAGAAATCGAATTTTGGCTATACATGTATTAGATAATTTTTATATAAAGACAAAAAAGTATAAAATAAAACAAATTAAAAAAATTTAGTGAATGCACTTTTATGAGAATTAAATGTACTAAAAAAAACAATTTCTTTTCTAGATAAATATTGTTATTGAAAAATTTGTATGCTTCATGAAAGTGGATGGCTTACTGTGGGAAATTATTTTTTATCAACCAACTAATTTATACTATTATGCCAGTATCATATTCCACAACAAGCCATCCACTTTTCTGAAGCATACAAATTTTTCAATAACAATACTGATCTAGAAAAAAAAAATTTTTCGCTTTTGAGTGCATTTTCATTCGCATGAAAGTGTATTCCGTAAAAAAAAATTTTAAATCTGTTTTATTCCATTGAATTGGTCCATATTCTAGACTGAAAAATTTCCTACGTCTTAAACATGTATTAATTAGGAATATTATATACATGAATTGTATATCAATATTTAATTTCGAATATTGCATCAAGTGATTTGTTAAGTGTAAAAGGGGAAATATGAGTTATATAAAAGAAGAATGAAATGTGAATTGGGATTCGAAGGCCGAAATAACATTTGGATTTATTTCCCTCTTCAGAGTTGGCAATTATTGGTCGATGAATTTTTAGGTACGTATTTAGTTATTATAATACAACAGTTTTAATGGAGTTGTTATTCATTTGCTTATTATACACCAGGGAAGCTGTAAATATCTGATAAAGCAACGATCTATGCGGAGATAATTCCGTCTATTTGCGATAATTATTAACACTTAACGTATTCTTCTTGACGACGGCAATTACTCTGCTTTTGAAAGACTGATCTTTCCAATAGAGTCGACGTAGAAGTTTATTTCCTCTTTCCTGACCCACGAACCGTTATATCTGTCATGACTCATATTTCAATAGTTCTCTGGCATAAAGTTCATTTTCAGAGAAATGCGTCGAAACTGGAAATACGTCGAGAATAAATGTTTTAACGGTCACTACTCGCAAGGATAAAGGGGAACGCGCATAGATTATTATCTTCTGGGAAGTATAAGGGAGTGTTCGGTGGTGGAATACCTATTACACCGGCCGGGTCTCGTGTTCGGATCTCTCTTGTACTCGCGGTGTAAGATCTCGTGGTCGGGAAAGGAGTTGAGTGTAATGCTTGCTATTGGGCTCCTTCCTGAGGAAGGGAGTGTTTAACGCCACAAATTTTTTTCAGGAATATTTGATTATATAATAGATTCGTAAATAATACTTTTCCAACACGAGGGAGGGAGGAAGAAAGGAGGGAGAGAGAGGGAAGTGAAGGGAGGGAGGGAGTGAGAGGGTGGGAGGAAGAGAGAGAGAGGGACAGACAGACAAACGGCTTTATTCAGGGCGAGATTGAGACAAAAAATCTTTTGTTCCATCTAACCTAGGGTTTCTGAAATATTTTTGGCCCCGTACCCCTTTGAATACAATCAATAAATTGAAATGCATCCCCTTATAAAATAATACAAGTATTACACAAGATGGAGTTATGTAAAAACGATCGAGTTCATATATAATAAATAACACTTATTGGGACGAATGTGGCTCTTTACCAAGGCATAAAGAATCAATCGTTGGCTCGATTGAAGAAAGCCGCAATCGTAGGTCGCGTTCGACATGCAATTTCTGACGATTTTTTGTCTGAATTAAACTCAGAGGCGAAAATATAGATTCGCACATCCACGTTGTGGAGAAAGGAATGACCATTTTGATTGCTCTTTTGGCCATATTCACATACACGTAGTAGATACTCCATTGCAGGAAACGCGAACATATATTACGTTGTACACTTTCATAACTTGTTTTTTCTTGTAAACTCGTAAAGATTTAGTTATTTCGCCTTAACTTACTTTTAAATAAACATTTCTTTCGGGTAACATTTCCTTTCTTGTGAGCGCGTAAAAAGTTTTCTTCGCGCGTTTTTTCTTCAATTAAAAATTTATAAAATTGAACTACTAAGAAATGAAATAAATGTAGTATAATGAATTTTCTTATTGAAATGTTTTATAATAAGATTTTGAATGAAATAACAGATTTACATGTTCAATTCAAGTTTCGGTGAAGATATTAGAAAAGTAGATACTTGTGCCTAATTGACAAAACCTTCTCTTCGGGTTGGGAAATAGTCACTCAACACTCGAGTCTAAGAAAAACGTTGGGCAGCTTGAGATACGGCCTCTTCGGCGACACAAGAGCAAATAAAATCCCTTCACATAGAGTAACATCTGTCATTCTTTTTGCGGTTTCTTCTGGATAAAGGTTGTAAAAGGAAAAGTTGCAAGCGTTGTAAAAGAAAAACCGCCTATTCCTACTGTTATTGAAAATTTTTTTATGCTTCATAAAATTGGATGGCTTACTGTGTTAAATTATACTGGTATAATAGAAGAAATTAGTTGGCTTCTTTTATCAACCATCTTATTTATTCTATTATACCCGTATCATTTCCCACAATAAGCCTTCCACTTTTCTGAAGCATACAAATTTTTTGATAACAATATTTATCTAGAAAAAAAATAATTTTTTGCTTTTGAGTGCATTTTCATTCGCATAAAAGTGTATTCCGTAAAATATTTTTTAAAATATGTTTTATTCCATTGAATTGGTCCATATTCTAGACTGAAAATTTTCCTACGTCTTAAACATGTATTAATTAGGAGTATTATATACATTATTTGTATGACAATATTTAATTTCGAATAATGCATGAAGTGATTTTTATGTGTAAAAGGGGAAATATGTGTTATTTAAAGGAAGAATGAAATATGAATTGGGATTGGATGGCCGAAATAACATTTGGATTTATTTCCCTCTTCAGAGTTGGCAATTATTGGTCTATGAATTTTTAGGTACGTATTTAGTTATTAAAATACAACAGGTTTAATGGAGTTGTTATTCATTTGCTTATTATACACCAGGGAAGCTGTAAATATCTGATAAAGCAACGATCCATGCGGAGATAATTCCGTCTATTTGCGATAATTAACACTTAACGTATTCTTCTTGACGACGGCAATTACTCTTCTTTTGAAAGACTGATCTTTCCAATAGAGTCGACGTAGAAGTTTATTTCCTCTTTCCTGACCCACGAACCGTTGGATCTAGGACAATTCACCGACCACAATTCACCGAAGGAAAATTCACCGACCACAATTCACCGACGGAAAATTCACCGACCACAATTCACCGACGGAAAATTCACCGAAACCACACTTCACCGAATCACAATTCACCGAATCACAATTCACCGAAAGGTAAATTCACCGACCCACAATTGATCGAATGTAGTATTCACCGAAATTTCCAATTCACCTTATGAAGACGGGGAAGAGCGGAAGTAATATAAGCGGAATGTTGGCAACAATGACACGTAGCAATAAACCATTAACGTTTAAGGAGGAATGGGTATGGGGAAGATAGAAGGAAGATGGAATAGTATGACAAAATTAAATAATGGCATCATGGATATCCTTCCATTACAAATAACTCGTACATGATTAATAAATAAACAAATTAAACTCACGGGAGTAGGGGGAGAAGAAGGGGAAGGTTAAACATTAAAGAAAGTAATACTGGCACAATGGGTGTCATTCGATTGCAAATAAATCGTAGATGAATAATAAACAATAACTCAACAAATTACGCAACCAAGGGTTATGGAAGGGGCTAGCACCATGGGTGTCATTCGATTGCAAATAACTCGTATGTGAACAATAAACAATAAATAAACAAATTACTCACTCAACGCTTATGGTAGGGGGACGGTTAAACATTCAAAAACCGAATACTAGCACCATGGGTGTCATTCGACTGTAAATAACTCGTATGTGAATAATACACAATAAATAAACAAATTACGCATTCAAAACTTATGGTATGGGGAGGAAAGGGGGAAGGTTAAACATTTAAAAACAGAATACTAACACCATGGGTGTCATTCGATTACTAATAACTCGCAGATGAAAAATAAACACTAAATGAGTAAATTACGCAAAAAGACTTATGGTAGGGGGAGGGAAGGGGGAAGGTTAAACATTTAAAAACAGAATACGAGCACCATGGGTGTCATTCGATTGCGAATAGCTCGTAGAAGAATAATAAACAATAACTCAACAAATTACGCAACCAAGGGTTATGGTAGGGGGAGGGAAGAGGGAAGGTTAAACATTTAAAAACATAATACTAGCACCATGGGTGTCTTTCGATTGCAAATAACTCGTACATGAATAATTAACAATAAATAAACAAATTACGCACTCAAAGTTTATGGTATGGGGAGGAAAGAGGGACAGTTCAACATTTAAAAACGGAATACTAGCACCATGGGTGTAATTCGATTGCAAATAACTCGCAGATGATTAATTAACAATATATAAACAAATTACGCACTCAACGCTTATGGTAGGGGAGGGAAGGGGGAAGGTTAAACATTCAAAAACAGAATACTAGCACCATGGGTGTCATTCGACTGTAAATAACTCGTATGTGAATAATAAAAAATAAATAAACAAATTACGCACTCAAAGCTTATGGTATGGGGAGGAAAGGGGGAAGGTTCAACATTTAAAAACAGAATACTAGCACCATGGGTGTCATTCGATTGCAAATAACTCGCATGTGAACAATAAACAATAAATAAACAAATTACGCACTCAACGCTTATGGTAGGGGAAGGTTAAACATTCAAAAACAGAATACTAGCACCATGGGTGTCATTCGACTGTAAATAACTCGTATGTGGATAATAAACAATAAATAAACAAATTACGCACTCAAAACTTATGGTATGGGGAGGAAAGGGGGAAGGTTAAACATTTAAAAACAGAATACTAGCACCATGGGTGTCATTCGATTACAAATAACTCGCAGATGAATAATTAACAATAAATAAACAAATTACGCACTCAACGCTTATGGTGGGGGGAGGGAAGGGGGAAAGTTGAAAATTTAAAAACAGAATACGAGCACCATGGGTGTCATTCGATTGCGAATAGCTCGTAGATGAATAATAAACATTAAATGAGTAAATTACGCAACCAAGACTTATGGTATGGGGAGGAAAGTGGGAAGGTTAATCATTTAAAAACAGGATACTAACACCGTGGGTGTCATTCGATTTCAAATAACCCGTAGGTGAAAAAGAAGTAATAAATAAACAAATTACGGTCTCAACGCTTATGGGAGGGGAGGAGAGGGGGGAGGTCAAACAATAAAAATCGTAATAATGTCACCATGGGTGTTATTCGATTGCGAATAACTCGTAGATGAATAATCTATATATATATATATATATATATATATATATATATATATATAATGTTTGTATGTAATTTTAAAGCGCAATAACTACGTTACGTAGAAACAAGTGTAAGGTAACATTTTAATCGGATGAACGAATACGTGTGTGTAGTAAGGTTTTTATTTCGATTTGATTGGAATGCCGAATTAAAAGAGAATAATTTATTTTTTCATTCGTATTACAATGGGACTAGTGCAGCTTTTTTTCACTTGAATGTTAAATTTACTTAGAAATATGGTACGAACCTGAGACTTGAATAATTCTATGAAGAATAGAAAAATGTTTATTTTTATCGGAGGCATAATTCGAATTCTTATCAAATTAGCATAGAAATGCAATTAGAATCAATAAAATACGTGATTTTATCAGTTTTATTAGAATACCCATTATAAGCTACCATGACAACTCCCTTTGTCGCCGAAAGTGACAGTCCAAAGCATTTATATTGAAAATGTTTTAGCGTAATGTCGTTTTTCAATTTCTCGGTGCCAGATTACATTGTGGCGTACAGTTCTCCAAAGCAAGATATTTTTAAAACTACGTAAATAACTTAAATATTTGGACGTAGATTTTCCACAGATTGTGATAGGATAAACAGTTTCATTGTTTCCTAAATATTGTTGATGTAGACAATTTTCTTGTTACAGAACTCGTGGATGAGAGAATCGAGCTAATGGTCTGAGGGTAATATTCACTCTTTTTCTTAAACGTTCCCTATTTCCTTTTTTGTCTTTCATTAAATTTAATCATTTCGTAAGTTCCTTTAGTGATTTATTTTTTGATGATTATTGTGTCCTTGCTGATTTTACTTAGTTTTCGTTTTTAAGAAATCGTCGTTCTGTTGTAGTGCTGGCTTTTCTTATCACGCCTCCTGCTTACCTTCAAAATTTAAGGGTCGCGTCTTTTTTTGGCACACGAATGCACTTTTTAACTTTTGATCCATTGACTAGCGAGAGTGGACCAATTTTACAAGGTCTTTCCCGATACCTTTCCTAGAAATAAGACCGTTCTTATCGTTGGCCACTGACTCGAAGCAGGCATTTTGAGACCCTTTCGTCTTTGGACCTTCCCCTGCTTGTCAAAACGCTAACATAAGTGGTAGGGACTGCCACGGAATTCAGAGATATCCTAACTGCCTTCCGAAGGCTCTGTCATTGGCGCTTCTGTATTAAGTTTCTTGAGCCACGTGGTTGACGACAGCCTTCCTCCACCTTCTCCCCTACCCCCTTCTCCCCTACCCCCTTCTACCCTACCCCCTTCTACCCTACCCCCTTCTCCCCTACCCCCTTCTCCCCTACCCCCTTCTCCCCTACCCCCTTCTACCCTACCCCCTTCTCCTCTACCCCCTTTTTCCACTATCCCTTTCGAATTTGGGCTAAGGTTTCCCATGTTATACATTGGTTACTGAAAAATGAACAAGACGTAGATATGTGTAATTAAAGGTTTCCATGTTGAGAAATAACTTAAGAAAATATGGTGGCGTATATTTGGGTACTAAATTTACTTAATTATATAGTGCCGTTATGATAAATCGATGCTCAACCATCGAAATAGATCTGATGACATCGAGCGTAGGATTTTATGGGTGATCAGATTCGCCAATTGAAATTTGAATGAATCTTCGGATTATGCCATATAATACGAAAAATATACATTTAGCAGATATCCGTTGTCGGAGGGGCGGGTATATGCGGTCCGTGTTGATTCCTCATATGTAGAAACCGGGCGGTGATGTCGGCATCGCAAGTCTCTCGGTCACGTTCGTTCTAAGAAGGCGTTATTTCTGGAAATTTCCACAAAAACGGGCCCTATTGCTGCGGTGGTGGAAGTAAAAAAAGGGACATTGAAAGGATTGCCGTGAGGTGGTCTAATACAGCGTTTCGTAATTGGTGGGCCGCAATAAGTTTGAGGTGGACCGCGAATGATTTATAAACATTTAATATTGGTTAACAATGCTTTTGAAAACTGGCAAAATTTTAGCGGAAACTTATTGTTATGTGAAAATCAAACAATGAATTATAAATGAAAATTTTAATAAATTTTGTATTTTTTATTTAACCGACTACTTTTATTCGGTTAACTTTTTTCTTAAACACCATATAAATGCTTTTATTTTTGCGATTTATTATGAACGTACGTACAATAAATTGGGAACTTTTCGGCGTTATTTATTTAGTGGTACGAGCGAATGCTTATTTTGTCTATGATGACCGTTATAATCGCAAACATTATATGTCTTCAAAAAGGTTATGTTGTTGCGTTCAATCGCCGCACGATGAGCCATAGAGAATGAGCCAATTTTACATGGTCCTATAATAGCGGCTATTATGTAATGCATTATCGGTCCGTTTCAACTTGAATGTGACCTTCAGGTGCTCGCTTATTTGTGTGTCTGCTGGGTATAGCTTAAACGCGAGGAGAAGAAAGGGTCTCCGAATTCAGTGGAAAAATGCGCTCGTATCTTTCTACATTCCGAAGGTCGGTTTACGTTTCTCTAAAACAGGGCTGCACAACTCAGAAGTTGACGCGGGCCAAAATCGACCATGATTGTACCTAAGCGGATCTCACTTTGAAAATGTTGTCCATAATTAGAACTTAAATACACTGTCGTCGATTTATTAAGTACCATAACAAATTTTACATGCAACTTTTATGTTTAAAAAATGTGGCAAACAAATATAATTTACTTACAATTTTTTAATTGATTTTTTACATAAAAGGAATTAACCAGATGAGTTACTCCCAGCTTCAATCGGGCAAAACGAAAGGTGTCGGCGGGCCACATTTGGCCCGCGGGCCGTATGTTGTGCATCCCTGCTCTAAATGTTTAGGTTTGGTTCTGTTCATAACTGAGGCACTTGCTAAAACGCAAGGAAAATAACACTCTATGAAAAGTATAGTGATATGAAAAGCCGGCCTTCTCGCTTTATGATTAACTTTATGGAAGTTGGTAATAAAAGCGATTTTCTCAATAGGACCGTAGTATACTTTTTATCTGTACGTAATTGTGCATTGTAATGTTAATTCTCCTTCGATATGAAGTAATGTTCAAGGGGACGTTGTGGGCATTAATTAACCCTTAACTGGGCGTGTAAAAAAAATTCACGTAACGTCGCGCGGAGTACTGAGTGCGCCATTGTATTATTTTGTAAAACGCGGCTGTAAACAGTAGTAATAACGACAAATTCATTCTAATTTTTGTTTTTCCAGTCTTGTAATGTATGTATTGACTTTTAATTCTTATTGTTAAAATTATTGTTAGTATTTTCTACATTATATACGATCGAAATTTTTGATATATTTAGGACAATGGCATTAAAATTTTTTTACTATAAAATGTTAAAATAAGCGCAATTTTAGGCCAAAGGTTTTAACAATAGAATAAACAATTCTAAAAATAGCGTTATTGAACAACATGTTCGACATCTCAGGCAATGTCGATAGGTTAAATAAAAGAACAATGTATGTGAAGCAAAATTTAGAAATTGCCAGTATTTTTAAATGCGTAGGCGCGCTCTGTACGCCAGTGCGTGCGTTTAGTGAATCTCTTGCTGAAGAATACGTTTGAGAAAGGCTTTTCCGTCGGAAATCTTCCATAATTGTTCTCTTCAGTAGAATCTTACTGTATGTATTGGTCAGTTTTTCATTCTTCTAATTTCGCACTCTTCTGTTTGGTATAAATCTCCCGTAATTATTATGTAATTAAGCCGTTTAGCGAAGATAATTTTAGGACAGTTATTGTCACATTGTGAGGTTAGGTTTACAATGAGAGAGAGAGAGAAATTAGAGGTAAGCTTATTAATCTCTTTTTTTGTAAGTTATTATAATTTAACGATGGTTACGCGCTCATAGTCATTTCACATTGCACTCATCAAAATTTTAGTAGTGTACCTATTGTATCACTCTTTACGCTATATAGGGACTTTCAGCTGGAATTAGTGTCAGATACGTAAGATGATCGTATATGACAAGGAAAAGAAAAAATTTCCACAAGATTCTACGGTTCATTTTCAGGAACGTTTTCTCTTTAATATGTACCATTATTGGAGCGAGTGCAGGATAATAATTATTCCCATTATAAAGTGGGTCAGGGGCGAGATAAGATTTTGAGACTCAAATCACCGTAAGAGAAATAGAAGGAAGTGAAGTTTTATTTTTGCTAAGAGAACTTCAATCCGTTTTTAGGCGCGTTTCGCTTCCAGCGTGAATCACGTAAGCCAAACGGGCACCGCTACTGGTGACAAAAAATGAACTTTGCGCCATACCTCGTAAAGAGTCATATCAAAATATTTTTCAAATAAAACTTGTAGAACTGGTAAATTAGTGTATTTCTTTTCTTACGCATTTTTATCGTAGGAGTAGCCGTTATCAAGAAAATTTAACAAGAATGTCTTAATTCGGATTGAACTTTATTTTCTTGCATGTTTACTTCATCTTTGTTGCTAACATAATCTCTCAAACAAACGTTTAATTTCCTTACGTGTGCATGCAATATTTTTAAATAGGAAGAAAATGGATTATTCATGGTGAAGAAAAAACTTTAAAACGCTATTTCCCTTACATACGTATTTCTTTCCAATACTCCATTGCAGGAAACGCGGCCGTTTGTGATACTCGTTAAAATACCATAGAAATTAGTTGGAAATTTTTCGCGGTTTGTATTATTGAGAAATTGTGACAGCCATGTCAACCAGCATCGTCGTCGCACTTCCGCATGATTTTATGTGGGGAATATTCGTCGTAATTCGATTGGATTCATGACTTATTTTAATTTAATACTTAAATGCTCACCCGTGTTTTGTGCCCGCAATTGCAAAGTTAGATAGCAAGACTACTTGACGAGAGTATTATATCAGTTAATGATATAATACATTTCATACTCTAATGATGCTACTTAAACTTTACCGTGGAATCCGCATACGTATCATAAAACCTTACTGGAATGACGCATCCAAAGTAAGAGAAATTGAGGAATCTCGTAGGAGAATTGCGGTGTATAGCATCGTAGAACGCCGTAAATTAATTTTCTCGTTCGAATTTTATCATTATCTGGATAGGAGCATGCTGGACCACCTGCCTTAACAAATTCCTCTCAAATCGCCTGTAATCGCCCCGAAGGCATGAAATAATCTCACGAAGAGATCCGTATAGCTTTAGGAATCGCGATTGATTTTCATAGTTTTTTTCTTGGATAGTAATATTGAAAAGAAAAACATTCATATGAAATCCTTAGGGATTACAAGATTCCTTCCTACGCGATCAGATCGCCGTTATTCTTCTTCCTCTGTTAAATGTTACTTTAAATAGGCGCTTGGTTGTACTGTAAAACGCTGAAGTAATTGGACAATTAATAACAAGTTAGGAAAGTGTACAACGTATCACAGATGGGCGCATTTCGTGCGATGGAGTATTAGAAAGAAATTATGGAACAGGTCTGTTATTAGTCGTCCACGACAAAAATACATCGTCCCTATTAGAAACGTGTTCTTATTCAATGTTATATCCCCTTGACTGTTGCGCCGAAAATTGAGAGGATATATTTCTCATATAATTCTTTACTCTTTTTAACACGGAAAATGACCTTTCCGCAGATGCATTCGCGATCGGCATTGACAAAAATATTTTTAAACTTATGTAAACATTTGGGAAGGCTGAAATTAGCCCTCCCTGAATTGCTATATACATTTCCATCGGTGTACTTAATTTCTCAATCATTGCAAAATGAAGAAATTGGGCTACTTCATCTCTAAACAAAATTTCATCAATGTCATCTTTATAATTATGAATTAAATTTACAATACAATTGTCATAATCATTCGGTGATGTATCGCGTAAATTTAAATGTATAAATATTGCGAATTGCTGTAAGACGTCTTCGTACACCTGAATGCGTCCTTTAATTTCTGATAGTAGACTCGCATATTACATTAAGGCAACTCCCAATAACTAATTTTTTGCCAGTTAATATTGCTACGTTATCCCTGTTTTCGCCGAACTGTAGTTTCATTTTTTGGGTTCTTCCTTTATCAGATTTGTATTCTTTATTACCTGGCAATGATTGTAGTTCTGTTTCCATACTTTCAAACGCGTTACTGTTTCGAACTTACAAAAATAAATGAGGACAATGATTTAAGAAGATTTACACCTTCTTGTAGATTGCAATTTTTACTTTTCAGATTTTTATTAGTAGCGTTTATTCGTTGTAGAAGTGTATTCCATAAAATCAACAAAAGTGCTCTTTCATAATCTTCAAAACAGTTGTATAGTTTTTTGCTTCTAATTTCGTTAGGTTTTTCATTTGGTTCATTAGAAAGTTCAGATAATTTGTTTGCGCGCACATTCTTTCCTCGCTCTTTATTTTTCATCTTCTTTCCTCGCACTTTTTTTTCCTTGTTCTTTTTTTATCGCGCATTCTTATTTTTCACGATTCACGCGCATTCTATTTTTTCTCGCCCTTTCGTATTTTTTCACGCCCATTCGTGTTCTTTCAGGCCCATTCTTTTTTTCACGCGCATTTTTCATTTTATCACTCGAAAATAATATTTTCCCCTCGAATTGTTACTTTTTATCACTCATATTATTTTCTTTATCGCTCATAATTTTTTCTTTCCAATCATCTTTTCGTTTCGAAATTTATCTTACCCAGTCGTTTTACTCGCACACAAGTTTTGCGCAGGTTTTTTCATGCTTAATAATTCTATTTTTTCCATTTTTATGTCTTTAATAAGTTAAACCCGAAAGACTATTATTTTAATGGTCTTTCGGGTTTAACTCATTAAAGACATAAAAATGGAAAAAATAGAATTTTTTTAAAGACGGCAAAAGTAAAATCGAACTTGAAAAAAAATGCGTGCCCGGCCGTCCCGGGGTCGACACTCCAGGAGTAATGGGCAAAGTGACAGCCACCAGTACAGTAAGCGGGCCCGAACCCAATCGTTGACACTGCGCTACTGGGAAAAAGTCTCCGTAATAGGAGCGGCTATTAAGGAAAGCCTTTTTCCAGAACTCGCAAGAGTCGCGGACAGGATTCGAACCCGCTTACGTAGAGTACTAGTAGACTGTCACACGCACCACTACTCCAACATGTCGACATGGAAAAGTCGTGCAAAAGTTGGCCTGGCTCTTCCGAACCGAGGCCAGCGAGAGGGGGGAAGGTCGTGAGCAAGCGGGGAGGGTGGGATAGAAAGAGGGGTAAGGTAGAACACTTTCGTCGGAGCTCCAGTCATAGCGAGTGTTGTATGCAGGGTCCTGGCTCTTTCATAGCAGGATGGGGACCGTCTGAGGAGCCAATAGAAAATTCCACATTTGACGTCACGTGGTTCGTTGTCGTCGCGGGTTTGTTGATTCAAATCAGTTGAAGCGGTTTTAACTGTTGTAGGAGGTATAGCGTTGTGTAACGTGTTAAAACTAATTTTTAAAGTGAGTTGGAGTATTGGTCAGAGGTGAAGATATGGGTGGCTCGAAGTGCCGTGTCCCCAATTGCCGCGAAAAGTTGGTTACTGTAGTTAGGTAAGTTTTTTGACAAAAATCAATCATTCTTTTCACGAAATGTATTTTACGAAAACCTCTTATATGTACGTATTTTTTCGAAATTTTCATTTAGCAAGTCTAATTTTGGAATGAACGCTAATAATCTTGTGTTTCTGATAAATTACGTTAAAATATAATGAATTATACGATGTCATTGTCTCAAAAGTATTCGTATACGTTGTTTTGATTGCTGTCCGACATATTCGTTATAGTATACAATGTATAATGATCTTCTATAAAATTTACAACAATGTATGAAAGTAAAACATGGGAAAGAACTTCAGTAATCGTGTTTCTGATAAATTTCGTCTAAAAGTATTCGTTTACATTGTTTCGTGTGTTGTCCGACATTATCGTTACAAACGAAAGTAAGTTTAACATTTTTGGATTCGATGTCAGGGTTATAGTGTGGAGTAAATGAAATAATGAGTGAAATGTTTGAAATTTTCGCTTCACAGTAATGGCTGGGAGGTGTATGTCAGCGAATGGAGTTTAATATTTACAAAATATTTAATAGACATTAAAGTTTGTAGATATTTTAAAATAGATTTGGTAAGAGAGTGCTATAAAAGTGTGTTTTGCTGATACATTTAAATTTTATGAATAATAAACATTAAATGAGTAAATTACGCAACCAAGACTTATGGTAGGGGGAGGGAAGGGGGAAGGTTAAATATTCAAAAACAGAATACTAGCACCATGGGTGTCATTCGACTGTATGTAACTCGTATGTGAGTAATAAACAATAAATAAACAAATTACGCACTCAAAGCTTATGGTATGGGGAGGAAAGGGGGAAGATTAGTCATTTAAAAACAGAATACTAACACCGTGGGTGTCATTCGATTTCAAATAACCCGTAGGTGAAAAAGAAATAATAAATAAACAAATTACGTTCTCAACGCTTATGGGAGGGGAGGAGAGGGGGGAGGTCAAACAATAAAAATCGTAATAATGTCACCATGGGTGTTATTCGATTGCGAATAACTCGTAGATGAATAATCTATATATATATATATATATATATATATATATATATAATGTTTGTATGTAATTTTAAAGCGCAATAACTACGTTACGTAGAAACAAGTGTAAGGTAACATTTTAATCGGATGAACGAATACGTGTGTGTAGTAAGGTTTTTATTTCGATTTGATTGGAATGCCGAATTAAAAGAGAATAATTTATTTTTTCATTCGTATTACAATGGGACTAGTGCAGCTTTTTTTCACTTGAATGTTAAATTTACTTAGAAATATGGTACGAACCTGAGACTTGAATAATTCTATGAAGAATAGAAAAATGTTTATTTTTATCGGAGGCATAATTCGAATTCTTATCAAATTAGCATAGAAATGCAATTCGAATCAATAAAATACGTGATTTTATCAGTTTTATTAGAATACCCATTATAATCTACCATGACAACTCCCTTTGTCGCCGAAAGTGACAGTCCAAAGCATTTATATTGAAAATGTTTTAGCGTAATGTCGTTTTTCAATTTCTCTGTGCCAGATTACATTGTGGCGTACAGTTCTCCAAAGCAAGATATTTTTAAAACTACGTAAATAACTTAAATATTTGGACGTAGATTTTCCACAGATTGTGATAGGATAAACAGTTTCATTGTTTCCTAAATATTGTTGATGTAGACAATTTTCTTGTTACAGAACTCGTGGATGAGAGAATCGAGCTAATGGTCTGAGGGTAATATTCACTCTTTTTCTTAAACGTTCCCTATTTCCTTTTTTGTCTTTCATTAAATTTAATCATTTCGTAAGTTCCTTTAGTGATTTATTTTTTGATGATTATTGTGTCCTTGCTGATTTTACTTAGTTTTCGTTTTTAAGAAATCGTCACAAAACTTCGCATAGGTATATAATTTTACCGTGCAGGTAACATAGGTTATAATGATGGCGATAAGAATTGCGAAGAAAGAAACACAAAGTGTGGCATAGAGTTCTCCAAAGCGAACTGTTTTTAAAACTACGTAAGTAACTTAAGTAATCATGAAGTTTAGTCACTTTTATTATTCGAGGATTTCCAAACTAATTAAGTTTAGTCACTTTTATTACAAAGGGTTTCCAAGCTCAAGTTCAGTCACTTTTATTATGTAAATTGATATGTATACTTCAAACAACAATCAGTTCATGTTGCTATAAATAATATATTTCGGTACTGGTCGGTTATCCTCCTGCATATTACATTCCATAATGAAGACACTAAAATACACGATGACCAAAATGTTTTATTTATGGAAAATTTTAGACAACATTAACAGAAACTGATTGGCCGGTCTTGACATTTACAAACCCAATCACCGGATAACGAGGAGGGATACTTTGGTTCCGGGTAGCGCCCGGAGACGACTACCCATTAATACAAAGCGAGCCGAAGGCTCGTCAATATATCCTTTCTATGTTATATTCTCTTCACTGTTGCGCCGCAAATGGAACCAATGTAATTTATTTGTCGAAACGCATTTCGTGATTCAGATCTTTTCAATAGCTTTTTACTTTGTGTTATTGGGATCTAGGAAAATTCACCGACCACAATTCAATTTTCCGTAAGCCATGTTATTGAGGAGTATGTTTTGTGATTCACTTGAATTTTTATTAAACATGAAAGTAATATATGTTTTAAAAATTGAATTAGGGATTTCTTGAGTGCTAAAACCTCCTTTATAATAAAAGTGACTAAACTTCATTAGCTTGGAACTCCTTCGATAATAAAAGTGACTAAAGTTCATGATTACCTTAACTTACCTGAACGAGTAACAGTAAGTGTTGTACCATTACACAGTCCTCTCAATGGCATTAGGTTTCTAAGAAGCATGATAATGGCTTCAATTCATGAGGAGGCATTCTGGCTGTACCCGCATAATGTTTTAATGTATTAATAATAATGTGAATTAATTAATGATGCAAATGACATCCTCATAGAAAACTATTCTATTAAAGACGTATTATACTATTTTCTTGCACTACTGATACATCTTCCTCTCTCTGTCTCTCCCCTTTCCCCTCTCTCCTTTCCTCCCTCCCTCACCCTGTCTCCTTTTCCCATTACCCTCTTTATTATTACATTCCTGCATAACCCTTCTTCTCCCCTAATTCCCTCCTCTCTCTCTCTCCCCTCCCTCTCTCTGCCCCCCACGCCGTGCATCATCGCCATTGGAAAGCAAGAAACTGTCTACTTCAATAATTAAATCTATCATTCAATCAAGGAAATCTTAATAGAGGCTCACGGAAAAGAGTTCTCGTAATCGACGAATTGTGTTTCGGTGAATTGTGGTCATTGAATTTTCCTGGACCGTTGATATATATAGCGAAGAATTTTTATTTTGTTTTTTATAAATGAACCAAAGAAATAACGCTTTGTAACTTCCATTGTTTTTATTTCTCTTACGACTGCATAACAATGCTATCGTCAGATGCAGATATGGTGAGAATAGAAAGTATATATGGAGAAAAATGGGTGGAGAGGGGGGAGGGAGGGTAGTGTGTAAGACGGAAAGGAATGGAGGGGAGGGAAAGGAGGAACCAGTCTCAGAGGGTTATTGCGGTAGGTTGTAAAGGGATAAAGGGGAGGGGAAAGGAAAGGCTGAAGGCGGGGGACCACCTCGGGAGGGTTCTGGGAAAGACGGGGGAAGGACTAAAAGAAAGGTCTTGTGGAAGACGGAGAGAGGGTGAACCCCAGAGAGAGGAGGGAGGAAATTATCAATGCGGCACTGGGTGTGTGTGTGTGTGGGAATAAGGAAAATAAAGGCAAGTGCCGGTGGTAGAACTAAAGAGGTTAAATATTGGGAGACGGACGGTAAGGCCATTGTTATAAATCTTTTTTCCTCTAAATAATCTGTATTACAGGTAAAAAAAAGAAATAAAGATGATGATGGTATTGTAATATATTTAAACTATAAAATTTTCCTTTCTTTAAGTAAATTCTTCTTTCATTTAAAATAATAATGACTGCGGATTGATTTACTTACAGATTGATACTGAATGTGTAATTTGTTTATATTGGATAAAATATTTCTGAATAGTATTTCAAATGATTAATTTAGTTGAACCGAACCACTTGTCAAAATTCTCGTCTGAACCGAACCACTTCCAAAAATTTAGAACCGAACCACTCCCAAATGTTGAAGTGGTTTGCAGCTCTGGTTTGAATTTATAGCTCAAATGGCATAGGTGTGCATAACAATAATGACATTTCACAATCTTACAGTAGAACATAATAGGAGTCCTTTAATTCTAAAAGTCATATTTTATTATGCAGTTCATTCATCTAGAACGTTTTCTTTTTATTTATACGTAGAATCGTAATAAAGGCCAATCCCGGGATCCCAGGATTGGAGAAAGTGAATCCCGAAATCCCGGGATTGAAAAATCCCGCCGGGATTGCAATCTCTGGTGTTAAGCATCTTACCGCATAATTAATTTGTTCATGTTAAATCATTATCTATTAGTTCTAAAATTCATAATATATATCCAAATGACAAAAAGATATTCATCTACAATGGAAGTAAATAACAATACACTATTTTAAATTTTATTCCAATGAAATGCAAATAAGCAAACGCAGATATAGCAAAAATCTTATACGTTGAGTTGTTCATTACATTATACATAACAAGCAAGAATTTCGTTGTTAAGGATGGAAACATTCCCAAGCCTTTTGATGGATAGATTTTTTTTTAATTTTACAACTGTAATTTCATTAATTTAACAATTTATTTCTGTATTGTTTAATACGTTTCTTTCATTTTTACATATCACTTTAATAACCTATGGTATGTGCAATACCACGTAAATAATCATAAATATTTCCAACATCAAAATTTGAAGCAAGCCGATTTATTCTTTCCGCACAATCTCTATATTTTTTACGGCTAGGAGGAACTTCTTGGCCGCGTATATATTGCTCGATTTGGATTTCGTGAAAGCTCTGTTCCCTTTGGATGGCAGCAATAAATTTCCATATACTAGGATGTTCGGCAGAAATTTGCTGCTCAAAACCACGATGCCATCCTTCAATTGAATTATTGGTTTTTGGCAAACCTTCCACTACTCCGTCAAAGCAGTTCCACGTATCTTCGTAATAATCCACTACAGCTTGTGCTTCTGGAGGAAGGAGATTATTGTCACAAAGTGATTCGAATGCTTCCACGACGTGTGCTATAGGTACAAATGCTATTGCAGGTAATAGGCGTAGTTGCAAGGCGAATGCTGCCTCTGTTTCATACCTTTTTTGAAGTCCATGGGATTGAATCTTACGGTATATGCATTGGGAGAAGTGAAAATAACATCCGCGATTCCTTGTTTGGGGGAATTCGCGTTTTATTGCATTTGTCATTGCAGATTCAAAATCTGTCAGTATTACTAGAAATAAGAAATGAAGACGCTGCGAAATTTTGCCTAATTCCTATAAATGCTCTAAGATAAGAAATTTAAAATAATAAGTTATTTAAAATAAAGGAACGTTATTGTATATTGGTTACCCAATACTGTAAAAGAAGGTTAAAACCTTTATGTATATTGTAAAAAGAGAAATTTCATTTGAAGAGTTGTTACAAAAAAATTCCTCCATAAACAAATTCGGTTGAAGCTTTCAATATAAACCTTCGTAAAATGTTTACAAAACCTTCCTTATTAGATTTATCATTGTATGAAGAACAAAGCAAAGCTTATTACAGAATAATTTCCAGTTTATAATGGCAAATCTAAATTTAACAACAAGAACACGCTATTAAGAAAAGAAAAAAAAAACTAATTGAACTTATTGAGAAATATAATGCTTATTTTGATTTACGTTATTTAAATGCTATTTCATATTGTTTTCATTGGAATATTCAGAGCGGGCGGAAATTTGGCATTTGGTTTTATATATTTTTAATTTAAAAAATAAAAACACAAATTAACTATATAAACTAAATTTGAATGAGTGGTAAGTAATTTTCCGATAAATTTCCCATAGGATTTAAAAATATTCATCGGAAATTTTGGCACTTGATCACTTTATCGGAAATTTTGGCGTCTGGTCCAAACGTTTAATGCAAGATATAAAAATTATATTTAACTACCTTTATAACAACATTTTTCTCGATGTTTATTTTAATCGAAATTTTAAAATTATTTTTATTGATACATATTTAAATTTGAAAATTAAGACAATTTTATACATTTTTTAATAATTATTTTAAAACGGGTAAAAATTAATTAGACGAAATTTCGCCGGCCTTACTAATAAATAAACGGAGGTGTACAACACATGACTTCCTCCATACATAAGTTGTCAAATGCAAAATATTATTAAAGGAAAGTTTCCAAATTTAATCTTTAAAAAAATATTTTGAGGAGTTTTTATGACTCGGAATATATATGCATAATAAATAAATAATTATATGATTAAAGAATGAAACATAAGGATATTAGAGTGACCTACCCACGAAAATTGTCAACCACCAAAGGTAGTTTGTAATTGTTGTAATAAAACTGATGAAATCACTTCTTTTTTTCTGATTCTAAACCAGAGATCTCTAATGCAAATCGTTCGCGGGCCAAAAATGAGAAACTTACACTTCAAAAGGACTAAAAATATTTCCAAATTGGAAAAATTGTTCGACAATGAGCCGGGCCGAATAATATAATTAGAAGAAGATCAGTGAGAAGGCCGCATAAAATGAACAAGCGGGCCGCGAATTTGAGACCCTTGTTCTAAACGCATTTTTCCGCTAATTCGGTCAAGATTCGGTTTCTGTCTTCAATAAAAATTAGTGTTACTCGTGAGGAGGCTATTTTAAATGTTTTCCTTTCCGTTTCAGCGGGAAGGAACATTTTCGATTCTGACCATATACCATTGGAAGCTCCACTCTCTACCCTTTCAACCTCGAAGTGTATCCCCCCCCCCGTGATTAGGGTGTGGTGTTGTATTCATGGCCGGAGTTCATTTTAGGCTGTTTGTTTACTTTCTGGGCTGAGTTTATTTTAGGCTGTTTGTTTGTTTTCTTGGGCTGAGTTTATTTTATGCTGTTTGTTTTTTTCTTGGCCGAGTTTACTTTATGCTGTTTGTTTGTTCTCCTGGTCTGAGTTTATTTAGGCTGTTAGTTCCTTCTCCTGGGCCGAGTTTATTTTTGGCTGTTTGTTTGTTCTCCTGGGCCAAGTTGATTATAGACTGATTGTTTGTCCTCCTGGGGCGAGTTTATTTTTGGCCGCTTGTTCGTTCTTCTGGGCCGAGTATATTTTCGGCTGTTAGTCTGTTCTTCGGGGCAGAGTATATTTTCGGCTGTTTAGTTGATTTCCTGGGCCGAGTTTATTTTCGGCTATTTGTTTGTTCTCCTGGACCAAGTTTATTTTTGGCTGTTTGTTTGTTCTCCTGGGTTGAGTTTATGTTAGCCTGTTTGTTTGTTCTCCATGGCCGAGTTTATTTTCGCCAGTTTGTTCGTTCTCCTGTGCCGAGTTTATTTTCTGCTGTTGGTTTGTTCTTCTGGGCTGAGTTTATTTTAGGCTAATTGTTTGCTGTTTTGGGCAAGCTTATTTCAGACATATGTTTGTTTTCCTGGGCCGAGTTTATTTTAGGCTATTGGTTTGTTTCCTGGTTAGTTTATTTTCGGCTGTTTGTTCGTTCTTCTGGGCCCAGTTTATTTTTGGCTGTTCTTTGTCCTCCTGGGAAAAATTTATTTTCGGCTGCTCCTTTGTCTTGCTGGGCCGAGTATATTTTCAGCTGTTTCTTTGTCCTCCTTGGCCAAGTTTCTTTTCGGCGGCGTCTTTTTTTCCTGGGCTGAGTTTACATTCGACTGTTTGTTTATTTTCCTGTGCTGAGTTTATTATAGGCTGATTGTTTGTTCTCCTGTGCTGAGTATATTATAGGTTGATTGTTTGTTCTCCTGGGCTGAGTTTATTTTCGGCTGTTTGTTTTCTTCCTGGGCTGAGTTTACTTTCAACTGTTTGTTTGTTTTCCTGTGCTGAGTTTATTTTAGGCTGCTTGTTTGTTTTCCTGTACTTAGTGTATTTTAGGCAGTATGTTTGTTTTCCTGAGCCGAGTTTATTCTTGGCTGTTCGTTTGTTTTCGTGGGCTGAGTTTATTTAGGCTGTTTGTTTGTACTCCTGGGCCAAGTTTATTTCCGGCAGTTTGTACATTCTCCTGGGCTGAGTTTATTTTTGGCTATTTGTTTGCTTTCCTAGGCTGAGTTTTTTTAGGCTGTTTATTTTCCTGGACTGTTTCTTTTTGGCTGTATGTTTCCTCTACTGCACCGAGTTTATTTTAGGCTGTTTGTTTTCTTGGGCTGAGTTTATTTTAGGTGGTATGTTTGTTCTTTTGGTCTGAGTTTATTTACTGTTTGTTTTTTTGCCTGGTCCGGGTTGGTGTTGGGCCGAGTTTATATTAAGCTTTATTTTCTGGGCTGAGTTTATTTTATATTTTAGGCTGTTTGTTGTTGTGGGTCAATTGTTTTTTAGGCTCTTTGATTATTTTTGTGAACTGAGTTTATTTTAGGCTGTTTGTTTGCTTTTTGCGCTGAGTTTATTTTAGGCTGTTTGTTTTCCTGGGCTGAGTTTATTTTTGGCTGTTTTTTGTTCTTCTGGACGGAGTTTATTTTGGGCTGTTCATCTGTTCTTCTGGACCAAGTTTACATTTTGCTGTTTGTTTGATCTACTGGACCAAGTTTATTTGAGGCTGTTTGTTCATTTTCTTGGGCTGAGTTAATTTTATACTGTTTGTTTGTTGTATTTCACAGTTTAATTTAGCTGTTTGTTTGCTTTACTGAGCTTAGGCTGTTTGATCATTTTCTTGGCCTAAGTTAATTTTAGACTGTTTGTTTGATCTACTTCACAGAGTTTAATTTAGGCTGTTTGTTTGCTTTCCTGAGCTTAGTCGTTTTCCTCTGTTCTTTAGGGCCAAAATAATTTAATATAGTCTTTGGAAAATTTCATGGACTACAGACTTTGAAAAATTTCATGGACTAGTCTTTGAGAAATTTCATGGTTACTGTAGTTTTTGAAATATTTCGAAGACGTCTTTGAAAAGTTACATGGAACATAGTCTTTGAAAAATTTCAAAGATATAGTTTTGGGAAATTTCATGGACTATAGTCTAAAAAATTTCAAAGGTCTTTAAAAAGTTTCATGGACTACAGCCTTTGCAAATTTCCTAGACTATAGTCTTTGAAAAATTTCATGGACTATATATAGTCTTTGAAAAATTTCATGTACTTATAGTCTTTGAAAAATTTCCTTGGTTATAGTCATTGAAAAATTTCAAATACTATAGACTTTGAAATTTTTCAATGACTATAGTCTTTGAAATTTTCAAAGACTATAGACTTCGATATTTTTCAAAGACAGTCCATGAAATCTTCAAACCATATGAAATTTTTCAAAACAATAGTCCATGAAATTTTCAAAAGTCTTTGAAATTTATCCAAGACAATAGTCTGAAATTTTTAAAGAATGTAGTCTTTCAAATTTTCAAAGACTATATATAGCCTTTAAAATTTCTCAAAGACAATAGGCCTTAAGATTTTCGTCTTGATATTTTTCAAACACTATAGCTTTTAAAATTTTTCAAAGCCTATAGCCTTGAAATTTTTGAAAGACTATAGTCTCTGAAATTTGTCAAACACTATAGCGTTTGAAAATTTTAAAAGACTGTAGTCTTTGATTTTGTCAAAAACTATAGCCTTTGAATTTTTTCACAGACTATAGCCTTTGAAATTTCTCAAAGAGTGTCTTTGAAATTTTTCAAAGACTAGTCTGAAATTTCTCAAAGACTATAATCTGCAATTTTCAAAGACTATTGCCTTGAAATTTTTCAATGACTATAGTCTTTGAAATTTTCAAAGACTATAGACTTCGATATTTTTCAAAGACAGTCCATGAAATCTTCAAACCATATGAAATTTTTCAAAACAATAGTCCATGAAATTTTCAAAAGTCTTTGAAATTTATCCAAGACAATAGTCTGAAATTTTTAAAGAATGTAGTCTTTCAAATTTTCAAAGACTATATATAGCCTTTAAAATTTCTCAAAGACAATAGGCCTTAAGATTTTCGTCTTGATATTTTTCAAACACTATAGCTTTTAAAATTTTTCAAAGCCTATAGCCTTGAAATTTTTGAAAGACTATAGTCTCTGAAATTTGTCAAACACTATAGCGTTTGAAAATTTTAAAAGACTGTAGTCTTTGATTTTGTCAAAAACTATAGCCTTTGAATTTTTTCACAGACTATAGCCTTTGAAATTTCTCAAAGAGTGTCTTTGAAATTTTTCAAAGACTAGTCTGAAATTTCTCAAAGACTATAATCTGCAATTTTCAAAGACTATTGCCTTGAAATTTTTCAAAGACAATAGTCAATGAAATCTTCAAAAGCCTTTGAAATTTTCAAAGACTATAGTCTGGGAAATTTTCAAATACTATAGCATAGAAATTTTTCAAAGACTATAGTCTTTGAAATTTCTCAAAGACTATAAGCTTTTGAAATTTCTCAAAGACAAAAACTATAGCCTTTGAATTTTTTCACAGACTATAGCCTTTGAAATCTCTCAAAGAAAAAATTCAAAGGCTATATTTTTTGTCTTTGAGAAATTTCAAAGACTATATATAGTCTTTGACAAATTTCAAAGACTACAGTCTGTGAAAAAATTCAAAGGCTATAGTTTTTGTCTTTGAGAAATTTCAAAGGCTTATAGTCTATGAAAAATTTCAAAGACTTATAGTCTTTAAGAAATTTCGAAGGCTGTCTTTGACAAATTTCAAAGACTATAGTCTTTGAAATTTAACAAACACTATAGCCTTTGAAATTTCTCAAAGACAAAAAATATAGCCTTTGAATTTTTTCACAGACTATAGTCTTTGATATTTGTCAAAGACTATAGCCTTTGCAATTTCTCAAAGGCTATAGTCTGAAATTTCTCAAAGACAAAAACTATAGCCTTTGAATTTTTTCAAAGACTAAAAGCCTTTGAAATTTCTCAAAGACTATAGTCTTTGAAATTTTTCAAAGACTATAGCCTTTGTAATTTCTCAAAGACTATAGTCTTTGAAATTTTTCATAGACTATAGCCTTTGAAATTTTTCAAAGACAAAAACTATAGCCTTTGAATTTTTTCACAGACTATAGTCTTTGAAATTTGTCAAAGACTATAGTCTTTGAAATTTTTCAAAGTCTATAGTCTTTGAAATTTCTCAAAGACTATAGTCTTTGAAATTTTTCAAAGACAAAAACTATAGCCTTTGAAATTTCTCAAAGACAAAAACTATAGCCTTTGAATTTTTTCACAGACTATAGTCTTTGAAATTTGTCAAAGACTATAGCTTTTGCAATTTCTCAAAGACTATAGTCTTTGAAATTTCTCAAAGACAAAAACTAAAGCCTTTGAATTTTTTCACAGACTATAGTCTTTGAAATTTCTCAAAGAGAGTCTTTGAAATTTTTCAAAGATTATAGCCTTTGAAATTTCTCAAAGACAAAAACTATAGCCTTTGAATTTTTTCACAGACTATAGTCTTTGAAATTTTTCATAGACTATGAATTTCTCAAAGACTATAGTCTTTGAAATTTTTCAAAGATTATATAGCCTTTGAAATTTCTCAAAGACTATAACTATAGCCTTTGAAATTTCTCAAAAACAAAAACTATAGCCTTTGAATTTTTTCACAGACTAGTCTTTGAAATTTGTCAAAGACTATAGCCTTTGAAATTTCTCAAAGACTAGCCTTTGAATTTTTTCACAGACTATAGTCTTTGAAATTTCTCAAAGACAAAAACTACAGCCTTTGAATTTTTTCACAGACTATAGTCTTTGAAATTTGTCAAAGACTATTATAGCCTTTGAAATTTTTCAAAGACAAAAACTATAGCCTTTGAATTTTTTCACAGAGTATAGTCTTTGAAATTTGTCAATGACTATAGCCTTTGCAATTTCTCAAAGACTATAGTCTGAAATTTCTCAAAGACAAAAACTATAGCCTTTCAATTTTTTCAAAGACTAAAAGCCTTTGAAAT
This sequence comes from Uropetala carovei, assembly GCA_036926305.1. Classification (NCBI taxonomy): domain Eukaryota; kingdom Metazoa; phylum Arthropoda; class Insecta; order Odonata; family Petaluridae; genus Uropetala; species Uropetala carovei. The sequence continues at coordinate 7,771,410 of JAXCHB010000033.1, read as the reverse complement.
TTCTCAAAGACTATAAGCCTTTGAAATTTTTCAAAGACTATATAGCCTTTGAAATTTCTCAAAGACTAAAACTATAGCCTTTGAAATTTCTCAAAGACTAAAACTATAGCCTTTGAATTTTTTCACAGACTATAGTCTTTGAAATTTCTCAAAGACTAAAACTATAGCCTTTGAATTTTTTCACAGACTATAGTCTTTGAAATTTGTCAAAGACTATTATAGCCTTTCAAATTTCTCAAAGACAAAAACTATAGCCTTTGAATTTTTTCACAGACTATAGTCTTTGAAATTTGTCAAAGACTATAGCCTTTGCAATTTCTCAAAGACAACAACTATAGCCTTTGAATTTTTTCACAGACTATAGTCTTTGAAATTTCTCAAAGACTATAGTCTTTGAAATTTTTCAAAGACTATAGCCTTTGAAATTTCTCAAAGACAAAAACTATAGCCTTTGAATTTTTTCACAGACTATAGTCTTTGAAATTTGTCAAAGACTATAGCCTTTGAAATTTCTCAGACAAAAACTATAGCCTTTGAAATTTCTCAAAGACTATAACCTTTGAATTTTTTCACAGACTATAGCCTTTGAAATTTTTCAAAGACAAAAACTATAGCCTTTGAAATTTCTCAAAGTCTTTGAAATTTTCAAAAACTATAGCCTTTGAATTTTTTCACAGACTATAGTCTTTGAAATTTGTCAAAGACTATAGCTTTTGCAATTTCTCAAAGACAAAAACTATAGCCTTTGAATTTTTTCACAGACTATAGTCTTTGAAATTTGTCAAAGACTATAGCTTTTGCAATTTCTCAAAGACTATATAGTCTTTGAAATTTCTGAAAGGCAAAAACTATAGCCTTTGAATTTTTTCACAGACTATAGTCTTTGAAATTTGTCAAAGACTATAACCTTTGAAATTTCTCAAAGACTTTGAAATTTTTCATAGAATATAGCCTTTGAAATTTTTCAAAGACAAAAACTATAGCCTTTGAATTTTTTCAGAGACTATAGTCTTTGAAATTTGTCAAAGACTATAGTCTTTGAAATTTTTCAAGGTCTATAGTCTTTGAAATTTGTCAAAGACTCTTTGAAATTTTTCATAGACTATAGCCTTTGAAATTTTTCAAAGACAAAAACTATAGCCTTTGAATTTTTTCAGAGACTAGTCTTTGAAATTTTTCAAAGACTATATAGCCTTTGAAATTTCTCTAAGACTAAAACTATAGCCTTTGAAATTTCTCAAAGACAAAAACTATAGCCTTTGAATTTTTTCACAGACTATAGTCTTTGAAATTTGTCAAAGACTATAGCCTTTGAAATTTCTCAAAGACAAAAACTATAGCCTTTGAATTTTTTCACAGACTAGTCTTTGAAATTTGTCAAAGACTAGCCTTTGAAATTTCTCAAAGAAAAAAACTATAGCCTTTGAATTTTTTCACAGACTATAGTCTTTGAAATTTCTCAAAGACAGTCTTTGAAATTTTCAAAGATTATAGCCATTGAAATTTCTCAAAGACAAAAACTATAGCCTTTGAATTTTTTCGCAGACTATAGCCTTGAAATTTGTCAAAGACTATAGCCTTTGAAATTTCTCAAAGACTATAGTCTTTGAAATTTTTCAAAGACTTTGAAATTTTTCAAAGACTATAAGCCTTTGAAATTTTTCAAAGAAAAAAACTATAGCCTTTGAATTTTTTCACAGACTATAGTCTTTGAAATTTTTCAAAGATTATAGCCTTTGAAATTTTTCAAAGACAAAAACTATAGCCTTCGAATTTTATCACAGACTCTAGTCTTTGAAATTTTTCAAAGATTATAGCCTTTGAAATTTTTCGAAGACAAAAACTATAGCCTTTGAATTTTTTCACAGAGTATAGTCTTTGAAATTTGTCAAAGACTATAGCCTTTGAAATTTCTCAATGACTATAGTCTTTGAAATTTTTCATAGACTATAGCCTTTGAAATTTCTCAAAGACAAAAACTATAGCCTTTGAATTTTTTCACAGACTAGTCTTTGAAATTTGTCAAAGACTATAGCCTTTGAAATTTCTCAAAGATTAGCCTTTGAAATTTCTCAAAGACAAAAACTATAGCCTATGAATTTTTTCACAGACTATAGTCTTTGAAATTTGTCAAAGACTATAGCCTTTGAAATTTTCAAAGACTATATAGCCTTTGAAATTTCTCAAAGACTAAAACTATAGCATTTGAAATTTCTCAAAGACAAAAACTATAGCCTTTGAATTTTTTCACGGACTAGTCTTTGAAATTTGTCAAAGACTCTAGCCTTTGAAATTTCTCAAAGACTATAGATTTTGAATTTTTTCACAGACTATAGTCTTTGAAATTTGTCAAAGACACCTTTGAAATTTCTCAAAGACTATAGTCTTTAAAATTTTTCAAATACTATAGCCTTTGTAATTTCTCAAAGACTGAAATTTTTCAAAGACTATAAGCCTTTGAAATTTTTCAAAGAAAAAAACTATAGCCTTTGAATTTTTTCACAGACTATAGTCTTTGAAATTTGTCAAAGACTATAGCCTTTGAAATTTCTCAAAGACTATAGTCTTTGAAATTTCTCAAAGACAAAAACTATAGCCTTTGAATTTTTTCACAGACTATAGTCTTTGAAATTTTTCAAAGATTATAGCCTTTGAAATTTTTCAAAGACAAAAACTATAGCCTTCGAATTTTATCACAGACTCTAGTCTTTGAAATTTGTCAAAGACTATAGCCTTTGCAATTTCTTAAAGACTATAGTCTGAAATTTCTCAAAGACAAAAACTATAACCTTTGAATTTTTTCACAGACTATAGACTTTGAAATTTTTCAAAGACAAAAACTATAGCCTTTGAAATTTCTAAAGTCTTCGAAATTTTCAAAAACTATAGCCTTTGAATTTTTTCACAGACTATAGTCTTTGAAATTTGTCAAAGACTATAGTCTTTGAAATTTTTCAAAGATTAGCCTTTGAAATTTCTCAAAGACAAAAACTATAGCCTATGAATTTTTTCACAGACTATAGTCTTTGAAATTTGTCAAAGACTATAGCTTTTGCAATTTCTCAAAGACTATATAGTCTTTGAAATTTCTCAAAGGCAAAAACTATAGCCTTTGAATTTTTTCACAGACTATAGTCTTTGAAATTTGTCAAAGACTATAGCCTTTGCAATTTCTCAAAGACTATAGTCTGAAATTTCTCAAAGACAAAAACTATAGCCTTTGAATTTTTTCACAGACTATAGTCTTTGAAATTTGTCAAAGACTATAGCCTTTGAAATTTCTCAAAGACAAAAACTATAGCCTTTGAAATTTCTCAAAGACTATAACCTTTGAATTTTTTCACAGACTATAGCCTTTGAAATTTCTCAAAGACTAGCCTTTGTAATTTCTCAAAGACTATAGTCTTTGAAATTTTTCATAGACTATAGCCTTTGAAATTTTTCAAAGACGAAAACTATAGCCTTTGAATTTTTTCACAGACTATAGTCTGTGAAATTTCTCAAAGACAAAAACCATAGCCTTTGAAATTTCTCAAATTGAGAAATTTCAAAGACTATAGTCTTTGACAAATTTCAAAGACTTTTTTCACAGACTAGTCTTTGAAATTTGTCAAAGACTCTAGCCTTTGAAATTTCTCAACGACTATAGTCTTTGAAATTTTTCATAGACTATAGCCTTTGAAATTTCTCAAAGACAAAAACTATAGCCTTTGAATTTTTTCACAGACTAGTCTTTGAAATTTGTCAAAGACTATAACCTTTGAAATTTCTCAAAGACTATAGCCTTTGAAATTTTTCAAAGACTATATAGCCTTTGAAATTTCTCAAAGACTAAAACTATAGCATTTGAAATTTCTCAAAGACAAAAACTATAGCCTTTGAATTTTTTCACAGACTAGTCTTTGAAATTTGTCAAAGACTCTAGCCTTTGAAATTTCTCAAAGACTATAGATTTTGAATTTTTTCACAGACTATAGTCTTTGAAATTTGTCAAAGACTATAGCCTTTGAAATTTCTCAACGACTATAGTCTTTGAAATTTTTCATAGACAAAAACTATGGCCTTTGAATTTTTTCACAGACTAAAAGCCTTTGAAATTTCTCAGACTATAGTCTTTGAAATTTTTCAAAGACAAAAACTATAGCCTTTGAAATTTCTCAAAGACAAAAACTATAGCCTTTGAATTTTTTCACAGACTAGTCTTTGAAATTTTCAAAAACTATAGCCTTTGAATTTTTTCACAGACTATAGTCTTTGAAATTTGTCAAAGACTATAACCTTTGAAATTTCTCAAAGACTCTTTGAAATTTTTCATAGACTATTATAGCCTTTGAAATTTTTCAAAGACAAAAACTATAGCCTTTGAATTTTTTCAGAGACTATAGTCTTTGAAATTTTTCAAAGTCTATAGTCTTTGAAATTTGTCAAAGACTATATAGCCTTTGAAATTACTCAAAGACTAAAACTATAGCCTTTGAAATTTTTCAAACAAAAAAACTATAGCCTTTGAATTTTTTCACAGACTATAGTCTTTGAAATTTGTCAAAGACTATAGCCTTTGAAATTTCTCAAAGACTATAGTCTTTGAAATTTTTCATGGACTATATAGCCTTTGAAATTTCTCAAAGACTAAAACTATAGCCTTTGAAATTTCTCAAAGACAAAAACTATAGCCTTTGAAATTTTTCAAAGACTATATATAGCCTTTGAAATTTTTCATGGACTATATAGCCTTTGAAATTTCTCAAAGTCAAAAACTATAGCCTTTGTAATTTCTCAAAGACTATAGTCTTTGAAATTTTTCATAGACTATAGCCTTTGAAATTTTTCAAAGACAAAAACTATAGCCTTTGAATTTTTTCACAGACTATAGTCTTTGCAATTTGTCAAAGACTATATATAGCTTTTGAAATTTCTCAAAGACTATAGTCTTTGAAAATTTTCAAAGACTATAGCCTTTGTAATTTCTCAAAGACTATAGTCTTTGAAATTTTTCATAGACTATAGCCTTTGAAATTTCTCAAAGACTCTTTGAAATTTTTCATAGACTATAGCCTTTGAAATTTTTCAAAGACAAAAACTATAGCCTTTGAATTTTTTCAGAGACTATAGTCTTTGAAATTTGTCAAAGACTATAGTCTTTGAAATTTTTCAGTCTATAGTCTTTGAAATTTTTCAAAGATTATATAGCCTTTGAAATTTCTCTAAGACTAAAACTATAGCCTTTGAAATTTCTCAAAGACAAAAACTATAGCCTTTGAATTTTTTCACAGACTATAGTCTTTGAAATTTCTCAAAGAGAGTCTTTGTAATTTTTCAAAGATTATAGTCTTTGAAATTTTTCAAAGACAAAAACTATAGCCTTCGAATTTTATCACAGACTCTAGTCTTTGAAATTTGTCAAAGACTATAGCCTTTGCAATTTCTCAAAGACTATAGTCTGAAATTTCTCAAAGACAAAAACTATAACCTTTGAATTTTTTCACAGACTATAGCCTTTGAAATTTTTCAAAGACAAAAACTATAGCCTTTGAAATTTCTCAAAGTCTTTGAAATTTTCAAAAACTATAGCCTTTGAATTTTTTAACAGACTATAGTCTTTGAAATTTGTCAAAGACTATAGTCTTTGAAATTTTTCAAAGATTAGCCTTTGAAATTTCTCAAAGACAAAAACTATAGCCTATGAATTTTTTCACAGACTATAGTCTTTGAAATTTGTCAAAGACTATAGCTTTTGCAATTTCTCGAAGACTATATAGTCTTTGAAATTTCTCAAAGGCAAAAACTATAGCCTTTGAATTTTTTCACAGACTATAGTCTTTGAAATTTGTCAAAGACTTAGCCTTTGCAATTTCTCAAAGACTATAGTCTGAAATTTCTCAAAGACAAAAACTATAGCCTTTGAATTTTTTCACAGACTATAGTCTTTGAAATTTGTCAAAGACTATAGTCTTTGAAATTTCTCAAAGACAAAAACTATAGCCTTTGAAATTTCTCAAAGACTATAACCTTTGAATTTTTTCACAGACTATAGCCTTTGAAATTTTTAACAGACTATAGTCTTTGAAATTTGTCAAAGACTATAGTCTTTGAAATTTTTCAAAGATTAGCCTTTGAAATTTCTCAAAGACAAAAACTATAACCTTTGAATTTTTTCACAGACTATAGCCTTTGAAATTTTTCAAAGACAAAAACTATAGCCTTTGAAATTTCTCAAAGACTAGCCTTTGTAATTTCTCAAAGACTATAGTCTTTGAAATTTTTCATAGACTATAGCCTTTGAAATTTCTCAAAGACAAAAACTATAGCCTTTGAATTTTTTCACAGACTATAGTCTTTGAAATTTGTCAAAGACTATATATAGCCTTTGAAATTTCTCAAAGACTATAGTCTTTGAAATTTTTCAAAGACTATAGCCTTTGTAATTTCTCAAAGACTAGTCTTTGAAATTTTTCATAGACTATAGCCTTTGAAATTTTTCAAAGAAAAAAACTATAGCCTTTGAATTTTTTCAAAGACTAAAAGCCTTTGAAATTTCTCAAAGACAAAAACCATAGCCTTTGAAATTTCTCAAATTGAGAAATTTCAAAGACTATAGTCTTTGACAAATTTCAAAGACTATAGTCTGTGAAAAAATTCAAAGGTTATAGTTTTTTTCTTTGAAAAAACTATAGCCTTTGAAATTTCTCAAAGACTATAGTCTTTGAAATTTTCAAAAACTATAGCCTTTGAATTTTTTCACTGACTATAGTCTTTGAAATTTGTCAGAGACTATAGCCTTTGAATTTTTTCACAGACTAGTCTTTGAAATTTGTCAAAGACTCTAGCCTTTGAAATTTTTCAAAGACAAAAACTATAGCCTTTGAATTTTTTCACAGACTATAGTCTTTGAAATTTGTCAAAGACTCTAGCCTTTGAAATTTCTCAAAGACAAAAACTATAGCCTTTGAATTTTTTCACAGACTATAGTCTTTGAAATTTCTCAAAGACTATATATAGTCTTTGAAATTTTTCAAAGACAAAAACTATAGCCTTTTAATTTTTTCACAGACTATAGTCTTTGAAATTTCTCAAAGACTATAGTCTTTGAAATTTTTCAAAGACTATAGCCTTTGTAATTTCTCAAAGACTAGTCTTTGAAATTTTTCATAGACTATAGCCTTTGAAATTTTTCAAAGACAAAAACAATAGCCTTTGAATTTTTTCACAGACTATAGTCTTTGAAATTTCTCAAAGACAAAAACTATAGCCTTTGAAATTTCTCAAATTGAGAAATTTCAAAGACTATAGTCTTTGACAAATTTCAAAGACTATAGTCTGTGAAAAAATTCAAAGGCTATAGTTTTTTTTTTCAAAAAAAAAATATAGCCTTTGAAATTTCTCAAAGACAAAAACTATAGCCTTTGAATTTTTTCACAGACTATAGACTTTGAAATTTCTCAAAGAGAGTCTTTGAAATTTTTCATAGACTATAGCCTTTGAAATTTCTCAAAGACAAAAACTATAGCCTTTGAATTTTTTCACAGACTATAGTCTTTGAAATTTTTCATAGACTATAGTCTTTGAAATTTCTCAAAGACTATAGCCTGAAATTTCTCAAAGACAAAAACTATAGCCTTTGAATTTTTTCAAAGACTAAAAGCCTTTCAAATTTCTCAAAGACTAGTCTTTGAAATTTCTCAAAGAGAGTCTTTGAAATTTTTCATAGACTATAGCCTTTGAAATTATTCAAAGAAAAAAAATATAGCCTTTGAATTTTTTCACAGACTATAGTCTTTGAAATTTGTCAAAGACTAAGGCCTTTGAATTTTTTCACAGACTATAGTCTTTGAAATTTTTCAAAGATTATAGCCTTTGAAATTTTTCAAAGACAAAAACTATAGCCTTCGAATTTTATCACAGACTCTAGTCTTTGAAATTTGTCAAAGACTATAGCCTTTGCAATTTCTCAAATACTATAGTCTGAAATTTTTCAAAGACAAAAACTATAGCCTTTGAATTTTTTCACAGACTATAGTCTTTGAAATTTCTCAAAGACAAAAACTATAGCCTTTGAAATTTCTCAAAGACTATAGTCTGAAATTTCTCAAAGACAAAAACTATAGCCTTTGAAATTTCTCAAATTGAGAAATTTCAAAGACTATAGTCTTTGACAAATTTCAAAGACTATAGTCTGTGAAAAAATTCAAAGGCTATAGTTTTTTTCTTTGAAAAAACTATAGCCTTTGAAATTTCTCAAAGACTTTGAATTTTTTCACAGACTATAGTCTTTGAAATTTGTCAAAGACTATAGCCTTTGAAATTTCTCAAAGTCTATAGTCTTTGAAATTTCTCAAAGACAAAAACTATAGCCTTTGAATTTTTTCACAGACTATAGTCTTTGAAATTTGTCAAAGACTATAGCCTTTGCAATTTCTCAAAGACTATAGTCTGAAATTTCTCAAAGACAAAAACTATAGCCTTTGAATTTTTTCAAAGACTAAAAGCCTTTGAAATTTCTCAAAGACTATATATAGTCTTTGAAATTTTTCAAAGACAAAAACTATAGCCTTTAAATTTTTTCACAGACTATAGTCTTTGAAATTTGTCAGCCTTTGAATTTTTTCTCAGACTATAGTCTTTGAAATTTGTCAAAGACTATAGCCTTTGAAATTTCTCAAAGACAAAAACTATAGCCTATGAATTTTTTCACAGACTATAGTCTTTCAAATTTGTCAAAGACTATAGCTTTTGCAATATCTCAAAGACAAAAACTATAGCCTTTGAAATTTCACAAAGACTATAGTCTTTGAAATTTTTCAAAGACTATAAGCCTTTGAAATTTCTCAAAGACAAAAACTATAGCCTTTGAATTTTTTCACAGACTATAGTCTTTGAAATTTGTCAAAGACTATAGCCTTTGAAATTTCTCAAAGACAAAAACTATAGCCTTTGAATTTTTTCACAGACTATAGTCTTTGAAATTTGTCAAAGACTATAGCCTTTGCAATTTCTCAAAGACTATAGTTTGAAATTTTTCAAAGACAACAACTATAGCCTTTGAATTTTGTCACAGACTATAGCCTTTGAAATTTCTCAAAGACTATAGCCTTTGTAATTTCTGAAAGACTATAGTCTTTGAAATTTTTCATAGACTATAGCCTTTGAAATTTTTCAAAGAAAAAAACTATAGCCTTTGAATTTTTTCACAGACTATAGTCTTTGAAATTTGTCAAAGACTATAGCCTTTGAAATTTCTCAAAGACAAAAACTATAGCCTTTGAATTTTTTCACAGACTATAGTCTTTGAAATTTTTCAAAGATTATAGCCTTTGAAATTTTTCAAAGACAAAAACTATAGCCTTTGAATTTTTTCACAGACTATAGTCTTTGAAATTTCTCAAAGACTATAGCCTTTGAAATTTCTCAAAGACTATAGTCTTTGAAATTTTTCAAAGACTATAAGCATTTGAAATTTCTCAAAGACTATAGTCTTTGAAATTTTTCAAAGACTAGCCTTTGAAATTTCTCAAAGACAAAAACTATAGCCTTAGAATTTTTTCACAGACTAGTCTTTGAAATTTGTCAAAGACTCTAGCCTTTGAAATTTCTCAAAGACTATAGCCTTTGAATTTTTTCACAGACTATAGTCTTTGAAATTTGTTAAATACTATAGCCTTTGCAATTTCTCAAAGACTATAGTCTGAAATTTCTCAAAGACAAAAACTATAGCCTTTGAATTTTGTCAAAGACTAAAAGCCTTTGAAATTTCTCAAAGACTATATATAGTCTTTGAAAATTTTCAAAGACAAAAACTATAGCCTTTGAATTTTTTCACAGACTATAGTCTTTGAAATTTCTCAAAGACAAAAACTATAGCCTTTGAATTTTTTCACAGACTATAGTCTTTGAAATTTGTCAAATACTATAGCCTTTGCAATTTCTCAAAGACTATAGTCTGAAATTTCTCAAAGACAAAAACTATAGCCTTTGAATTTTGTCAAAGACTAAAAGCCTTTGAAATTTCTCAAAGACTATATATAGTCTTTGAAATTTTTCAAAGACAAAAACTATAGCCTATGAATTTTTTCACAGACTATAGTCTTTGAAATTTGTCTAAGACTATAGCTTTTGCAATTTCTCAAAGACAAAAACTATAGCCTTTGAATTTTTTCACAGACTATAGTCTTTGAAATTTGTCAAAGACTATAGCTTTTGCAATTTCTCAAAGACTATAGTCTTTGAAATTTCTCAAAGACAAAAACTATAGCCTTTGAATTTTTTCAAAGACTAAAAGCCTTCGAAATTTCTCAAAGACTATATATAGTCTTTGAAATTTTTCAAAGTCAAAAACTATAGCCTTTGAATTTTTTCAAAGACTATAGTCTTTGAAATTTTTCAAAGATTATAGCCTTTGAAATTTCTCAAAGACAAAAACTATAGCCTTTGAATTTTTTCAAAGACTAAAAGCCTTCGAAATTTCTCAAAGACTATATATAGTCTTTGAAATTTTTCAAAGTCAAAAACTATAGCCTTTGAATTTTTTCAAAGACTATAGTCTTTGAAATTTTTCAAAGATTATAGCCTTTGAAATTTCTCAAAGACAAAAACTATAGCCTTTGAATTTTTTCAAAGACTAAAAGCCTTAGAAATTTCTCAAAGACTATAGTCTTTGAAATTTTTCAGAAACTGTAGCCTTTGAATTTCTTCACAGACTATAGTCTTTGAAATTTGTCAAAGACACCTTTGAAATTTCTCAAAGACTATAGTCTTTAAAATTTTTCAAAGACTATAGCCTTTGTAATTTCTCAAAGACTTTGAAATTTTTCAAAGACTATAAGCCTTTGAAATTTTTCAAAGACGAAAACTATAGCCTTTGAATTTTTCACAGACTATAGTCTTTGAAATTTGTCAAAGACAAAAACTATAGCCTTTGAATTTTTTCACAGACTATAGTCTTTGAAATTTTTCAAAGACTATAAGCATTTGAAATTTCTCAAAGACTATAGCCTTTGAATTTTTTCACAGACTATAGTCTTTGAAATTTCTCAAAGACAAAAACTATTGCCTTTGAATTTTGTCAAAGACTAAAAGCCTTTGAAATTTCTCAAAGACTATATATAGTCTTTGAAATTTTTCAAAGACAAAAACTATAGCCTTTGAATTTTTTCACAGACTATAGTCTTTGAAATTTCTCAAAGACAAAAACTATAGCCTTTGAATTTTTTCACAGACTAGTCTTTGAAATTTGTCAAAGACTCTAGCCTTTGAAATTTCTCAAAGACTATAGCCTTTGAATTTTTTCACAGACTATAGTCTTTGAAATTTGTTAAATACTATAGCCTTTGCAATTTCTCAAAGACTATAGTCTGAAATTTCTCAAAGACAAAAACTATAGCCTTTGAATTTTGTCAAAGACTAAAAGCCTTTGAAATTTCTCAAAGACTATATATAGTCTTTGAAATTTTTCAAAGACAAAAACTATAGCCTTTGAATTTTTTCACAGACTATAGTCTTTGAAATTTCTCAAAGACAAAAACTATAGCCTTTGAATTTTTTCACAGACTATAGTCTTTGAAATTTGTCAAATACTATAGCCTTTGCAATTTCTCAAAGACTATAGTCTGAAATTTCTCAAAGACAAAAACTATAGCCTTTGAATTTTTTCACAGACTATAGTCTTTGAAATTTGTCTAAGACTATAGCCTTTGCAATTTCTCAAAGACTATAGTCTGAAATTTCTCAAAGACAAAAACTATAGCCTTTGAATTTTTTCAAAGACTAAAAGCCTTTGAAATTTCTCAAAGACTATATATAGTCTTTGAAATTTTTCAAAGACAAAAACTATAGCCTTTGAATTTTTTCACAGACTATAGTCTTTGAAATTTGTCAGCCTTTCAATTTTTTCACAGACTATAGACTTTGAAATTTGTCAAAGACTATAGCCTTTGAAATTTCTCAAAGACTATAGTCTGAAATTTTTCAAAGACTATAGCCTTTGTAATTTCTCAAAGACTATAGTCTTTGAAATTTTTCAAAGACTAGCCTTTGAAATTTCTCAAAGACAAAAACTATAGCCTTTGAATTTTTTCACAGACTAGTCTTTGAAATTTGTCAAAGACTCTAGCCTTTGAAATTTCTCAAAGACTATAGCCTTTGAATTTTTTCTCAGACTATAGTCTTTGAAATTTGTCAAAGACTATAGCCTTTGAAATTTCTCAAAGACAAAAACTATAGCCTATGAATTTTTTCACAGACTATAGTCTTTCAAATTTGTCAAAGACTATAGCTTTTGCAATATCTCAAAGACAAAAACTATAGCCTTTGAAATTTCACAAAGACTATAGTCTTTGAAATTTTTCAAAGACTATAAGCCTTTGAAATTTCTCAAAGACAAAAACTATAGCCTTTGAATTTTTTCACAGACTATAGTCTTTGAAATTTGTCAAAGACTATAGAATTTTAAATTTCTCAAAGACAAAAACTATAGCCTATGAATTTTTTCACAGACTATAGTCTTTGAAATTTGTCAAAGACTATAGCTTTTGCAATTTCTCAAAGACAAAAACTATAGCCTTTGAATTTTTTCACAGACTATAGTCTTTGAAATTTGTCAAAGACTATAGCCTTTGCAATTTCTCAAAGACTATAGTTTGAAATTTTTCAAAGACAACAACTATAGCCTTTGAATTTTTTCACAGACTATAGCCTTTGAAATTTCTCAGACAAAAACTATAGCCTTTGAAATTTCTCAAAGACTATAACCTTTGAATTTTTTCACAGACTATAGTCTTTGAAATTTGTCAAAGACTATATATAGCATTTGAAATTTCTCAAAGACTATAGTCTTTGAAATTTGTCAAAGACTATAGCCTTTGAAATTTCTCAAAGACTAAAATTAAAGCCTTTGAAATTTCTCAAAAACAAAAACTATAGCCTTTGAATTTTTTCACAGACTAGTCTTTGAAATTTGTCAAAGACTATAGCCTTTGAAATTTCTCAAAGACTAGCCTTTGAATTTTTTCACAGACTATAGTCTTTGAAATTTCTCAAAGACTATATAGCCTTTGAAATTTCTCAAAGACAAAAACTATAGCCTTTGAATTTTTTCACAGACTATAGTCTTTGAAAGTTGTCAAAGACTATAGCTTTTGCAATTTCTCAAAGACTATAGCCTTTGTAATTTCTCAAAGACTAAAAGCCTTTGAAATTTCTCAAAGACTATAGTCTTTGAAATTTCTCAAAGACAAAAACTATAGCCTTTGAATTTTTTCACAGACTATAGTCTTTGAAATTTGTCAAAGACTATAGCCTTTGCAATTTCTCAAAGACTATAGTTTGAAATTTTTCAAAGACAACAACTATAGCCTTTGAATTTTTTCACAGACTATAGCCTTTGAAATTTCTCAGACAAAAACTATAGCCTTTGAAATTTCTCAAAGACTATAAAACCTTTGAATTTTTTCACAGACTATAGTCTTTGAAATTTGTCAAAGACTATATATAGCATTTGAAATTTCTCAAAGACTATAGTCTTTGAAATTTGTCAAAGACTATAGCCTTTGAAATTTCTCAAAGACTAAAATTATAGCCTTTGAAATTTCTCAAAAACAAAAACTATAGCCTTTGAATTTTTTCACAGACTAGTCTTTGAAATTTGTCAAAGACTATAGCCTTTGCAATTTCTCAAAGACTATAGTTTGAAATTTTTCAAAGACAACAACTATAGCCTTTGAATTTTTTCACAGACTATAGCCTTTGAAATTTCTCAGACAAAAACTATAGCCTTTGAAATTTCTCAAAGACTATAACCTTTGAATTTTTTCACAGACTATAGTCTTTGAAATTTCTCAAAGACAAAAACTATAGCCTTTGAAATTTCTCAAATTGAGAAATTTCAAAGACTATAGTCTTTGACAAATTTCAAAGACTATAGTCTGTGAAAAAATTCAAAGGCTATAGTTTTTTTCTTTGAAAAAACTATAGCCTTTGAAATTTCTCAAAGTCTACAGTCTTTGAAATTTTTCAAAGACAAAACTATAGCCTTTGAATTTTTTCACAGACTATAGTCTTTGAAATTTGTCAAAGACTATAGCCTTTGCAATTTCTCAAAGACTATAGTCTGAAATTTCTCAAAGACAAAAACTATAGCCTTTGAATTTTTTCAAAGACTAAAAGCCTTTGAAATTTCTCAAAGACTATATATAGTCTTTGAAATTTTTCAAAGACAAAAACTATAGCCTTTGAATTTTTTCACAGACTATAGTCTTTGAAATTTGTCAGCCTTTGAATTTTTTCACAGACTATAGTCTTTGAAATTTTTCAAAGATTATAGCCTTTGAAATTTTTCAAAGACAAAAACTATAGCCTTTGAATTTTTTCACAGAGTATAGTCTTTGAAATTTGTCAAAGACTATAGCCTTTGAAATTTCTCAAAGACTATAGTCTTTGAAATTTCTCAAAGAGTCTTTGAAATTTTTCAAAGATTATAGCCTTTGAAATTTCTCAAAGACAAAAACTATAGCCTTTGAATTTTTTCAAAGACTATAGTCTTTGAAATTTGTCAAAGACTATAGCCTTTGTAATTTCTCGAAGACTATAGTCTTTGAAATTTTTCAAAGACTATAGCCTTTGTAATTTCTCAAAGACAAAAACTATAGCCTTTGAAATTTTTCATAGACTATAGCCTTTGAAATTTTTCAAAGACAAAAACTATAGCCTTTGAATTTTTTCACAGACTATAGTCTTTGAAATTTGTCAAAGACTATAACCTTTGAAATTTCTCAAAGACTATAGTCTTTGAAATTTTTCAAAGACTATAGCCTTTGTAATTTCTCAAAGACTATAGCCTTTGTAATTTCTCAAAGACTATAGTCTTTGAAATTTCTCAAAGACTTATAGCTTTTGCAATTTCTCAAAGACTATAGTCTTTGAAATTTCTCAAAGACTATAATAGTCTTTGAAATTTTTCAAAGACTATAGCCTTTGTAATTTCTCAAAGACTATAGTCTTTGAAATTTTTCATAGACTATAGCCTTTGAATTTTTTCAAAGACTAAAAGCCTTTGAATTTTCTCAAAGACTATAGTCTTTGAAATTTTTCAAAGACAAAAACTATAGCCTTTGAATTTTTTCACAGACTATAGTCTTTGAAATTTCTCAAAGACTATAGTCTGAAATTTCTCAAAGACAAAAACTATAGTCTTTGAAATTTCTCAAAGACAAAAACTATAGCCTTTGAATTTTTTCACAGACTATAGTCTTTGAAATTTGTCAAAGACTATAGCCTTTGAAATTTCTCAAAGACTATAGTCTGAAATTTCTCAAAGACAAAAACTATAGCCTTTGAATTTTTTCAAAGACTAAAAGCCTTTGAAATTTCTCAAAGACAAAAACTATAGCCTTTGAATTTTTTCACAGACTAGTCTTTGAAATTTTCAAAAACTATAGCCTTTGAATTTTTTCACAGACTATAGCCTTTGAAATTTTTCAAAGACAAAAACTATAGCCTTCGAATTTTTTCACAGACTCTAGTCTTTGAAATTTGTCAAAGACTATAGCCTTTGCAATTTCTCAAAGACTATAGTCTGAAATTTCTCAAAGACAAAAACTATAGCCTTTGAATTTTTTCAAAGACTAAAAGCCTTTGAAATTTCTCAAGGTGGAGGTGATCGAGTTTTCCTACCGTCAATTTGATTGATTCCTTCAGATGCTGGATGACCGTTTGGTATCAAGCGGCGCCAATTTCCAATAAGACCAGCTTTTTCAATGACAACCAACAAGGCGTAGGGTCAAACAATGTCAAACATAGGACTTTATTTGAAGAATTCTGTTTCTTTCGCTTGGTAAATCAAGAGGTGGATCATTTGCAAATATTGAAGTCATGGCTAATAGACGTGACGGAAAGTTGAAGAACATTGTCTTGAGAGAGATACTGACTGATTAATCTACTAACAAAAATTTACTAACAGCTTAAAAATTTTTGCAATGAAAAATTTTTTATTTTAATTCTTTGCATTTCATTTACTTCATTAATTATTCAATAAAAATTACTTCACTAAAACTTCAGTTTATTTAAATCGCGTTGAGGATCGGAGATCCGGGGCACCCCTAGTCGTATCTTATTTTATACTAACGGAAGTGCCTGTTGAATTTCAACGGATTTAGTGAATGCAAGACTTGGACGTTTAACATGTAAACATCGCAGTTTTAACAGTGGAATTAAATTACATAATTACCTAATGGAAGTCTGATGACGATATCTTCAAAACGAAAACTGTAATTAAAACCAGAAAAACCACAATAATCTACAGAAAATGAACGAACAAAGGAACGAACGAATTGAAGTAATTTGACGAAGGACAAAAAGTACATAGAGAACGCTTAAGAAGCACAGAGTGAATATTATCCTCCGACCGTTAGCTCGATTCTCCACGAATTAATTCTATTACCAGAGAATTGTTTATATCAACAATACTTTCGAAACAATGAAACGATTTGTCCAATCACCATTTGTGGAAAATCTACGTCTAATTATTGAAATTACTGACGTAGTTTTAAAAACAGCTTGCTTTGGAGAACTTTATGCCACACGAACCCATAATTAGTCGCGTGGTGTTTTATATGACGCCAAGCATTATTATTCCGTCATTATCATATGAACTATGATGTCCATTCATTTCAAACTTGCAATACCTTCATTTTTGACCTTCTTAAATATAATTTACCGTTTTTGCCAATTTGGAATTTGTCCATTTTTAATAATAAATACTGCGCATAATAAAAAATTAACAAATTCGAAAAATGTTAAAAAAGGGATTTTTCTCTGTTTTTTTAAGGGAATCATCTTTACGGTTTTCTCTTAGATTATATTGTTATTTTGCACATTTGTCATTCTCTCCGTCACCTATTTGCTCTAAAATTTTCTTCCGCTACAAGTGTAAAGGAATGCAACTATTATTTCTGATATCAAAATTTCGAATAACCATGGTATATATATTTCGTTTTAATTAATTAGGGATAGATATTCTTCCTTTCTCTCTTCGCATGTGGTCCCAGAACCTTCCCTTCGCTGCAATAAACTTACCCCTCGGCAACTGCCTTCGAATGCCTAGGCAGCTAGAATTTTAGCACCCAATGGCGAAAACAGTCAGATAAGGGGGTTTTTCTTTTACAACGCTTGCAACTTTTCCTTTTACAACTATTATCCAGAAGAAACCGCAAAAAGAATGACAGATGTTACTCCATGTGAAGGGATTTCATTTGCTCTTGTGTCGCCGAAGAAGCCGTATCTCAAGCTGCCCTACGTTTTTCTTAGACTCGAGCGTTGAGTGACTATTCCCAACCCGAAGAGAAGGTTTTGTCAATCAGGCACTATTATCTACTTTTCTAATATCTTCACCGAAACTTGAATTGAACGTGTAAATCTGTTATTTCATTCAAAATGTTATTACAAAACATTTCAATACGAAAATTCAGTATACTAAATTTATTTCATTTCTTAGTAGTTCAATTTTATAAATTTTTAATTGAAGAAAAAACGCGCGAAAGAAAACTTTTTACGCGCTCACAAGAAAGGAAATGTTACCCGAAAGAAATGTTTATTTAAAAGTAAGTTAAGGCGAAATAACTAAATTTTTACGCGTTTACAAGAAAAAAGTTATGAAAGTGTACAACGTAACATATGTTCGCGTTTCGTGCAATGGAGTATCTACTACGTGTATGTGAAAATGGCCAAAAGAGCAATCAAAATGGTCATTCCTTTCTCCACAACGTGGATGTGCGAATCTATATTTTCGCCGCTGAGTTCAATTCAGACAAAAAATCGTCAGAAATTGCATGTCGAACGCGACCTACGATTGCGGCTTTCTTCAATCGAGCCAACGATTGATTCTTTATGCCTTCGTGAAGAGCCACATTCGTCCCAACAAGTGTTATTTATTATATATGAACTTGATCGTTTTTACATAACTCCATCTTGTGTAATACTTGTATTATTTTATAAGGGGATGCACTTCAATTTATTGATTGTATTCAAAGGGGTACGGGGCCAAAAATATATCAGAAACCCTAGGTTAGATAAAACAAAAGATTTTTTTGTCTCAATCTCGCCCTGAATAAAGCCGTTTGTCTGTCTGTCCCTCTCTCTCTCTTACTCCCTCCCTGTCTCTCCCTCTCACTCCCTCCCTCCCTTCATTTCCCTCTCTCTCTCTCCCCCTCTCCCTCCCTTCTTCCTCCCTCCCTCGTGTTGGAAAAGTATTATTTACGAATCTATTATAAAATCAAATATTCCTGAAAAAAATTGTGCCGTTAAACACTCCCTTCCTCAGGAAGGAGCCCAATAGCAAGCATTACACTTAACTCCTTTCCCGACCACGAGATCTTACACCGCGAGTACAAGAGAGATCCGAACACGAGACCCTGCCGGTGTAATAGGTATTCCACCACCGAACACTCTCTTATACTTCCCACAAGATAATAATCTATGCGCGTTCCCCTTTATCCTTGCGAGTAGTGACCGTTAAAACATTTATTCTCGACGTATTTCCAGTTTCGACGCATTTCTCTGAAAATGAACTTTATGCCAGAGAACTATTGAAATATGAGTCATGACAGATATAACGGTTCGTGGGTCAGGAAAGAGGAAATAAACTTCTACGTCGACTCTATTGGAAAGATCAGTCTTTCAAAAGCAGAGTAATTGCCGTCGTCAAGAAGAATACGTTAAGTGTTAATTATCGCAAATAGACGGAATTATCTCCGCATAGACCGTTGCTTTATCTGATATTTACAGCTTCCCTGGTGTATAATAAGCAAATGAATAACAACACCATTACAGCTGTTGTATTTTAATAACTAATATGTACCTAAAAATACACCGACCAATAATTGCCAACTCTGAAGAGGGGAATAAATCCAAACGTTATTTCGGCCTTCGAATCCCAATTCACATTTCATTTTTCTTTTATATAACTCATATTTCCCCTTTTACACTTAACAAATCACTTGATGCAATATTCGAAATTAAATATTGATATACAAATCATGTATATAATATTCCTAATTAATACATGTTTAAGACGTAGGAAAATTTTCAGTCTAGAATATGGACCAATTTAATGGAATAAAACAAATTAAAAAATTTTTTTTACGTAATACACTTTCATGCGAATGAAAATGCACTCAAAAGCAAAAAATTTTTTTTTTCTAGATCAGTATTGTTATTGAAAAATTTGTATGCTTCAGAGAAGTGGATGGCTTGTTGTGGAATATTATACTGGCATAATAGTATAAATTAGTTGGTTGATAAAAAAAGCCAATTTCTTCTTTTATACCAGTATAATTTCCCACAGTAAGCCATCCACTTTCATGAAGCATACAAATTTTTCAATAACAATATTTATCTAGAAAAGAAAGTTTTTTTTAGTACATTTAATTCTCATAAAAGTGCATTCACTAAAAAATTTTTTAATTTGTTTTATTTTATACTTTTTAGTCTTTATATTAAAATTATCTAATACATATATAGCCAAAATTCGATTTCTTTTGAAAAATTTCAATTTAGAAAGAAGTGAGTTGGCAACCCTAAATATTGAATACTAGCAGAATTTCCCGTTGAATTTCAACGGATTTAATGAAGCTACTGCAGCACCACATACAAACTCTTTAAAATATATAGTAGATACTTCGTAATTTCAATTAGCTTTTCTTAAAAATTAATCATATTCGGCTGTAACAACGAACGTATTGCATTCAAATTTAACGGTAATTCTATTTCCTATCATATATATCACATTCGCCAAATCCAGCTTCATTGCTTGTGTAATTATGCCTCGCTGAAATATATACTTTTATGTCTTGTAAGCAAGAAACCCGTGAAAAAGCGACGTGCTAGTCCATGATTGAACACTGACTCCGGTAAATGTACACCAGTTACGTAAGCTTATTTACGTTAATAAACATTATAATTATATAATAATTCATAGTAATAATAGCCGTCATCCGTTGGTTGGTTGGTTGAACACGCTAGGCAAACGCTAATAACTCGAGAAATATAATAATGATAGAAACTCGAAATTTGGTAGAGATGCTTGATTGACACTTTTCCAGGTGATGACGAATTTAAATCGCGAAAAAATTCCTTGGTTCGTCTCCAAGAGAGGCATTTCCTTTTCCCATTACTTAACATGTAAAACGTGATTTTTCGACGTGCAGGCTTTTATTCATTTGGAAATTAAAATTAGAAGAAATTAACAGACGACCTTCGGATTCGAACCATTTGAAGAAAAGGTTATAAAGTTTCTTATTCCGTTCGTCTTTCTTCGCCCACGATTCGAAATATTCCATGTTGAAAGTTTAATTTGCATATTTTGTGAAAATCTCGCCATTTTAACGTGATGTTGCTATGTCGACCATTATCATTGTTAGCTTCAATACGAGAGAGAGAGAGAGGAAAGAAGGGGACAGATTGGCGTGTTTTGTGGAAAATAAGTATATTAACGTAAATATAAAAAAATTTAAGTATCAACAGTGTCATTTTATAAAAATTGGAAATAAAAAGCATTCTTAAATTAAATTATTTGTAAACCATACGTGCTTACGAATTTATGTTGTTATTCCTCGAATTAATTTCGTAACAATGGCCAAAGTTTGGAAAAGAATATAAATTAAAATTCAATTAAAATTAAAAGGACATATAAAACTGTTAACAGGCAATTTCGAAGAAACAACAGTGGATCTTTTAATTAATTAATTTGTTTTTATAAAAGGAATTTTGGTACTTATTTAATACAGAGTAAGTTCTTATAATCCATTTAAATCTAATAACAGTGGCTATTATAGTTTAAAGAAAGAACTTTATTTATTCACTCTACAGAATGAATTAATTTTATGCTAGCATTGCCTATTAATAAAGGAGTTACTTTTGAATTTACAGTATGTTAAGTGGAAGTTGTACTGAATTGACTCAAGTATTTTGGGTACTTTCGAGTTAACGGGAATACCTCAAAAAATAAACACGTATTGTTGTGATATGTTACGACGGATTTGTTTCTTAACAATACGGAACAAGGGGGGAATTACTTAAAAATCACACTTTTTTGAAACTTATTTATTAATAAAAGCAACATAATTACTAATGCAATCTAAATTTATGTTACTAGGGGGCCAATATGTCTTCATGGCATTTAAAATAGCTGGAAATATGTCGATTTCTTTGTTATCTTGTCGCCACATGAATACTTCTGATGACAGTTTTCGCGTTGCATTTCCAAAATATTCTGTCACAGAAGTGAAGTTTCATAATATGACCCTTCTTGCACATTCGCCTTTTAGATAAAATACCATGGTCTTGAAGCAAAGATACAGCTTCTTCTTCACTCCTCGGCAAGCTCCACAAATTCATCATTAAGGAATCAACGTAAATATCTTAACGAGATTTGTTACGCATTGTTAACAAACAAAATATCACAACAACACGTTTATTTTTTTAGGTATTCCCGTTAGCAGGAAAGTACCAATTCAAAGCAAAACTAAATTTAAAACTATTGAAAGTTGTTGTTTCGGAAACTGAAAAGTCCACAGTGGTGAGCGGACGATAAACGATATTAAGGTACTTTTTATTCCAAAATCTTTTTAAAGTATTATCAGAGGCAATTGAAGATTCAACAAATTATTTTGTTACCGGGATTCTGCTTATTTCATGAAATTGAAATGTTAATGCATTAATCCATTAAAATCTGTTAAGAGTGGCTATTTTAGTTGAAAGAAATATATGTACATGGTACTTCTATTCACTTTTAAGAATGAATGAATTCTAGGTTAACATTGCATATTATAAAAGGATTTTCTTTGGAATAAGAAGTTTGTTATGTGGTTATTTTAACTGAAACGAATCAAGTTCTCTTCTAACTAAGTTTGAAACCCATTTAAAACTGGCGAAAGTGGTTGTTTCGGAAAATGAGAACGCAAGAGTGCTGAGCAGACGATAAACGATATTGGGGTACATTATATTCCAAAATCTACTTAAATTATTATCAGAGGCAATTGAAGACTGAGACAATATTATGGAACCGGATTTCTGCTTATTTAATGAAATTGAAATCCTAATGCTATAATCAATTTAAAACTAATAACAATGGCTATTTTAGTAGAAAGAAAGGTACTATTTTATTCACAAGGAATCTGTGAGATTTTAGTTCATTAATTAAAACAGACTTATAATATAGAAATATTCAATGGTTAAAACAGTGCTCAATTTTATTGCGATTTTTACATGTTGCATTGACGAAAATTTAGATTCATTAAACCAGTTGAAATTCAACGGGCACTTATGCTAGTGTAAAATATAAACGTTTTACTTACAAAAAATTTAAGATTCCAGTATTCAATTGACGAAAGAAAGTTCAATTACTTTCATCAATGAACGCTTCCTAAACAATAATCAGTATCTATTTAAGTTGCTATCCATAAACACCGATAGCTTCGTTGCTTAAACAAAAGTGCGAAGCGAATAACGCTAAACTTTCGTCTATTTGTAATCTTCTTTCAAGCTAACTGAATCGCAGGTAACAATGACGGCCTCCTTGGAAACGCCCGTAAAGAGTACGAAAAATCCACAAAATTTATAAACAAATATCGTATCTCTGAAAACTTTAACCGTGTAACATGTAAACTTCGCAGGAATAAGATAGTATAAATCGAGGATTATGCAATGATACAAGACTGATAGTGAAATCAATCCAGTATTATGTCATTGAATGCATTATTGCCGTTGGAGATCGAGCTTTGATACTGACAATTTCATTGATTCTTTCAGATGCTGGATGAACGTTTGGTATCAAGCGGCGCCAATTTCCAATAAGACCAGCTTTTTCAATGAAAACCAACAAGGCGTAGGGTCAAACAATGTCAAACATAGGACTTTATTTGAAGAATTCTGTTTCTTTCGCTTGGTAAATCAAGAGGTGGATCATTTGCAAATATTGAAGTCATGGCTAATAGACGTGACGGAAAGTTGAAGAACATTGTCTTGAGAGAGATACTGACTGATTAATCTACTAACAAAAATTTACTAACAGCTTAAAAATTTTTGCAATGAAAAATTTTTTATTTTAATTCTTTGCATTTCATTTACTTCATTAATTATTCAATAAAAATTACTTCACTAAAACTTCAGTTTATTTAAATCGCGTTGAGGATCGGAGATCCAGGGCACCCCTAGTCGTATCTTATTTTATACTAACGGAAGTGCCTGTTGAATTTCAACGGATTTAGTGAATGCAAGACTTAAACGTTTAACATGTAAACATCGCAGTTTTAACCGTGGAATTAAATTACATAATTACCCAATGGAAGTCTGATGACGATATCTTCAAAACGAAAACTGTATTTAAAACCAGAAAAACCACAATAATCTACAGAAAATGAACGAACAAAGGAACGAACGAATTGAAGTAATTTGACGAAGGACAAAAAGTACATAGAGAACGCTTAAGAAGCACAGAGTGAATATTATCCTCCGACCGTTAGCTCGATTCTCTCACGAATTAATTCTATTACCAGAGAATTGTTTATATCAACAATACTTTCCAAACAATGAAACGATTTGTCCAATCACCATTTGTGGAAAATCTACGTCTAATTATTGAAATTACTGATGTAGTTTTAAAAACAGCTTGCTTTGGAGAACTTTATGCCACACGAACCCATAATTAGTCGCGTGGTGTTTTATATGACGCCAAGCATTATTATTCCGTCATTATCATATGAACTATGATGTCCATTCATTTCAAACTTGCAATACCTTCATTTTTGACCTTCTTAAATATAATTTACCGTTTTTGCCAATTTGGGATTTGTCCATTTTTAATAATAAATACTGCGCATAATAAAAAATTAACAAATTCGAAGAATGTTAAAAAAGGGATTTTTCTCTGTTTTTTATGGGAATCATCTTTACGGTTTTCTCTTAGATTATATTGTTATTTTGCACATTTGTCATTCTCTCCGTCACCTATTTGCTCTAAAATTTTCTTCCGCTGCAAGTGTAAAGGAATGCAACTATTATTTCTGATATCAAAATTTCGAATAACCATGGTTATATATTTCGTTTTAATTAATTAGGGATAGACATTCTTCCTTTCTCTCTTCGCATGTGGTCCCAGACCCTTCCCTTCGCTGCAATAAACTTACCCCTCGGCAACTGCCTTCGGAAGCCTAGGCAGTTAGAATTTTAGCAACCAATGGCGAAAACAGTAGGATAAGGCGGTTTTTCTTTTACAACGCTTGCAACTTTTCCTTTTACAACTATCATCCAGAAGAAACCGCAAAAAGAATGACAGATGTTACTCGGCTTACGGACAATTCACCGACCACAATACACCGAAGGAAAATTCACCGACCACAATTCACCGACGGAAAATTCACCGAAACCACAATTCACCGAATCACAATTCACCGAAAGGTAAATTCACCGACCCACAATTGATCGAATGCAGTATTCACCGAAATTTCCAATTCACCTTATGAAGACGGGGAAGAGCGGAAGTAATATAAGCGGAATGTTGGCAACAATGACACGTAACAATAAACCATTAACGTTTAAGGAGGAATGGGTATGGGGAAGATAGAAGGAAGATGGAATAGTATGACAAAATGAAATAATGGCATCATGGATATCCTTCCATTACAAATAACTCGTACATGAATAATAAATAAACAAATTAAACTCACGGGAGTAGGGGGAGAAGAAGGGGAAGGTTAAACATTAAAGAAAGTAATACTGGCACAATGGGTGTCATTCGATTGCAAATAACTCGTAGATGAATAATTAACAATAAAAAAACAAATTACGCACTCAACGCTTATGGTAGGGGGAAGGTTAAACATTTAAAAACAGAATACTAGCACCATGGGTGTCATTCGATTGCAAATAACTCGTACATAAATAATTAACAATAAATAAACAAATTACGCACTCTACGCTTATGGTAGGGGGAGGGAAGGGGGAAGGTTAAACATTTAAAAACGGAATACGAGCACCATCGATGTCATTCGTTTGCAAATAACTCGCAGATGAATAATAAACAATCAATAAACAAATTACGCACTCAAGGCTTAAGGGAGGGGGAGGGAAGGGGGAAGGTCAAACATTTAGAAACGTAATACTGTCACCATGGGTGTATTTCGATTGCAAATAACTCGTAGGTAAATAATAAACAATAAATAAACAAATTACGCACTCGACGCTTAAGGTAGCGGGGGAGAGGGGGAAGGTTAAACGTCTGAAAACATAATATTAGCACCATGGGTGTCATTCGATTGCAAATAACTCGTAGGTGAATAATAAACAAATCATGCACTAATGGCTTATGGTAGGGGGAGGGACGGGGGAAGGTTAACATTTAAAAACAGCATACTAGCACCATGGGTGTCATTCGATTGCAAGTAACTCGTAGATGAATAACAAACAATAAATAAACGACTTACGCAACCAAGGCTTATGGGACGGGGGGGGGGGGGGGGGAGGGGGAAGGTTAACATTCAAAAACAGAATACTAGCACCATGGGTGTCATTCGATTGCAAATAACTCGCATGTGAACAATAAACAATAAATAAACAAATTACGCACTCAACGCTTATGGTAGGGGAAGGGAAGGGGGAAGGTTAAACATTTAAAAACAGAATACTAGCACCATGGGTGTCATTCGACTGTAAATAACACGTATGTGAATAATAAAAAATAAATAAACAAATTACGCACTCAAAGCTTATGGTATGGGGAGGAAAGGGGGAATGTACAACATTTAAAAACAGAATACTAGCACCATGGGTGTCATTCGATTGCAAATAACTCGCATGCGAACAATAAACAATAAAAAAACGACTCACGCAAACAAAGCTTATGGGAGCGGGTGGGAAGGGGGAAGGTTAACATTCAAAAACAGAATACTAGCACCATGGGTGTCATTTGATTGCAAATAACTCGTATGTGAATGATAAACAATAAGTAAACAAATTACGCACTCGGAGATGAATAAGAAAGAATAAATAAGGAAAGGGACGCATGCAAGGCTTACGGTAGGGTGAGGAGTTGGTAATTTTTAAACATTTAAAAGCGGAATACTAGCACAATGGGTGTCATTTGATTGCAAATAACTCGTAGATGAATAATAAACAAATCATGCACTAATGGCTTATGGTAGGGGGAGGGACGGGGGAAGGTTAACATTTAAAAACAGCATACTAGCACCATGGGTGTCATTCGATTGCAAGTAACTCGTAGATGAATAACAAACAATAAATAAACGACTTACGCAACCAAGGCTTATGGGACGGGGGGGGGAAGGGGGAAGGTTCAACATTTAAAAACAGAATACTAGCACAATGGGTGTCATTCGATTGCAAATAACTCGTAGATGAATAACAAACAATAAATAAACGACTTACGCAACCAAGGCTTATGGGACGGGGGGGGGGGGGGGGGGGAAGGGGGAAGGTTAACATTCAAAAACAGAATACTAGCACCATGGGTGTCATTCGATTGCAAATAACTCGCATGTGAACAATAAACAATAAATAAACAAATTACGCACTCAACGCTTATGGTAGGGGAAGGTTAAACATTCAAAAACAGAATACTAGCACCATGGGTGTCATTCGACTGTAAATAACTCGTATGTGAATAATAAACAATAAATAAACAAATTACGCACTCAAAACTTATGGTATGGGGAGGAAAGGGGGAAGGTTAAACATTTAAAAACAGAATACTAGCACCATGGGTGTCATTCGATTACAAATAACTCGCAGATGAATAATTAACAATAAATAAACAAATTACGCACTCAAAGTCTATGGTATGGGGAGGAAAGGGGGAATGTACAACATTTAAAAACAGAATACTAGCACCACGGGTGTCATTCGATTGCAAATAACTCGCATGTGAACAATAAACAATAAAAAAACGACTCACGCAAACAAAGCTTATGGGAGCGGGTGGGAAGGGGGAAGGTTAACATTCAAAAACAGAATACTAGCACCATGGGTGTCATTTGATTGCAAATAACTCGTATGTGAATGATAAACAATAAGTAAACAAATTACGCACTCGGAGATGAATAAGAAAGAATAAATAAGGAAAGGGACGCATGCAAGGCTTACGGTAGGGTGAGGAGTTGGTAATTTTTAAACATTTAAAAGCGGAATACTAGCACAATGGGTGTCATTTGATTGCAAATAACTCGTAGATGAATAATAAACAATAAATAAGTAGATGACGCATTCCAGGCTTATGGTAGGGGGAGGAGAGCGGGAAGTTTAATCATTTAAAAACGGAATACTAGCACCATGGGTGTCATTCGGTTGCAAATAACCCGTAGATGAATATAAACAATAAATATACAAATGATGAACTCAAGGCTTATCGTAGGGGGAGGAGAGGGGAAGGTTAAACATTAAAAAAGGTAATACTGGCACCATGAGTGTCATTCGATTGAAAATAACTCGTAGTTGAATTATAAATAAACAAACGACGCACTCAACGCTGATGGTAGGGGGTGAGGGGGTTTATCGTAACTTACAAGTTTTTATAGAAAAAGTTGAATCAAAGCCAATGTTCAATCCTGGATAACATGGGCGTCAGTAAAAAATCTTTCAAGGATGGGCAAAACACAAAAATGCCTATTACCCACGTGCGGACGCAATTTTTCCCAATCCGGCAAAATTTTACTTAACCGGCCCCCAACTGACCACAAATCCTCACCACTGAATCACTATGAATGAATTTATCACAGTGTTGAATATCCTCTTGAAATTAACTCAAATTATATTTTAAATGGCTAATTTATTTCCTTTAAAGCAGCTTAGAATCAGATCTCGGAATGAGCCGGAACGCACCGGTACGCCGCTCCGTAACATTTTACATTTCGAGCACTGGTTAAAATCCACTCCGATCTGATTAATACTTTGACACAAATACCCTATCTCCCTACACCCGATCTTTCTTCCCCTCACTTTCCTCTTCCCGTCTACATCTCGGTGATATTCAACCCTTTTGATCAGCGTGCCCCTTGGAAAACTTTGAAGATGTGCATACCCACTGGTATTATCACATAATACGAACAATTCCACAGAAAATCTTTAAATGATTAGAATTAATTTTGGTGGACTAAGTTTGTATTCACTGCACCTAATCGTAAAGGTTATGAAAAATGAATCTTTTGCGTATCCTGAAAAAACCTCCCGTATTTCCGGTTGAATACCAATATTTATCTCCTTCCTCCTCGCCATCCTCCCTCTACATCTCTTTCGAGCGCATATAGACACCGCATTGACACTTTTGCATTACACACGTGAAATAATACAACAATTGGCATGGTTAGTTAAAAACGCGGAATTACGCCCAAATTTGAGCGAATCCGAATAGAAGGATAAATTGACTTTCAAATTAAGAAATGTTCCTTTTTTAAAAAAATATTTTTGGTCTGTAGAACGCATGTCAAATTTTCCAATTTTCATTTGCAATAGGAACAAGGGTTGCTGAGCGGAATTTTAAATATTACATATTATCTTACGAGAAATGAAAATAATTGCTAGAGGTCGATCTCGCGACATTTTTCGAGATATATTACGCCGTTACCTTCATATATCCCATTTAAATATCCTGTCAAATTTTCGATCCTCTGTGTACACCATTTAACGAATTGTCAGAATTTCGATACAGCGTGACACACGGACCAAACAAACAACCAGTCAGAGGACAAATCAATTAATACTGCCTTTTATTATAATTGGAATCTTGCACATCAGCAGACGGACGAATAAGGTGAAAACAGAACTTTAAAAAATAACACGAAATAAATCCAAAATCTAAGAAATCGGAATTACAAAGTGGTCATAGGATAAGTATGTATGTACTTCGATTTTTAAAGACGCAAACATAAATGAACAGAGAATGATAACTCTGCTAAAATTCGAAACAACAAGGCAAGCTTCATTTATGACGTTCAATAATCATAATAAAATTCGTTGTATAATTTGTACATCGAGAAGAATACCTTAATGGTTTGTCTCAGATCCGGGGCCATGTTTTGGAAGACTACCTGCTCTTCCATTTCGACGCTCATTAGAGAGGATCAGCGACCCTCACTAGGACTCGGTGTAGTCTATCCTCAAGGCGGGTGGTGAAATTCCCGATCTATCATTGCAAAATTGCAATACTTTTTGCAAATAAGATGATTGAAAGTTACATCATTGCATTGCGGTGAAAATCCTGATTATTGGCGTTTTTTAAACGAAATTCTACGATACATATTAACGGAATTAGTATTCTTTTCACGATTACAATACTATCTCTATACATACGATATACTACATATATAGGAAAGTAAAAAATCAATTCATAATTTCGTTACGTTACGTATAACTTTTTTTTTAGCACTTTGCTGTACGAGCATACGAACTTATACATGACGCACTTGGTCGATTCGTGAATGTGTCTGATTTTTTTGGGGTTTTGCTTCGCCCCCTGGATTCTCCACTGATTTCTATATGAGAAAGTTTGTACAATGTACATTATACCGATTTTTTCATTTTGTACAACAGTGAGCTCTTGGAAATCTGATCACTTAAATTTTGCTATTAAAAACAGTTTCTAATTTCCTTTCACGTTCCTAAGAATCCGCTAGGAACAAAAATTTCTCTCTCATACCATTATTTCCGTCTCAAACTCAGGGGCAGTCGAATTTACGGCCCCTGTTACCACAAGGGAAAACAAAAGAGAGGGATGGGGGAGGAAAGCGAAGGATGTAAGGGGGTGGGGAAAGAGCCCTAGGGAAGTGTAACGAAGCCCGATGCGGTGGAAATAGGAAAACCCAAGTGCCGCCTTTTATTATCGGTCGCCGGGGTAGGTAGAAACTGGAGGCTTGCACTGATACCGACTTTCGTGTTTGCATCTAAACTTTAGCCTCGCCATATTTTTTCGTATTCGACGGATATGAAGATGTCTTTTTTCAACGAAAATGAGTTATGACTAACGCAATTTGAGCGAATACGAGACCAACGCATTTGTCGCACCCAGTGAGGTGCCGCCCTAAGGCAGTGTCTTACCTGCTTACCGCCTATAGACGGCCCTGGTGGTATCAATAAATAAGGTATTTGTTACAATAAAGTGACGTTTGAATGGCGAGAATTCTCGCCATCCGTACGCAACGTGATAAGTTTTTTTGCATGTATAGTTTTTCCACGTTTTAAAATAATATCTAATATAATATTTACATTTTTACACATTTCCGTTGCCTATTCACGGGTTTCATGCTTATAAAACATAAAAGTTAACATTTCTGAAAGGAGTAATTACACAAGAAATGATGCTGGACTTGGCGAAAGTGATACGGTCGTAGATCAAATTATCGTTATATTTGAATGCCAAACACTTGGAAGCGGTTTATATACAAACAAATTTGGTTGGTAATTAACTACTAATGAAAATATTACATTTGACGATTAAATCACGTTTTAAAATGTTTAAAATTTCAGAACAATAGAAAACTATTAACGGTAAAACCACAGGTGATTTTCGTTCCAACTGATTGTGAGGTGAAAATTCACTTAAAAGAAAAGAACGTTCTCTTTTTTACAATAATGTTTTAATTATTTTTCTTAATTATATGGCCACCTTATGGTATATCGTCAACTCGTCGTAGTCAATTCGTCGCAGGACAAACTCGTCGCACGTCACTTCGTCGCAGGACAAACTCGTCGCGCATTGCCCCATAAGGAAAGGCCGTAAATCAGTGTAGGGGTTTTTAAGTTTGCTTTTTAAATTATTTCCCGTCAAGTTTCGAACTCATTTAAATTATCATAAAGATTTAGCGTAAATTTTTAGTTACTATCGGAAAAAGTTGAATCAAAGCCAGCGTTCAATCATGGACAACGTTACCTATTCACGAGTTTCATGCTTACAAAACATTTCAGAAAGGCATAATTACACAAGAAATTAAGCTGAGTTTGGCGAAAGTGATACGATAGGAAATGAAATGATCGTTATATTTGAATGCAACACACTTGGAAGCGGATTGTTTACAAATAAATTTGGTCAATTGTTAAGAAAAGCTAAGTGAAAAAGTATTCTTTATAGGTGGTTTCCAGTTTTTAGTAGAATAAAATGTTTTCGTATATATTGCATACGCCCTAGAACTGATAGCGAAACTAAATTCACAAAATCCATTGAAATTCAACGAGCACTTACACTTCCTTAAACATTAAACGTCATATCTCAGCTTCAATCACTCCAATATGAACAATTATTTTTATCGTCATATAGCCTATGTTACCCGCGGGGAAAAATTATAGATCTATGCGAAGTGTGGTCGCGATATCTTCAAAGGTGTGGAAATCACAATCTGTGAAGTCTACGTCTAATTATTTACGTTACTGATGCAGTTTTAAAAACTGTTTGCTTATGAAGAACTCTATTCAACACGAAAATATCATTGAAACTATTTATTATTAATCCTACACTGCAAGCATATTTCAAATTCAGAATTTTTGCAATTTCGAATTTTTCGAAACGGTTTTATCCAAAAACATATAACCGTTACAAATTTCAAGTTCAGCTGAAAGTGCCTTATAATTTTTGTTCTCGTATGGGACAATATTATCATTAGAAACCTTTTATTAGTACTACTTCAAGAAATCAGCATATATTTGGTTTCCGTGTAAACAAAGCAAAATTAAAAAACAACATACATTGTACAAACTTTCTCATATATGGGTACTAATGCGTCGTTTAGTTATCTTTAGAAAATGAAAATTGTATGATCCTGTTTTTAGAAAATCCAATTTTTGTTCAAGTTGCCCAAGAATAAACTAGCCTTATGTTCATTCAGTGAGAAAAATGAAATACGTAGTATTATTGTAGATGTATACTCAAGTAACTGTACGAAATTTGATCAAAATCGTTAGAGCCGTTTTTGAGAAAATCGAATTGTTGTTAAAGTTGCCTATAATAAACTAGTCTTATATTCATTTTTTGTGAAATATGAACTATACATTATTATTGAGGACGTAAACACAAGTAACTGTACGAAATCTGATCAAAATCGTTCGAGCCGTTTTTGAGAAAATCGAATTATTGTTAAAAATGTGTAGAATAAACTATTCTTCATTACTGAGCAATGTCAACCATTTCTACGTATACTCTGCTCAGTATGATAAAATGCCTAAGTACGAGATTTCATTCATTACCGTTTAGGCTTCAGAGCCAGTAACAGACAGACGGCATTGCAAAAACCACTTTTTCGGATTCAGCGACACCTAAAA
Source organism: Uropetala carovei (assembly GCA_036926305.1). Taxonomy (NCBI): domain Eukaryota; kingdom Metazoa; phylum Arthropoda; class Insecta; order Odonata; family Petaluridae; genus Uropetala; species Uropetala carovei. The sequence continues at coordinate 7,739,109 of JAXCHB010000033.1, read as the reverse complement.
CATATATTTCCATAAAAATCTCGAGGTGGAATTTTTTCGCGAAAACAATACTTTCTCGATACTTCGAATGAGAAAGTAAAAACGATATTACCTACGTTAAATGTTTTACCATTTTTAATGCATTGGATTCAAATCCGGCGGCAATGGGAGTTGTCATGGCTGCTTTTAATTGGTGTTGTCATAAAACTAATAAAATCGCGTATTTTTCTGATTCTAAATGTATTTTTACGATAATTCGATCAGGATTCGGATTCTGAACTATTACGTCTCAAGTTCGAACTATGTTTCTAAGTAATATTAAAATTCAAATGAAAAATAAGCTGCAGTCACCCCCATGTTATTCAAATGGGGAAAATTAAAAAAGGGAATATTAAAAAAAAATTAGAATGATCAATCAAATCGGTTTAAAACCCGACTACACCACTTAACTCTTTATTCCGGTTAAAATGATACCCTTTTCTTGCTTCTAAGTGCTGTCAATTGCTGATTTATAGAAAAACACACACACAAACACTTTTCTTTATAGATATCTATAGACTATAGATAGACTAGAGATAGGTAGATAGATGCAGACTACTATTTAACCACTAGCAAAACTGCCCGGCGTTGCTCGGGTTGATATGATATTTGGCACTTTCCAATGTTAAAAACTTAAAATAAATACCTTTTTTCATGATTAAATACTACATTTTACCGGAAATCGGCTTTGATGGGATTTATGTCTTTTAGAAATATAAAGTTGATTTTTTCAGATTAATAGGTTTTTATCCCGAGTTCGTATATTCATTTTAAGAAATATAAATTTGCAAAAGAATAAAATTTTGCGAGTCAAGCAATCGATTTTTACTAGTTATCTTATGGAAAAATGTCAATGCCCTTTAATGGCAGCACTGACTAATCCCGAATTCACTAATAAAGAAATCGCAACAAAATTTATTTTATAATCATTATAATTGTTATTTACATAATATATGTATCTTGCAATATACAGTTTACAAGTGAAGTTCAAGTTTCCTGCTGTAAATAAGTCTATCGCGGAACCCTTGGATTTCCTCGGGTCACAGTTTGAAGACCTTTGTCGTAGAAAGCGTCGAAAGATTCTTTCAGGAATAAGTACATACATGAAGGAGCGCGTCCCACGTCAGGAGGCAAACCTTCCTCCACACCCTAATCACGGGGGGGGGGATACACTTCGAGGTTGAAAGGGTAGAGAGTGGAGCTTCCAATGGTATATGGTCAGAATCGAAAATGTTCCTTCCCGCTGAAACGGAAAGGAAAACATTTAAAATAGCCTCCTCACGGGTAACACTAATTTTTATTGAAGACAGAAACCGAATCTTGACCGAATTAGCGGAAAAATGCGTTTAGAACAAGGGTCTCAAATTCGCGGCCCGCTTGTTCATTTTATGCGGCCTTCTCACTGATCTTCTTCTAATTATATTATTCGGCCCGGCTCATTGTCGAACAATTTTTCCAATTTGGAAATATTTTTAGTCCTTTTGAAGTGTAAGTTTCTCATTTTTGGCCCGCGAACGATTTGCATTAGAGATCTCTGGTTTAGAATCAGAAAAAAAGAAGTGATTTCATCAGTTTTATTACAACAATTACAAACTACCTTTGGTGGTTGACAATTTTCGTGGGTATGTCACTCTAATATCCTTATGTTTCATTCTTTAATCATATAATTATTTATTTATTATGCATATATATTCCGAGTCATAAAAACTCCTCAAAATATTTTTTTAAAGATTAAATTTGGAAACTTTCCTTTAATAATATTTTGCATTTGACAACTTATGTATGGAGGAAGTCATGTGTTGTACACCTCCGTTTATTTATTAGTAAGGCCGGCGAAATTTCGTCTAATTAATTTTTACCCGTTTTAAAATAATTATTAAAAAATGTATAAAATTGTCTTAATTTTCAAATTTAAATATGTATCAATAAAAATAATTTTAAAATTTCGATTAAAATAAACATCGAGAAAAATGTTGTTATAAAGGTAGTTAAATATAATTTTTATATCTTGCATTAAACGTTTGGACCAGACGCCAAAATTTCCGATAAAGTGATCAAGTGCCAAAATTTCCGATGAATATTTTTAAATCCTATGGGAAATTTATCGGAAAATTACTTACCACTCATTCAAATTTAGTTTATATAGTTAATTTGTGTTTTTATTTTTTAAATTAAAAATATATAAAACCAAATGCCAAATTTCCGCCCGCTCTGAATATTCCAATGAAAACAATATGAAATAGCATTTAAATAACGTAAATCAAAATAAGCATTATATTTCTTAATAAGTTCAATTAGTTTTTTTTTTCTTTTCTTAATAGCGTGTTCTTGTTGTTAAATTTAGATTTGCCATTATAAACTGGAAATTATTCTGTAATAAGCTTTGCTTTGTTCTTCATACAATGATAAATCTAATAAGGAAGGTTTTGTAAACATTTTACGAAGGTTTATATTGAAAGCTTCAACCGAATTTGTTTATGGAGGAATTTTTTTGTAACAACTCTTCAAATGAAATTTCTCTTTTTACAATATACATAAAGGTTTTAACCTTCTTTTACAGTATTGGGTAACCAATATACAATAACGTTCCTTTATTTTAAATTTCTTATCCTAGAGCATTTATAAGAATTAGGCAAAACTTCGCAGCGTCTTCATTTCTTATTTCTAGTAATACTGACAGATTTTGAATCTGCAATGACAAATGCAATAAAACGCGAATTCCCCCAAACAAGGAATCGCGGATGTTATTTTCACTTCTCCCAATGCATATACCGTAAGATTCAATCCCATGGACTTCAAAAAAAGGTATGAAACAGAGGCAGCATTCGCCTTGCAACTACGCCTATTACCTGCAATAGCATTTGTACCTATAGCACACGTCGTGGAAGCATTCGAATCACTTTGTGACAATAATCTCCTTCCTCCAGAAGCACAAGCTGTAGTGGATTATTACGAAGATACGTGGATTGGTCTTCCACAAAGAGGTCACCGTCGCCGCCAACCACATTTTTCTCACGACGTGTGGAACTGCTTTGACGGAGTAGTGGAAGGTTTGCCAAAAACCAATAATTCAATTGAAGGATGGCATCGTGGTTTTGAGCAGCAAATTTCTGCCGAACATCCTAGTATATGGAAATTTATTGCTGCCATCCAAAGGGAACAGAGCTTTCACGAAATCCAAATCGAGCAATATATACGCGGCCAAGAAGTTCCTCCTAGCCGTAAAAAATATAGAGATTGTGCGGAAAGAATAAATCGGCTTGCTTCAAATTTTGATGTTGGAAATATTTATGATTATTTACGTGGTATTGCACATACCATAGGTTATTAAAGTGATATGTAAAAATGAAAGAAACGTATTAAACAATACAGAAATAAATTGTTAAATTAATGAAATTACAGTTGTAAAATTAAAAAAAAATCTATCCATCAAAAGGCTTGGGAATGTTTCCATCCTTAACAACGAAATTCTTGCTTGTTATGTATAATGTAATGAACAACTCAACGTATAAGATTTTTGCTATATCTGCGTTTGCTTATTTGCATTTCATTGGAATAAAATTTAAAATAGTGTATTGTTATTTACTTCCATTGTAGATGAATATCTTTTTGTCATTTGGATATATATTATGAATTTTAGAACTAATAGATAATGATTTAACATAAATTAATTATGCGGTAAGATGCTTAACACCAGAGATTGCAATCCCGGCGGGATTTTTCAATCCCGGGATTTCGGGATTCACTTTCTCCAATCCTGGGATCCCGGGATTGGCCTTTATTACGATTCTACGTATAAATAAAAAGAAAACGTTCTAGATGAATGAACTGCATAATAAAATATGACTTTTAGAATTAAAGGACTCCTATTATGTTCTACTGTAAGATTGTGAAATGTCATTATTGTTATGCACACCTATGCCATTTGAGCTATAAATTCAAACCAGAGCTGCAAACCACTTCAACATTTGGGAGTGGTTCGGTTCTAAATTTTTGGAAGTGGTTCGGTTCAGACGAGAATTTTGACAAGTGGTTCGGTTCAACTAAATTAATCATTTGAAATACTATTCAGAAATATTTTATCCAATATAAACAAATTACACATTCAGTATCAATCTGTAAGTAAATCAATCCGCAGTCATTATTATTTTAAATGAAAGAATAATTTACTTAAAGAAAGGAAAATTTTATAGTTTAAATATATTACAATACCATCATCATCTTTATTTCTTTTTTTTTACCTGTAATACAGATTATTTAGAGGAAAAAAGATTTATAACAATGGCCTTACCGTCCGTCTCCCAATATTTAACCTCTTTAGTTCTACCACCGGCACTTGCCTTTATTTTCCTTATTCCCACACACACACACACCCAGTGCCGCATTGATAATTTCCTCCCTCCTCTCTCTGGGGTTCACCCTCTCTCCGTCTTCCACAAGACCTTTCTTTTAGTCCTTCCCCCGTCTTTCCCAGAACCCTCCCGAGGTGGTCCCCCGCCTTCAGCCTTTCCTTTCCCCTCCCCTTTATCCCTTTACAACCTACCGCAATAACCCTCTGAGACTGGTTCCTCCTTTCCCTCCCCTCCATTCCTTTCCGTCTTACACACTACCCTCCCTCCCCCCTCTCCACCCATTTTTCTCCATATATACTTTCTATTCTCACCATATCTGCATCTGACGATAGCATTGTTATGCAGTCGTAAGAGAAATAAAAACAATGGAAGTTACAAAGCGTTATTTCTTTGGTTCATTTATAAAAAACAAAATAAAAATTCTTCGCTATATATATCAACGGTCCAGGAAAATTCAATGACCACAATTCACCGAAACACAATTCGTCGATTAGGAGAACTCTTTTCCGTGAGCCTCTATTAAGATTTCCTTGATTGAATGATAGATTTAATTATTGAAGTAGACAGTTTCTTGCTTTCCAATGGCGATGATGCACGGCGTGGGGGGCAGAGAGAGGGAGGGGAGAGAGAGAGAGGAGGGAATTAGGGGAGAAGAAGGGTTATGCAGGAATGTAATAATAAAGAGGGTAATGGGAAAAGGAGACAGGGTGAGGGAGGGAGGAAAGGAGAGAGGGGAAAGGGGAGAGACAGAGAGAGGAAGATGTATCAGTAGTGCAAGAAAATAGTATAATACGTCTTTAATAGAATAGTTTTCTATGGGGATGTCATTTGCATCATTAATTAATTCACATTATTATTAATACATTAAAACATTACGCGGGTACAGCCAGAATGCCTCCTCATGAACTGAAGCCATTATCATGCTTCTTAGAAACCTAATGCCATTGAGAGGACTGTGTAATGGTACAACACTTACTGTTACTCGTTCAGGTAAGTTAAGGTAATCATGAACTTTAGTCACTTTTATTATCGAAGGAGTTCCAAGCTAATGAAGTTTAGTCACTTTTATTATAAAGGAGGTTTTAGCACTCAAGAAATCCCTAATTCAATTTTTAAAACATATATTACTTTCATGTTTAATAAAAATTCAAGTGAATCACAAAACATACTCCTCAATAACATGGCTTACGGAAAATTGAATTGTGGTCGGTGAATTTTCCTAGATCCCAATAACACAAAGTAAAAAGCTATTGAAAAGATCTGAATCACGAAATGCGTTTCGACAAATAAATTACATTGGTTCCATTTGCGGCGCAACAGTGAAGAGGATATAACATAGAAAGGATATATTGACGAGCCTTCGGCTCGCTTTGTATTAATGGGTAGTCGTCTCCGGGCGCTACCCGGAACCAAAGTATCCCTCCTCGTTATCCGGTGATTGGGTTTGTAAATGTCAAGACCGGCCAATCAGTTTCTGTTAATGTTGTCTAAAATTTTCCATAAATAAAACATTTTGGTCATCGTGTATTTTAGTGTCTTCATTATGGAATGTAATATGCAGGAGGATAACCGACCAGTACCGAAATATATTATTTATAGCAACATGAACTGATTGTTGTTTGAAGTATACATATCAATTTACATAATAAAAGTGACTGAACTTGAGCTTGGAAACCCTTTGTAATAAAAGTGACTAAACTTAATTAGTTTGGAAATCCTCGAATAATAAAAGTGACTAAACTTCATGATTACTTAAGTAACTTACGTAGTTTTAAAAACAGTTCGCTTTGGAGAACTCTATGCCACACTTTGTGTTTCTTTCTTCGCAATTCTTATCGCCATCATTATAACCTATGTTACCTGCACGGTAAAATTATATACCTATGCGAAGTTTTGTGACGATTTCTTAAAAACGAAAACTAAGTAAAATCAGCAAGAACACAATAATCATCAAAAAATAAATCACTAAAGGAACTTACGAAATGATTAAATTTAATGAAAGACAAAAAAGGAAATAGGGAACGTTTAAGAAAAAGAGTGAATATTACCCTCAGACCATTAGCTCGATTCTCTCATCCACGAGTTCTGTAACAAGAAAATTGTCTACATCAACAATATTTAGGAAACAATGAAACTGTTTATCCTATCACAATCTGTGGAAAATCTACGTCCAAATATTTAAGTTATTTACGTAGTTTTAAAAATATCTTGCTTTGGAGAACTGTACGCCACAATGTAATCTGGCACAGAGAAATTGAAAAACGACATTACGCTAAAACATTTTCAATATAAATGCTTTGGACTGTTACTTTCGGCGACAAAGGGAGTTGTCATGGTAGATTATAATGGGTATTCTAATAAAACTGATAAAATCACGTATTTTATTGATTCTAATTGCATTTCTATGCTAATTTGATAAGAATTCGAATTATGCCTCCGATAAAAATAAACATTTTTCTATTCTTCATAGAATTATTCAAGTCTCAGGTTCGTACCATATTTCTAAGTAAATTTAAAATTCAAGTGAAAAAAAGCTGCACAAGTCCCTTTGTAATTCGATTGAAAAAATAAATTATTGTCTTTTAATTCGGCATTCCAATCAAATCGAAATAAAAACCTTACTACACACACGTATTCGTTCATCCGATTAAAATGTTACCTTACACTTGTTTCTACGTAACGTAGTTATTGCGCTTTAAAATTACATACAAACATTATATATATATATATATATATATATATATAGATTATTCATCTACGAGTTATTCGCAATCGAATAACACCCATGGTGACATTATTTCGATTTTTATTGTTTGACCTCCCCCCTCTCCTCCCCTCCCATAAGCGTTGAGAACGTAATTTGTTTATTTATTATTTCTTTTTCACCTACGGGTTATTTGAAATCGAATGACACCCACGGTGTTAGTATTCTGTTTTTAAATGATTAATCTTCCCCCTTTCCTCCCCATACCATAAGCTTTGAGTGCGTAATTTGTTTATTTATTGTTTATTACTCACATACGAGTTATATACAGTCGAATGACACCCATGGTGCTAGTATTCTGTTTTTGAATATTTAACCTTCCCCCTACCATAAGTCTTGGTTGCGTAATTTACTCATTTAATGTTTATTATTCATAAAATTTAAATGTATCAGCAAAACACACTTTTATAGCACTCTCTTACCAAATCTATTTTAAAATATCTACAAACTTTAATGTCTATTAAATATATTGTAAATATTAAACTCCATTCGCTGACATACAACTCCCAGCCATTACTGTGAAGCGAAAATTTCAAACATTTCACTCATTATTTCATTTACTCCACACTATAACCCTGACATCGAATCCAAAAATGTTAAACTTACTTTCGTTTGTAACGATAATGTCGGACAACACACGAAACAATGTAAACGAATACTTTTAGACGAAATTTATCAGAAACACGATTACTGAAGTTCTTTCCCATGTTTTACTTTCATACATTGTTGTAAATTTTATAGAAGATCATTATACATTGTATACTATAACGAATATGTCGGACAGCAATCAAAACAACGTATACGAATACTTTTGAGACAATGACATCGTATAATTCATTATATTTTAACGTAATTTATCAGAAACACAAGATTATTAGCGTTCATTCCAAAATTAGACTTGCTAAATGAAAATTTCGAAAAAATACGTACATATAAGAGGTTTTCGTAAAATACATTTCGTGAAAAGAATGATTGATTTTTGTCAAAAAACTTACCTAACTACAGTAACCAACTTTTCGCGGCAATTGGGGACACGGCACTTCGAGCCACCCATATCTTCACCTCTGACCAATACTCCAACTCACTTTAAAAATTAGTTTTAACACGTTACACAACGCTATACCTCCTACAACAGTTAAAACCGCTTCAACTGATTTGAATCAACAAACCCGCGACGACAACGAACCACGTGACGTCAAATGTGGAATTTTCTATTGGCTCCTCAGACGGTCCCCATCCTGCTATGAAAGAGCCAGGACCCTGCATACAACACTCGCTATGACTGGAGCTCCGACGAAAGTGTTCTACCTTACCCCTCTTTCTATCCCACCCTCCCCGCTTGCTCACGACCTTCCCCCCTCTCGCTGGCCTCGGTTCGGAAGAGCCAGGCCAACTTTTGCACGACTTTTCCATGTCGACATGTTGGAGTAGTGGTGCGTGTGACAGTCTACTAGTACTCTACGTAAGCGGGTTCGAATCCTGTCCGCGACTCTTGCGAGTTCTGGAAAAAGGCTTTCCTTAATAGCCGCTCCTATTACGGAGACTTTTTCCCAGTAGCGCAGTGTCAACGATTGGGTTCGGGCCCGCTTACTGTACTGGTGGCTGTCACTTTGCCCATTACTCCTGGAGTGTCGACCCCGGGACGGCCGGGCACGCATTTTTTTTCAAGTTCGATTTTACTTTTGCCGTCTTTAAAAAAATTCTATTTTTTCCATTTTTATGTCTTTAATGAGTTAAACCCGAAAGACCATTAAAATAATAGTCTTTCGGGTTTAACTTATTAAAGACATAAAAATGGAAAAAATAGAATTATTAAGCATGAAAAAACCTGCGCAAAACTTGTGTGCGAGTAAAACGACTGGGAAAGATAAATTTCGAAACGAAAAGATGATTGGAAAGAAAAAATTATGAGCGATAAAGAAAATAATATGAGTGATAAAAAGTAACAATTCGAGGGGAAAATATTATTTTCGAGTGATAAAATGAAAAATGCGCGTGAAAAAAAGAATGGGCCTGAAAGAACACGAATGGGCGTGAAAAAATACGAAAGGGCGAGAAAAAATAGAATGCGCGTGAATCGTGAAAAATAAGAATGCGCGATAAAAAAAGAACAAGGAAAAAAAAGTTCAATCCGAATTAAGACATTCTTGTTAAATTTTCTTGATAACGGCTACTCCTACGATAAAAATGCGTAAGAAAAGAAATACACTAATTTACTAGTTCTACAAGTTTTATTTGAAAAATATTTTGATATGACTCTTTACGAGGTATGGCGCAAAGTTCATTTTTTGTCACCAGTAGCGGTGCCCGTTTGGCTTACGTGATTCACGCTGGAAGCGAAACGCGCCTAAAAACGGATTGAAGTTCTCTTAGCAAAAATAAAACTTCACTTCCTTCTATTTCTCTTACGGTGATTTGAGTCTCAAAATCTTATCTCGCCCCTGACCCACTTTATAATGGGAATAATTATTATCCTGCACTCGCTCCAATAATGGTACATATTAAAGAGAAAACGTTCCTGAAAATGAACCGTAGAATCTTGTGGAAATTTTTTCTTTTCCTGGTCATATACGATCATCTTACGTATCTGACACTAATTCCAGCTGAAAGTCCCTATATAGCGTAAAGAGTGATACAATAGGTACACTACTAAAATTTTGATGAGTGCAATGTGAAATGACTATGAGCGCGTAACCATCGTTAAATTATAATAACTTACAAAAAAAGAGATTAATAAGCTTACCTCTAATTTCTCTCTCTCTCTCATTGTAAACCTAACCTCACAATGTGACAATAACTGTCCTAAAATTATCTTCGCTAAACGGCTTAATTACATAATAATTACGGGAGATTTATACCAAACAGAAGAGTGCGAAATTAGAAGAATGAAAAACTGACCAATACATACAGTAAGATTCTACTGAAGAGAACAATTATGGAAGATTTCCGACGGAAAAGCCTTTCTCAAACGTATTCTTCAGCAAGAGATTCACTAAACGCACGCACTGGCGTACAGAGCGCGCCTACGCATTTAAAAATACTGGCAATTTCTAAATTTTGCTTCACATACATTGTTCTTTTATTTAACCTATCGACATTGCCTGAGATGTCGAACATGTTGTTCAATAACGCTATTTTTAGAATTGTTTATTCTATTGTTAAAACCTTTGGCCTAAAATTGCGCTTATTTTAACATTTTATAGTAAAAAAATTTTAATGCCATTGTCCTAAATATATCAAAAATTTCGATCGTATATAATGTAGAAAATACTAACAATAATTTTAACAATAAGAATTAAAAGTCAATACATACATTACAAGACTGGAAAAACAAAAATTAGAATGAATTTGTCGTTATTACTACTGTTTACAGCCGCGTTTTACAAAATAATACAATGGCGCACTCAGTACTCCGCGCGACGTTACGTGAATTTTTTTTACACGCCCAGTTAAGGGTTAATTAATGCCCACAACGTCCCCTTGAACATTACTTCATATCGAAGGAGAATTAACATTACAATGCACAATTACGTACAGATAAAAAGTATACTACGGTCCTATTGAGAAAATCGCTTTTATTACCAACTTCCATAAAGTTAATCATAAAGCGAGAAGACCGGCTTTTCATATCACTATACTTTTCATAGAGTGTTATTTTCCTTGCGTTTTAGCAAGTGCCTCAGTTATGAACAGAACCAAACCTAAACATTTAGAGCAGGGATGCACAACATACGACCCGCGGGCCAAATGTGGCCCGCCGACACCTTTCGTTTTGCCCGATTGAAGCTGGGAGTAACTCATCTGGTTAATTCCTTTTATGTAAAAAATACAATTAAAAAATTGTAAGTAAATTATATTTGTTTGCCACATTTTTTAAACATAAAAGTTGCATGTAAAATTTGTTATGGTACTTAATAAATCGACGAGAGTGTATTTAAGTTCTAATTATGGACAACATTTTCAAAGTGAGATCCGCTTAGGTCCAATCATGGTCGATTTTGGCCCGCGTCAACCTCTGAGTTGTGCAGCCCTGTTTTAGAGAAACGTAAACCGACCTTCGGAATGTAGAAAGATACGAGCGCATTTTTCCACTGAATTCGGAGACCCTTTCTTCTCCTCGCGTTTAAGCTATACCCAGCAGACACACAAATAAGCGAGCACCTGAAGGTCACATTCAAGTTGAAACGGACCGATAATGCATTACATAATAGCCGCTATTATAGGACCATGTAAAATTGGCTCATTCTCTATGGCTCATCGTGCGGCGATTGAACGCAACAACATAACCTTTTTGAAGACATATAATGTTTGCGATTATAACGGTCATCATAGACAAAATAAGCATTCGCTCGTTATCTACGCCGAAAAGTTCCCAATTTATTGTACGTACGTTCATAATAAATCGCAAAAATAAAAGCATTTATATGGTGTTTAAGAAAAAAGTTAACCGAATAAAAGTAGTCGGTTAAATAAAAAATACAAAATTTATTAAAATTTTCATTTATAATTCATTGTTTGATTTTCACATAACAATAAGTTTCCGCTAAAATTTTGCCAGTTTTCAAAAGCATTGTTAACCAATATTAAATGTTTATAAATCATTCGCGGTCCACCTCAAACTTATTGCGGCCCACCAATTACGAAACGCTGTATTAGACCACCTCACGGCAATCCTTTCAATGTCCCTTTTTTTACTTCCACCACCGCAGCAATAGGGCCCGTTTTTGTGGAAATTTCCAGAAATAACGCCTTCTTATAACGAACGTGACCGAGAGACTTGCGATGCCGACATCACCGCCCGGTTTCTACATATGAGGAATCAACACGGACCGCATATACCCGCCCCTCCGACAACGGATATCTGCTAAATGTATATCTTTCGTATTATATGGCATAATCCGAAGATTCATTCAAATTTCAATTGGCGAATCTGATCACCCATAAAATCCTACGCTCGATGTCATCAGATCTATTTCGATGGTTGAGCATCGATTTATCATAACTGCACTATATAATTAAGTAAATTTAGTACCCAAAAATACGCCACCATATTTTCTTAAGTTATTTCTCAACATGGAAACCTTTAATTACACTTATCTACGTCTTGTTCATTTTTCAGTAACCAATGTATAACATGGGAAACGTTAGCCCAAATTCGAAAGGGATAGTGGAAAAAGGGGGTAGGGGAGAAGGGGGTAGGCGAGAAGGGGGTAGGGGAGAAGATGGAGGAAGGCTGTCGTCAACCACGTGGCTCAAGAAACTTAATACAGAAGCGCCAATGACAGAGCCTTCGGAAGGCAGTTAGGATATCTCTGAATTCCGTGGCAGTCCCTACTACTTATGTTAGCGTTTTGACAAGCAGGGGAAGGTCCAAAGACGAAAGGGTCTCAAAATGCCTGCTTCGAGTCAGTGGCCAACGATAAGAACGGTCTTATTTCTAGGAAAGGTATCGGGAAAGACCTTGTGAAATTGGTCCACTCTCGCTAGTCAATGGATCAAAAGTTAAAAAGTGCATTCCTGTGCCAAAAAAAGACGCGACCCTTAAATTTTGAAGGTAAGCAGGAGGCGTGATAAGAAAAGCCAGCACTACAACAGAACGACGATTTCTTAAAAACGAAAACTAAGTAAAATCAGCAAGAACACAATAATCATCAAAAAATAAATCACTAAAGGAACTTACGAAATGATTAAATTTAATGAAAGACAAAAAAGGAAATAGGGAACGTTTAAGAAAAAGAGTGAATATTACCCTCAGACCATTAGCTCGATTCTCTCATCCACGAGTTCTGTAACAAGAAAATTGTCTACATCAACAATATTTAGGAAACAATGAAACTGTTTATCCTATCACAATCTGTGGAAAATCTACGTCCAAATATTTAAGTTATCTACGTAGTTTTAAAAATATCTTGCTTTGGAGAACTGTACGCCACAATGTAATCTGGCACCGAGAAATTGAAAAACGACATTACGCTAAAACATTTTCAATATAAATGCTTTGGACTGTCACTTTCGGCGACAAAGGGAGTTGTCATGGTAGCTTATAATGGGTATTCTAATAAAACTGATAAATTCACGTATTTTATTGATTCTAATTGCATTTCTATGCTAATTTGATAAGAATTCGAATTATGCCTCCGATAAAAATAAACATTTTTCTATTCTTCATAGAATTATTCAAGTCTCAGGTTCGTACCATATTTCTAAGTAAATTTAAAATTCAAGTGAAAAAAGGCTGCACAAGTCCCTTTGTAATTCGATTGAAAAAATAAATTATTGTCTTTTAATTCGGCATTCCAATCAAATCGAAATAAAAACCTTACTACACACACGTATTCGTTCATCCGATTAAAATGTTACCTTACACTTGTTTCTACGTAACGTAGTTATTGCGCTTTAAAATTACATACAAACATTATATATATATATATATATATATATATATATATATATATATATATATATATATATATATATATATAGATTATTCATCTACGAGTTATTCGCAATCGAATAACACCCATGGTGACATTATTACGATTTTTATTGTTTGACCTCCCCCCTCTCCTCCCCTCCCATAAGCGTTGAGAACGTAATTTGTTTATTTATTATTTCTTTTTCACCTACGGGTTATTTGAAATCGAATGACACCCACGGTGTTAGTATTCTGTTTTTAAATGATTAATCTTCCCCCTTTCCTCCCCATACCATAAGCTTTGAGTGCGTAATTTGTTTATTTATTGTTTATTACTCACATACGAGTTAAATACAGTCGAATGACACCCATGGTGCTAGTATTCTGTTTTTGAATATTTAACCTTCCCCCTTCCCTCCCCCTACCATAAGTCTTGGTTGCGTAATTTACTCATTTAATGTTTATTATTCATCTACGAGCTATTCGCAATCGAATGACACCCATGGTGCTCGTATTCTGTTTTTAAATTTTCAACTTTCCCCCTCCCCCCCCCATCATAAGCGTTGAGTGCGTAATTTGTTTATTTATTGTTAATTATTCATCTGCGAGTTATTTGTAATCGAATGACACCCATGGTGTTAGTATTCTGTTTTTAAATGTTTAACCTTCCCCCTTTCCTCCCCATACCATAAGTTTTAAGTGCGTAATTTATTTATTGTTTATTATTCACATACGAGTTATTTACAGTCGAATGACACCCATGGTGCTAGTATTCTGTTTTTGAATGTTTAACCTTCCCCTACCATAAGCGTTGAGTGCGTAATTTGTTTATTTATTGTTTATTGTTCACATGCGAGTTATTTGCAATCGAATGACACCCATGGTGCTAGTATTCTGTTTTTAAATGTTGAACCTTCCCCCTTTCCTCCCCATACCATAAGCTTTGAGTGCGTAATTTGTTTATTTATTTTTTATTATTCACATACGAGTTATTTACAGTCGAATGACACCCATGGTGGTAGTATTCTGTTTTTGAATGTTTATCCTTCCCCCTTCCCTCCCCCTACCATAAGCGTTGAGTGCGTAATTTGTTTATATATTGTTAATTATTCATCTGCGAGTTATTTGCAATCGAATTACACCCATGGTGCTAGTATTCCGTTTTTAAATGTTGAACTGTCCCTCTTTCCTCCCCATACCATAAACTTTGAGTGCGTAATTTGTTTATTTATTGTTAATTATTCATGTACGAGTTATTTGCAATCGAAAGACACCCATGGTGCTAGTATTATGTTTTTAAATGTTTAACCTTCCCTCTTCCCTCCCCCTACCATAACCCTTGGTTGCGTAATTTGTTGAGTTATTGTTTATTATTCTTCTACGAGCTATTCGCAATCGAATGCCACCCATGGTGCTCGTATTCTGTTTTTAAATGGTCAACCTTCCCCCTTCCCTCCCCCTTCCATAACCCTTGGTTGCGTAATTTGTTGAGTTATTGTTTATTATTCATCTACGATTTATTTGCAATCGAATGACACCCATTGTGCCAGTATTACTTTCTTTAATGTTTAACCTTCCCCTTCTTCTCCCCCTACTCCCGTGAGTTTAATTTGTTTATTTATTATTCATGTACGAGTTATTTGTAATGGAAGGATATCCATGATGCCATTATTTCATTTTGTCATACTATTCCATCTTCCTTCTATCTTCCCCATACCCATTCCTCCTTAAACGTTAATGGTTTATTGCTACGTGTCATTGTTGCCAACATTCCGCTTATATTACTTCCGTTCTTCCCCGTCTTCATAAGGTGAATTGGAAATTTCGGTGAATACTACATTCGATCAATTGTGGTTTCGGTGAATTTTCCTTCGGTGAATTGTGGTCGGTGAATTGTCCTAGATCCATGTTACTCCATGTGAAGGGATTTCATTTGCTCTTGTGTCGCCGAAGAAGCCGTATCTCAAGCTGCCCTACGTTTTTCTTAGATTCGAGCGTTGAGTGACTATTCCCAACCCGAAGAGAAGGTTTTGTCAATCAGGCACAATTATCTACTTTTCTAATATCTTCACCGAAACTTGAATTGAACATGTAAATCTGTTATTTCATTCAAAATCTTATTACAAAACATTTCAATAAGACAATTCTGTATACTACATTTATTTCATTTCTTAGTAGTTCAATTTTATAAATTTTTAATTGAAGAAAAAACGCGCGAAGAAAACTTTTTACGCGCTCACAAGAAAGGAAATGTTACCCGAAAGAAATGTTTATTTAAAAGTAAGTTAAGGCGAAATAACTAAATTTTTACGCGTTTACAAGAAAAAAGTTATGAAAGTGTACAACGTAACATATGTTCGCGTTTCGTGCAATGGAGTATCTACTACGTGTATGTGAAAATGGCCAAAAGAGCAATCAAAATGGTCATTCCTTTCTCCACAACGTGGATGTGCGAATCTATATTTTCGCCTCTGAGTTTAATTCAGACAAAAAATCGACAGAAATTGCATGTCGAACGCGACCTACGATTGCGGCTTTCTTCAATCGAGCCAACGATTAATTCTTTATGCCTTGGTAAAGAGCCACATTCGTCCCAATAAGTGTTATTTATTATATATGAACTCGATCGTTTTTACTTAACTCCATCTTGTGTAATACTTGTATTATTTTATAAGGGGATGCACTTCAATTTATTGATTGTATTCAAAGGGGTACGGGGCCAAAAATATTTCAGAAACCCTAGGTTAGATGGAACAAAAGATTTTTTGTCTCAATCTCGCCCTGAATAAAGCCGTTTGTCTGTCTGTCCCTCTCTCTCTCTTCCTCCCACCCTCTCACTCCCTCCCTCCCTTCACTTCCCTCTCTCTCCCTCCTTTCTTCCTCCCTCCCTCGTGTTGGAAAAGTATTATTTACGAATCTATTATAAAATCAAATATTCCTGAAAAAAATTTGTGGCGTTAATACTCGCTTCCTCAGGAAGGAACCCAATAGCAATCATTCGACTCATCTCCTTTCCCGACCACGAGACCTTACACCACGAGTACAAGAGAGATCCGAACACGAGACCCGGCCGGTGTAATAGGTATTCCACAACCGAACACTCTCTTATACTTCCCACAAGATAATAATCTATGCGCGTTCCCCTTTATCCTTGCGAGTAGTGACCGTTAAAACATTTATTCTCGACGTATTTCCAGTTTCGACGTATTTCTCTGAAAATGAACTTAACCCAGAGAACTATTCAAATATGAGGCATGAGAGATAAAACGGTTCGTGGGTCAGGAAAGAGGAAATAAACTTCTACGTCGACTCTATTGGAAAGATCAGTCTTTCAAAAGCAGAGTAATTGCCGTCGTCAAGAAGAATACGTTAAGTGTTAATAATTATCGCAAATAGACGGAATTATCTCCGCATAGATCGTTGCTTTATCAGATATTTACAGCTTCCCTGGTGTATAATAAGCAAATGAATAACAACTCCATTAAAGTTGTTGTATTTTAATAACTAAATATGTACCTAAAAATACATCGACCAATAATTGCCAACTCTGAAGAGGGAAATAAATCCAAATGTTATTTCGGCCTTCGAATCCCAATTCACATTTCATTCTTCTTTTATATAACTCATATTTCCCATTTTACACTTAAGTCACTTGATACGATATTCGAAATTAAATATTGATATACAAATTATGTATAAAATATTCCTAATTAATACAGTATTCCTAATTAGTATGTTTAAGGCGTAGGAATTTTTTCAGTCTAGAATATAGACCAATTCAATGGAATAAAACAAATTTAAAAAAATTTTTTTATGGAATACACTTACGTCAATGAAAATGCACCCAAAAGCAAAAAATAATTTTTTATAGATAAATTTGTAACTGAAAATTCCAATATATGTCCTTTTTATTTAAGAATCAATGCAACCGTTTATGTAGATTATCAATGAAGAGAAGATCACCATGTAATATGTTAACAAAAATAACATGTCCCTATTCTCATTTAATTTTAAATTTATGCGTGAGCCTATTTGCGTTAATAAGCATTATAGGTGTATAATATAATGGTTCTACTTACACAGAGATAAGATTCCAGCATTCAAACGATGAAAAGAAGATTCAACAGCTTTGATTAAATCGTTAGAAACGCTTCCCATACGCAGTTAACTTAATATTTATACGTAAATATTTATTTTGCTATGTATAAATGTTGACAATGATACAACAATAATTTCGATGCTTAAAAGTGAGAAGCGAAGTCTTTCACCCATTTGAAGGTATAATTGATGGTAATTCCATCGGAGGCAACAATGACGGTCGCCTTGGCTACGCCCGGAAAGAGTACGCAATATCCGTAAAATTTCGAAAACAATTGCGTATTTCTGAATGATTTGACCGTATAACACGTAAACATCGTAAATCTACACGAAATTTGGGAACGACGTGTGAAAACCCCGTCTCTCTACCTATCATAGTTGTCGAGTTATGACTGGAATTATGTGAATGCCAGGCGGCCACATACATAACATAGACATCGACGGATTTTAATATTTAGATTCTTTAATTTATCCCCGTGTGTTAAAATGAGCTTCAAAAGAGTTAGAAGTGATTCTAATATGGGAAGGAAGGTTGTGAAAAAAGCTAGAAAGTCTCTTTCCTTAGAAATTAAAATAGAGGTCCTTAAAAGGTTACAGCGTAGTGAAAGAAACATTGACATTAGGGAAGGCATCGGGACTCAGTGATTCTACAATAAGAAGATCCGTGGCAATGCTAAAAGTATTTGTAAAATGGCTCGAACATCAGCGGATATCAGTGCTACGATAACTATGAAAGTTCGTTTGACGCTTTAGAGAAAATTTAACGGCTTTTAGCCACGTGGATTGAACACCAAAACCAGCAAAGCTGTCCTTGATCCATGGTCATCATTCAAAACAAAGCAAGAAGTTTATACGAAGAATTGACGAAGAATGAGACAGATGCAGTTAATTTTGCTGCTAGCGATGGCTGATTTGGTCGTAAAATTACTTAGGATTTACGCCATAACCCTAGGAACGTATCTATGGCGTAAAGCGGGCGTCGCCTGTACCTTTACCCGGAAAAAAGTTGACGCGAAATACTCGCAAAGAAATTTACCCGAAGAAAATGTTATCCCGAAAAAAAAAATTTACGCCTTCACCCGAAAAAAATTGTTGGGCGAAAAAACGCCTACGCAAAAAAATATATTTACGCAAAAAAATATATTTACGCAAAGAAACATTTTTACCCGAAAAAAAATTGACACGAAAAAAAAATTTTTACGCGAAAAAAAATTTTTACAAAAACAATATTTACGCAAAATAAGCGAAGATAAATTTTTTACCCAAAATAAATTTGTACGCGAAAAAATTTTTTACGCGAAAAAATATTTTTACGCGAAAGACAATTTTTACGCAAAAAGAATTTGTACGCGAAAAACATTTCTACCCGGAAAAAAAAAATTTTTTACCTGGAAAAAACTTTTTACCCAAAAAAAAAATTTTTACGCGAAAAAAAATGTTTACGCAGAAAACATTTTTACCCGAAAAAAAATTTGTACGCAAAAACATTTTTACCCGGTAAAAAAACTTTTACCCAAAAAACATTTTACGCGAAAAAAATTTTTACGCGAAAAAAAAGTTTTAAGCGAAAAATAAAGTTTGTACGCGAAAAAAATATTTTGCCTGGAAAAGAACACCAAAAAAATTTGTACGCGAAAAAAATTTATTACCCGGAAAAAAATTTGTACGAGAAAAAAATTAGCACGTATAACATTTTCCATACGATAAAAAAATTATACAAGAACATTTTCGCGTCAAACATATTTGCCAAAACATTTTTACGATAAATATTCAAGCGGAAAAATAAATGCAAGTGGGGAAAACCGTGGATAAACAATACAGTTGATTCTGGGAAAAGAAAATTTACCAAAGAAATAATCGTACGTTGAAAATCCGTAAAAAAGAAATTGATGAACGACAAACAAGGCTTGGACCCGTGGAAAATTTTAAACCAGAAATTGTTGGGGAAAGTGTTGAGAAGTAATATTTCCGCAAAGGAAGGTGATGCAGTCGAAATGTCGGAAAGATAGATTTGCGGAAGAAATGAAAAAGTCAAAAGAATTCCATCGGAAGAAAGAATTGGCGAGAAAAGGCGGAAACTTTGTCAGAAGCATTCACGGCAGGCAAATGTGCGATAACTTATTTTCTAGGTAGAGATACTCTTGCTCGGAACGTATTTCCCTTCCTCGAAGGCGGAGCATCCACCTTCAGGAAACCACGAAGCATATACGCAAAGCTAACGAAACGGCACTTCAGCAGCTGGTAAAGCGGTTCAATCGGGGCTAAATCGTTCAGAAACCACACAGCGAACAAATCGGTGAGACATTGACGGAAAATTTGGTATCCCGGTACCAGGAATTATAAAGGCGAACAAGTATACGAGATGCTCCAATAACCCAAGTCTACCGCAAGATCCACGAACACGAAACAAGGATGATAAACTACTGAACAATTGAGTTAAAAGCAGAGAGAAGGTACTCACCACATCTTAAAGGAGTCTGTCTTACGGCGGATCCGGAGGTCCATTGGCGGATGCGGAGATCAATTGGCGGATGCGGAGGTCCATCGGCGGATGCGGAGGTGAATCGGCGACTATCGGCCCCATTAGGTGCGGCCGCGGCGGAGGGCTGATCGAACGCTTCCAGTATTCGTCGCACACGAGCTTCCTCCGCAGAAGACTCGCCGACAATAGCAGTTTACCGAGGCGCCCGCAGGGCGGACGGAGCGCGCGTGCATGGATCTCCGCGGCGACGGAGGGAGGGAGGGGGGGGGGGAAGAGGGGCGCATATCATGTACGTTTAAACGTATCCGCCGTCTAACGACTGCAGACATTGTATAACACCGCATATTTTGCACGCTGATTACGTTTTATCGCTCCCCACAACCTCCCTTGCAAACCTGGGTAAATTTGTAAAGTTAATTTTAACTTTTTCATACACAGAGTACATTGAGAAAGTACTGTAATCCCGAAAGAATTCGATCTCAGAATTTGATGGAAATATGCTATCTTCAGTGGTTTACGCCATACAGTCCGTCTGTCCGCGCCTCTAGAGCGTGAATGGTAGAGCTAAAACGAAAGAAATATCGTACTTGGGCAATTTATTATACAAAAGGGAAGCTATTAAGAAGTGGTTTAATAGTTAGTTATTTAAGTTGATGTTTATAGCGGTTGTACATAGGTTTTTTTTTTCAAAAGATAACTAAACGACGCATCAGTGTATGAGAAAGTTGTATATTGTACCGATGTTTGTTATCCTTTAATCTGTTAATTTTGGTCGAACTGTGGATCCGTGACAAACAGATAATTAAATAAAGTAGACGCGAAGTAAAAGTGCGTAAGAAATGGAAACTAACATTTTCCTCGAGAGCGGAGGGAGAAACGTAAGCACAACGTACCACTTGTTGCTATTATCCAAGAAGACGATACGGAATAAGGTCACGGAATGGCTTTCCAAAACCACCCGTTCCGATCGCCGTAGCAGAAGCGGAGTATTTCTATCGTCGGTCAAAAAGTCTAACATAAGCAGTGAAGGCACGCTTCTCCGTGAAGCACAAGCCCCTTCCGAATCACCGAGACGTTACCCCTCGCCAACCTCCACCGTTTCCTCCCCATCCTATTGTGCAGAAAGCTATCGTTCGGGTAACGGGAGACTCAAATTCCACCATGACGTTCCTTCCAACGAGAGCACACCGCGGAGGATCGAATGGACGGAGCATCACGAGAAAAAAATAAGAATTGGTTTCTCGGCATATCAGGTTCGCGTAAAAAGGGGACACGTGTACAGAAGGAACATTTACTGAGTAAGGAATCGAAATACAAAATGCCACGCGATATCCTAAGATAACTACACAGACCTTCCTATGCCAATCCTTCTTCATAACATTACGATTAAGTAGCATTTGTGATATTGAGAAAATCAATGGAACAAAAAATACTGAAACTAGCAATATAACGGAAAACTGCACAGGACCGTAAATGAAAATTAAAGAGAATAGGTACATCAAAAGAGAGTGAATACGCGTATTCCACCCATACATTAATAAGAGATAACATTGCATAAAAAACATTTACAAAATTTAGCAAAAAAAATTTAAGTCATTCGTTACAATTAGCTAACTTGAAACGCTTATTGGATGATGCAGTTCGACAAAATACACTCGAGGAGAGAAAATGGAAATGGTGAACGCGGCCGTAAGATTGGTATTTATTCTAGCGAACTCGTTTCAGTTTGCTTTTTAAGTCGGGTATAATGAGCTGTACCTACCCGCGTAACGATCGCGAAAGACATCCCACAATTCCATTAGATACATCTTTTACGATATTCATGCATTATTTCCACATCTTCCACCCCTCTTTTTCCCCATCTTTCCTTTCGCTCATTTCCCCCTTACCGTCTTCATTTAACCCCTCAACGCCGAGCGAC
Organism: Uropetala carovei; assembly: GCA_036926305.1. NCBI lineage: Eukaryota > Metazoa > Arthropoda > Insecta > Odonata > Petaluridae > Uropetala > Uropetala carovei. The sequence goes on along the minus strand of JAXCHB010000033.1, from coordinate 7,717,059 downwards.
GTGTCCTGCACGTCTAGGGTAGTGCTTGCTTTCTTTACTGTTTAACTCAATATATCATACATCTGCAAAACCATAATATATTTTGAAAGAGGAAACTTCGGGCTTTCCTGAAATGCATATCAAATAATTTTACTGTTGTTTCTATATTTTATAATCTACGTCAAACTTTGCGATGAAATTTTCATTTTTGCGCAGAAAATACGGAGCGTCACCACTTTTTATTGTCTATTGACGCAAGGGATATTCGTAAATCTTAATAACCTTTACATATTTTGAAAGAGGAAGCTTTGACCTCTCTAGTTATGCATATCTTATAATTTAATATAGTTTTCATAATCTACGTGAAAGTTTGCGGTGAAATTTTCGTTTTTGCCCCGAAAATTCGCTAATTACGCAAGGGAGATTCGTCAATCTGAATAAGATATATGTATTTTGATAGAGGAAGCTTTGGCCTCTTCAGTAATGCATGAATTGTAATTTTACTGTTGTTCTAACATTTTATGATCAACGCGAAAGTTTGCGTTGAAATTCTCATTTTCCCGCAAAATTACGTTTTCTCTGCCTTGTGACAAAATTGTTCGCCTGCTTGAGTTATGAAAGAAATATGTCTCCTATATGCTATGTACACACAATCTACTTGAGATGCTTCTAAAAATCGCTTTTCAATTCACCAAGAATGCTTTCCTCTTCGGCGATCCTTCAGCATTGTAGAACATTTAGAAGTACTTAAACCATGAAATGTTTGTTTAAAAGTTTATAATTTTTAACGGCCAATAAAATTAAATGATTGTATATTTCGATTTTTCCTGTCGATTTATCCATGCCATTTACATTTTCTGAGAATTTCAACTTAAAATGTGGTAGGAATATAGGTTTTTGGTCACAACCGAAGGAAAAAATCCAAAACTTTCGAAATTCCAATTTTGAATCAAGAATATCTACGAAAATGCGACAACATCTGTCCAGCTGCATGAAGAAACGAGTGCCTTTAAGACCGAAAAGGGAGTGAGACAAGGAGATACTATGTCCCCTAAGTTATTTACAGTAGCTCTAGAGGAAGTATTCAAAACGCTAGACTCGGAGGAAAAAGGCATAAAGGTAAATGGTGAACATCTGAGTCACCTGTGCTTTGCAGATGATATCATATTGTTCACAGGGAACCCAGAAGAGCTCCGTTGAAGAACTGAAGAGCTTGAGCAATCAAGCCGAGAAGTTGGACTTAAGATGAATCTTAATAAAACAAAGGTTATGTTCAATTCCTTCACAAATTCTGAGAAGATACATATCAACGGAACAGAATTCGGAGAAGTAACCAGCTATGTTTATTAGGTCAACTCATCACTACTGATGGTTCGCTTCTTGGAGAAATCAACCGGAGAGTGAAGATGGCATGGAGTGCTTTTGGCAAGAGTGCGAACATCTCTAAATCAAATATTCCAGTCATCCTAAAAAGGAGACTGTATGACCAATGTGTTCTGCCTGTTCTGACATATGATTGTGAAACATGGACCATGAATGCCAGAATGATAGAGCGCCTGCAAACAAAAATGAGGAGCATGGAGAGATGCGTGTTAGGGATCACCAGAAGAGACCGCAAGAGGAAGGACTGGCTAAGAAATAAGACGGGAGTCTGTGACGTGATTAGATGAGTGAAGGCACTAAAATGACAGGGAGGGCCACATTGCTAGAAGAAATGACCACGTTGACCCCGTAGAGCCGAAGCAAAACAAAAAAAAAATCAGATTCACATTCACGAATCGACCCAGTGCGTCATAAGCTCGTATACTCGTACAGCAAAGTGATAAGAAAACATTATACGTAACGCAATGAAATTATGAATTGATTTTTTACATTCTTATATATGTAGTCCATATATAGAGAGAGTACTGTAATCGTGGAAAAAATCCGACCTGGAGATCTGACGGATTTACACGTTTTCGGGATTCCGTCGAAGCCTTTCTGATCGGAAATTACATTCTCTATAACCTTTGATTAGAATTGTATATACAATAATGACGTATTATCGGAGAAATATCGCAAAAACCGAATCGGGTTCCGTATAAACCTCGACTTCCGGTTACCGTTATTGTCCAAAAACTAATCAGTTCTTTGTGCTCATATGAAAATTGTTAACAATATGATTCCTTTTTGAGTTAAAGCGCCCACAACATACACACAGACATCATTCCGAAAATAGTCTAAACGTGTTCTAGGGACCTCAAAACGTGTATTTCCGTTGAAATCTCGAAGTCGAATTTTTTCATGAACACAATACTTTCCCATTACTACGTATGAAGAAAGTAAAAAGAATCGCTTTTTTCAGTTTCCGTCAAATATATCCTTAAAAACGTCGTAATTGTTCATCTTCGTAAGGACCAAAGTTGTAGAGAATAATATTTCTTCCAAGTTTTGTTTGAAACAAATTTTCGTAGAACCATCCATTTCGGAGCTATTTTGCTTATTCGTAAATTTTCAGTGTACAGCGCCGGCACCATTTAACGGTGAATTCTGTAAACATATACAATATATAACTTACGGCAATAAGGACGACTGTATTCATTTACGATACGAAGTAATAATTTTGCCTTATAATGCTATTCATAATAATTTAAATATCTATACCCCAAATATGGAGAAAGTCGTGTTGGCCACATCAGATTTTTCACTCAGGGGGACCTAAACGTAGGCGTGGGAAGGGGAGAAGGAATGGAGGGGGGGGGGGGAGAGGGGAAGAGGGGGGGGGAGAGGGGGGAGAGAAATGGAATTACCTCCAGCCTTTTTATCATCCGAAGGATGGAGATGATGAATCGGAGTCCCTTCTTCTTCTTTGCCCTCGAAAATTATATTTCCACTGTATTGTAATTGTCAACGGGAAGACAGAGAATCTATACGCGAGCCTGTTATTTTTTGCGACAGATGGAATAGGATACATATGTAACTGTAAAAAAGACTTTGTGGGTGACAGAAGCACGTTTCGTGCGAAAAGTAAGAGTCCTCACTGGAAATATAGCGATCGCGAGTTTCATATTTGACACGCGTTAAAATTTCGTCGCTATTGCATAGGAATGAGAAGAGTTTAAATAAAATTTAATAAATCTCATAAAGATCGAAAAGATTTTCGGTTCGGAAATTTTCCAATGCGTATCCAATCCTAATAATTTTTTACGGAAATGTTTAAAAGGGAGGATTAAAATGAACCTGGGCAGAAACGAACAAAATGAATATGTCAAGTGCGAAAGTGCTATTAGTTTTTAATAAAGGAAAGTTCTGTATTTAGTAATGAGAGGTATGGGAACAGGGTGTCAACGTTGGTTTTCCACTGCGATTAACGTGCCCAGCTACATTGTAAAGTCAAATTTTACGAAAAGGTCCCCAATTTTCGCTTAAACTTATCTTTTAACAAAACAGCATAACAGTCACGTCATTGAGATATAACTCACCCAGAGACGAAGCCAGACACAAACACAAGTGGGGTTAAAAGGAATGCATGAAAAACATGTCGTGCTGTAAATATAAAATAAATAAAAAACTCACAAAATAATTTTTTTAAATGTTAACGTATTTTGATGGGGTTTTCGTACAAAAGTAACAGATTACGCACAAATGGAAACATCAGTTAAACGGAAATAATGGAGAGTTTTTGTTTCATGAAGTTGCACTGGTAGGGCTATATGAATAATTAGGTGAGAGTATTACTAACATTTTATCAGAAATGTTCTTTAACTATCTTTTATGAGGGGCCACTTATCGCTTCTCATATACAAAGAAAACTAATTTATCGAATTATGATATTTTCCTTACCTGTTTAATAATCTCTTTACGCAAGACAGAAAAAAGTTCCCTTTCTGTATATTTTTCCATCACGTTTGATAAAGCGTCACGCGTTGAAATAATCACGGGAATGTTTAAAGGTTTAGAAATTAGATAAACATAGAGTTACGTTTTATCTTGGTTTATTTGACGCATGGAAGAAAAACTGTACGGACTGAAGGAAATATATTCACTGTAGTGGTTTAAAAAAAACCAAGAGTCCTGAGGGAATTAAGGTTAAATTTCCTTCTGCGATTTTCTCAAAACTTCGCTTTCTGAGTTATGCCACTACTGCATTCACGGAGCGATATTACCGTTTACAGCCGCGTTTTCCACATAATGCAATGGCGCACTCGGGCTACCCGATGGAGCAGCATCCCGCTGGGAATGGGACTTTTAGCCGCAGCCCGCTTGGCGACTTCGTCGCTGTCATACACAGCTCCAGCAGTACTCCACGCGTCCACTTGAGTGAATTTTTTTACGCGCCCAGTTAAGGGTTAATTAATGCCCAGAACTCCCCCTTGAATATTATTTTATATCGAAAGTGCGCAATGGCATACAGATAGAAAGTATACTACGGTAAATCGCTTTTATTTCATCTTCCATAAAGATTGATTATTAAGCGTGAAGACCCGCTTTTCATCATATCACTATAAGTTTCATAGAATGGAATTTTCCTTGCGTTTTAGCAAGCGCCTCAGTTCACAACAGACAGGGGAAGGGGGAATGGGTTGGGCGTGCACAAAAGCTAAACCTTTAGAGAAACGCAAACCAACCTTCGGAATCCAGAAATATACTCGCGCATATTTTCATAGAAATCCGAGACCCTTCCTTCCCCTCGCGTTTAAGTTATATCCAGCAAGTGAGACAAATAAGCGAGCACCTGAAGGTCATCTTCAAGTTGAAACGGGCCGATATAGTAGCCGCAATTATAGGACCATGTAAAATTGGCCCATTCTCTATGGCTCGTGGTTCTCGTGCAGCGATTGAACGCAACAATATAACATTTTTGAAGCCATTTAAGGTTCGCGATTATATAACGGTCATCATAGACAAAATAAGCATTCGCTCATTCGACTAAATAAATTACGCCGAAAAGTTCCCAATTTATTGTACGTCCATAATAAATCGAAAGAATTAAAGTATTTCCATCGTGATGGAGAAAAAAGTTAACCGATTCAAGAAGAGAGGAGCAAATATATGCGTCAATTCGGGAATTTTATTGAGAAGAAAAAAAAAAAAAATTGAGATGTAATATAATAGATTTTAAAAATTTTCGAAACGTGTATATAATATATTGTAGTTAAAAGCTCGTCCTTTCATTAGAAATCTTTTCGATAGGCGTTTCTCAACTTTTTTTGAAATTGCGGCCCAACCTACACTATAAGAAATTATCCGCAGCCCACCTGTGCATCCATACACGCACATACTATAAGACAGGCGAATATTCCGTATTAGTGATTAAAAATAGTCGCTTATTTAAAAATACAAAATTTATTAGAATTTTCATTCATAATTAGGGTTCCCAGATGTACTACTTTTGGTAGTACAGAGTACTACTTTTTCGCCTTCCGTACTACCTTCGATTATTTTTGTACTACTTTTTGGATCTTTTCGAGAAGAGTAGAAACTGCTCCCTCCAAAGCTGTCCTTCAACAATAATTTGCATAATTTGCTCATTACATTGTAGTTCATCGACGACGAAGCGAAGCCTCTTTCGCTGATAACTGGAGTGGAGCTCGTAATCTTTATAGCGACTATATCTTTCACAGAAAAATCAATGAAAGGATATTTTTTTAATGGCGCAACACCTTATGCAATGCTGTAAACGCTAGAAGATGCAATTACAAAAAGAATTTATTGAATTTTATTCTACGTTAAGAAGTAACGACTATCCTTCATCTACTAAATGGTTAATGTTTACTGAAGATATTCAATACGATAAAATTCGAAAAAAGGCATAATTTTATATATATGTAATTACGGTTTTGTAACAATATTAATTAACGTAGATTGTAAATTTATGTGTACTACTTTTTGTAAAAAAAATTTCCTAATTTTTGCGAAAGAAAGTCCTACTTTTTCGTAAAAATGTACTACCTTTTGTATGAAAGTGTCTGGGAACCCTATTCATAATTCAGTGTTTGATTTTCACAAAACAACGTTTCCGCTATACTACTTTTGCGACAGTTTTCAAAACCGATATTAAATTTTTAAAAATCTTTCACGGCTCACCAGTTAAGAAACGCCGTAATAGACCATCTCAAGGTAATCCTTTCAAGGTCCCATTTTTTTTACTTCCACCATCGCAGCAAAAGGGTCCATTTTTGTGGAAATATCCGGGAATAATGCATTCTTAGAACGAACGTCACCGAGACGCTAAAAAGGGCAGTTTCCCGATATTCGATGCCAACGTCACCGCCCGGTTTCTATGTAGTAGTAGGTACATACACGGAACCACGTCCCCTTCGCTCCGAATCTGATCAATCAAATCCTGCGCTCCATGTCATCGATCCATTTCGATGGTTGAGCATTGATTTATCATAACTGCACTATTTAATGAAGTAAACTTAGTACCCGAAAATACGTTCAGCTAAACCATTTTTTCTTAAGTCATTTCTCAACATCGATACATTTAATTCCATTTTATCTACGCCTTGTTCATTTTTCAGTAGCCAATGAATATTATGGACAGCATGAGCCCAAATTCGAAAGGGGGCAGTGGAAGAAGGGGGCAGGGGAGAATCGGGTAGGCGGAGGAAGGTTGTCGTCATCCATGCGGCTCGAAAAACTTAAAAAAAGCACCAATGAGAGCCTTCGGAAGGCAGTAAGGATATCTCTGAATTCCGTGGCAGTCCCTACTTAGGTTAGTGTTTTTACAAGCGGGGGAAGGTCCAAAAAACGAAAGGGTCTCAAAAGACCTGCGAGTCAGTGGCCAACGACAAGGGCGGCCTTAGTTCTAGGAAAGATGGGGGGAAAGACCTTGTAAAATTGGTCCACTCTCGCTAGTCAATGGATCCAAAATTAAAAAGTACATTCGCGCGCCGAAAAGAGGCACGACCCTTAAATTTTGAAGGCACACGGGTTGCGGGATAAGAAAAGCCAGCGCTACAACTGAAAGACAGTTCGAAAAAGTCAACTAGGTTTCTTAAACGATTTTAATTCACGAAATTACGCTAAAATTTTCTTAATTTATACACTGGACCATAATTGACTGCACAAGACGAATTTATATATTATAATAAAAATATCTTCCTCCTTATGAAGAAGAGACAGTTAACCTAGCGAAGCGAAGTGAATATGCATCAAATAGTATTTTTGTAATCGTTAGAATATTAGAAAGCGTAAACGCTGTTATGACTCATAAAATAACTGATTGAAGATCTTTGCTTTTGGTGGTGACAATTTAAAAGAACAAACTTTAGCCGGCATCGCTTTCGATAACGGATCACACGAAAGGTTTATTCTTAAAGCTGTACACTCTACAAAAAGCATGTCAAACTCGAAGTAACATCAGGGCCGTATTGAAGCGATGTTTGTTATAAAAGGGCCGCATTAGGATTACAGTTGTTTAATGAGGGCAAAACAGACTTTACCTAGAAGCTGATTCATTAGTAACGACAATGATTTATAAACCATGCACTATTGTATCTCAATGCCCAAGAAAAAATATAGTCCTTTTCATCAAAATAAAGTATGTAGATATACAAAATCTCGAACAATTTAATTGAGAGAAAATTAGCATTCGGGCCGTAGTAAAGCAGAGAAAGGGATGCCAGTTTGGCATGTCTGCTGTACATCAATGGCATGTTCTCCAGGCATTTTTGACATAGTGATTCACATTCTTTCCCTGACTGCTTTAAAGTTTTTAGCTGAAGTTAATCAAGCATTCATAAAAAATAAACAAAATGTAATTTAAATCTGAAGTGAACAAAAAAATAAAGCAATGGACAAAAAGAAAATGATACATTATTCATTTTTAGCGTGAAGAACTGTGGTTCACACTCGACGTTCCAGTCGATGATAAAAATGATAGTTATGGACAATATTGAACGAGTTAGTCTTTCCACAAGACTGGCGAATTTCGATTTCATTGAGCGATTGAAAAAATTGTGTACGCCTTTTTGTGTACAAAACTTTTTGGGTATTTGTGGGAGATGTAGAACAAGATAACTTGCATCGGTTGATTTTGGCATTCAAGTTTCTTTAGACCTCAGCGGAACCTCTACCACCCTTCTCAACCATGGGAGAATAATATTTCTGTTTTGTGATATATAAAAGCCCTTTTCGCCTCCGCTTCCTTCAAACTACACCAATGGATAACGTCGAGAAGGGGTTTGTTGGAGGTGGAAGAATGAAAAAATAAGGTAGGGGGCTAGAGCGAGGAAAGAAACTACTAGGGTGAAGCTGCAAAATTGGAGGAGGTGGTCACAAATAGGAAGAAGAGCAACTTGTTCCTTTTCTACGAGGCAGTTTATAACCATTTTAACCTTACAACACCGATCACGTGGAGGAAAAATCTGATTTGGCCAACGCATGATTTTCTCCGTACAGAATAAATGAATATGATTGCCCTCGACATCAGCATTCTCAGAAATATTTATCAACGATTACACTCGAGAATAATTTTAAAACAATTCCATTAGTCTTTATTAAAAAAACAATAAGTAAAGAAAATTGCTAACTATTTGTAATGGATAACAAAATTTCGATGCGCAATTAAAATCACCTCCTGTCAGCGTGCTCAACGCCATCAATGATTAGAAAATTTTAACATAGCAGCGGAAAATCACTTAGCGATGCATTTAACATAAATTTAGAAGAACAATCAAAATCTGTTAAACTGTCGGTTTCATGAAAAAATGTTTCAAACAAGACTTGTAGAAAATTACATTATATAGAACTTTTGTAATAACAGTTATATACTAAACTGAGTTTTAGAGATGTTTGAAAAAAATGACTAGAATAAACACCCACTTCTGGTGGACCAATTTCAACCAAAACCTTTTCAAATCTTCCTTTGCTAATAAAAATCAAAGTTTTGTGCTGATCTGATTATTAGTTTTTGAGAAAGAGCATCTGCAAAATTCCTATCACAGACAGACATCATCGAGAAAATTGTCAAAACGTGTTCAGGAGCCCTCAAAACGTGTATTTCCGTTGAAATATCAAAATCGATTTTTTCGTGAAAACAAAACTTTCTCTGTACTGCGTATATGGAGAAAGTAAAAAAATCTGATATGTCCTGCACAGGCTTTCTCCATATGGGTTATTCTCGACATCAGCGTCCTCAATAATAAGTATCGGCAATTACAATTTGAATAATTTTTAAACACTTGGAATAAGACTCACAGTGAAAAATACTTTGAATCACTTTTCACACTGAAGTAAACAAAATTGTTAGCTGTTTCTATGGATAACGAATATCTAAGAGCAATTAAAATGACCAAAGCCAGCATATGCATCGCTAACAACAATTAGAAAGTTGTATCATAGCAACAGAAACAATGGCATCACTTAACATAAGAATCAAAATATCTCTTAAACGATTAATTTTATCACAGAATTAATAAATTATCTTCAGGAAATACGATATAAAAATTATTAACAGATATATAAAGGAATTTGTACTAAACTTTATTATTTTTACTATTTTCAATTAAAAAGGGGACCACACACGATTCAAGGGGGCTGCAACAGTTGAAAGCTTGAGAATCACTGATTTAAGACACAAGTGGTTCATCCACAGTATCTAGCAATGAGATATGGCACCCACGGAAATAGTTTAGGAAACATCAAAGTTACGCAATATATTCTTTTGGCTTAGTTCCAATAAAGCATAATAACATTTTCATTTAAATAACTTTAAAATCTGAGTATTCAATTAATACTTATTTATGGGAAAATAAACTTTTGGAAATGGATTCATCTAATCTTAAACCAATTTACAATCAACCATGCAAAGGCACGACAACATTTTAATAGGTACTACCAGGAGTAATAAAGCAAAACCTCGATCATCCGTGTTCTCGGAATTTAAGTGGATAATTGAAGAAAACATATAATCTACATTTTAAAGGCAAAATTTGGTATACCTTTTTAGCTGTTGGTTGCAAATCACATAAGCTTCAAGAAATTTGTCTGGGTTGATATGATTATCATTGTAAAGGAATGCATTCTCTGTTAATGTTTTAATGATACTTGGACTAAGTGATATTTGTGATTTTGTTCTACTGATCATTGTCATTTGCATTTAAAATCTTCACAAGGAAACAATAAAGCCATAGTTACCTAACAAAGACAATCACATACAACCATGACCTTAGCAGGATCAACTCACGACCCTGGTATTTGTAGCCAGACAAGCTAACCACCCCTTTATCAAAAGGACACTTTACGGCAGAATAATATAAAGTGATAAATCTACCTCTATGCAAAGTAGCCAATCCTGTGTCCAACAAGGGGAGAAATATCCATGGAAACACTCTAAAGGCTATATTAACCATCAATAAATATGAAACATGACTAATTTTGAAATTCTCAAAAATTGTCCCACTCTAGATGCATCAGATGATTACCTTACTCTTAGACTGGTTAAACATCTTAGTGCTACGAAATATTTTCCTTCCAACTTTCTATCATTTTTGCCCAAAAGTGAAATAAGTAATTATTCTGAACATCATAAAATCTAAGAAATACATTACATGAAACAATTTAACGTTTTAACTCTTGACAATTTTATTTATATTAATCCTAAACAAACTATAATGCTAGCATAGTTATTTTTAAAATTCTTTTACCAAAAACTACCTTTCTGTTTTAATAAGCAACTGCAATTTGCGGAAACATGATACATACTATTTTTACCTAACAGTATTCAAAAGTTGCTTGAAAGTTCAGAAGATAAGGAACATTATCATACGAAAATGGTGCTAAAAATTTCCTAATAATGAAAGTCTACTGATATTTTAATTATGGTTACTCTAATTTTGTTCTGCATCAGTAACAAAAATTCTCAATAGACTTACAATGAATGACATTACATATTTATTATATGAAATTCATCAGTGATAATTAAAATTACTTTTTGCAATGGTTTGTTAATACATACTTAACTCTGGTATGGTATAAATAGTACTACATATACTATTCAGAATTTTGTTACTCATTTTTCAAATGCAGATTATTTTTACACAAATTTCTAGCACAAGATTTTTAGAAAGGTTCTGTTATTTTATTCAATGAAGGTATATTTCTTCATGAAAAGTTTCCATTACTATATAGATTTACCCCCAAATCAATTGTTAGTAACTTACTGTTAGTTAACAAAATAGGATACTTATATACAAATTAATTTTTCACTTAACAGCACAGAATATTATGAAAAGAAACAAAGTATACACAACAAAATAGAACTTTATTCAGAATGTATTTAAGGAACTATCTACATTCAAGTAATACTACATATTTTTGCTTGAAAATTAACATGGAAGCATACAAAAGATATTTTAGCAAATACATACATACATATAGCTCTAGGGTTTGCCATTAAACTTTCAAATGCAGTAATCAACCATTCACCTGTAATTCCCAAAACAGGATTCTGCTAAAAACTGGATGTTTTTAAATAGACTATTCAAAAGTTGTCTTCAGGTAAGACTTAATGGGAAATTATACAAAAAATATTAGTTAATATCTCACCGATTAACATTAAAATTGCTTAGCTCAAATATTTAGTTAGGTACTTTCAGTGTACTTTATAAGTACTTTGCCTGGGCAATAGATTTTTAACCTGAAGTCCGAAAAACTTTCAGACACATTCCAGACCCAAGCTTTCTGTATAAGGAGTTGTGAACTGTGTCTAACAATTATAGATTTTTTTGCCCACACATTTGGTTATTGCTTATAGCAATTCTGTAAAAGAGAAACATAAAGTGCATTAAATAGATATTGTAATATTATTGTACTGATTATACGTCTTAATAATCTGAATAAAAACTCAGCAAAATATCTATGGTGACATTCATCTTTGCTGAAACAATTGCAAATTATCATTTTTTATCCTCAATGTAATGTGTGAAGAAAGTTAAAGACATTAAATAAGTCATTGTGGCTGCTGTGAGATTACTTTTACGGTGAAACAGTTTAAAAGAGTGAATTCAAGAGTGATTCATTCTTAACAAGTTTTGACAGACTTTCAAAAGGCATATCAATTATTATTTAATAGGTACCGATCTAACAAATATTGATTTATAATTTCAAGTAAAATAAGAGGTATAATCAGTACAATAATATTACAATATCTATTTAATGCACTTTATGTTTCTATTTTACAGAAATGCTATAAGCAATAACCAACTATGCCAAATATTAATCTCCAGTTCCTTCCATGAAATTGAAACATACAGACGCCAAAATACCATTAGAACAATAAGTATTATAGTACATTTAAAAGGATCCATTAAATTTATTTATGTATCAAAGCTATTATAGAAGTTTAAATATGAAAATTTTTATTTGACGTTTCTAAAGTGGCCAATTTCTACATTACTACCAAACCAGTTAATTTCATTACTACATCGCTAATATGCTACTTCTTTCATTTTCACAAACATATTTTCGAAGAAGATTAGATAATTTTCAAATAGAGACCTTATTAACACCAACTAAAATTATAACTTACTACTTGTACAACATCGCTGCTTTTCAACGGGTAGTCCCAAGAAGTTTATAACATATAAATTCACATTTAACCATCTTTACTCCAAACATCAATAATTTAATATTTAAGAGACAGAAGAAACAATGGCAAATACTAAAGTACAGCAATTCATCCCACGTCACTAATTACATTTTTAACATCTATAATAGTTATCGTAATGAAAACAGTTATTAATTATACTTTACCAGTGCCTGCAAATGATGCAATTACGGCGAATTTTTCCCGGAATACTTTCAAAATATTTCATTACCACAGTTCCGAACGCTCGCGCACACGCAACTCAACCGGAAGGACCGGAAGTGAACAAGATGACAATCGAAATTTTTAAAAGGAGCGTTCATAATTGTGCCGGTGAGTTTGAAACCTCTTAAGCCCTTGCTATCCAAACCTTTGCGAGGAGAAACTTCTTATGCACGATGAGTATTATAATATTTTACGAGTATGAATGAAACGGAAAAGAGAAGAATAAAATGAGACATAATTCTATGCATACGAAGCTATGGCTTTATATGCATGCAAGATAAACAACGGGTGCAGAGGTCCCTGAAAAATCAAAATTTCCTTTTAAGCTATCACAATTTTTAAATTCATATGGTTAGCATAAATTCTTACTGCGGACGATTCACTGACTCCTTAAGTAAGCGTATAACTTTTTACCTCTGGTGCGGAAATTTTATTTATAAAAAAGAAATTAGATATAAAACATACAAAACAGCAAATTACATGATTTGGTAACAGGAATATTATAATAAAGCATATAAAACAGATATTCAGCTAACAAGGGGAGTCCACGACATTCATATCGCAGATTTTCTTCAAATTTACAGTTGGTAGCAGGCTATGAATAATGGAAATATGTGAAGTAAGAAAACGCAACTCTTTCTCGTTCTCGAGAAAAACGATCTTAAAATGTTAAAAATTCTTATGGCTTGATATTAACCGTAGGTATCAGCTTACATAAAGTATCTACGGTATCTACGAGTCGGACTACGAGTGGAGATGTTATCTATCTGCCGTAATTCGAACCCAATTTATTACAATTTTTTCGAGGTATTTTTCTTTTTTTTCCAAAATAGCATTGACCATTTTAATTCCTTTTCAGAAATTAAATTAAAATAATTAAATTCCATCACTCAATTTGAGGCATACCAGGCATATTTAATCACGTCATGGAAAATCGACGCACTCATTTGGTGATGGGCGAGCGCGTGAATTTTAATAACAGCCGATTGTTGGGACCCCAAATAATTACCACTTTTTTCCGATAAAAACTATATCTAAATTTGCATCAATTCTACAGGGATTTGAATTCTTCCTTAAAAAATTAGAAAGTACATTTCTAAACTTTCCGATAATTAAGTTTTGAATTCAAATCTTAAGGGGAAATAATTTTAAAAAGCAAAAATAAATAACTCTAAACTGATTTATGTGCTTTTCTCATGGGGCAATAATTGAGCAAAATGGGCCCTTTAAATTCTAATTTTAAAAATTTTGTATTTTTTCTTCGATTGTGACCAAAAGCCTATATTCGTGCCAAATTTCAAGCACATCTGGAAGTGCCTTATAATTTGTATCCTCCTATATACTCGTAGACGGTGCTTGCATTCTGCAGGCATTTCAGCCAACTTTCAATTACAGGCAGATCTCGTCTTTGGCGGCTTTATCTTTCGCGGTTCCGCATTTGCGACCAGTTTTGTCTTTCGCGGTCTTATGTTTCGCTCTTTCGCGGAAAAAATCACGGAAAAGGCTGCGCGAAATTTTCTATATATGGAATGAATCGCGTTTTCCTCACATTTTCTCTCATAGTCAGGCATGAAAAATGTTGTTACGTTGTTCTGATATGTAAAAATATTTACGTAATTAAAAAAATAGGTGTATCTATTTTTTAAAAGTATATAAGACACGTGTACGTGTCTTATATATACTTTAAATATTTTTAGGATGCAATCTTTTCCCACTTTTGCGTCCCTTCGCACATGAAAAGTTACAGATATAACCTGGCGTCACCGTTCAGGAGCCTTCTGTCTTTATTACGACAGGGAAGTCCCGAGGGGAAAGACTCAACCCTCAACTCTTGACCCTTCCGATTGAGGATCATTGGGTTATTTGCTCAGGTTTGACATAGTTCAAACGCTTAAGCTTTGCGTTTTGCGCATCATTTATTATTGGAGGAGTTTCGCAGTTTTCAGGAATAGAACCCCCAAGAAAGACGCGGTCTGCCGTATTTGGGGAATTAGACCCTGCAAGTTAGGCAACCACCGTTCATTAACGTATTCTCGATTCTACTACGGCACTTAAATAAGACTATTTTCTGATACTTTTTTCGTCTTCTTTTAACTTGTTTCACTTTCATCGAAGTTAATTTTTCCATCACTTTCTCTATTTTTCTGCGGTCACCAATACAGAGGACAAATGATCCGGTTTTTCTGGAATGGGAACCAAACCCTGTATTTCCCATTGCCTTAATTACTTCTCTTTCGCGATTTCGTCTTTCGCGGTGTTTTCAGGAACGTAACCACCGCGAAAGACGAGGTCTGCCTGTATAATGATAAACAACACCTACGAATTACAATTTCAACAATGTCCGATTTTTGCATTTGTTATGTCTCAAATCCTATACCTAATAGTGCCAAATTTCATATTTATAACTCATCTGGAAAAGCCTTGTAATTTTTAACTTTGTAAGGGGCAATAATGGTTCAAAACCGCCCCTAAAAATTGTAATATTAAGAATCATGGTACAGTGAACCCATTATTAATAATATTGGACCTTGATGGAACGGAATTAGGATATAATGAATAGAATGTCCAGTGGTGTGACACAGTTAAACGACACCACTAATACATTGTATCTCATGCGGATCTATCACACGAGCGTGATTTGTAAGACCTAATGAATACATTGACACATTATAACTAACTATATACATACTATAATGTACAGGCGACTTCCGAGTTTCGACGGGGATGCGTTCCTGAAAACGTGGTCAAATCTCGAATTGTCGAATGTCGAACGCCGTTTTTCCATATACTTGCATGTTATAATCGGGGGATACGTTCCCGCATCTCGGCTCGTGCAAGTCGTTTGTTACAAACGACTCGCGAGAGTCAGACCGGGCCGTCTGGAGCACATCCCTGCTTACATCTATCTATACATACAACTATATATCACAGTGAAATTAATATAAAAGTTATTAAAAAGCACGAAATAACTTGCAGCTTCACCAGTTAATTTAAGGTTATGCAAACCTGCACTTCTCTTAACTCGGTCAAACCAGCCATCAAATTACGTGAATTTATCACGTTCTAGTTTTTTCTCCTTCTGTTTCACATAAGTGCTAATAGTTGAATGACACTTTTATTTGATTCACTTGCATTATCACTATTACATTTCCTTTTGGATATCATGTCAAGTGATAAATTTATAAATAAACCAATAAATTAAATAAATTTAAATAAAAGATTAACAGAAAAAAGGGTGAAATCAGCACAAATTCAAACAATTAGAGCAGAAATAACTATGTCTACACTGAAACTAAACCTCGCGTGGTTGGTCGGGATGAAAATTACTTCGTGTAAACTAGCTCCCAATTCGATCGGCTGCATCGAAATCTCGAATTTGTCGAATCTCGAACTGTCAAATCTCAGGAGTTGCCTCTATATAAAAGAATATGTAATAATAAGTCTCCTGTTACATTTATCAATATAACTTGAATTGAGTCATACTTGAATTAAGATATTTTGCGAATAGAAAGCATTTAAATAACGTTGACTACTGCTAGTTATTTGAATTAAATACTAACTAGTCCTAAATTCTGCTGTGAAAAATTTTAAAAATGTTTTTATTTACCACACAATATTAGTTATGGATCTGACTGAATAACAATATATGGTGAAAGTTCTTATGAAATAAAATATCTTAATACATGAACATGAAAATGGCCTATAGTATCTCAAATTACCTAGATAGAAGAATAAAATCCATGTACCCCTTAATATGAGGCATTTATGCCTGGAATGATATTGCAGCTGAAGTAAACATTAAATGCAGTGAAAATCATTGCATATTTTAACTTCAAAGGTTGTATTTTCTGAATAAAAATATTCATTGCTGAATTTAATTTAAGAAATAAAGTTTTCAATAATGCCAT
Organism: Uropetala carovei; assembly: GCA_036926305.1. NCBI lineage: Eukaryota > Metazoa > Arthropoda > Insecta > Odonata > Petaluridae > Uropetala > Uropetala carovei. The sequence continues at coordinate 7,700,376 of JAXCHB010000033.1, read as the reverse complement.
TCATATCCCTGCCAAAAGGCCATGTACTCCTCAATTGGTATTTGATTTAACATTTTAAGTGAGTGCATTTATTAGGCAGACATGAGAAAAAATATTTTTTGCCTCTATCCAACTGGAATTTATGTAGGTGAAACTCAGGTTCCTTAATCCTGATAATAACACATTATGCTAATTCAACGTGCATTAAATTTATTTAGTAACTTAAGTAAAAGTTAGATTCTTAGTTATAATCTATATTTTGATTTTTCTGCTCCTTTGGAATTAAAAATAAAATTTTGTGTGCAAAACATTTAAAGTAACATCTTAGTATGAAATATTTTTCCAAGATATTTTAAATAGTTTAACATGAGCAATAAATACTAATATGACATAATTCTCTTTACTCTTCAAATTTACTGTATTTTGTAAGAATTTCAAATGAAATTCTGTCAATAAGGATTACCGTAATTTTCCGATTATAATACGCAACTCATCTTTTGTAAAAAGATCACTATAATTTGTCACTTGGTTATTAGCAGTATCGAGACAGTTCTCGCCTTGCCGCCAAGTGAGATATATGCGAGAGTGTTTACAAAAACTTCCCGTCTATATATTTTGACTCTCACTTAAAAGATCGATACAATGTATAAATACATGTCTCCATGTCGCATTGTCGTAATAATCTAGTCAGTTGGAATAACAGTTCTCGTCTTGCCTCTGAGCAAGATAGTTTATGTGAATATCACATCCAGTTGTGACTCCGTCTTCATAGAAGCCAGTCAAGATATGTAAAACAATATTTGTTGCTTGCAACTTGCATTGATTTTTTCTTAAAAAGCGTGGCTTTAAAAAGTGGTGCCTCACAAATGCCATGGATGGTTCTGAAGACGACATCATATGGGATGATGATTTCACCGAAGTGGATAATGAGGATGAAGATGATGTTCTGGGCGACGCCATTTACGTAGACGATGAGAGAGAACACAAATCGCCGATGAACTATTTGAGGACAGCCATAATTTATTCAGAGGCTAAGATTCGGACATCTAAAAGTAAATAAATAATTATTTTTTTTTGTTTTGAAAAATGATATTTAAAGGAATGTAATCGAAATGCATTGAAATGTACGATTTATTGATAAAAATATAAATTATTTCCTTACTAAAAAAGTTGTAAGTGCTTGTTACCATATATAATACACATCCTAACTTTTTGTCAATTTTTCGTGGAAAAAAATGCATATTATAATTGGAAAATTACAGTATTTAATGATTTTCTGTTTCTATTAAAATTCCGTAAGGGTCAATAGTTTCAACTGATTGTATTAACAGAAAAAGGTGATCAAGATATACATCTAATTGATACTTATGGAATGCATACAAATGTATACTACATCATAAATTGGTGTTTTGAAATTTTCAAGGATGTCATACTGTTTTTTTTATATTACAAGAGTGCCTACGTATTTTTCCGGCAGTCAAGCAATATTTTTTGATGTTATTAGTTCAATGATATTTCTGGAAGAATTAGCATAGGTTTATTCGCCTGCTTCCAGCTAAAGCGGGAATACAATTACACATTCACTCCCAATGATGGGACACAGCATATGATCAGTTATACACTTAAAAGTACAATATTATTGAAAATATATCAATAATTTGCGGTGTTAAAAGAAATATGCTTTGATTTTCTCTTTTCTCTCCAATATCATTCACGTTTTGCAAAATAAAATTACCATATATTATTGATGCAGGCCACATAAAGTACAGCATTTGTCGTTAACACACATATTACACCCATAGTAATGAAGCATGGAACACAAATGTATACAACAGGTGAGAATATTTGCTCAATGCATATGGCCATTGATTGCTCATTACATCAAGTTGTACAGAAGCGTTTCATTTTTTCCCAGGGAGTCAGTCAAGTGCTTTGCATAAGGTTAAAAACTCATCGTTTTATGGGTTCACCTTACACGCACTGACATTTGACCAAGTAGAGGGTTAAACATGGGGATAAAGTTTGTCTTGACATAAAGTTTTTTTTTACATCTATTCAAAGGAACATGGTGAGAAAAAAAGTAATCAGTGTTTTACCCGTACAGTCTATTCCATTGACTGAAAAAGGCTTCTTTCTTTCTTGATTTATTTCCCTCACATGCAAATTTACAGACCAAAATACTCTTTTTTTAGATCTGTTGATGCATTTGGGAAAGTCAATCAAGCAGTGCTACGTAAAAAAGTCATATAAAGTTAGAAAACAATTCAATGAGCAGTTCAAGTTTTAAGAGTATATAGCTCTGGAGCATTCATTTCAAGACAAAATGAAACTTTTTAGGATGAAACCATTGTGCTTATTAATTACTATTATCATGAAAGTACAGTTAACATAGCTGATATGCTACAATTTCTTAACACATTTTTGTTATTTTCTAATGCCCCAGATATCCTGGTTCTTTTCAGAATCATTTTTTACACACAATATACTGACAACATTCACTGCATAATATGCTGCAGCTTGATAAAGGACTGAAGGAGACTTATGACCGTAAATTACAATGTTATACTGATGTTGATAAGATTTCAAAATGGAGAATGATGTTGATCTTAGATTCATACTCTTACTGGAGGATTTTGGAATATTTAAAAATAGGAATGCCATAAAGTTGTTTATAAGGGAATATTACATGAATGTAGCCTATAATACACACTTAAGTTGATGTAAATGTAATTTGGATTTGGAATATAAAACATTTCTCAGGTATGATTCACAAATGTTGATCAAAACCTAACGACAAAGGATAAATGGTTTTTATTCATTTTTTGAACATTCAGAAATCTCATAGCAGAGAGAGTGAGATATTCTGCTGTCAGAAACTTTGTTAAAAACATAAAAAGAAAAATCCTTTTTAAATCTGAAAAAAACAAATATAACAAAATCACCTGATTTTCAAAGCTTACTAATTTTGATAGTTTCAAACTTGCTGTGGAAAGGTAATAATTACTAATTTTTATTGGGATATACACCATAATAAATTATCACATAACTACCATGTGATTTAAATTTTAGCAAACTTTATAAATTTGTTAAAGGTTTTTTGATTAAATAGTACATTATTTTTTGTAGAAGGTTATCCACCCAGCCATATCTAAGTAGAAAAATAGATGATTGCTTTTATAAGGTCTGCCTATCTCAAATATCCACCTTATGGACAGAATTTATGACTTACTTAGTAAATCACATACACATCATTCCAAACTTAGTTTTAGATGGTATATATATATTTTTTAAATTCATGTTAACTTCACGAAATACATTAAGTGACAAAAAGTATTTTTTTAAAAATATTGGTTGAATCAAATGCTACCTACTTAACTGTTAATTATTTTAAATCAGTCACCATATTTTAGGAATATTTTGCTTTCATAGCACATAATAAGTAACAAAAAATAATTATGTCAAACATCATGACGAGTACATGACTGTGGAATAAATAAAATAATCAGATATGCAAAGTTCAGTTTGAGTGGCAAATCAATTATAAAATTGTTTCATTATAGTTATTTGGGGCACACACAATAGAATGACTTACAAGAAATAATACATAAAAAATAAGCTACCTTAAAATTAGTGAGCTAAAAACTGGTCAATATAATAAAACTGCATAACATATACTTTATCATGCATTTTAACCATTCTAATAGTAATTACATCAGAATGTGTTTAAAAAGTAATTTTAAAATATTTGAAAAATAAATTTTGCTTGTCTTTCAAAAATTTCACGTGTTACAAATTCTAGTTATTCTGAAAGATTATTTGAAACAATTCCTGTCAAAGAATTTCATTAATCTACAACATGAAATAATATTTTATACTCAAAGAAAGCATTTAACTAACATCCTGCATGCACAAGTTACTACTACATACATTTTAGCATGCCATTTTAAAGGTCTGGTGTACAGCATATGTTTTTCCTTTATTCAACTTAATTTATGAATGAAATTTTAATTACATAATTAAAGCATAATTCTTTTTAAATTATGGCAAAATAAAAAAAATTCATTAACAGGACTTAGACTTGGAACAATTTTTTTTCTGTGATTTAATAATAAGTTGAATATTTGTAACTTTTAACTATATAAAAATGTACTGAAGTCTATTTTGAAGTTTCATTTATAAATATCATGACATGACAACTATAAACATTATGCATTTTCAGGGGACACATAAAAATAATGTTCTGAAAGCAAAAAGCACTGGGACTAAAAATGTTCATTACTGAATGTGGTTAATGGTCATTCTGTAAGATTTCATAAAATATTTTGGCCTAATTATGTAATATAAAACTTCTTTTCAATTACAATATCTCACAAAATGGGAAGACAGATTTGTAATTAAAGTTAATGGAAGTATGCAGACATAATTTAAAAATTGTCCTACTTATCAGTAAATGATAATAAAGGTATGGAAACCATAATTTCCTTATTAATTTTTTAAGTTCATCATAAAGAACATATAATGCTCATTCTTAAAAAAATATTAGATGAAATTCTCCAATTAAATAATAGATTTATTTTTTAAGGTAGCCAATATTCACTATATCAAGATTTTCTAAAACAAAACTTTATATCAATAGACTTGGAAGGACATATCTTAATATTAATTGGTTGTATAAGTAATTTATCAAAATATCTTTCATTAGTAATTGTAATTTGATAAAATATTTTCAGGTAATGTAATAAAACTGCTACTTTACATTAAATATGACAGGAGCAACGTTTCTTAATATCTTTTATAAAGGTGATTTGACAACACTTTCTTAGTATTTTTTATGGGGAATAATATATATGGTAACACTAAAAATTTTTTGCAGATATTAGAGATCTTTTAGATATAATTGATATTAGAGACGACAAAACAAATTGATGCTAATTAATTTCCTGTATTGTTTCTTATTACCCATTAATTAGTCTAAGAACATTGGAAAGTAAATCTTGAATTCAAGCATTGAAATAATATTTTCATTACCAATAATATGGTCAATCAATAAATCAGACAATTCTAATTATATACAAATGGTAATAAACAGAATTTTACATGAATTAACTGATAATGAATTTTACTATAAATTTTGAAATACAGATTTTCTATTCAGTGAGTTATTTATTAATAGCATCTACTACGCTAGTGCAAGAAGTGCTCATTTTAGATGATGTTCCAGTGGTTAGATTTGGTTAAGCTACGACAGCTTCTAAAAGAGGGTTCAGTGACTGTCAAATGAGTAGCAAGTCTTATGAGAAAGATAAGGATAATAATATGAAAAAGTAACATGCAATTCAATTTTACAAAACACTTCCATTAAAATCTAACAAAAGAAATATTAATGATAAAAGAAACAAATATGTCAGCACATCTTTATAAATGAGAACTGAACCACAAATCATGCCATTAAAATTGATAATGAAGGATTATGATTTGCCAACTCATTTTTCTGTATTAATGAATTAAATTAAGAGTAATAATAAGGAGCTTAACTTACATTGATAAAAAATTTAATGACTAACTTTTAATGTTTAAAAAATATTAATGTCCAATAAATCAATGTTTTTTAGCCATTGTGATCAATCTTGGAATGAAAAGTACAGCGATGATTAAGTATGCCATGTCAGGACGATAAAAGTTTTCAATTATATTTTAGAATTGTTAATTTAGAAATATAGTATATATGAATCATTATAGAAAATTTTCCAACACAAATTTAAGCAAGGCATAACAGCATCTCATGAAGAAAAGTGACAGAAAGATAAATATTACTTAAATGAAGCCAGTTTTTCAACAACTAACCAAACCTGAATGTCAGTGTGAATGATTTTCCAGAAAAGAGGAGTAAAAGAAATTGAAATATACCATCACAACTCTATGAGATGTACTAAATGTTGCCATTATTTATTTAAAAACTGTTAGATATTTAAGAAAAAATAATTTTTATAAGAATTATAATATCTCTATTGCACAATATTTAAAGTATCAGGCCAAAAAGGTTCTTGTTCTTTGGTATTTCCAATTTATCAATCACTGATGTTTTTGAAAGTAGATTTCTTTTTATGCTGATAATTCTCTTAAAATTTTAGCCAATTCTAAACCTTAGTGAAACAATCTCTTAGTTCAATAGAATTCATCTTTTCAATGATTAAAAAATGTGATCAAATCTTTTAATATATGATATTTTTATATCTAAAGATAGAGATGGAAATTAAAAACTTATAACTTCAATTATGTGAGGCATATTGGCAGTGGGTTAAATAACTATAAAGCTTGACATCCAAAGAAAACAAGTAAAACTCAGGTCTGATCTGTAATTTAGGTTAAATAAGTCTACTGTAATTGGAATGCATAGCTTGGATTTTTATTTTACTCGAATGTAGTAACAAAATCAATGCCATTTGTGTGCAACTGTTCTGCCAAGAGTAATACATTGTTTTATAAAACAGATATTATGTAGTACTTAAAATATAATGAACAAAATAAAATTATTATTTAGATATTTGATAGGCATGTCAATATTATTTTTAAAACTAAACAATGAATTGCTGTTTCTTTATACAGTTACAGTTAATGTAAAAGTCACAAAATACACGATGAAGTTATTTGATTTGGTTAATTTCTATCATATTACTTTATAGATGCTTTTTTTAGTTTTAGCATACGTAAGAGAATAGGAACCTCTATTACATTCATGTATTTTAATACCACTTTGAATTTCTGATAATATTATCAATGATTTAATAATTCCACACACAATGTGAAACTGTATTATTTCTAAATGCCAGTTAAATCATAGTGATTTGATATTTCAATGACTGCTTTATTATATCATTTGAGATTTCCTCAATGATTCAGTATATTTTCAATTTTAAATATACAAAGATAACAACTTCATGGACCTTTTTTTCAAAACTGATGTTATATTTTAAATGTTTTCATTGCAATATTCTTCATATTTCATGTTCGTTGATCATAATGCTATTATGCTATACTATCACATATTTCAAGGTGTGAGCATTTCTTAAAAGATAGGACAAGACAACTTCCTTTTAAAGTGCCTACCACCTCAAATTATAGCAAAAGTTTCAAAATCTCGACAAACATCATACACTTAAAATTTGAGGTCATCCAGTCAAATTTGAAACATGACCTTGTAGCATAATAAAATGATATTTGGCATACTAACCAAAGAAATATTTTGAATGCCATTTCACGTTCATTATTCAGACTTTCCTCAGTTTACATAAAATTTCACCTCATACTTCCTTCATGACAACATATCGCCATGATAGTGACCCTCATCTACTATTTCATCAATAGAATTACGCAAGGGTTTTGAAGTTTCCTTGTGCACGGGATCAAAGGGGGAGTCAAAAGCTCCTCTGTTAATGCATTCAAATGGCATTGGCTTGGTTAATAAGGGACGGAGGATCAGATCCAAGTCTGCACCCGATGACTTCCCGCTGCACTCCACCTCTCCCTTGGCTGCCTTGACTGTCAGGATGGAACAGACGACAGCGCTCCACGTCCGCCGCTTCCATTTGAAGTCCTTTCGATTCCTCCTGGGTCCATTCCACCGCCCCCATTCCTCCACTTATTTGTACGCCTGAAGGAGGCTACGCTTGTGGATGAAGTGTGACGGCTGTCTGCAGAGTAGAGAAGGTTTCGATGTCTACTGGATAATGGGTCACCAGCAGCCATTTGAAGTGGGATGTGAACTGATCCTATAGAACGGGCTTATTAGAAAGTGTGGATTTTTTAAATGTGGGTAACATACTACTCTTGAGTACATGTTTATTTTTTTTTATAAAAGTGTATTGTGCATGAAGTGCATGCTGAGATTTTTTCTGAACTTGCATACAATTAGTATGTTAGTTGATAGAAGAAAGGTTAAAGCTTTTAGTTAGTTATGTGCTTTTTATTTTAGCATCAGATGCAAGCAAGTGAAATATGCAATGTTGAAAGAATAACTATTTCTCTGTTATTTGAAAATTTCAATGCAAGTTTTTCATTCAGAAAACAAAATTTTTTGAATAAGAAGAATTGTTGCAGCAACTGTATATTTTTGTCTCAACATTTGTTAATATATATATTTCTTTAAGAACATGATATTAGGAGACTTGAGAAGATATTAAACATTTTTAAGGTTAGTTAGATGGCACCAAAAGACTGTAAAAGTAAGAAATGAAGATATCCAAAGAAAATAGTAAAAATGCAATATTTCCTGCAATCCTGGTACTGGCTCACTGGATATTATGCCACTTCTGTGATAAATGCATCAGGTACAATGTGATAATTAATCCAAATGATAGAAGTCTTGGTGCAGAAATCAGTAGTTGAAATGTAAGAAAAATAATCAAATTAAAATAACAGAATTTTAAATGTTAAATAACTGATTATTTTATCAGTTTATGCATTCTTTCTTCATTTATGGCAATTTAAATTGCTGCAATTTTATTAGCCATTTCAAATCTAGAAATTAATCTAATATTGATGATGCAAAAATTATAAGGTGGTTTTGAAAAAAAAAAATAATGCACAGTAAGTGGAATGCAACTTACCGTTTCGTATAATTCGACACTGAGCCTCTGGTGAGCCCGAGCAACTATATCGGCTGGTCACAACTTCTCTTCTTTCAAACATTTCTCTTCTATCATTGACACATGGACAGCATGAGAAGAACTGCTTAAAGCCTCGTCGAAATCTGTGAATAAAGCAGAATTTAGGGGTAAGATTTTAAGCAGAGAATTGGATAACATTCGTATTACTTTACAAGGATTCTTGAATAAAATTTCTACGTTTCTTACATGGTTTTTATTGAAAAAAGGAAGCACTAAATGTATTATGATCTACCTGGACCTATTAATTAATACAATTTATACATTATAAAATATTCTTGTTGAAGTGAACGTCATAAAAATTTAGTAAAATAAATGTTTAATAACTTAGGCTAATCTGTCAATATATTGATATAACACATTTTCAGATGAAGGTAGGAGAATTATATTAATTTTTATCTTCTTCTGTTGTTATAAACTGACTCAATTTAATATTATGAGTTATAAAATACCAGATGCACCTTTCAGCTATAAAGCAGCCATGTTCAGTGGTAATTCACCGAAAAAAGATTCTAAAAGAGAATTTTTATATCCTCGTTGTAGCTATTGGAGATACCTAAGGCAAATATTTTTTAAGTGCTTGTTCTTCATTTTTTCAGCCATAAGATGAACTCAACAATTCTCTGTTACAGCTTCCCAAAGGGAATCAGAAGAAAATAACATATTAGAAGTCAATTGTTGGCTTAGATATATTTATTCTAGTAATGGGATAAACATTTTCCTGGCATTGTTATTCTATGTTAATTGTTTAAAATTAATGCGTGGTACACTGCTTACTATTTTAATTACATCAGACTATGAAAATATTACTGTGAGATTTGTCAATTTTATGAAGCGAAAGTACTGTATATTCCGGCATATAAGTCGACCCTTACTTTTCTGAATGAAAATAAATGATTAGACATATGTTTGCCATATAAGTCAACCCAAACTTTTTCACTTAAAAATACTTCTCATGAAATCGTTTTCAGACAAAATCAAAGTCATGTACAATCCAAGTTTTAACAAAACAGAAATAAACATAACAATAATAATATATATAAATACTGTTTAGAGTCTGTGCTATTCTTCTTGAGCATTCCGTGTGACAGATGTTTTAATGTCAATCAATAAGAACCTGTTATTCTTGGAGAGCTTCACCCACTAAATAAAGTTTCCTAAATTTGATTGATGTCAGCTGCTAATGATGCTATTGAAATGAACTATACCTAGTGATCATGATTGATCTCTACAGTGGTGAAATCCAATAAAATAATGCATATGTGTACCCCACGCACCTTTATTCCCAAAATGTCAGTAAAAAAGAGACAGTACGTCATACATGAAGATTACTGACCAAGTTTTAAAAATTGCGAGTTTTGATAGTAAATTTACTGCAACATGCTTGCACCTATGTTTGCAAAAGATGAAGAATTCTATGAAGTTTACGCGTATCTACACGACCAAGAAATGTTTAGGGTTTAAAAGCATGGTTTATACTGCCGTTGGTGCATCTTCAACATTGAGATGATGTAATATTTTCATAGAGTTTAAATTTATTATTGATACTCAAAATAAGCAGTTCTGCCACTAAAAATTTACTATCAGTTTCTAGCTACACTTTTGCCGGAATAAGTTGGCATCTGGTATCTGTATTTGCTGAACTCATCGCGAGCCGCTGACGCTCCTTTAACCTAGGAGGGAACCATAGTACCCTCTAATTTTTTCATCCATCAGCGGAATGAATATTGCTATGCATGCCTACATGACTCTAGTGTGCGGATGTGCACCAGGGTTGACGTAGCCGTTCCGATTTATCCTAAGTTACACACAATCGTGCGAGCTTGAAAAATTTAGTGCACGACACTTCAAAAACTGCTGCGCGGCTGCACAGTCGTGCAGCTTAGAGGGAACCATGGAGAGAACACACCTACGGAGAATCCCTACACTTTTTTGATATTTTTTCTAATTTTCTGTCACTGTAGATGTCAACTTATTAACCCTCCGTCGGGCGCAATAGCTGGTGTAACACGATCGGGCACAATGTATCTCAGAGATAATTATTATTTTTGTTTCTTTTGAGGCTAATAAATGATCACATTCAAATAAAACACTGTTGTGTTTATTATTAGGAACAAAAGTTATGATCACAGACATAATTCAACCCCTTAAACTCAATATTCTCATTTTTATACAGGAACAAAAAAAATACGACAAAACACCGATTGTCATATACAAAATATGGTTAAAAATAAACTGACTTAACCATAAAACTTAAAAAAACCAAATGAGAAATAAAAATTAATATTATTAAACAGTAAACACGATAATATAAAATTATTACATGAAAGGAACATAGCATGGGAAAAAGTCACACAAACGGGCGCAATGTATCTGTGAGATAAAACTTTGTGAAAACGGAGCAAGCACACACTCAATCAAGGTCAAACCAACACTGACTAGTGAAACAATTTTATACAGGAAGGTACTCATGAGGAGACAGACGTCGCCTGCCCCACTGCCGAGAGATCAACAATGTTGCACCCTCCGTATCTCACAGATATATTGCGCCCGACGGAGGGTTAAAGTACAAATTAATTTTTTTCTCCTTGAACTGGTCCAAAAATAGGGATGAGCATGGAAACACAAGGATGCAGATTACGTGAGTAAATACAGTATTAAAATTAATTATTATAAATCTTCTAAAATAAATGTCATAAAATGTAAACACTGGAACAGCTGATTCAAAATACCGATCACCTCCACTGAAAGATCAACGGTCTTCGTAAATATCGATGTTATTCATCTGTAATTTAAGGTTCACATTTTATTAAGTTTTAGGAAAAATTTTTAAGCTTCAAGGATTGACGTATATGCCAGAATATACGGTAAGTGAAATTATATTGTTCTTCTTACTTATGTTTCTACATGGACTCACTTAGCTATGACTTATTTATTGATAAATAAGGAAAACCAAAGGTAAATTTTAATATTTAAATCTAGTTAATACTCTTATCACTGGAAATTTTATAAAATTACAGCAGAAAATATTACGGTGACCATTTCGAATGATCAAATTACATAATATTCAAGCGATTAAAATTTCTGATGAATTGAGTGTTCGCAATTCTACTTTTGCATTAAAATGGAAAAACTGCTAAAGAAATAATTCATCTAAAAATCCTGATAACCTGACAATTTTAAAACAAGCTCTCTGGCTGTATAATAAGATAGTTAAACTCCTTGCCGCCAATCAAAACTCTCAGTGAGGCCATACAGAAGCAGCAACAGATGTTAGGGCAATATAATATAGATTGATTAAAATCTTTAACTCATTAAAGCATCAATGTAGTTTCAAATCTTACCTTGAGTTCATCCAACAGTATATAATTGGGTTGTACATTGAATTGGACATGGCCAACCAGTAGATACCTAGATAAACTTCTTGAATATATGATGAATTGTTAATATCTGGGAACAAAGATGAAACTATGAAGTATATGTGGAATGGAAGCCAGCATATAGCAAATATGCTCACTACAACAATCATCATCTTCACAACCTGAAAGTACAATGGATTTTCTTAGTATTTTTTATGAGTGAAGGAGATAGACAAAAGATTTCTCAACCATTAAAACAATATGGGGTGAGAATTTCAATATTAAACACCAAACATTGCACTCATCGAGTAAGTTTTGGCATTACACTTTTATTTTTATGAAAGTTATGCTCATTATTTTCAAAACAATGATTTCCACTTGAAGAATTCTTTGAAATCATCTCTCTATATTATAAAATTGTAGTGTATCATGTGTAACTTGACCTTGATGCTGCGACAGTGGCATTAGCAGAGAGGGTCTGTGGCTGAAATTGGAACTAACAAAATGACGTTGCATATATAGGAAACATCACATATATGAGCTCACTCGACTCACCGAAGCAATATGTACATTGTTAATGCGTTGCCTTATTGAAGTAGTATTTCTGCATTCTTCTTGATGTGTATATTTCTGTCGCTAACTGTGGAAATAATACGTAATGATAGTCTTTAGGAAAAAAACGTGAAAGAAGACATGAATATACATGTCAGTGGCATCAAGAAATCGAGAAAGGCTTCTAAATGAACAACGTGTTGAAAATATGATGCTGGTCAAGTAGAAATGGTTTGTAAATCGCAATGTGTGAAAATCTCACACCAGAACAAGCTGAATGCTGTCGAGAGAAGGTACATAATATTTTATGGTGTGGGCATGATGAAATGTTATGTAAACATGACAGGGAGCTCAGAACTGATGATGTACAGCCTCTTCTAATTGGCAATCCATCTGTAGTATGTGAACACAGTAGCTTTGAGATATAACATGGTTGCTTTTTTCATAACTGCTGCCATTAAGGTAAGGTTAAGCTGCCACCACTTTAACCTTATCCAGAGTCATTGAAAAATCTTCTCCTAGGAACTGACGATGATGCTCGCTATTTTCTTCAGAACATACGATATTATAACTATGCATTTGCTAAGGCATCATTCTGTGCTCGTGAAGAAGTGTTCAGTTGAGGCATCGGCTGTATTCGGATCCGAGGTGAAGTAACTACCAGAGCAACTACCAGTATCATTCTGAATGAAGAGACTAGATTGCACTTTGCCCAAATATATATTTAGTTTCAAATGCCCAATAAATGTAGACTGTCTGCCGTGGCTATATTTTAAGAGTTAATGAATGAGAACCCATACGCATAGAAATACAAAACTCTACATCAGTTATATCCTGAGGTATGATTGGAGTTTGTTAGAGTTTGATCGGATGATAGCCACAGGTACAACGTGACCACTGCTGCTGATTTAGTGGCGTTAATCATTACGGGAAAATAAGGCAATGTCTCCGATACCATCGATTTCACCATTTACCCTAAACATAAATATGAATCCACTATGATGTACAAATGTTCCCCTCATGTAGAACCTATGACCTTTCCTATTCTCTTTCCCCATGGTGAGTGAGGCTATACCTTTGACTTCAAATCAGATGTAACGTACTGGCGAATCACAGCCATTCAGTACTTTGGTTATTGATTGGCTATTCGCTCAATTGTATTCAACCTACTGCTGCTACGTGGTTGACTTATGCAGCAATACATCATCAATAGCTACATTGTAGTAGAGTAGAATAAACTCAAGTACTTTCATACACATCATGGCCTGTTTCGACTGGAAATGTTCCAAGGACTCACTGACCATATACAAAGACGATTCACAACATTTTATACAAGGAAGTGCTACAATAAATGGTATCTGTTTTGCACTTTAACAATTGCTTTATTTCCTCTCCCAATTCATCCAAAATGTAACGGACATATCATCAAATGGCGGAGTGAGCGTAGCCGGGGGTTGGTGAATGGCAGTGAGAATGGGGTGGAACCCCCCAGTCATTAATAAAAATGACATGCTATTTATCAGAAATTTAAAGCAATCAAGTTTTTATTGTACATAAAAAATTAATCAAGTTTCTTCACTTAAATAATTGATCCCAGAAGATGGCAATTATCACTGTATGTGTTGAAAATCATTTTTGCCTATTAATTCTTTTACCTCAGGTGAACCCAGAAATCTTTATTAAAAGGGCTTTGACGTATTCTTCTCTTGAGGGTATTGCAGCGGCAATTTTAAAATGACAAGAAGAGAATTCCAAAAGTGAAAGATGGTGAATGAGTTCAATATTAGAGGCATAATTTGGAATAAAGAACAAAAAACAACAAAATTGAAATTAATATGATTTACTTTATCTTATTAAAGTTATACAGGTGAGCCCCGCTTAACACGGGGGATGCGTTCTTGAGGCCTCCGCATTAAGTGAAAATCCGCATCGCCGGGGCACCATACCCTTTAGGCGCCCAAATGTTATTTTTGAACCCACATTCAATGTAAAACATATTTCTACCATACTTTTAGAACGTAATTTATTAAACAAATTATAAAATTACATAGTAAACAGTAAGACAAAAGCTTTTTAGCGGCAAACGTACGTAATTTCAAAATATTTCCCAGAACACCTACGAAGTTTTATTTTAAAAAGAGTCCAGGGTCGACTGCTTAGCTTTTTTTCACTTATTATGTAAAACTTGTCGGTAGCATTCAAATAGTCCGTCGCAACCCCGCTTCACAGCACTCACTCGTGTGAAGTCACTGTGCTCCTCCAACAAAGTCATGTACTGATCGACGATGCTCTAGCAGCTCCGCTTATAGATCAAACCCATAGTAGTGCGAGTTGGGTTTTCTGCAATTTATATATCACTAGCAGGAGTGCCCATTGAATTCCAACGGATTTAGTGAATCTAAAACTTCGACTGTGTGACATGTAAGCATTGCAAGAATAAGATAGTACACTGTTATACCCGTCGAATAAAGCTAAAATGAAGAAAACCGCTCCGCATTTTCCTATTTAGATGAATGAAGAAAGAAAATCTTAGGAAAATAATGTATAAACTCCCTCCCCCTCCTTTTCACCCTCTCCTTCCCTTCTCCCCCCCTCCCCATCCATCTCTCCATCTCCCTCTCCCTCTCTCCACCCCTTCCCTCTAATTCCCTCTCTCCATCTCTCCCCTCCGTTACCATCCATATCTCTCCCTCCCTATCTCGTATTAAAAGCATTCAAAGCGAACAAACTTACAAACATTCTCTTTTATATGTTAGATTAGAAGATAATTCAATTAAAAACAACAAATATTTCAATGAAATAAACAATTTAAACAACAATTCAACAACAATTTTTACGTAAGATATGGAATGTTAGTAAATTTCTATACTTCAATAATGCCATAAATGCAAAAATTATGTTTTACAGAAATAACTGATGAAAAATTTATATTTTTAAACCTATTTCAATTCGTTGCTGAGATATTCTCAAAAAACCAAAATTTGAACCGGTCATTACAGTAAGACCTTTCGACCCAGTTGACTGATTTTGTCCATTTTCAGCTAGAAAATGTATATCATCAAAAAATTGATATTGGTGTAGGATTCATCAAAATTGGTCCAATGGTTGCTGAGATATCCTCAAGAAACTGAAATTTTGACCGACTAATCCGTGACCTCCGGGGTCATGACCGCGTCGGCCGATTTCAATTATATTTGGCACTGCAACTCCCATGATCAACCTGAAGCTGTTGTCAAAATTTCAAGCTCCTAACTTTATTCTCTGATGAGTTATGATTGCCACAGACAGACAGACAGATAGACAGACAGACATCCTCTTTTATTTATTAGATTATATACAGTGACGAGCTGAAGCCGGCTCCCGCCAGCTCGCGCGAGCCTGTTGTTAATTTTTCTCAAAATTTTTAGAAAATATGGAAATTTATTGATTTTGTCCTTTCAAGTACATTTTGCCCTATGTAAAAGTTAATTACCGACAGTGTATGAAATGGAATATATTATGAATGGAACACTTATTAAGCTAGCGGAACGATATTACTAAACTAGAGAGATATGGTGCCCCTGGCATATAGGCCCCTCTGCCATCATATGCAAATTTCTTAACCTTAAATTAGAGAGCCGGTTCTTAATTTTTTTTCAGCTCATCACTGATTATATATTATTATACATTATATGCATTCAAACATTAAGATCCCTCTTCGCATACCACATATTTTTTCATATGTAGATCAAAATTGTATAATTTTTTGATGTGTAGCGTTATTGTTTTATTATTATTTATAATGACATGTTTATATGGTAAATTAATATTGTAATAAAGTAATCGTCGATAATCATATATTTAAAAAATATAAATCATCAAAAACATTCTTTACGATCCAACGATGCCAAAGAAGCATGAAGCATGAACCATATTTCTATTTCTGTTTTTCAAATGTTTTCCGCCTTAGGAGATATATCTTTTGTGTTACACCCGTGAAACATACAGGGAAAAGAGTGAAATTGGCCACCAGATGATGCAATATTATGCAACACTGCTGAAATATCACAATATTTAGGATACTTTATGAAATTTTATTAGCGCAAAATTTAAAAAATCATAAGATATTAGACTACAGTCGCACTGTGCATAAGATATCTATAGTTAAAAAAAATTTTAATTTGAAATAAAATCCGCGTTAGCCGGGGCCGCGTTAAGCGGGGCTCACCTGTATAATAGATTTTGTGAGGTGAACAGAGAAATGATGAATCCAAGTGAAGAATTACCAAGCTCCCTTAATGACTTGAATCCAATTCAAGAATACCCTTTCTATAATCAAGAAGCTGAGAAATCAGATCCACATTCTAGCTATGAATGTGCCAGACTTTCCAAGATCACTTTATATACTTCATAAAAGAATGAACAATTAGCAAATTGCAACTGAAAACAATAAACTGCTTCTTTATATAAAATGCACATTTAGTTAACCATCTTACAATTACAGGTGGGTCACATGTCAATGGCAGATCCAAGGGGGGAGGGTGCTATGACTTTTGACAACTCAGGAAAATGTTCGTAGGAAATATTTAATCTGACAAGTTGAGCTTTTAGAAAAACCAGTTTCTTTCTAAATGACTGTATTTGCTGCCACATTTCATAAATTGATTTTGTTTTTCCTTGTAAAGAACTGTTCAAATGATTTTGTTTTGACATCACGTCACACAAAAGTGCTATATTTCTGCAGAAGTCTTTTTGCAAAAACTCACAAGGTTCATTTTGCTCTTCGAAAAAGCTCGTCACCTGTTTTCGCAAAGCTAAAACTTTTTCTAACACTTGACCTTGAGACACCAGCGCACTTTGGAATGGTATGGAAGATCTACACTAAATGTTTCGTCATCATGCTGAAGCATGGTACGAAACAGTTGATGCCATAAAGCATTTGTTCGAATGTAGTTCACTATGCTAATAACTTTGTGTAATGTATCATTTAAAAATGTTGATTTGGTGCAAAGATTTTGTTGATGTAAAATGCAATGAAATGAAATGAATGTGTCCGGGTTTGGGATTTCATTTTGTAATAACGTGACAAATCCTTCATGCTTTCCTCTCATAGAAGGTGTGCCATCTGTGCACACACTTACAAGATCGCAGAAATTTAGCTTTGCAGCCAGACATTTCTCTTTGAAAATAGCATAAATGTCCTTACCACGTTTTTGTCCTTTAAGCATAGCCAAGGATAATAATTCCTCATAATAATGAAAATCTACAGTTATAGCACGAATACAAATTAAGACTTGTGCAGAGTCTGTAACATCAGTTGATTCATCTAACGCTATGGAATAGCAAAGACCTTCACTCTGAAAGATTTTATGAAGTTGTTCTGTTACGTTCGATGCCAATTCATGCTGCCGATCAGTTATTGTTCTTCGCGATAATGGTAATTGCTCGTACTTGTTAGCCTTATCTGGATCAAGACATGCAACAACTTCTACACATTTTTTAATGGTCTCAACATCACTGTAAGGCTTAACTTTCTTCCCAAGTATATGAGCCACCTTATAAGTTGCTTCAGTAGCTAGGTTGGTTCTGTCTGTCATTTTTTGGAAAAATTGTTGTTGGATTTTATTTAATTTTAATTTCGTTAGAGTGGCTTTCCGAACTTCCCCTGCTAAGGCAGCATATTTGTGATTCCTATGCATCTGATAATGCTGGTTTGCATTATGTCTTTTCATGGTTGAAATTATACAATTACAGAGCAAACACATCATTTATCTTCCTCAGGAACAACATAGTATTGTAACTCCCATTCATCATTAAACACCCTCTTTTCTTCTTTAATTGTCCTCGCTCTTTTTATTTGTGACATTTCTGAGGTTACAATAGTACACTACATAACTTGAGATATATGAAATACATAACACAATAATGCTTTTTTCGTTTTTGTTATGTTTTTCATTATAGTTATTTTGAAAATTTCGTTACGGTATGCATAATGTTTTCTAACACTGCGTGATTGTTATATCTAGTAAAAAATGGCAGACTTATTACAGGCTCAAGGGCCACATTAAATGGGGTGGGGGGCAACATATGACCTGTGGACCATAGTTTGGAGAGACCTGTGTTATATGATAAAAGTCTTGAAGGAACAAAAGGCAGAAATAGGACAAAATTATACAAAAGTTCATTTGATTCCTTCTAGTAAAAGGAACTCGATCTGGCCACCAGTTAACGTTGTCCACATGTACTTAAATAAAAAGGAAGACGTGCTGTGTACAGGTAGTCCCCACTTAACATGAGAGATACGTTCCTAAAAAGTGTTGTGTTACGCAAATTCGTGCTAAGCGAATGCATAAATACCACGTAAAAGGTTAAGGTTGGAGAGAGAGAGAGAGAGCGTGCAAGAAAGAAGAGATTTAATGGATTACAAGCATTAATGTGCATTTTACTTACATTTTTATGCATCAAACATAATAACCAATACAGTGTAAATACAATACAATCCATAAACAATACATGTAGGACATAAATGAAGTATAAACACGGCGACGTGTGCTAGTTCTGCAGGTCCTTTAGAATCTAAATACTATAAATTATCTAATATTTTATGAATAAATATAAAATAATATATACATTCCATTAATAGCAATATTTTTTAAATTTTTCATGTAATGGATCGTGTTGCAACTCGTGTTAAAATGAGAGTTTCATTGCGTAAAGCAGTGGTCTTCAACCTTTTTTGAGTCACTGCCCACTTTTACCATATGTTGTCCTTTGAAATAAGTTCACCGCCCACCCAGTGGCATAGTGAGGGTTTCTGGCATCCGAGGCAAAGAATAATTTTGCACCCCCAGTAGCAAAGCGATGTACGGAGGTAACGTAACTTTAATACTAGTGGGATTGTCGTTAGATGAGATTACCAAATACGGTCTCAGTGGTAATAACACTGTTTAAAAATTTATGATTTTATATATTGATAAAATTAAACTTAAACGCTTCACTGCTTCTGTGAGAGACTCCGACCACCCTCATGGGCCTTTCGATTTTACCGCAGCATGGATACATTGTCGCTAATATAGTATGATATAATACTATAGTTAACGACAAACGAACTGTAATAGTTGTACATAAAATAGTTGTACAGAATATGTGCGCTTTTTTATAGAATTTTATTTTTCAGTGTAAAAATTAGAATAGCATTTGGTGAGTTCTTTAACGCCCACCAAAAATCCAAAAATGCCCACTGGTGGGCGCTAGCGCCCGCCTTGAAGACCACTGGTGTAAAGTGAACAGGTTCCACAATTGGTAAATTGTGCCAAAGTGAATTTTGTGTTAAGTGAACTTGTGTTAAGCGGGGACTACCTAATTAACAGAATTAATAATAGCAAATTTATTACCATTTTCGTCACGGCAACATGTTTCAGAAGACTCTCTTATTTCAGAATCCATACTCACCCTCCTCTTTGATTTAATGTTCTCCAGTTGGCGTTGTGTACACTCTCCAATGCTCTGACTTCCCCACAGCTCAACACCCACACGGATATAAGTGTAGCTCATTGAACCAATGGGAAGGAAATATGTCAGAACCATAAAAATGACATTATACCTAAGGAGAGAAAATAATTTTTGAAATTCATGTTTTAAGAATGGGGTTACACTACACACGAGAATTTTTGGACCATGGGAGATTTTGACGATGATCCATTTCATACAACTGAATTTGGAGATTTAACTTTCCATAATTTACATGTTGGAAATGGATGCCAAAAAGACATGAAAACCTACAAAATCCACTGAAACATGGCCACATCTTTCAATCATTTCCAAATTTGATTGCAATTTCAATCTATTCTGAGGCATTGCCATATGAATGGCAATTTTTAAAGCATGATAACACTTAAAATTTTTGAAACTGGAAACAACAAATTGTATTATACCACTATACACTTACAGAAAAATCTTTTTATAACTAATTTAATTAATCACTGTTAAATATTACTTATAAAGAGTGTAAACATTTTTCAGTATAAGGTGACGCTTCCATTATCAAGTACAAATTTATATTGTCCAGATATCTCAAATTTTGTTCTACATAAAATGAATTAGCCAAAATTTGCATTGTATAATTTGTGGCATGAGGGAAAAATAAAACTCCTGAGCTGTTTTCTCTAACAAACAAGCATAGAAGTTTCAGGATTTTGTGGAAGTGTGAGTATAAATTCAGTGTGATGACTTATTCAATGGTTATCCATCCTGCTACGTACCTAGAAAAGAATTTCTAATAATGCATACAAAGTAGAAAAATACATGGTCCACAGACATGGGTTACAATGAGATTCTACTGTATAGAAGCTGAAACGATGAACATTATGGGATCAAAGCAGAATGTTTGAATCAAACAGCCAACTCACAAGTATTCCTGGAAACTCTGAGATGAGGGCCCATCAGGCCACTCAGAGTAGCAAATCACCCTGGTCTCTCCGTTGGTGAAGCTCTGCACAAACGTGGTGAAGAATAGGAGCATGGGCAGAGATAAAGCTGAGCCCAATGCCCATATCCCTATGGCGATGCACAGTGTGGTACGTCGTCCCATTCTCGGACGAAGCGGACTCATGATTGCCACGTACCTGAGGGAAATGATTTTTAAAAAATGTTCTTCAATGAACTTTGATGTATCTTATTTACTGGCATGATGTTCAAAGTTTTTAACCTCAGAATTTTGTTACTGAAGATATTGTGTAGGAGGGTTATGCCAGGTCCAACAAGACTTGGGATTTGATCTTTGTCATTACTGCACCTTTATTATGATATGGTTTCAAATTTGATTGGAAAAAGCAAGGTAGGAGGTAGGATATTTTGTATAAGTGACACAAAATTCCCATTTAAAAATAATATTTGGCCTAAAATATTGAAAATATCAGCCACTTTGAAGATAATGCACACAGTAAAAATGTAAAGAGGAGCAAAGATAGAGAACACTGCTTCATCACCATGCTAAAACTTGTGTCTTAGTGGCTCCTTATGGGAAGCATTTAAAATGCTGCAGAGCAGCAGGTCCACAAACTATGCTTCGCAAGCCTTATCCGGCCCACACAGTGATTTCATCTGGTCTGCCTTACTTCAGCTTCTAATACAAGCATATTCAAATATTTTTCATCAGGATGGTCATTAGATATCATTTATGAAATCTAAATATTTTGGGAGTGCATGTATGCAGTATGCTTTTAAGATAAGCATATAATTTCGTACACAATCAAAAAATTCTGCAAAATGGTTCTTTGAAATTTATACTGACACTCATTGGAAAGGTCATATGTGGCCTACACTGTGATATACAAAGCCTCAAATGTGCCTTTTAGGAAAAAGTTTGGCGACCCCTGTCGTGGAGAATTGCTTCCAGCCTTTTGAAATCTCTGAATATAAAGATAATAAAACCTTTTGCATTATCAAATTAAAAGGAAAAAAGAAATAATTTCCATTAGAGGAACTTCAATTATGGGTTCCACAAATTTTTATCATAAGGGATTCAATAGTGATCGAAAGTTAGTATAAAATTTTTTGATGAACTTGAAAAAAAATATCATGGAAATGAAGTAAAGAATTACGATAAAACTTTCATATTCACTTTTCATCAACCAAAGGTAATATGCATATGAGGCATTCGTGCTGAATTTTCTATTAACTAAAACCAGACAAAAAGCTCCAATCTATATTGTGATAACATATGGCATTTTGGACCTCCAGGGAATATTTTGGATAGCGATTAAGATAAACAGTTTTGTTTGCAAATGATCTGCTTAATCACTGCCTACCTTTTATTTTCAGAGCACGAAAGGAAATTGTTTGTTGGAAAACAGATGAAACCGCTTAAAACGAAAAATTTTGCCCAGACTTTTTCTGATAGAAAGTAGACAGCCGTCGTAATGCATTAGGTTTGACACAAAAAGAAGAAGTCACGATGACCTAGCAAGTTCTTTTAACTTTTAGCGGTATTTGCATCCGATTCCAAGGAAATTCAGTGTATGAACCTCTGTGTTTATCGATGCGTACCGATACGCATTCAGTATCTGTACTCCCGTTCTACGGTTATTTCCCAAAATCGCCTCGAAGGCCAGCGTACGGTCAAAACAGAGCTCCTCTAGGTTTTTTCAAATGTGAATTTGACCTTTAGCTTCTGGAATAAGAGAGTGACAAGCCTAATCTTTTTGTAATTTTTGAAAATTTTTTATCCTTAACGTTATTTTATTTTTGGGATTGACTGCTGGGTGTAACTGATGGCTTTGCGTTTCCAAGGAGACATTGAAATTGGATTTGCTCCTCTCTTCTGCTGACTTCTGTCCATTCGTTTCAGGATTATTCTATTTTTCTTTTGGGAGGAGACTTGTAGGAGATATTTCATGGCTGCTATTAGGGAATGCAAAAAAATAACATCTTTGTTCTACGGGACTGATTCAGAAAATTTCTATTACGATATAATTGATTGTAAGCATGAGCTTTTTTGGCTATTGTGTTATGAAGGTCACGATTATGGTGAACTTTACGCCTAGTTTTCATAAATTCATAAAGTCTTCATAGCTAAGCCCTTTTCAAGCACAAAATTATGCAAAAATGTATCGATAAACTTAAAACCTGTTTTATTGTCTATGTCAGCCGCGTCTTTTAAATCGAGTCCTCTAATGCTCGGTTGGTTGGGTATTTGTATTTTGTCGTGTTTGCTGTGCTGTCCTCCGATACGATTTCATTAAAATCGTCCACCAACACAACTGAAGATGCTCACTGCAATGTGGGCGAAACGTCGAGTTAAAAAAATGCTCACAACGCAGCATCTTCCAAAAACGTCTGCTGAAAAGACTGTTAATTGCTTTATTCCATGTTATGGTTTATGTGTGCAAAATTATCTTCTTTTTCTGAGTCACCGTTTTTCTTTTCGATAAAACTATGTATATTGCGTTTTTTTCGACCGCATAACTGTTCGAGTTTGAATATTAATCCCAACTAATTCAATAAAGCAAAGTAATGGATATAAATGATGGATACAAATGCGTTTATTATGCGAAAATGTATATTTGAAAAATTAATTATTTCATAACCATTCCATATTCCAAAGTTATCAGATTTTTCCTAAGGGTTTCACACAGGATACTCCTCATCCAAAGAAAGGTGTTCTATATAGCAATCATTTTCCGTGACAGATATATGTCTGGTAAATGACACTGTTTTATACCCGTTTTCTACTCTTATGAAGCTTGACCTTGAAAATCCTAGTTGTATGCTTACTGCTGCAGCCAATGAAAGCTCGAGAGACTGTCGATGGGGAGGGGAGAACATCAGTCGCTCTCTCGCCATCGTGCTGTTCGCATCGCTCCGCGCTCGACTGTGTTGCCAGATCTACCGCGTTTACGCCTTAGCGTTTGCATGTGACTTTCTTCAAGAGCGGATATCAGGCAAGAGCGTACTACTTTCCTGCACCTCTCGAAAACTTCAAATGGTGGTGGAAGGGGAAAACTCACTGATTGGCTATTCGCTGCGCCACGGTCAAGCTTCATCAGAGTAGAAAACGGTTAACATAATTGTGAATGGTCAAAATTGAGCTACTATTCTAGTCTGGCCACATACATGGGAAAAGAGAGACAATTTTAAAACTTCAAATTAATGGTTTGGATAAATACGTAATACATAATAGGTGCTAGATGAATCACCACTGACGACGGATTTTTAGCTGAAACACGTACCTATTCTTCGCAAACTTTTTCTTGGATATCGGAGGGACATTTTTTTGCCAATTACAGAAACTTTTTACATTTGTACAGAATAGATTGTAGCTTAATTAATTCGAAAATGAATCCTTAAAGTCATATTAAATGAAATATAATTGCAAAAAGATATTCTAAAATGCACGAGAGGGGTATGTACAACAGGGACAGAGTCAAGTGGTCACTATGGTATCCGTACATGCCTGTCTTAACCTAGCGATGCTAAAACTCTAAAAATATTTGCAAACAATAGAGTAATATAAGAATTTATGTAAGAATATTTATTGCATACGTATAACAAACATGATTTGTACAAAGTAGCATATTAAAAATCAAATTCACGCATACAAAATAAAACTGATATTAACTGAGATTATGAGAGTGGATATAATAAAGAGAGAAGTGAAAATGGAAGATAACAGAAACTTGCAGTAGCACATAACGTTGAAAACTTCCAAGACAGAATTTTTATAAGATTCAAAGCTGCCAAAGCGAAAATGAAAATCAGGCGCAAAAATTTATGAGGCAGAATTCGAGGGAGTCATGATGGCACGTTTAATTATGGGTTATTCTCGAGCATCGAGCGCACGTAAAAGACGTCTTACGGAGTCATAAAGTTTTGGAGCTTATGTGGAATAAATACGATATGCAAAACGTGATCATGATGACCGAACAATTCAACGGAAGTATTTCATTCGGGATAAATCGATCGTATTTCATACACAACATCTTCTCTCGCCAGAGGAATGAAAAACATTTATTTTAACAAAGTGGCGTTGCTCAGTCTTAAGTCCATATCATCTTCATTTTGCTGTTTTGCTTCATATTTTATCCATTTTTGGAAGTCCATTACTATACCTATCAATCATGCAAAAACAACGATGGATCATTCTTGTCAGCATTATGTAATAAAAACGTATTTATGGATACTTTGGTCAATTTAAGAATTTTGGAAACGATTAAATTTCATTTGCAGAAAAAACAAAATTTAAGAGGAGATCAATCATTTTAAACAGGCCGTTTTGAATAAAAATCCTAGTGATCCTAACGGAGAAATTTTCAGTCGATGGATAATGTGGTCGGAGTCAATTGCAGCGGCAGCGAACGCCGCCCAAACCGTCAAGGTAAATTATTGAGATAGCGGTGTGTTTGTTAACAAGACCAAACCTAACATTCACCGCAAGGATTTCAGGAGACAGGCCATATACATCCCAAATCTGATTGAAAATGGCATCATCTCTCCTTCCAGGATGGAGATGCACTCTGTGTGTGTTTGTGTGTGGGTGTGTGACACGCATCTTTAACAAGATGGATCGACTAAGAGTTTGTTGGATATCAGTGGCGTAGCCAGGATTTGACCAAAGGGGGGGGGGGGGGGGGGAGGGGTTCAGGTTCAGAGCTATGTACCAGGGTTACAAAAAAATTCAATACAAGAAGTCCATTTCCATTGAACCAACAATCTTTTCGCTGATAGGGATAACAAATGAAAACTATTACTTAGTAAAAGAATTGTGAAATAGTTTTGGAGCAAACAAAGTGCCAAATTAAAGCTATAATTTTTATTTGTTGACAGTGGCAACGATTAAGAAATTCATAAAATGAACTTTTCTAAGAGCGAAAGATAAATTAAATATTCAATGCACGTGCTTTAATTCGATAATAGTATAGTAATAAAAACGTAATTTACATTCAGTTCGTAAGATTCCTTAAATCTTGACGATGAACCCTGGGTATAATTATATGTGCGTTGCTATTTTGAACAAACTATTGGCTTGAACTCTTTCTTTACTTTAATTTAACACTCCATTCACACCAACCCGCCGCTTTTTTATCTTCTCCATACGAAGAAATAGGAAAGTATTGTGATCACGAAAAGAATCGCCTTCGAGATTTCAATGAAAATACACGTTTTGAGGTCCCTAGAACACGTTTTGACTATTTTCTCGATATTGTGTGTGTGTATATGACAGGAATGTTTCGAAAAACCGATAGTTTTTACTTTCTCCATACGTAGTAATGGGAAAGTATTGAGATCATGAAAAAAATCGACTTCGAGATTTCAACGGAAATACACTTTTTGAGGTCCCTAGAACACGTTTAGACTATTTTCAGAATGATGTATGTGATTGTGGGCGCTCTAACCCACAAATTACTTGCCATATTAACACCAAATTACATATATAACACTTTGGTATGAGTACGAAGAGCTGATTAGTTTTTGGACAATAACGGTTAACCGAAAGTCGAGGTTTATTCGAAACGAAATATCTCCGTTAAAAACATCGTTGTTGTATGTACAATTCTATACAAAGATTATAGGGAACGTAATTTCCTACAACTTTCATTTGAAAGAATTTTCCATAGCAGTTATTGTTTAGGAATTATTTATAAATAATCGGTTTTTTCGGTTTCCGTCAAATATCTCCTTAAAAACGTCGTTATTAGTAATCTTCGTAAGGACCAAAGTTGTAGAGAATAATATTTCTTCTAATATTTCTTATAACATATAATTACAATATTTCTTATAATATCTACTTTCGCCGTATTTTCCTAGCTTGTTTTTGGTTTTGTATTTTAATGTTAACAACAAGTTCTGAAGAAAGAAATGTTTTTTTGCTTAACTAACCAAATGTCGCACCATCCGGCACATTTCGACGATTG
Source organism: Uropetala carovei (assembly GCA_036926305.1). Lineage (NCBI taxonomy): Eukaryota > Metazoa > Arthropoda > Insecta > Odonata > Petaluridae > Uropetala > Uropetala carovei. The sequence continues at coordinate 7,673,433 of JAXCHB010000033.1, read as the reverse complement.
CATGGTAGCAACTTCCTGACAATTAAATGGATATTCTAGCAATCGCTAAGATTCGACTGATCCCAAAGAAACTCCAGCGATCGAGAGAGAAGATGATGACGAGTAGAGCCTCCTTGAGCTCGCAAAGAGGCCTTCAGAGCGCTTGATTTACACGAATAACGTTATGACATGTACTGATGTAGATGACAGTGTAGTCAAAGAATGGCGAAATTATTCGATTTCATATCATATTTCAAAATGCAACACGGCCTCAAAGCAAAGGAAAATTAATAAATATTTCAAAAAACAGCGATATGAATTTAAACTTTGATGGCTCATGTGTTATGTTAAAATCGCCATTCATTTTCCTGCGATACACTGTTTTTACGTTTTTAATACCTTTCCATCATATGAAGTATGTGTAATTACATCAGAGATCCTCTACGCATCGTGCGTCGAATTTTGCGATTTGCCCAACCAAGCCCATCCTACATCAACCAGGCGACGACAACGGTATCCGAAAACGCAAGCGAACGAAGGTTTCAAATTTGGCGCCCATAAGAGCTAGCCGCCATGGGAGCATGTTATACCTCCTAATGTGACCAGAGAAGAGGATAAATAATGCAGTGAATGATTTGTAAGTTGATATAAAGGAATTATAAAATGATTAAAACACGGTTCATCTAATTTCGCTGCTACGTTGTAGATTGAGAAGTATCTAGAAGAAGAATAAATGAAATATTCAGAGATGTATTAGGTTAATTTACGCGGTCATTTAGCCGTATCGATGGATTAAGATAGCCTGAGGATATTACGCTAACAATCTAACGAGAAAATGTATTTTGGTATCCCAGTACGTACGATGAAATACGTTAAGGGATGTATGCGTGAGTGAGTGAATGAGCGAAAACGACTGCCTGTAAATGCGTGAGAGAAAACGATGTGTTGAGTGAACAAGATGATGTGTGTGTGTGTGTGTAAGTGTGTGAAAATGTGTGCGTGTGAAAGTGTGTGACTGTGTGTGAGTGTGAAAGTGTGTGTGTGAAAGTGTGTGTGTGTGTGTGAGTGCGCGTGTGTGAGAGAGTGCGTGTGTGTGAGTGCGCGTGTGTGAGAGTGCGCGTGTGTGGGAGTGCGCGTGTGTGGGAGTGCGCGTGTGTGAGAGTGCGCGTGTGTGTGAGAGTGCGCGCGTGTGTGTGTGTGAGAGTGTGCATGAGTGTGTGAATGTGTGTGTGACTGTTGTGTGAGAGCATGTGTGTGTGTGTGTGAGTGAGTGTGTGTGTGCCACCAAAACCGCATCAAAAATCAGCTGGAATATATGCCACCCAACTCGCACAACAAACCCCTAACTATTAGGGCCTAATATATATACGACCATCAATCACTTGGTTACCCTTCAATATAGACCACCCAACACAGGAATTTACCCCCTGATTTATGCCACCCAATTTGCATTGACTGCCGCTATAACATATTCCTCCCTAGATGCATCAAACTCCCCATGCTCTTCTGCCAAGCGATATATACTCTACTGCACCAAACATACACCGAATGCCACTATGCTTATATAGCTCAGAAATTCTAGATATTTTCCGCGATCTGTTGGTTGGTTTCTTTGTCGGATGTAATACTAAACCCGCTCGCTAGAAAAAATGCGAATAATGATATTTTTATTCAAACCCGCGACAATAACATTGGGAGATAGGCACGCTAACCACTCCCTCTATCGAAAACTCGAGAGAAAATAGAGATAGAAACTCTAAATTTGGCAAGAATGCTCGATTCACATATGATAAAGTGGTGACGACGAAAATCTCGAAAAAAGTGCTGGGTTCGATTCCAATGGAAGACATTTACATCTCCCATTAAAATAACACGTAATAAAATCGACTGTAGGCTTTCATTATTTTTACTTTCTCCATATACGTAGTATAGAGAAAGTATTATTTTCATGAAAAAAATCGACTTCAGGATTTCAACGGAAATACACGTTTTGAGGTCCCTAGAACACGTTTAGACTATTTTCGGAATGATGTGGGTGTATGTGATTGTGGGGGCTCTAACTCTAAACGTACTTGCTATATCGTTACCAAATTTCAAATATAACGCTTTGGTATGAGCATGAGGAGCTGAGTAGTTTTTAGACAATACCGGTTAACCGAAAGTTGAGGTTTATTCGAAACCCGATTGCTTTTGGCGAAATATCTCCGTTAAAACATCATTATTTTATATACAATTCGATACAAAAAAGTTATAGAGAATGTAATTTTCTACAACTTTCATTTGAAACAATTTTCCATAGCAGTTATTGTTTAGGAATTATTTATAAATAATTGGTTTTTTCGGTTTCTGTCAAATATCTCCTTAAAAACGTCGTTATTGGTAATCTTCGTGAGGACCAAAGTTGTAGAGAATAATATTTCTTCCAAGTTTTGTTTGAAACAAATTTTCGTAGCACCATCCATTTTGGAGATATTTAACCGATTCGTAATTTGCAGTTTACAGCGCCACCACCATGTAGCGGTGGATTATGTAAACATATTCAAAATATACGTAATTTACGGCAATAAGAATGACTGTATTCTTTTACGATATGAAATAATAATTTTGCCTCATAATGCTATTCCTAATAATTTCAATATCTATACCCCAAATATGGAGAAAGTCATGTGTTGGCCACATCAGATTTTTTTGACGGGCAATCAAAGCACCAGCGACACATAAGTACACAGAAATACTAAACATGTTCATGCAGTAGTCAGGGTCTTTTCTCTCTTCTTGAAAACTCTCCTCGGGACGATCGAAGCGCCTGCTTTGCTTCCTCCGTCTCTCATCCTACCTCCTTTTTAAAATTTTATTTTCCGCTGTTTTTTTCCATCGCGTTCTTCGCCGGAGAGGTCGGACAATGCCTGGACAATGACTACGGAGGAGCTTAATGCATTTTTAATTCTGAAACGAGAGAGAGAGACGGGAAGGGTAGAGCTGCCGAGTAGTAGAATAGGGTCCCTTATATAGCCCCCTGGTGTCGCTGAGGGTGCAATTTCATTCCCTTTCCATTGTCACGGAGAATCGCGGACGCTCTCTCTCTCTCTCGTCCCATATAAATTTTTTTTCATGTTCTTATTCATTACCCTTCCCACGGGATCCTTTCGTTCTCATAATTCTTATTATATTTCCTCTCTCTTTGCATGCCCCCAACCTCTCTCTTTCTCATTCGCCTGCATACACTGGGTGCTTTAAGAAAACCCCTCCGGGAAGGAGAGGAAGAACGTTCCCTTCAACCTCTTAGACGTGTATCCGCGTACCTTGGACACCGAGGCCTTCTCAATCTTCTCCCTGTTTTTCCTCCCTTTTTCACCCAAACCAACAATCTCGAGAAACGAAAGGCAGCGTGGGAGACAATGAAGGTATTCTGAAGAGCCAAGCGGTTGATTCTCATGCAGAAGGCAGGAGTATTTTCGTCCTCTTCCTCCTTATATATATGTTTCGCAGACAGGTCCGTGATAATCCTTGATTGACCTTTGTTTTCCAATTACTACCATTTTCCGCCCTTTCCCTTTCAATACGTCTATCAGCTGAAACATTTTTCTTCCAATTTTGCTTTACCATGTCTTTAATCATACTATCTCTCTTCAGGAAAAGTTCTACGCAGTTTTTCTTCCTCTTTCTTATGGTCTGTATAATCACTCGTTTTTCTCCTATTCTTCTTCGTATTGCCTCGTTTATGATCCAATCTGTCCATTTTAACTTCAGCGTTTTTCGCCATGCCCACATTCCGAAGGTTTCCAAGTGTTTTATATAATTCTTTCTTGCGTATATTTTACTTTATTTTTTCAGCAGTAGGGGTTTCTTCATTGCGAAGGCGGCTTTTGCCGTTCTAGTCCTAATTTCATAGGTACGTTTCATATATTTCGGAACGATAAAGATTGCCTATTTGTATCAAGTTTACACCTAAAATGGCGTCAAATAGTTCCAATTTATATTAGGAATTTCCCAGTCACGGCTCGCCGGAGATTTCTTTTTGCAACTTAAGGAAATTTAAAACAAGTTTTTTTGTCGCTTAAATATATTGCCGTGGAGCAAAAAGAATCGCCAGGTGTTCCAAAGTATTTTAACATAATTCACAGGATAATTCAAATGTGCAAAGTTAAGAAACAATCGTTAACGAAATTGATAAAAAATACATTTACTACATAGCGTTTTTAATGTCAATATAATGAGAAACAAAATGAAAAATTTCCCCGATCACGCAGAAAAAAACCTCACGCAGTCTAAGAAAACAGAAAAAATGTTATTTTATAATTTCAGGTATAATTATAATCTCATTTGGTTCAGTTCCCGCACTCCAAGAAGACATTTATTCGATTACGCAGCAACGTTGCCCGGAAACACCCCAGACATGTTGATTCGCCCGTGGCATTGTACCTGACAGGAAGACAGAAAGGGCGCAACCCAGGCCATGACGATGACGAGCAGACAAAACGTATTAAAATTCCGCCCTCGATCACGAGAGGGCGAAACGCTTCTCAGATCGCTCGAGAATAAACTAATAGGAAAGAAGATTTGGGATCCGTAGAAAGTCGAAGAAAAAATCGCTCATTTTGAGTTCCTAAAGCTTTTCCTCTCTTTCTCTCGAGCGGTTCATTTAAAAGGGAGATTTGGAAGCAATTCGGAATATGAGAAGAGAATTCTTAATTGGATCCTAATTGAGAAATGGTTCCTTCCTTTTTTCTTCCCGACCGCGTCGCGCCTAAAACGTGCAAAGTCATCAATAAACTCCTGTAAAATACCGTTTAAAGAGAAACCGTGCAAAGTGGGATAGGTTTCAACGTCAGAATAAATGAGGTTATATTTTGACTGCCATCGTGTGGTGACCAAATAATAGTTATTTTACTTTTTGGTAGGTTTTTTCTATCGGCTCACCCAGGCCAATATGTATACCGCCCTGAGTCTCTCTCTTCATCTTATCATACTAGGTTTGCCAATTCTCTCGGAATAAAGCTAGATCTCTCGAGATTTTCTCCCGCCTCCAGAGTTGAGGCATTTTGCAATTTTTGGAATATACAGAATTTTTAAAATTCTGGAAGATTTGGAAATTTTGAGAGTTTTCGGTAGGTATTTTTAAAATTTTGGAAATTTTTTAAAATTTTCGAAAAACCCAAAACTTCCAATTAAAATGATTTAAAATAATGATATTCTAAAAATTAAAAGACCCGTATTTCATATAAATTCTATGCATTTCAAAAATATTCAAAATTCCAACAAATAGAACAGTTTCGAAAATTCAGTATTTTTTGAAGTCGAAATATTTCGTCATATTGTTTAATTTTTGTTGAATTCGGACATGTAGTTCATTTCACTAGTGTGAATAAATCGGTAGTATGTAATAGTTTGAATTTTCACTTGTTTCTTGATGATGGAATGACACAAAGTTATGGCCAAAACCGTCGATTCTAACACGTTTTCCCACCAATTATCCCTTTCTCGCATTTTTTAAGCCAAATTTTGCGATTATGTGGTAAGTAATAACGCGGTATTATTAAACTTTAATTTATTTCGTTCAAAGTAAATTAATGTTTCGTTCACGTTATCACGTTCGTTCTTGTTATCCGACCGCCATCTTTAAGAAAACCGCCGCCTTTGCGAAAAACAATTCGTCGCTGGACTAGAGAACTAGGACAAAACTACATAGAGCGATTAACAGTTTCAAAAGAACCCGAGCGATCGGACTTTTCTAACCAGCTTGAATTAACCTCTCGAGGCGCAAAACTCTTCGTGTTGCGCATTTTGGGAATATAGTTTTGTATCTCGCCCGAATTCCCGAATAACCTAAAAAATAACGGAACGAAAAACAGTCCTATAGGACCGAGCATCCTGAAGAAGCGACGATCCAACGTCGTAAGAAAAAGTCCGGAGAAAATACGTCAGAGGACGGGGTATTTGGGGGGATATAAACCGTTTTATTTTGAGAAGAGACCGGCGTAAGGGGATTAAAACGGATCGAAACTGGATTAAGAGAGGAGAGGCGGTCGGCAGAGATAACGGAATCGAGAAGGATGGAAGGGAAGAGAAAAGTGGAGAGAGAGAGAAAAGAGGAGAATAGGAGAGACGTATGTCAAGAGATTGACTGGAATACAACAATGCCAGTGGTTACACTGTGGTGTGGCGCTAGCTTGGCTCGCTACTTTACAATGTAAAGAAACACTACATAATTATAGGAATTTGTGACTTCTTCTTTGTGTAGCATTGTTTACGATTGTTTCAATCAAAATTCTGTCAGCCATGCCTGATTAAATCGACATCTTGCGAAAATCGACTAGGACAACCTATCTTCCATTGTTGCCCGATGAGGTTCATTTCAATCAAGATTCTGTTCTAGGGATACCCTATGTCAATGATGATCAATCTTTTAACGTTCGCGTGCCATTATCACTGTAACAATGTCGATGATCCACTTAATTTTTGGCTTGAAATATACGTATACGTAATAAAGTATCGATCATCCGGGTGCGTATTAACCGTTCGGCGGTTTATCCGTGCTAAAATTTCATTTTATTTTTCGAACAAATCCGATAAACCGCTGGAAAAACGAATTTACAGATATATAACGTAATAATTCGACGAGAATGAATCCGGTTATTAAATCATGAATAAAGAAGAGTTGTCGGAAAGTGTAATTGAACCCACTGCCGGTCCTAATTCTGTTACAGAAGAAATTTTAGAGGAAACGGGAAGCGATGGTGAACTGCAAACCACCGGGGGTGTGGGCAACAAAGAAGCACCAGCGGTAGTAGAGATATGTACTTCTAGGATATTTTGAAAACCAAGACGATACTGACTTTAGGGACAATGTAAACATCGGACGGTACATCAGAGAAATCAAGTAAATGGGGTGGCAGCAAAGAAAATAAAAAAAATCACAAGCTTTTTTCAAGTGATTTAATAATGATGCTATTCGTTTAGTCTATACATTTATTTTATTTTTTAATGCACGCATTGAATGTGTCTAGATATGTATTCTTATGGCGTCACATGGCGTTATAACAGTGCTAATAACTAAAAAAAAAATAATTTGGATTATCCGTGTCTTTCCATTATCCGTGCCTCCAGCCGCCTCAATTAACGGTGGCAATCGACGCTTTACTGCAATGATAATAAATCCTGCCTTTTGTTCGCAAAAAAATCCGATAATATAGCGATGTAAACAGAAATGAAATTTAATAATCATCGATTTCAATCTGAGATTTATTTTAAAGGTAGAAAAATTAAAGTTAGTATAAACTGAAAAGAAGGCTCTAGCTGCTTTTGTTTAGGAGTTGGCGCGTGTGACAGACAGACGGATCTCAACAAGAAAACGTGCACGAGACAGGGTACTGAACGGGTCTATCTGCTTTAGTTTAGGAGGGGTTGGCGCGTCTGACAGAGAGACAAACTGAACGCATAAGCGGATTAAAAAAACGGTAAAATTGAATAATTATACAGGCAATAAGAACGAAGAACACTAACTTGAAAAGCGGATTAAAAAAACGGTAAAAGTGAATAATTATACAGGCAATAAGAACTAAGAAGACTAACTTGAAAAGAGATTACCCAAGGAAAAATATCAAGATTTAAGGTTTGCTATAAGGAATACTTGAATGAAAACGGGAAAGAGAAGAAGTGAAAGGTTTTCAACACATGGACGACATGGTGACTCAACTGTTAATTATCTCAAGAAGCAGAAGAAAGAAATATTAACGTTTTTCCTGATACTGAATCGGCAATGTCAATGTTTCTATTAAATTAATTCATTGCCATTCGGATAATCTCTTTCCGCCGAAATTCACCTATCCCAGTTTACTTTCAATTTATCTAAAAACGTCAGAAATCATTGTCCGAGAAATTAATGAAAAGAGTTCAGAATTTTTTTCCTCTCTATCTTCACATTTGTGATCAGTCTTATGCACTCATGCATATAAGTTAAAATTTCCATAATTTCACTCATGTTATTTAACATCTCAATTCAGGGATAGAGTAGGGGTGTTTTCCGTTGTGCCTCAGTGAGGACATCTAGAGTGGTAAGGTTTGCTGAGTTAACCCCTTCTTCACCGTAAATAGCCCAATTCGAGAATGAAGAATTAGTCTGGCTTGGAAGCTTAGTTGGTTAAAGCATCTATCCGGCAAGTGGTGAAACCCGGTTTCGAATCCCAGTCAAGTGCAGAAATTTTCTTTCTCTTTCTTCGCATTTGCAACTGTAACAGCATTGTTAAGCTTATTATGGAGTGAAAAGGGTGAGGTCTCAATTCTTTATCTATTCCCGGTAAAAGAAAAAACATCGCAGAGCATAAATTCTGGTGAATATAATGGATGAAACATGATCTCGAACCCCAATTCTTTGGAGGTTTGTTGGCAAATCAGAGATTGAATCGTCGGTGTTATCGTGATGTGAGATCAAACTGTTTTTGACATTATGGGGCCTTGTAAAAACTATGCTAATAGCAGTTCTCTCACATAGGTGCATAAGAGCTACAATGGAATGTCAGTAGGCTGGGTCACATATTAAGGACAGACGGTGTGCATGGTGGTTCGGGGCACAGTAACAAATTTGGTGCACTAATAAGATCAAGAGAAATGTAAGTTTGGTGATACACATTTTGGGAGTAAACTATGTAATATGGGTAGCCTAAAACAATTGGGCATTGTGAGGGTAGGTTTTGCGGTATACGTTGCAGGGGCAAACAAGAGTAAGTTGGGGCATAAATCCAAGGAGCACTAGTGTAGATTTGGTGGCATAAGCACAAGGGGCGATTTGGTGTAAGTTGGATTGCCTACACTAAAGGGGCATTTCACGGACGTTTTGGTGGTATAAGTTACAGGGGCAACGGTTGTAAGTTGGGTTGCATAAAGACGGGGGTTAGTGCATGCATGGTGGCATACTTTTTCAGGGGACAACCCAACGTTGGGTTTCATAAAGTCCAGGAACATTTGGTTAATGTAATAGGCGCAAAAGTGTGTAGTACAAGTGACCAAAAGCTAAGGGATCTTTGGGCGTAGGTTTAGTGATATACGTTGTAGGGGCTGCAGGTGCAAGTCCAATGGCATGAGATCAGGGGGTTTGAGATACCTTTTAGGGGGCAGTGTAATGTGGGTGACATAAAATCAGGGAATTTTGTTATTTTATACGTTTTGGTTGTATGTAGCCTCAATAATCGTAGACCATACAATGAACCAATCCTCGACTCATAATAGCAAATATTTTTCTCCAACATATACGATCATTTTTTATGAATTTATAAATTGCTTGTCTTTTGATTCAGATCGTGATATAGACTATCGATCGCTGCATGGCTCATCATCGAGTCATTCACATCTTTCCAAAATTAATTCATGCCACTCAAACACTACTAGGAAACAAGCAATCTCCTTTTAATGCAATCTTCATCATCTCAAATGCTTCTATACCTGCTTTTCCAAAAGCATATAAAATAATATTGCATATCGTACTTTTATTTGCCAATTCATGTTGGGTATGTTATACAACATTCCACTCTATGAGCATTGCATAGAAACTGACAGGAATATGTCAAACGTCTCCTGAGGTGATAACGTATGAGCCATGTTGCTGCTTGTACTAAAGAACTATCTGGCCTGATTCTGGAGATTAAATACACACCAGTTAATTTCCGATGAATTCTGGTATATACGTGTACAATATGTAAAAGAAAACGGAGAAATCAAAAACAGGTCACCTCTAGAGCCTAAGTTTCCGGCTTTTGTTTATTATTGTAATTATTACTACTATGGTCTGCTCATTTTTTCAGTACATGGATACGACTGCTTACGCTTACTCTCGATAATTATATAAACAATAACAGTTAATGCTGAATAATAAAACAGGAAACTGATTATATGATTAAGCACTATTCTCATTACTATGCCAAATAAATAAATATAATATTGTATGACAAATATAAATTGATCCGTTCGCCACAAGTTTGGAGAACCTCGTAATCCTGTTGAACAACCCTGTCCGAAGGGCATATTCATATATTTGCCAGCAAAATGTGACATTAGATACATCATATATGAAATCTAAGCGATATTTTCCGAGTGCGAAGGTGGTATATAATTTTAACATTCGCATGACACGTTACAGGAAATGCATTTCTCAAAAATAGCTCATTCAAATTTACAGCCATTTTAAAGGTCGTATGTGGCCCCCCACGCTGGCACAGTATAAGAGCCTCATGCGGCCTTTTTAGTAAGAGGTTTGGCGACCCATTCCCAAGATCTACGAACAGATGACGGATTACAGACGACAAATAACAGCATTTTCCGACAGGAGAACAAAAAGTACCGATCAAGATCTCACCGCCAATTTTACTATCAAAACCGCGATAAAATTTCTATTAACTTCGCATATGAGAAGGTGCATTTTAGAGAAAGGACGGAGAGAAGATATGCCGGTGAGAGAGAGAGAGAGAGAGAAGCGGGAAAGTTTATATGTGCACGTAGGAATCCGCAGACGTTATGGGAAGCCAGGAAGAAAGTGGCGGTTAGAGAAAGAGAGGAAGAGGAAACAGAGGAATCAAGGAAGGGAGAGAGAGAAAATGGAAAAGGATTACGAGATAGCAAGAGACGAAGGGAAGGAGAGTGAAAAGGGGAGAACGACAGGATTTGCGGAAATAAAATAGCGGATTAGTTTTGGCGTGCGGGCGCGCGCGTGTGTGTGCGTATGCGCGGTGGAGCGTGTGTGTGTGTGCGCGTGCGAGAGTACGAAAACGCTCACGGAAGAGGAGTGGTTTGTGTGGGTGGAGAGAAGGGTAAGGAAAGTGCTTTTAAATCCGTGACGCCGCTTTTCGGAAAACCCGTTCCCGCGTTGCCATGGGGATCATTCAGGTCGAGCGAATAACGTGTTAACTTGCCCGGAAGATGGATAATAACGGAGAGTGGAAGGGAGAAATTGAAAGGGAGAGAATGGGAAAAGAGAGAGGGGGGGGAGAGGGGGAGGGGGAATGCTGACCGAGATTGGAATTTCATTGTTGGAGAACGCATTTCTGGCTTCGAGGCAATAAAAAAATAATAAGTGGTTCCGCCCAAACGGAACGCCAGTCGTTTGTTGAAATGGATTTTATTCCTATAATTCAAAATTACGAATTCGATCAAAAGGTTAGATTCCGGATATTTGGATACGGTTTTTTTTCTCTTTCATTTCCACCATCTTGGGACTCAATAGAATGCCATCGCGCCTAAGTCACTCGAGCCATAATAAGATGGCTTTAAAGCAAGGCTCTTTGTTTATAAATATTTAAATAGCATTACTCCCTTAGAATCTAAGGACGGCGACAATTCTATGGCAAAATTTCCGTAAGATTCTCAATTTTTCTTTAATAGTTATTTATAATTCGTTGGCGGATTAACCGGGCTTTTGGGCGTTCTGGTGTAATTTACAATTTTCCTAGATAAAATCCACTTCAAGTTCCCTTTTCTATGAACAGATTTTCCGGCAACTATGTTAGTTTATTTATTCATCATAACCCGTTAAAATACAATAAAGCTAATTCAGATAAAGATAATTCACCCATATTATGTTTTCAAGCATATTGTAGGCTATTCGGGTTTCAACATTTTACAAATCAATGGCATTTCTTCCCGTAAACGTCGTCTTTGTATCTGTGAATATGGTATGTGACTTTTTTAAGTGAATAAATTAGAGTAGCACTTGACAGATATTTTTAAATTTGTTCTTTTAAAATTTCAGCATTCAGATTATTCGTGCTTTCTCCATTATCATTTATCACTAAAGCAACACGGATAATCAAGGTTTTAGTGTATATGAATTGATTACACTCTAGAATAGCATGTACTGCCATGAACTTTGTGGCAAATATTCCATCAAAACGAACGAAAAAAAAGGACAAACATTTACTTGGCCACTATTTATTCATACAACACGAATACCTGATGGTGACGCTTAGCGTTGAAACCTGGGTCGTGTTGTATGAATAAATGGTGGCACATCAAAATTTATCTACTTCTTCACTTCGTGATTGGACTCTATTACACTATGTAGAAAACATACCCTAGCTGCGACGCAATATTTCAATTAAGAAATAATTTTCAAATGTCGCAACATTTTCGAAGTCCAACGACCTCATTAGCTTTCGATAAATGAAAAAAAAACGATTCTCTCGAAATAATTTTCTATGGCCCTCGCACGTCATGGGACAGGGCTGGCTAACCTTTCTGAGATCGCGTGCCCAAATTACAGGAATAAGAGATCATTTTCTAGCTCGCGTGCCAACCATAAGCGTGGCTACCGTGAGGGGGGCATATAAATATTGCATACAAACAAATGGTATTTAATCTACTGTGATTTTAACATTTAGATTCTCTCAAAAAATAGCTTTAACAATTTTGATCAAATTTCTTACAGTGATAGAGCTTGGCTAGGGTTTCTCAAGCGGACACGCGTGCCATAGTTTCGCCAGCCCTACCATAGGAGAATGGTGCAGTCTCAAAGTAACGATTGGATTTCTTTGACCCAAGGAGTAAAAAAGCGCGAGGGTTCCACAGAGGAGGAGGACACCGGGTCGAGGGATATTAATCAAGCGCAGCGGGTAAGAAAATGAGAGAAAAGGAGACACGTGAGTTGGAAAATGCTCATAAGAGGGGGTTAGCAGAAATAGGAAATGAAGGCGACTTAATGCCTCACGGGAGGAAACATATAAGTGTCGTGCGGCGAGAAAGATGAGGCAGGGCGCAAGGATGGTATGCTGTAGGGGAGTAAAGGTCGGTAGAACGCCGATAACGAACGAGATGATACCAGGGCCAGGGAGAGTGGGGCGGGGGGCGGGAGGGAGGGGGAGGGGGGCAGCCGGTGCAAATAAACGGGGTCCGGGCTTACGGGGGGCCCGCTCTCATAAAAAGTTTCTTGTGAAGATGAATTACAATACCTGCAATCCATTAACTTTGTTATTCACGTTTATACATTCTGTGTATACACCTTTGCTTTGCATTAAATAAACCAATGTCTTTATTAAACTATATTATCACTTAATCTTAATACTTGTAACGTGGTTAATGCCACTTCCTCTATTTCATGCTTATTTGCATTTTTCATAAAAATAAATAATTACATAAAATGTACAGATGTATGTACTTGTTCACTTGCTGATAAAAAAAATTACTGTGCTAAATATACACACATATAGAGTGAACAATTGTACACAATTGTAGTAAAGGGGACCCGGGAGCGGAAAATGCACCGGGGCCCGGAATTTCTCTTTCGGGCCCTTGATGATACAAAGGAAAGTTGGGGAAATTATGAGAGTTGATTCGTAAGGGTAAGAGGGAGGGAAAATGAAAAAGGGCGGAATGAAGGCAAATGAAGTTTATATGCACGAACACATAATTATGAACATAACTGGTTTAAGCACCTACCCGGAGTGGGATACCCGGGTTCTACTCCCGGTCAAGTGCAGAATTTTTTCCCTCTCTACGTTGAAAAATGTTTGGGGGTTGCAACTGCTCCTGGAATACTCGACCGATTATAGAGTTTTATAATTCAACAGAAATATACAGTCAAAGTATATTTTTAAAATTTATATCCAGATGCTATCACCTTACCATTAGCGCAATCAGGCTTAGCATTAGCTATTTCGTATGAATTCGTAGTCAGTCAGTTGTGACGGGTTTGCATGCTAGTAAAAAATAAATGAGGAAGCTAAAAAAACCAATTTAGTTAATAAAAATAGACATTATCTAAGCTAGAGTTTCGTTTATCTGAACTAATTGTGGACCGATTTTTTTGGATCACGGCCGTTTTATTTCGCCGCAATATTTCGGAGACGAAATTTTGTTTTTCGAGACAAACTGACGTTAGGATAATCGACAGCTGACTTTAACATTATAACGAATATTACAAAGGAATGACGGCTTAATAATTATTAGTGTAGTTGCTTTTGTAAAAATTCAACATTGCTCTCTCTCTCTCTCTCAAGCTTTAATTCAAAATACTTTCTATTCCCGAATCTGTAACGACGTTTCTTCAATTTGAACACATTTCAAATAAATAAATAATGACCTAGATGAGCGGTAATGGAAAAGAACGCGATAGGGAATTACGACGCGAACGATCGAAATAAAAATACTTGACGCACAGAAGAGAAAGAATTCGAACAAAATGACGAGACAACGATAGATAAAAGAGGAAGGCGTCGATTAAGTGGGAGAGTGGAATCGGGGTGACCTGAATAAAATAAGGAGATAAAATTGTTTTTTTTTATTTGAGTTCGTGGATCAGAAAAATGAAAGCAGGATAAACGGAGAAAGGAGCGGGGAATGGGATGTTGAACGAGCGCCAATGCGAGAGGGGAATTATATACAGAAGGACACAAAGGAAAAGATACCGGAAGGAGAACATTTAGACCAATGACTTGCATAAGATTCGTCTCTGTGGCTCCCATCTTTGCCGAAATTCGTGGTGAAAAAAGACCGATTTTTTTAAAGAGGTCGAATCAGTACAGGCGGCATTAAAAAAAATGATAAAAATTGATAGGTTCGTGAATAATGTCTGGACAAATACAGTGCGAACTTGTTTTGCTAAAAGTTGGAGTATCGACTTTAAAAGGTTAGAAGCGCATTTTTATTTCTTTTGCGAGTATTCTACGGTTAAAGTTTTAACTGTTTCAAATGAAACGGGGACAGAACCGAGTTGGAAACACGGTGAGAAGTGACCTAAGTGACACAATTAATGTAAATTATAAAATAATATAGTACAACTTTGGTGAAACAATACAAAAATCGGCACGGAGAGCCAATCAGCATTAAACGGTCAAAACCAGTACGTTGGTCACTTTGACTTTAAGGCGTTCCTGCAAATATTGATTTTAACGCTTCAACATGAGTGTCGCAATACGACAATTAGGTTGCATTTCGCGTGCATCAGTATAGCTGTGAGGAAGAATCCTGAGGATTAATATCGTTTTATAGAGTTAGGCTTAATTATTCTGCCAGGATGTATAATATGACCATGGTGACCCCTGGAACCATGAAAAAGAAACCGATTTAACAGACCATATATCTTCCACAGCCATACAAATGCAAGGACAAACGGACGCGAAATTTCCGCGACTCTGGGAGTTAGCTTGCTCGCCAAAAGGATTCGAGCCATGAGGTGGAATAATCAATGAAGAAAAATGACTCAGACCGAAACTGCTTCATTTAAAAATAAATTAAACTCAAGTCGTTAAATGAACAACAAATAACAAAAGAGAGGCGACGAACGACTGAGAGAACATTAAAAAAAGGAAAAAACGAGAAAACAAATAAGGATTCAACTTTTGACCAACAGATGGAGGGGCGATTATGAGCGATTCGCTTCTATTCTCTCTCGCTCTCTCTCTCTAAGACTCTTAACAAAGAGAACAAAAAAAAGGAATAAAAATTGAATTTTAAAAGAATATATAGAGTGGTTCGCTTCGGTATAATTAAATCGGGACCATTAATGACGAAGATAAAATATAAAACTTTTTTTCTTTTAGAGAAAGAGAACAAAAGGATGATGAGCGGCGGGGGCTAAATTGAAAAAAAAAAAGACCTCCGTAACCATTGAAGCGTTAAGATAAGAACGCGATAAGAATTTCTTGGGCGTAATGTGGCGGGGTTTCCATAAAGATGTTTTTTATTGGTGGGTTCAACCTTTTTTTTATGAAGGTTACTCAATTAGCGGGCAAATTAGAGGGTCAGGAGAGGTCGATCGCGCGAAAGTTAACGCTCATAACGCCTTTCATCAAAATTCAAAAGTCTTTTAAGTTACGAGCTTCAGGGACGATGATTAATTTTCGAAAATAATTTCGTTCCCTTTTTTCATAGAGAAAATTTATTTATTTTTTCGGAGGATGAAGCAGTCTTAGGGGATCTTCCTTCTACCCGAAAATGTTTGCAATTTTCTAACCCCGATATATATATATATATATAAAATATACACAAGCACGCGCACACACGCATATATGTCCTCTTCATATGACTTATGACCTCATGCTAAACGACATGAAATTCCACATGAATAAAGCAAAAAATAATTTATATCGTTTTATAATTTTTGAATCTATTCATTGCCATCACCTGCAACAACAAACTTCAAAGGTGGAAGCTAAATTAGTGGAATAGAATTACGAGAAAAGAATAATAAATGTTGCAGTAAATTCCTATTGGACAGAATGTATCGCGACGATAATTTGTTATGCAAATTCATTAGGACAAATTCGGTTGTGTATTTTTTCGTTACTATGGAGAATTTTAATGACAACACAAGTTCAGAGTTGCGCAATACTCTAAATATTTGCGCTAACTGTTAATTTAGGATCAATTATAGTTTCTAGGATAAAAAATGCTAGCATGTTAACAGAGTAGCAGCCAATTATTATGCGGATGGTTATACTTTCGATTAGTATGTATGTCCAGTCAAATCGCGTACTGCGAAAAAGTGTGATGCATATTTCATAATAGTAAGTAACGCTTAAGTAAAAAAATAACCAAGTAATTATATGGCTACAGCAGTGGCTGAGCTATCCTTTTTGGAGTCTTAGTGCGCCGTATTATTATTTGTATAAAAAATATCAACTTTTTAACAAGAAATCAACTTACAATCCATTGATAAGCCTATGCCGCTTTCGATATGACAAGATCGTAGCAGGGAAATGTCAATTATTTTGAAGGCTCTCGCCAGAAATATTGAAAACTATTACATATCGCGCTCTTCCGACAAACGGGAAAAATAAGATGTCGGAGAGTTGGAACGGGTAAAAATAATACGTGGAAAACAGCGAGTACAAATATTAATATGACAACAAGTAATTTTTGATGAAACGCTTTTTGACTGGAGGGACCTGTTCATTGCACTGGTTAGCTATTAGCACGCTACGCCACGTAGCTGAAGTAACTAAATGATTGTAAACTTCATGTCTTGCACCCAGCGAACACCCAAAGATATACATAAAAGAAACGCCCCATTATCAGTGACATCGAAATATAACAGCGCTTTAACGTAAACCCAAGTAAACCTCTGAGATATATCACCATCTACAGAGAAGAACAGATTTATCCGATGTTTTCAATCATGACACCTATTTTTTTAATTCATCGATTTCCCAGACGACTTTTCATTATTATATATCGCGGTTTTTATCCCTGTCCCCCTGGAAACCGCATTACAACCACTGTATTTCTCTCTCAATCCTCTCTTAAGGCTAAAAAAACGATATTTAGGGATAAGATCGTATTGGCACGGAAAAATTTCAACAGTGAGACTCATCGAATTTTCGATATTGACGCCGATATAAATATATGCTCGAGGGGCATGAATAAACCATTCAATAAGTTCAGTTTTTGTGCAAAGGAGGAAAGATACTTTGCGCACAAAAAACATGGGAAGCCTTGCTGTGCAAGTAAAAGAAGAGAAAACGAAGAAATTATTGATCTTCAAGTAGTGAAGTGCTTTTTAGGCGCGTTTCGCTTCCAGCGTGAGCGCCTATTGTCGTCGGTCTGTCCGTCTGTCTGACTGTCCGTCCGTATGTTCGTTTTTGGTTTCTACTGAACGGATTTTCATGAAATTTGATATGCTTACGATAAAAGATAATAAGAAAATAGTAAAAATGAATCATGTAAGTCAATCAGGAGTACCACTTTACTGGTGGCAAAAAATGAACTTTCCGTCATATCTCGTATTGCTCATATCAAAATATTTTTCAAATAAATCATGTAGTACTGGTAAATTAGAGTATTTCTTTTCCTATACATTTTTATCGTAGGAGTAGCCGTTATCAAGAAAATCAAACAGGAATATCTTAATTCGAGTTGAACTTTGATAATTTCTTGCATGGTTACTTCTTCATTGTTGCTAAGATAAACAATCTCACAAATAAACGTTTAATTTCTTTACGTGTGTATGCAATATTTTTAAACAGAAAGAAAAATGGGTAGTTTACTATGAAGAAAAGAACTTTAAAACTCTATTTCCCTTACGTACAGGTAGTATTTCATTTCTTTCTAATACTGGATTGCACGAAACGCACTTATTTGTGATACGCTGTACACTTTCCTAACTTGTTTAAAATTAATCGTAAGCCACTGGCTGGTTAGTTACAAAATATAATTATTAAATTTGTTCGACTCGCCGCGTCCTCAATTTTGTAGGATTTTCGTTTCCACATCCGTTGACTTGTAAAGAGATTGCCCTTTATATAAAAACGAAATTATTATAACCATCTTTATCTTATATATCACTACGTGTTTATAGGGGATATAATATAGAAAAAGTTTTATAATTACCAGAAAACTCAGATGGAAGTTTTTAAAAATTAAACACGAATAAAGGTGAGACTATCATATCGTTTGGTGCTACTTTGGCAGTTTGGATTTCAAAAAGCATTTTTAATATCGGATTACGATGCCTTTTTTTTTGACGAGGATGGCGGATATTAAAGAAAGGGAGAGAAAAATAACAGAATGAGAACGTAGGGACATGCCTGCAGCATCGCTTTTTTGACGCGTAAAAAGATAACCACAGGAAAGTGACTAACAGGCAGATGAACTGATATATTTCTCATCTCGCGAGAAGGATTTTTGAGACACGAAATCCTTTTGATTTTAATTTTAAAAAACTTTCAATGACGCATCAAAAAATAAAAAAAATATCGCACAGGATTAGCTCAAAGCGGATTTTTAAATAACTTCGAATCTCGAAAATAAATAAACAACTGAATTCACTTTCAAAGAGACTGTCGGATAAAGCGAATTATAAGATTACGCACTTTATCCTACTCCAACATACCGACAGAAGTTTTAAACTTTACCGATATCATACACGGTATTACGTATACTTTTGGTACACAAACAGAAACTCTTCGACAACACATCGCCAAGCCTTATGAACTTGGCGGATCGAAAATACAATCGCTCCCAACTTGGCGTATTGCGCCTTGCAATCCTACAAGCAAAAATATATACACTAAATACAAAAAAATCATCAGCTTAAATTTTATTCGTATTATCATGAAAACGGTGATGTTTTTTTTCTTAAACTGTTAGGCGAAAAATAAAACGAAACCATCTCTCTTCACATTTGATGCTAAGCCATATCCTCTTTCTACAGGATAGTAATATATTTAGTAAAAAAACTCGCTCGCATTGACAAAGAAAATTCTTAGGAATATATCGAAACAAAAACGGGACGTTTTTTCCCATCTTTACGCCGCTTTTAAAAAATGAATAGGTCGCATCATATTCGAAGTCACCTTATGGCCAAGCCAACACGATAATTTGTGGGTTATCAATGGAAAACTCTTAAAATTTCAAAAGGAAAGATTACGGAAAAGATTGCTTACGAGTTCTATCGGAACCAATTCCACGATTGATTTAGCATTTAAGATGAGAACTGATCCAGTGTAAGCATTGCGTCGAGGTCATATAACGTACATATTTTCGATGGTATAGATGATTAAAGAACATACTATAAGGAACACCTACCTGAGGGTTTGCATATTTTTTTTGTCGGAACTCGCAGATGGAAACGTAACTACGAACTGGAATTCAAATGTACTAATGTTTTTCGAAGGAAGTTATATTCATTCGTGTTCCCCTATCCTGAGCAAATTTTTATCGGAGAGCGGTAATGCATTTCGGTTCGCATGGTTTTCGTTTCCTTAAACATGAGGTGAACCACAGCGGAAGAATGCTGAAAACATACGAGCGTTTGAATTTTTCGTCCGATTCGAAAGAATGACGTATTCGGGACACAAAACTCGCGGTAAAAATCCTCAAAAAATCCCTTGAAGGATGCGAATGTGTGTTAACCGTGAAAAAAATGGAATTCGGTTATATTAAAATCAAAGGTATGCTAATGGTTCCTCGGAATTTTAAAAATTTAATGCCGATATAATTTATCCGCGCGGCGAAAATTTATTTATTTTTTTGTTGCGATGGAAACATTTTTCCGTCGGTCACAGATGTTCGCGTTTTTCGAGGGGATTTGCAAAGCGGGAGAAATACAGGACGACGACACCGTTTGAGCGGTGCGCATTCGAATGACTCGAGAAATTTGAATAACAGCGGCGGACTTTTTGCGGGACGCATCGTGACCCTAAAAAAATTTTCTGAGGAAAAAAACTGACAGAATGAATAACAAAAAAAATTCGTTGTATGGATCTAAGCTGTTATTTTTATCAAATAGCTCTTCGGGCATTGGATCTCTATATAGATAATCGGCCTAAAGTATGTACGTATACTTATTTTATGATGGTCATGGAAATCCTCCTAGCAACGCTAAATAAATAAATAAATAAGTTTTGTATTTGGAACGGCAGGGAAAATAATTGTACAATGCAACTTTTACTATATCGTGCATGAAGTATTTATGTAACAAGTGACATTATTTTGTGGACAAAATTTTATGAGAAAGTTCGTTTGGTTGTGTTTCACCGAACGTTTCAGACATAATCTTTTATCCATTAGCAGTTGATCGCTTTTAATTAAAGGAAATTTAAAAAATCGGTACAACATACATTGTACAAACTTTCTCATATACTAAAGCGTAGTTTAGTTATCTTTAGAAAATGAAAATCGTATGACGGTTTTTAGAAAATTCAATTTTTGTTGAAGTTGCCCAAGAATGAACTAGCCTTATGTTCATTCAGTGAGAAAAATGAAATACGTAGTATTATTGAAGACGTAAACTCAAGTAACTGTACGAAATTTCATCAAAATCGTTATAGCCGTTTTTGAGAAAATCAAATTGTTGTTAAAAATGCGTAGAATAAACTTCCCTTAATTATTGAGCAATGCCAACCATTTCTTCACAGCTTCTACTCTGTATGATAAAAAGCCTAAGTACGAGATTTCATTCATTTTCGCCTTACCGTTAAGCCCTACAGTAAGGTGACCAACCATCCCAAATTTGGAGGGACAGTCCCTTTTTTTCATCATTCGTTCATCTTTATTACTTATCCCAAATTTTGCCTCTCTTTTTGAAAAATTCTTTATTGAAATCCAAAATTCTCATTTAAATTGTCCTCCCGGAACACCATTACTGGTCTTACCAATTTACAACCATGGACAACTCACTTGTGACGAGTATATGGGAAGATCCTTTGCTTGGATTTCATAGAAGAGGGAGATAGATTGGACCGGTGTTCAAGAAATTCTTCTGATGTTTAAAAAAAAAAACTATCCATTTGTTAAAATTAAAGATATCTTACTGACTGATGAAATAAGGAGAATTAACATGTTTATTATTGAAGAAAAATTGCAAGAATGGAGGGAAAACAAAAGTAAAATAGACAAAAAATGGGTCGAAATATTTAAGCATTTTCTGGATCAACATATAGATGTTAGTAATGTAAAAAAATCATTGAATTCTACTTGAGTCTTCCAGGGACAAATGCTTGCGTGGAACAAGTATTTTCATTAATGAATCGGTTGTGGACATGAGAGAAAACACTATTTAAAGTGGAAATATTACGAGCTATACTAACAGTGAAATTCAATTTTGAATGTAGCTGTGAGGAGAATTATGAATATTTATTAAAAAATTCGGATGTAATAAAAAGATACTTTCTGTAGAAAAGTGTAACTTTAAGAATTAAATGAATTTTATTTTATTAACAAGTAAATATTTTTTCTTCGGAAAATGACTCCTTTCATCTTCTTCAGAATTTTGTTGATAACAGAAATAACAAGCTAAATTTATATATGAATAAAAAATATACCACTATAAAATGTCTCTCCTTACTGTCATGTTGTCCTTCATTACATTTGAAAACGTCCCTCTTTGGCTTCAGGATTAGTTGGTCACCTTACCCTAGAGCCAATAACAGACAGACGGCATTGCGAAAACCACTTTTTCGGATTCAGCTAAACCTAAAACGTATAATTCCGTCAAAATATCGAGGTCGATTTTTTTCGTGATTTCAATACTTTCTCAATATATATGAGAAAGTAAAAATTTTTTGCCTCCCTTCGGATTGTTCTCATTTAATGGCCGCATTCAACGCTCACTAAAGGGCTAAATAAAGCGTCCGTTTTCCTTTAATTCTGTTTATTTGCCGTGCAAAATTACCTAGGGAGTAAAAGGTAACATTGAGAAGATTTAAGCCTTCGTGACTGATGTAGGATTCCGGAACAAAAGGGCTTGGAGAGTCTGTTTTTGAATGCAGCCACGTAATACGTCAGCGTAATTCATTTCTCCGGGGTGAAGCGTTTAAGGAACTGAAGATAAAAGCTCTGACTTATTTATGCGCAGCCGTGTTTTTACCTGTTGATTTTTTTTGGCGCAAATGTCTTCGCTATCCTTTTCTTCCTTCCGGACAAGAATTAATGTCCGAGCGAGTTTTCTGCGAAGAGAGAGAGAGAGAGAGAGGGAGAGGGAGAGAGAGGTCTCTTGAATGTCAGAAGGCATTTAATTATGCGGCGGAGCGCGGCGCAATATATTTCGGGCGCGTCTCTCTCTCGCCGAATTTTAGGTTGAAAGATGAGGGCAAAATAGAAATAAGAAAATGACCTTTAGCTTGGATAGGTGAGGGAAAATTTCGGATAGGTTGGGTATTGAGCAATTTTGCTTTTTTTCTCAATGCTTCATCGTATCTGCTGTCACTTCGCCAAAATCGACAGACTACGATATTTTGGTCAAGCGCGATTATCTTACGCCAGGAGTGGTTAACATACGCAACTCGGGAAGTATGCGGCCCACAAGTTTTATGTGACCCGCAGAGCTACGATTAAAAAGCGATCCGTAAAATTCAACATACAAATTCATAAGTTTTTTTTGTAAGTTTATGATAATAAAAACGTTTAATTTTGAAATTTTTACTCTAAAACCCTCATTTGCACTTGATTTTCACTCATACGATAAGTACGAATCTCAGGATAACTTCTGATTAAACACTAACCCGGCCCGCAGAAGTACTGGTAAATTTTAATGCGCACCGCCGTGTATAAAAGGTCGCCAACCCCTGCATTTCGCCCTCACGGTAAAATGCCTCCACTCTTTCTTTAATCATGCCAATATGATTACCTTATCTTTCTTTTTGCTCGCGTGAGTTTTGGAACGTGCGGGCGTGCTCCAAACGTTTTCCATCCTCATCCGTTGGCACCGCCTTTCGCTCCGCTGAAACTACAGCAGCGCCGACGCCATATGAAGCGGTGGATTCGTGAATAATCGATCGCAAGATGGCGACGTCATCCCGAAAACAAGGCGTTGTTTCTTACCGTGGCCTAGACCATGTTTCTTAGAGTTACGACCCAACTCGTGAGGCCCTGGCCCACAGATCAAAATGAGAGAACCTACCAATATATACGAAGGGAAAAAAGTATCATCCCTTGATCGAGATACGTTCCTTTATCAAACACAAAACACAAACTGCAACAAAATAAATAAATTTTCCAAGTAAAAATGAGACATGAAATGTGTAGCTAGCGTATGGAATAGGACACGAAGGATGCTCTTTGCATCGTGTGTTCTCTTTTTTTCAGGACCAACTTGCATGATTCCTTGTAAAAAAATTGCATTCGATATTATTTTCAATATTTATAACTTATTACTGTTACAAAAAGTTATTACATCACTACGATAAGATCTGTGGCTCCCAACTTGCCATGAAAACTGCTATTTGTTTTCATACAATGGCACAAAAACTGCATTGCGGCCCGTGTTGGGGACCTTCGGCAAATACAAAAAAACAAAAAATGGCATTTATGTGATAAGAGTATTTTGTTCCCTATCGTTTTTGATATAATATACTTCAGCTGATTCTGCTTTGAAACTTTCCTTATGAGAACAATACAGGAGATCCTCGACTTTAAGAACGTCCGTAATTACGAACGAAGCTCCATAAGGTATTAATATTTTAATGAATCAGGAATATGAGCACCAACCCTAACTTACGAACTAGACGTCACTCTCGGGAATTACCTGCGGCGGCTGAACGTAGCGTCCAAACTCCGCTGGAATTTCTGCGACACAGTGGTCTGTTAAAATCTTACTCAGTTACTTTTTCGTTCGACGATCGGTACGATAACCGAAGACAAAGTATTGTTTTCTACTATTTTTCTTAGCAAAATGCACAATATTTCAGCTCAATAATTGTGGGTTCAATAGGTTTTTGTGGATTGGCTTTGGAACCTTAAAACCATTTATAAAATCTTGTCCATGGAAAATTGATTTCCAAATTTCGAACAAAAGACTTACGAGCGAACTTTCGGAACGCAACCCGTTCGTTACCTCACGTTTACATTTATGAGCGATATTCGCATTTCGATAACGAACCAGTGGTGTTTCTTGTCCCAAATGCATGTCGGATTTTTCCAACATCTTTATAACTACTGGAGCTACCTAAGGTATCATTTGATTTCGAAATATAGAGGCGATCTAGGTAGTTCTTCGTAGAAGGAGTTCACGGATCGTGAACAATTCCCCATATTCAAAACGAATATTAAATTTTTGTGCGAGATAAAATAAAACGAATGAATACTATTTACACGACAAAGAGGAGCAGCTACGTCTTTGCCGACCCTTGTGTAATAACTAACTGTGGGGGTCCCGTCTTGGACAAGAAATAATAAAATCATGGAAAAATAATAATAATAATAAAATTGTAATAAGATTTTTGGGTATATGAAATATTATTTTGACGTCGCAACAATATAGGAAATATTATTTTGTGCATTTATAGATGGAAATAGAAGTTGATACTTTAAAAGCTTCCAACGGTCCCAGTTTCTAGAGAAACCACTTCGCATTGCATATATTTCGTAGGCGTAGCTACGCCACTTAAATAAGTCAGCTGATTTCGATGCCGATTTCATTTTCCTCGATAGTCAATACTAGTTTTTGAGGAATCAAAGCTTGGAATGGGGCGACAAGCATCTAAGTCAAGACTCGGAGAAGATAAATGCGCGTCCCTTACGGGGGAAATAAAGAACGAAATGATGAAAAATATTTGAGGACAAGACAAGTTTCTTTTTCTTTACACTCGGATATCACAGGAACACCAAAGTAAAATTTATAAGACGATTGATTCTCGCTGGGTGTAGCCGATTCGCCGGCGACTGGAGAACCGATATCCAGCAGGGGAAACGTTAAGAGATCGATACGACTCCGACGAAGCTTGAATTTCTTTGAAAAGTTTCCGACTCCGTGAAGAATCGACGCCACTTCCGAGGTTGGACCGGCGTTCTTCTTTCTCTCAAGAAGCGCTTTCATCCGTCGATCGGGAAGGGGAATTTTATCCGTCACAATGTTGGGATTCGATGTGAGGATTTCATTTCCCCCGAAAATGAGAGGGAAGGGGGATGAGTTCCCTTCGGATAAATATCCGGCCTTGAAAGGAGTCGATTCAGCATTTGCCAACGGATCGATGCGTTGGGTCGGGAACCCCATCTCGGGCAGGTAATCATGCCGCTTTGACCTTTGAACCGATGTTTTTACCGATAAGCTCTACTTTATTCGGATATTCATTTAAAATGAAACAATTTATAGGTGAGGCTGAAAGGGGCTGGGCTTGAAAATGGATAACAAAAACATGGAACCTACAGAGGTGGATGGAAAGCGGCCTATAACAAAGAGGAATACAAATGTTTTAATTAACGAAAAATATGAAATCATTAGAGACCACGTGACATGAATACATTTTTAATAACAATTTCTGTCTCAAGTAGAACAACCTGCGTGTTTTCAGTGCTTATTTTAGTTTATAGTATTTTCAGAACGGCATATTATGCACGATTTCTCTTAGGCATTGCTATGGGATACATAAAAGGCAAATAATGAAGTTAAAAATAAATAAATTTGTCATTTTTTATACTCTAGTGCTTATTGTGGATTTTTTTAACCGAGATCGACAATTCTCTAGTGAATGCATGATCATCATTTGAAGTATGTCTGAATTACAGAAATGAAAGTTTACAAGCAAGTAATTATCGAAGGAATAAAATTTTTAATGATATGAAAACCTTACATCTCTAAATCTACGACGCTTACATAAATTTGAATGCAGCTTCAAAAATTGTGCGCTCGCTCTCGTACAAAAACTTCAACTGGAGCCCTGCTCTCGGAAAACGGCGCTGTCTAATTTAAGTTTTCGTTATTTAATAAAAAATATGCCACCTCAAGCAGCACAGCGGTTATGTAAGCGGAAATAAATACTTGATGTGGGCGTTATGTTTGCGTCGTGCCACTCTCTCGTGGCAGACGTCGCCGGGAAGTTGTCCGGATTGGCAGCCACGACAACAGGTGGTTTTGGCTCGCGACAAACACGCCCCGAAAACACACGCGCGCGCGCTCACAAACCCCCTTATGAACTCCACCCTTAACTCGAGGGAGAGAGTGGAAGGTTATTTTTTTGGAGAAATTGAGAGAGAGAGAGGGTGGGGAGAGCGGTGAGAGAGGAAGAGAGAGAGAAGTGAGTAACGGAGAGGGAGGAGAGTGAAGGGGAGAAAGGAGACAAAGAGAGTAGAGAGAAAGAGAGGCGAGAGAGAAAGAGAGAGAGAGAAAGAGAGGAGAGGGAGAAAGTGAAGAAAGGAGAACTTCCAGAGAGAGAACAGGGCGCCGTAAACATAGGGAGCGTGGAAGGAAGGGACGAGAGAAGGCCACATCATTCCCCTCTTTTAATTACCCAGTTAGGTGCTACATTTTAGGGGAATGGGAGGTACCTGGGTGCGAGAGAAAGAGAGAGAGAGAGACTGATAAAGAAAAAGCGGGAGGAGTGGAAGAGACTGGGTTGTGTCTAGGAGGAGATAACTAAAGAGGAGCCAGTCGCACGATAAGCAAATTAAATTTATGCTCGGTTGTAACGGCGGTCGATTTGGTTGGTTGGGTCTTCCGTTTGGTAGTGACATCCTGGAGAAAAAAGTAAGCGAATTTCTGTTAACTTTTCCATTATTAGTTTCAATCCTGTGTCCTTTAATAGGGACAAGCATTCTCTTCGCGGTCTGGGGAATCACCACGGAGACGGAATAGAACTTTATAATATTCAATCGTAGCCAAGGGTTTGAGAATTGAAGTGACCGTTTTTAACGCTGGCTTCTTTTGTTTTAGTGACGTCTGCATATACAGAAAAACTTTGATTATCCAAATGCCGATTATCCGAAAGTCCAATTATCTTAACTATATTTTTAATTCCTGTACGTTTCTTCAATTTCAGCAGTCGACCTTTTCCTAACAAAATATTTTCGGTCTATATCGTCTCTGATATGAGTAGTCCATTTGCTCCTCTTATCCAATAATTCTACCTATTTTAATGGCTATGTTGACTTGTTCGGACATCTTATGTAGCATTAATCACGAACAAAGGTGAATGTATTTTATAGATGCATGCATGACAAAATATTTTAATTTTTTTTCTGGATAGGATTAAAGATTAAACGAACCTGTGCTACACGTTTCTCACCTATGGGATAACTTAACGTCCTTGTCAGGCTTTTATGCGATGCGCAAACGCGAATGGGAAGAAATTTTCCCAAAAGTTTGACGCCGTTGGAAATGTCACGCGCAGTACCATAACTATGACGGGGTGAACGGAGCAGCTGCCCTGGCGGAACTTGGAAGGAGGCGCAAAATGGGGCTGACAGCTATCTATCTCTCCCTTTTTAAAAATGCCGGTGGAACGCAGTTGAAGGCGGGGCGAGGAAAAACTACATTACGTTACTTCGCAATTACAATTGTACAGCGTTCAACAGTACCGTCGTAATTGCGTGTGGGCTTAACTGGGACTTGGTGAAACTCTTGGGGAAAATAAATTCGACAAACAAAGAACATGCTCGACCAGAGGAGGGACAGATGAGAACCCTAGAGAACCTCAATATGCCCAATTTGGCTAAATGCGCCTAGTGGTCACACAAGCCTTATCGACCCCCTCTGTAGGACTCGGTACAATACTTCCGAGTATAGTTCTCCTTAGACTAAGAAGCTATTAAAAGGGAATTTGCGCCGTGTTTTGTTGCAAGGAAAAGCTGGCCTTATTATTAGAAGTTGAAGATTCTTGTACGGGTCGGATTACTTTAAATAGGAAGTTACCTATATATATCGAGGTGTCACATAAGTGAAAATCGAGTCTAAGTAAAGTTTTTTAATGGTTAAAATTTTAATTTAAAAGTATTATTAATAACATTTTCATAACAATTATGGATTTTTGTGCTTTACAGTCATAGCTTCGCGGGCCTATGTTGGACACCCATGATATGATATCTACTGGAATCAAGGGTGATTGAGATGAATTTTGAATTAGATGGCCATAACTCATAACCTATTTAGAGTTGTTTCCTCATAGTGACGCATATTATAACGTTCATTACAGAAATAATTCTCTATGGTAATTCAATAATCATTTAATTAAAACGCAAAGAGCAATTTTCTAATTAAACGGATTGTCAGTTTTCTTCAGTTTCTTCCTTTTTAAATCAACTGATAAGTTTAATATAAAATAAAGGATTCACAGAATCATGCCTAATGTAATTTGTTAAAATCTGAGCCTAACGCTGCCCACGATCAAAACATTTATGAATTCTAATTCCATCTCTTATATAGTGAATCATTACGGATTCGAAAAAGACAGAAATGTCGCGGAAATAAGGACTTCTGCTATTCATGTCACCAAATGTTTTGGTCAGATTTCGTTTACTATCGCTACATTAAATATATACATAGATCTCTTAACGGATAGTAAATTGCAAATCCATGGAATTATTTGTCAAATACGTAGTACATTCGAATTATCTTATAAAATTCACTCATATTAATAGGTATTGCATAGAAACATTCGAAAATATGATAGAACCGATACAGTAGTGGTCGTTAGAGAAATTTAACTCGAAATAAACTTAAAAATAAAAAAGATACACATTAGACATTACCTATGGATATTCTTAAGCTAAAAAAATCTTAACTACCACAATTTCCTTCACGTTGGATAGCTCACCTCGTAATTTACTAGGATTAACTCCACGTTGAACGATTCAAACAGAAAAAAGCAAGCCGTTCGACATTTTCTACTTAACAAATAGAAATTTATTGCAGAAAGACTAAATGTTATTTAAAGGATTATAAGTAAAAGGGAACGGAAAATTTCTTCCACCTAGTGCGATAAATCTGTTATATAAACGACATGCTGAAGCTACTGTTTCCGTCAGTGGCGGATTTAAGGGGGAGGGGGGGGGGGGCGCACATGGCGCGCGCCAGGGGCCCCGTTAAGTAGGGGACCCACAAAAGCTTGCTTGTGTAATTTTAGTTCTAATATTACTTTTACGCGAATACCCTGCAAGCCGATAGAAGCGTTTGGCAGGTTGTGTCACAGAACCAATAGAACTAAAGCCTTTGTTGGCCTGTCTTATTGTGTCTAGGAAATCTGTAGTATTCTTCGGTTCTAGCGACTATTACAAGGGTGACATTGATGCCATAAATTTTTAAGGTGAATTAGATCACTTTTTATTATTTGCGAAAGAAGAAGACAAATCATAGAGAACATTACTGGAATGAATAAATTGGTTTCCATTAAGAAATCAACTTTTCCTAATGTAGAAATTATTTTAAGAATTTTATTGACAATGCCAATTTCAAATGCTTCGGGGGAAAGATCATTATCAGTTGCGCGATGAAAATTTTGGATAATATTTTAAGAAATTTATTACTTCTTTTGGAAAATGTTATTTTCTACATGAAGTGGATTTTTCACAGATTTTTTTCATTTCTATTAAAGTATTGTAATAAAACTTGCAAAATATGGTTTTCTATAAAATTTGTCAGCTCTTTATAAACATTCCATCTAATTTGTTAGTGATTCTTCTGTATTTCCATAGAAAAATAAAAAATGAATACGAGGGTTTGTAGCAATAGGTTAAATGTGTGCAGGTTATATGAGTACCATAATATTGAGGGCCCGAATGTTTTTAGCGCCACGGGCCCCGGAAGGCCTAAATCCGCCTATGGATTGCTTCTTTAATAAAGTCCGACGAACACAGACATAAGGGAATCGGGAACATGATGTACTTAGTAGAACCACTATTACTCGAACGCCTATAGTTCGAATTTTTCATTAATTGAATAGTCACATTCTACATGCTGTAACCATTTCTTACATATAAGTCGAAAATCCCAAATGGCGCAGTAAGCGCACATTTTTCTTTTCGAACAAGCTACGGAGGAAAAAGTCTCTCTTTTGCATGGAGGAGAACGTGTCTTATAGAGCAGTGTTTTCCGACCTTTTTAGAGTCGCGGCACCCTTAAGTGACTTTTCAGAATTTGGCGGCACCTCTCCCTATCCACAGTCAGTAATAATCGTGGTGAAGTTGAACCCCTAACCCCAATCTCCATATCTTCTTTCATTTCGAAGGGCCTTTGCGACGAAATGGAGGTCGATGTAACTCTGGTTTGCATTTTTTAAAAGCCGACGATGCAAAATGAGGCTAAAAATGGGAAAACAGAATATTTTTTGCGGCACCCTTCAGAACACTTCACGGCACCCAGGTCGGGAAACACTGTTCTAGGGGGTAAAAAAACACAAAATAAAAGGCAAAACCGCGCGAATTCATTCGTTTTACACAATTTCCTCACGGCAAAATCGTCAGGGGCGCCATTTTAGAAGAGGCGTGACGGAGAAATGTCGCATAACGCGTTGGTCCGGAGCTAAATCTGCTCCCGCCCTCTGGTAATGTTAAGGGTGACCAATCTGGAATCGATCGAAACCTTTCCCTTTATTTTCCATTCACATCTCTTCTGTCTTCTTCTACCCTCCCCTTTCTATCTACCCCTCTTCCTTTTCATATTTCTATGCCTCTTTTGTCCCACCATCACCCTTTATGCTCCCCTCTCTCTCTCACTAACGCCATTTTCCTCGCCTTCCATCCAAATCGAACGCGAAGGGGACAATTCTCAATTCTCTCGCTTGATGCCCGTCTGTCTGTCACACGTCGAACCTCCAGAAAAAAAAATGAATGCAACCGCGACGGCTGAGGCCTTCATTACGAACGGATTGATCGGGGCCCGACTACTGAAGGACAACGGGAAACAAAAACGAAATACAACCGAGCTGCGTCAGCCTGACGATGTTCTCGTTCGGGTTCAACTTTTGTGAAAAAAAAAACAGTATGTCTCATGTGAGTCGTCATTATTTATGAACTCAAATCGGTCGATTTTTTTTCCGCATCGATGGAAAGGTTAACGTAGAACAATTTTAGAGCTCCATCAAAAATTTTTGCTGATCTACGCGTATACTTTGAAAAAAAATGACCATTCTGTTTGAAAACACGGTAATCCAATCCCTATGACCTTTTACTACTATAAGTTTAAAAAATCTGATGTGGCCAAAACATGACTTTCTCCATATTTGGGGTATAGATATTTGAATTATTATGAATAGCATTATAAGGCAGAATTATTATTTCGTACCGTAAAAGAATCCAGCCGTCCTTATTGCCGTAAATTACGTATATTTTGAATATGTTTACATAATCCACCGCTACATGGTGGCGCTGTATACTGAAAATTTACGAATAAGTTAAATATCTCCGAAATGGATGGTTCTATGAAAATTTCTTTCAAACAAAACTTGGAAGAAATATTATTCTCTACAACTTTGGTACTTACGAATATTACCAATAACGACGTTGTTAAGGAGATATTTTACGGAAACCGAAAAACCGATTATTTATAAATATTCCTAAACAATAACTGCTATGGAAAATTGTTTCAAATAAAAGTTGTAGGAAATTACATTCTCTATAATATTTGTATCGAGTTGTATATAAAATAATGATGTTTTAACGGAGAAATATCGTAAAAACCGAATCGGGTTTCGAATCAACCTCGACTTCCGATAAACCGGTATTATCCAAAAATTAATCAGCTCTTTGTGCTCATACCAAATTGTTATATATAAAATTTGATAATGATATGGCAAGTACTTTTCGAGTTAGAGCTCCCAAAATCACATACATAAGCACACATATTCCGAAAATAGTGTAAACGTGTTCTAGGGACCTCAAAACGTGTATTTCCGTTGAAATCTCGAAGTCGATTTTTTTCATGTTAACAACACTTTATACTATGTATATGGAGAAAGTAAAAAAGTACTTCGTGATAAGCCTTATAATTAGCGGATATTAATAGAATTATTATCAAGATTAAAAAATATTTTACATTTCCATAAGACTCTATATACTTTCTAAATTTAACAAGTGATATTTTCGTGTTGTGCTACGTAATTTTTTATTTAAAAATGTATTAGCTACGGTCGTGCATTTTTACTTTCTCCATACGTAGTATTGTGTTCATGAAAAAAATCGACTTCGTGATTTCAACGGAAATACACGTTTTGAGGTCCTTAGAACACGTTTAGACAATTGTCGGAATGATGTCTGTGTGGATGTATGTGAATTTGGGCTCTCTAACTGAAAAAGTACTTGCCATATCGATACCAAATTTCATATATAACACTTTAGGTTGAGCACAAAGAACTGATTAGTTTTTGGACAATACCGGTTAATCGGAAGTAGAGGTTTATTCGAAACCCGATTCGGATTTTGCGATATTTCTCCGTTAAGACATCATTATTGTCTATAAAATTCTATACAATGGTTATAGAGAATGTAATTTCCTACAACTTTCATTTGAAACAATTTTCCATTGCAGTTATTGTTTAGGAATTATTTATAAATAACAGGTTTTTCGGTTTCCGTCAAATATCTCCTTAAAAATATCGTTATTCGTAATCTTCGTGAGGACCAAAGTTGTAGAGAATAATATTTCTTCTAATATTTCTTATAATATAGTATTATAATGTTTCTGATAATATTTTCTTTAGCAGTATTTCCTAGCTTGTTTTTGGTTTTGTATTTTATTGTTAACAAGAAGTGGAGTTGCTAATACAATAAATCATTTGCACTTTCCAAAAAAATCTTTAATTTGCTAATAGCAAGTTCTGAAGTAAGAAATGTTTTTCTGCTTAACTAACCAAATGTCCGGCACATTTCGACGATTGTATGGTAGCAACTTCCTGACAATTAAATGGACATTCTAGCAATCGCTAAGATTCGACTGATCCCAAAGAAACTCCAGCGATCGAGAGAGAAGATGATGACGAGGAGAGCCTCCTTGAGCTCGCAAAGAGGCCTTCAGAGCGCTTAATTTACACGAATAACATTATGACATGTACTGATGTAGATGACAGGGTAGTCAAAGAGTGGCCACACAGCACATGAAATTACCCCGATTTATGCCACCCAATTTGCACTTGACTGCCGCTATAACATATTCCTCCCTAGATGCATCAAACTCCCGACACTCTTCTGCCAAGCGATGTACATTCTACTGCACCAAACACACACCGAATGCCCCTATGCATATATAGCTCAGAAATTCTATAGATATTTTCCGCGATCTGTTGGTTGGTTTGTTTGTTTGTCGGATGTAACACTAAACCCGCTCGCTAGAAAAAATGCGAATAATGATATTTTTATTTCGGCATTCCCTTGGTAGGATTCAAACCCTCGACCATAACATTGCTAACTACCCCCTCTATCGAAAACTCGAGAGAAAATAGAGATAGAAACTCTAAATTTGGCAAGAATGATCGATTCACATATGATAAAGTGGTGACGACAAAAATCTCGAAAAAAGTGCTGGGTTCGATTCCAATGGAAGACATTTACATCTCCCATTAAAATAACACGTAATAAAATCGACTGTAGGCTTTCATTATCTTTACTTTCTCCATATACGTAGTATAGAGAAAGTATTATTTTCATGAAAAAAAAATCGACTACGAGATTTCAACGGAAATATACGTTTTGAGGTCCCTAGAACACGTTTACACTATTTTCGGAATGATGTGTGTACTTGCCATATCGTTACCAAATTTCAAATATAACACTTTGGTATGAGCATGAAGGGCTGAGTAGTTTTTAGACAATACCGGTTAACCGAAAGTTGAGGTTTATTCGAAACCCGATTCGGTTTTGGCGAAATATCTCCGTTAAAATTTTATATACAATTCGATACAAAAAAGTTATAGAGAATGTAATTTTCCACAACTTTCATTTGAAACAATTTTCCATAGCAGTTATTGTTTAGGAATTATTTATAAATAATCGGTTTTTCGGTTTACGTCAAATATATCCTTAAAAACGTCGTTATTGGTAATCTTCGTGAGGACCAAAGTTGTAGAGAATAATATTTCTTCCAAGTTTTGTTTGAAATAAATTTTCATAGAACCATCCATTACGGAGATATTTTGCTTCTTCTTAATTTGCAGTATACAGCGGCACCACCATGTAGCGGTGGATTCTGTAAACATATTCAAAATATATGTAATTTACGGCAATAAGGACGACTGTATACTTTTACGATACGAAATAATAATTTTGCCTTATAATGCTATTCATAAAAAGAATTTAACTATATCCCAAATATGGAGAAAGTCATGTGTTGGCCACATCTGATTTTTTACTTGTCATCCTTTCGAAAGGCATCAACAGACTTGGACGTTCTCTTGTTTTGAATGTGTTGTTCACGAGTGTTGTCAAAAGCATTTCGTGTTTTGGGCGTAAAATACTTGTCGACCTTTATAAAAAAGTTGTCGTAAAGTGCAAATCTAAAACAAGGATATGATCAAGATTAAGAACTACCATGTAACTATACAAAACGTAAGTTATTTTAGCAGTTTTTATTTTTCAACACAAAAGTTTCTCTTTATTTTCATGATTATTAACAGATTTAGTGAAAAAACAGAAGATTAAGATGATATAATCCGATGCTGACAGGTTGGAGCTTAGTTATCCATTCTGAAATTTCATAACGGATTGGAAGTGTGATCCACGAACAAATGCGTTCACTCCCGACACGAACGTTTCCAAGAGACAGGATCAGCAAGTTAGATTGGGAATCAACAGAACTCCTTTTTGTATCACGAAATGATTTCACGGCGTGCGATCCCACGCGACAATTCAGAACACCGAGGCATTTATTTTACGGTTGACTCTGGCTAAACTGAAAAACATTTCATACGAAATACGCCTCGGGCGGTGTTCTTGAATTTGCATACGGTCGATACGGCGGAATATTTGCAACTAGCACATAGTGAGTGAATTTCGATTGACCACGTCGCCGGGAGACACAAAAAATATACTATTAAAAAAAATCAAGTTCCTCAAAGTTCATCATAAAAATAACCTGCCTAAGGCATTCCTGATTAACTGATCTTTGAACTTAATTAAAACTTCCGGCATCATCACGTCAATCCAGCATCTTATTAGTTTTCACTCAACTATAAACAACCACAAAGAGAAAAGAACAGCATAAAAAAGCACCGTCTAAACTACGATTTTTATAACACGTTTTATGCCGTCCTCCGAAAAAATCATTTCCGCCCTCGAAAACTATAAACCGCGGAAGGTTTGAACTCGCCGCGTGATTTGGCGCGGAATCGTTTCCCATTAAGGGACAATTTATTAAAATAATAAACAACGTCGAGAGCGGAGTTGACGCGTGAGATGAATGGCGCCGTCAAATGGGATTTCCCTTTAGCGGTTCGCCGCTGTAAAACGACCACCCAAATCAGCGCACGGGTCGCGTTTAATGTAAATTTCGAGCATCGTCCGACCGACCGAATCACGCTCTTGCGGGAAGAGAAGAAGGGAAAAAAACCTGACAAATTGACCGGTGAGGCGAATTTAGTCGGCAATTTGAATGAGCGTTCGTGACTGAACGAGCGGTGCCAATCAAAATGCTGCGATTTTGAGCTCGAGAAGGCCAGTTAAGCACAGCTGTCGCTGACACTCTCAAATGTTTTTCGGAACGTAATGGAGGTCATGCACTCGAGAAGGCAAAATGCACTCGAGAAGGCAAATTAATAGCTTAGTTATTTATTTCCTTTGCGGGATGTTTTGCGTTGCCACCGCTTGATTGCTATTTTAAAACTAGTACAAACACCACGAAACGACTCACAAAACAAAATATGGTAAACGAGTGCAGTATTCCCTTGCGTAGCGCTGGGGGATAGGTTCTCGAAAAAGAACGCGTAGAGCAAACTTGATACCTAACGATAAGAATTACGTTTTCTTATAGGGCACCAACTCTCTCACGCCACATACCTACGTGTTATGCGGTATGCCCACAGTTCACGATGAAAGCTTTATAAGAGTTGGCAAAAATAAGCCTAAAAAAAGTCTATTCATTCGTATACAGTCAAATCCGCGTTCGACAATGATTTACTGTACTTGAGAATAAAAATTTCCGGTGCTAAGCTCTTGCAAAATTATTTTTCAGTATATCTGTAACATTAGACTGACATATGAATGTGCTCTCGAATATTCCTGGAATGTAAACAACTTCAAAACTGTGAAGTGGCTCATGGTATTGCCGACGATAATTTAGGCTACAGGAGAATGACAGCCAAGTGGATACTGAAAATCATAAACGATGAGAAAAAACAAGCACATATAGTAGAATATTACAATAATTCCAAAGTAAGATTTATCCTTAGCTATTTTGATTGCAATTACTATACCATTTGTAAATTGTCTAAATTTTTGTAAATACCTTTTCGCACTGCTGGGGGATCGTATGAATGGAAATTTCCCGGGTGTTTCAAAACACTACTGCATAGCTTCACCCAGGTGTAGGAAACGTCATTTAAAGCAAAAAAGTTCCTATAAGCATGTGTCCGAATCTCCTAGGTTACGGAGCTATGGCAACCGAAAGATTTTTTTCGGCACTCCATGCGGTATCCTAGAAACAATGCCATAGCATCTTCCCGGTTCGATGAGGGGAGATAAAACTTGGTACGAAGTTACATTAGATTTGTGCCCATGCTTGGCAGTAGTTGCATCAACCATAATTGGCGCTTGATAACGCCACAAATGTAATGTAAATGCCCCCACGAAAATTGAATTTTCGGAATTATCTCGTTTATTTATCGAGATACGCGAAAAGAAGTGGTTATCAAAAGTCTTCTATATAGCATGGCCTTTCCAAAAAGGCCTCGACCAATTTTCTAAGTAGATTAGTTCTAGAGAAATTGCGTTTGGAGTTATGCGCGTCAAGCAAGAAATATCTTCTCGAGCGATTTAATAACATTGTTTAAGACAATTATTTCATAATAAGTTAAAAAATGATACGTAAATAGCAATTAAACTTCAAATATGATTGAATTTACCACGAAACGAACACAAAAAAATTCTTGAAACACACCAACCTGTAATTCAGTCCCTGAAACATATGCCAACAAATAAGTATTAAATGCCCCCCGAATTTATGCAACCCAACTAAAACAAGTTTTCCCGATACTTATGCAACAAAACACACGGCAAGTGCCCCTTGATTTTATGCCACCCAACTCCCACTAGTTTGATCCTGACACGTACGACATCTAACATACACCTCCTAACTTACATTAGTATGGGACATACATAAAATAACGACGCGCAACAACGAAATCCAGTATATAACATAAAGTAACTCATATATGTATGTGTATATGTATATTGTACTACACGACAGATTGTACCGGTTAACTCGAGAAGGGAGTGGGGATCGGAGTTAATAACAAAAATCTTACGAAAAAGGTAGTTTCCCGAACGCGATGGATCCATGAGGAGGAAGAAGTGAGCTTCATCCGTTGGAAATCCGAAGCCGAGGGGATGAGGAAAGGGACTGACTGCCTTATTCCTAAAACTATATGTTCCCTCCTCGCCTTTCCCGAAAAAAACTCCTCTTTTGTTGTCGAAAAGTTCGCTCCCGGCTCATTAATTATTCGGCGGGAAAGTTCCGCGTAGGCTGTTTTATTGAAAAAAAGGGACAGGCTCCTCCTATACCCCATTCTCTCTCTCTCTCTCGTCTCAGTGCTTTCTCCTCCTGTCTTTTTTCTCCCTTCCCTCTCTCTCTCTGTCTGCTGAAACATTAATGACCCGGCTCAAAAGAGCACCAAAGGGGACTAAAGCCTCAAGTCTCCCGTATTGCGTAATCTCGCGGATGCATTTGCAGGTAAAAAAAATGGCGGCGGTTGTTTATTTTTTGTTCACTTTCATATTCTTCAATTAGAAAATGAAGCGGATATAATAAGAGAATCGTGATTTGAAATGTCAAGCGAGGAGAAGAGAGTTGAATAGAGAAATGAAGAGAGGGAGAATAGGCCTCAGACGTGAAAAACAAATGACAAAAAAATAATATTTTAATTTTAAATCTAATGCGCCATAATGGCGGTTTAATTAGGTAACCGGATATGAGTTTAAAAAATTTACGCAATAAAAGATGGTAATAGGAGTTTTATTGAACGCCACATTTACATAAATATTGAGGGACTTCACGATATATTCGAAGTAATAATATGTTGAACAGCTAAGAATAAAAAAACTCTCAAAACGAAATATTGCATTGTTTAAAATAAGTCAATTTTTTTAGTTAAAACAGACAAATAAATTTTTGTCGTTCAGCGAATAGAGAATATTCCTGAAGGATTGAATTCGATGTCTATTAGATATTCATTCTTCTGGTTTTATTAGCATTTTTAAGTAATTGTGACAGAAAAAAACAAATTTGCTATATTAATAGCGTATAAATTCCTGCGTCTCCAGATATAAAAAAAATGCAAACTTAAAACAGCTCGTCATGAAAATTAATGAATCATCGACGAGTAATTTATAAACGAATCGTAAATGTCATCCTATGGCTATGGAACACAGTTTATAATCACGACAATTACAGTAACCGTGCATCGGTTAGAAAATGGAAACTACCTCCTCCTTCCTTGCAGTTGGAATTACCTTGGTGATGGATATGCGACAATTAAATGGTCATTACTAAGTATTCACTAGAGATTTACCGAGCTCGCCTTCTGGTTGAAAGTACATTTTTGTTCTGGAAAATTATACTCAATACAATGGTGGTCGATTTTAGCTCATCGTAAAGACCCTTAATACCGGCTTCTTTTATTTTTTAAAGACGTTGCAGCTGAATCAAACTTCCGTCCGTCCGGAGGGCTCGAGTGGCGTGTTCACGACGAACCCCAAACGAGGATGAGATATAAAGCCTCAAGGTTATGCTCCTTCCTTCTTTGGCTTAGGCTCCTTTATACTCGCACATTTATGAAATCTTTTCGTATTTATCGAACTCGGTCTGTAGCCTGCGATGGCTATTATCACAGCAAGGTTGATAAGTACTTAATTAACGTTCAGCAACTCTCTGTTGTTACGATTTTGAAGTCACAGGCCAAATAAAACATATATGTGTGTATGCATATGTGTGAAATGGGCGTGTTTACAAATATAAATGAAGCAAAAATTATATGATATATACATACACGTTTATATATGTCGCTATTGCTCCTTATATTGCATTGGGTAGGATATAATAACGGTTCGCAGCGTCTCTCCGCGGGGAAGGAAGCCCGAAGGCACTTGGCCTAACCTTAAGGCCTAAGCATTTAATTAAAGGAATGAGTTACGCAGGGGAAGACGAAAAGGGAGTCGGCGCCCGGAGGGAAAGGAAGCCACGGCGAAGTGTGTAGATGAAAGGGGAATTTCTAAAGGAAGAGGCTGTGGAGAGAGAGAGGGAGGGTGAGAGAGAGAGTGAGAGAGAGAGAGAAGGGAAGGTATGGGGGAGGAAGAGTGGGAATCGGGGAAATACGAAAGAGAGAGAAAAAAGAGAGGAAGGAAGGAAGAAGGAAGAGAAGGAGGTGGATAGCCTTATGGGTAAGGTGGTGGAAGGGGGTTGAGGACAAGTGGTGGGTACTCGTGGAGGATTGGACGAAAGGTGAGGTTCTGAAGGGAAGTTCTGAAGGCAAGGGAGAAGACGGGTCAATCGACGACGGTAATTGGAAGACTTAACGGAAAAATAAAAGAGAAAAAATAAAGATAAAAAAATAAGTTGGTTCAAAGAGAAAGGGGTAATTGCTATAACGACATTTTTTCAAAAGATAATTTTTATAAAGAATAATAAATGCCGGAGTTAATTATAAGAAAATTTCTCAAAATGCGAGAAATGTTCAACGCCTTGACGGTGAGAACTTACTGTTGCTATGACTACTGAAGGCGGTTAAAAATAAACATGAATAAATTTGGAAGTTAATGAAAAAATGTTAAAATAAGAAAAAAAGGATGAAAAGGAAAAGGATGAAGGAAGATATTTTATAGATTCTCCAGACGAAGAAAAGTGAACGCGCGCAAGGAAAAGTCAGATTATATGAGGAGATGTGAAATAGGTAGGAGGAGGAGTAGATTAAAGGCAGAGATTAAAGAAAGTTGCAGAGGGAGAGAGGGAGCGGTAGTGTTAGAGGAATAATGACGGAGACAAAGAGGATTAAGTGGATAATAGGTTCACTTAGCGCGAGTTTAATGTTAAAGGGTTTCTTCTATCGTGACCAGTGCCATGTTCAGAATGCATTGGAATAAAAAATTAGATGAAAAAGACGTTGCGCACACTTTCTCTTTTTCCGTGCGCTCCTACGTAGTCCGCACAACAATGGCACTGGCTACAACAATACGTGTTGCCTTTATATTCTCCCGCAACTTGTCTCGTAGCAACAATGTGCTGCTGCTGGAATGGAGAGGGCTGAAAATATTAATGTCAACGGGAGCCTTAAAGCCATCTTCGGAGGCATATGACCTTGGCAGCAGTGTTTATGACAGCAAGTTCCGTGATAGGACGATTTTTAATCAATATCCATTCCGCCATTTTCGAGAAAATCGAAAAACCAACCACCATATTTTGTCCGATTTGATTCGTTTCAAGAAGGCTTCTATTTCTGCTGATGCCCTAAATAAAAATAGCGAGATATCATATATGTATGTGTACATGTACGCACACACGCATAAAACCGTTTAACTCCTAGAGCTGCAAAAAGATTACAGATCAGAAAAGGAATGGCGAAATTCAAACGCACAGACATACAGATATATAGAATGGTGAAAACCACTTTTCGGGCTCGGGTACACCGAAAACGTATATAGTGTATTTCCATCAAAATCTCGATATCGAATTTTTTCGCGATTAAAATACTTTCTCAGCATACTACGTGTATGAGAAAGTAAAAATACAATGTATAACAAAGTTGAACAATATGAAAATCAACTACTAATCACAATTCAAACCAGTGCGACAGATACAATAGAAAGAAAGTTATTCAGTTTATTTAGGTGGGAAAAACCAATTATGACAGCGGTGCAATGATTTCGGTAAAAAAAACCCACATGCGGCAAAAACACCCAAAGGAACGGAGGTGTTTAAAAAGGGTGGCGAAAGAGGAGATGGCGGAAGAGTTAAGAGGGCGACAGATATATGTGAAAGAAAGCGGCGAGGTAGAAAAGGGTATATTAACACAATAAAGGTCTTGGGGGGGGGGGGGGGGGGAGGAGGATTTCACTCGTGAAATATTAACGGGACTCTCAAGGAGAAGAGTCTTTATTTACCACCGCCTACGCGAAAAACTCGTTAAAAATGTACATATATGTAGGCGTGACCGAATGCGTGGGCAGTAACGGTTGAAACTCTTTAAGAAACCGAGGAGGACTTCATAACCGAGGAGAAATAAAGGGAGAAGTGGAGGATGCAGGAGAAAATATATGGGAATCCGGGATCGGATTTAAAAGGAAACTCATATAATACTAGACGAATGAGCCCGTTTAAAACGGTCTTTGAAAGCAAACAATATAAAAATAAAAACAACAAACAAATGATAAAATTATAATATTTGAATAAGATTGGAAATGAAAACAAAGGAATAGTTTTAAAAAATTAAGAGGAAAACAGTCTTATACCTCAATAATATTATTTTAGCTATTCAGTAGCTCTCTTATAATGACGTTCCTTGTAAATACTCTTTCGTTTAACAGCAATATTGCCCTTGATTATCTTTATCCTTAACCCAAATTTTCAAATTGGTTACCCTATAATTGGATTGACGCGAATTAAAAATAAACAGCACGAAAAAAAATATTTTCATAATATCTGTTCTATTCAGATAATGCGAAGGCACAGCGCAAGCAACTGCCTTTAATATGCAGAAAGACTTCGATAAGATAATGAAGGCACGTTAAAACATCGTCGAATTATTTCAAACATTAGCATGTTTTAAAATACGTAATTTACCGCATTTATCCATCCAATTTACGCAAACTAATATAGGTTTATATGAGCATATATTGCTTGAAGCAACAATGCCCATTTCCAAGGCGATCATTGATGAAAATGAACGATTTTTCTTACATCGGCGAATTTTAACGTAAAATTTGCTAATGTTTTATCTTTAGGTGAGAAAAGACGAACAAAATTAAACAACCCGTATATTTTCCTTTAAAATAGTCCTAATTTGAAGGACGTAGGTCAATTATTTCTAATTTTAATTCCCAAAAGAGTAAAACTCTGCACGTTGAAAATTAAATTTTAGCATGTAAACTTATGGGCCGAGATATGAGATTCATATGGAAAGTGAAATATCTCCTGGCGTCGAATTCGGGACTTTTTTGAAATTTTTTTATAGCATTCGCTTTTTGAACGTATTCATAGCAATCCTACTGAATTTGGCTGGACTGGCTAAAGAAATGGCCGAGATATGTTGAGATATTTATAACTAACTGATGAGACCGTCCGGTCACACACCGACAAAGACATCAAGCATTTTATTATAGGAGATGTTCCATTAATAAATAGCTGTGGATGAGGGTCATGTATATTGGCTATAATATTGGAATATAATTTCGGATCTACGATGATTCCGGATGATCACGGATGACATAATAGGTTCCCAAGGGAAGAATAATAAATTAACACTGACTTATACGGTTTTTCTAAGGGCACTAGTTGCCCGTTCAGCTCCAAAATCAGAGCTGTGTTAGCTGCCTATAGAACTCTGTCAGACTGTATCTGTGTGTTATAGTAAGCAAGGCCCTCCGCTGCTCAACCCGCAGCACCAACTACTCGGAGCGATCGCGACATCTGGTCAGTGCTGTCACGCTCGACCGTTATTGGTAATCCTTAATACGTACGTACCAGCC
This sequence comes from Uropetala carovei, assembly GCA_036926305.1. NCBI lineage: Eukaryota > Metazoa > Arthropoda > Insecta > Odonata > Petaluridae > Uropetala > Uropetala carovei. The sequence goes on along the minus strand of JAXCHB010000033.1, from coordinate 7,630,446 downwards.
TTTTAAATACCTATATAGATGGTTACGTCATCATCGATGACGCGGTAACTGCCACTAGGCAGTTTAAATTAACGAAGAGGATCGATGTCCTCAACCACTCTCGACCTATCAAATTAAACAGGAAGAAATCGCCGACTATTACGTTCCACCTTTGTTATTTAACAAGGATATTGATGGTTGCAATGCCATTATACTTGGTGTTACTCACACGTGTATACACAACTGTATTTAAAAGTGTGCATTAAAAAAATCAAATTTCGTAAGAAAATTATGAAAATAAAACCAAATAAAACGGTAAGTGGGTCGTCATGTATAAACTGCTCTAAACGCATTGCTTGAAGCCTGTAAGCTAAGCGTAGAAACTTATGGAAGCATAAATCGAACTATCACAAAAACGTGATTTTTTGAAGTTATATAAGGAAAATACCGAATAAGAGCGTAAGACGATATGAAGTCACACACCACATATCTTATGTCATTACTCTAAATGATGAAAATTACTTTTTTCTCTGTCGATATTTGCAGGTCGCGCGAATGTCTACGCACGACAGCGCCTCCACACAAAAAAGACCGATTCTCCGAATGAAAATTACACAAATAAATGACAGGATAAATTGATAAGTTCCAAAATGAGAGGGGCGGAATAATATTTCGGTTCGAAAAACATTTCCAAAGCTTTAACAAGGAAAGAGGTTTTGCAAAAAATAAATAATTCCGATAAATGTCTCTTTACGAACATTTCCCCCGAAACTTTAATGAGACGACGCGTTGACATTTGCCCAGGGAAAATTACAGAAAAATAAATTAAGGTCGAAGGAGAAAGGAAATTTTTTTATATAAAACAATTTCGTAAAGTACTAGACAAGAAGTTTGCATTTTTAAGTGAATGGGTTTGAAGAGTGTATAATTCTTAGACGAGGATTATGACAGACAAACTTTGAAGATTAAATAAGGCGAGGTTAGCGCGTATTTAAGCCGTTCCATAGTGAGCAGCCGAGAATATTGTAATTTTTTACGACAGAAACTTTTCAAGAGATAAGATAGAAAATGTAGGAAAAAAATTTAGCCGATATTCGTTTCGGTAATGCAGTGACACGGAGTTTGGTAAATTTACAGCATTGAAGTAAGTAAAAATCATCTTTAATTTTTAAATTTGAACAAACGTTCGGTCCTTTCTTTCATGCTCTGTAAAATAAAACCTAAGCCATGAAAAAGTATTCTTTCCGAATTAAAATAAAATAATTAGTGTAATCAGGCATTGTTGTCGTGGATGAAACTAATCCTGTACTACATTTTCCAGAATAAGTACTTAATTATCAATAGTAAAAAATGAAGTACATGTCATATATCTCTGATAACGAGTTTATGAAAATGAATTGCACTGTAGTAGTTAGGAATTTTGCAAATAACTAATTCTACGGAACGATATCTTTTCCTTCAATTAACTGAAAAAATCTGACGTGGCCAACACGACTTTCTCCATATTTGGGGTATAGATATTTAAATTATTATGAGTAGCATTATAAGGCAAAATTATTATTTCGTATCGTAAATGAATACAGCCGTCTTTATTGCCGTAAATTATATATTGTGAATATGTTTACAGAATTCACCGCTACATGGTGGTGGCGCTGTATACTAGAAAAAGCAAAATATCTCCAAAAGGGATGGTTCTACGAAAATTTGTTTCAAACAAAACCTGAAAGAAATTTTATTCTCTAAACTTTGGTCCTTACGAATATTACCAATAACGACGTTGTTAAGGAGATATTTTACGGAAACCGAAAAACCGATTATTTATAAATATTCCTAAACAACAACTGCTATGGAAAATTGTTTCAAATAAAAGTTGTAGGAAATTACATTCTCTATAATATTTGTATGGAGTTGTATATACAATAATGATGTTTTAACGGAGAAATATCGTAAAAACCGAATCGGGTTTCGAATAAACCTCAACTTTCGGTTAACCGGTATTGCCTAAAAACTACTCAGCTCTTCATGCTCATACCAAAGTATTGTATTTGAGATTTTGTAACGATATGGCAAGTACTTTTAGAGTTAGTGCCCCCACAATCACATACACACACATCATTCCGAAAATAGTCTAAACGTGTTCTAGGGACCTCAAAACGTGTATTTCCGTTGAAAGCCCGTATTCGATTTTATTCATGAAAATAATACTTTCTCTATACTACGTATATGGAGAAAGTAAAAATAATGAAAACCTACAGTTATTAGGTGTTATTTTAATGGGAGATGTAAATCTCTTTCATTGGAAGACAATACTTTCCCATTACTACGTATGGAGAAAGTAAAAAGATCAAAAAGAAACTAGATTCAGAGTAAATGTTAAAACGTTCCATTAACTAACCAACAGCATAAGTCTCCCAAGGATGTGGATTGTAACTTAAGATCCGAGTTACCTTAAAACGTCAGTTCAATTTCCTTGGATCCCCATTCATGAATCACGCCTAACCTCCCTTCTCCGCGGTTCGCGTCGACGTTTCTTCCAACGTCACTCTGGTCCCGAAAAGGCCTCAGAATTTGGATCTACGCAGCGCTGGCTCCTAATCCCACATCGACCTGGAGTTAATATTATATACAGCAACGTCGGGAGACTGTCGGAAAACGCCGCATCGAAAGAGCTTTCCCGCTCCGGGGTTGGCACGGTCGCTCGCCGCGAGAGTAGACGGAAAATCCCCATACTCGAAGGTTATCCTCCGCAGCTCCCAGCGCGCATCTGTATAAGGGTATAGCACCCGTCCCTTTGGCACAGAGATGCAAGAGGGAGTTCCGGATCCCCTTATCGGCTGAAACTTAAAGCGAGGGCCCAAGAATCCCCGAGAGTTTGTGGTAAGTGGGATATTGGCGGATCGTTTGCATTTCCGATGAGTGAAAGTCATTTGTAATTCATTCTGCGTCCGATTCATACCAATTGATCTCCATTTGAATGGCGGCAGAAATATGTTTTTCATTGACTTATAAATGAACTTCTGCAGGAGCTACATTTAAATTGGAACAAAAAAAAATCTTATATCTTATAAGTAAAAACTTTCCAGTGAGCGCGAAGTATGCTCATCATCCGCGGAGGGTTTCCGTGCAAACCGATTTGGCATTCGCTGCGTATGAACTTGACTATTCGCGATTTTCATCCACGGGGCCATACTTCAAAGTTGTAACGATTTGACTTTTGCGGATGTTGCAGGCCTATAGTATTTATTATCCGCTGTGAAGTGAAACATTGCTTCTTCCATTATTTTATATAGAAAAGTTGCAATTAGAGTAATACTATATCCGTTCGATTAATAATGCACATTAAAAAAAATACAACTCTCTATGCAAATTGTTTACGGCTGGTTTAGTTTACTTTCGCTTACAACGGAATAATAAGAAAGATGTTTTCAGATGCACCTACGAAGACCTATACTTGGTATTATATTTATAAGACGACCCATCTAACGCTGTAATGATGTCGGTAGGGTTACAAAAAAGCAAAGCGAAACATTTTTTATAAATGCAAGAAATTTTATATGTGCACAGTAATCACTCGAATAATTCTGGCAATTTTTCTTAAATATTGTGAATAAAACGTTGGGGGCGTTATTACGTCTACCGCGTATAATTCATTTTTTCTTGATTCTACGTCGAGAAGTTGGGGTGCTTGAATTACAGATTGGCGTGAATTTGTAATAGTTCATCTTAAAAGAACTGTTATGTATATAATCACGAAACATAAGTTTTAAAACAATAATAATGTTACTGATGTACGAACAGACGTATTTTTCTCATAATCCAGTTTTACCATAAGCTTTCAGTATATGCTCATTGTTTTTCGTTTGCGACTTTTTTGTTGAATATAGAATATAATTGTACATACAAAGTTCTATAATGTCTGTGCTAATTTTACAGCGACGTGCTCTTTATTTGCTTTATTAACTAAAGCAAACGTGCGATTTTCAACGGAAACTTGACTTAAAAAACTCACAAAACTGCTCAATTCGAAAGATTTGATCTCAAAATGAGTCTCAAGGGATAAAACGACTCGAATTAAATCGAATCAAAGAGGGTCTTCAGGCATAAGCCGGAGAGTGCACCGCTGCGTATCAAAAATGCCTTTCCTCCGCTGCGCCATCTATTATGTGGATCGAGATTTAGGAGGCGAAGCAGAGGAGTAAGTAGGTAGCTTATTGCAGGGCTTAAATTCGAGTGTTCGGAGACTTGGTTCCATAAAAGGAAAGAAGGGCGGGGGGAGGGGGGAAGGCAAAAATGGATACGAAGAGTGGGAGAGCGGGAGAGCAGTAGGATGTAGCGGGAAGAGGGATGAAGGGAGAAAGGGAGAGGTTGGGAATATCAGAGGGACATGGGCTGTGTTCACTCACTCGGCTAATTAGCGGTGTAGCAGCAAGTGCAGTATAGATAAGGTGGGGAGGAGCGGTAGGGGAGGGAGGGGAGTGGGAGGATGGAGGGGTAGGGGTAGGGAGAGGAGGGGGTAGGGAGGGGAAGGGGGGGGGGGGTCGGAGGGGTTTCGTATATAAGCTCACATTAAGAGCGATACGATGAAAAGGCATGGATTCAGCCGAGTCGAAAATTTTGTATACCGTGTCAGCGACTCAATGAAAGGAAAAAATAATTTAAAATCATTATCTCGTTAGCACAGTTTATTTTTTAAAAAATATTTAGAACGGCTCGTATCATAACGGTATGGGATTCATTTGTTGCCGGATGCGTATATATAAGGTTTGGATTTTGTATAGCCGTTACTAGACTAAGCCGTTTCAGTATCTTTTGCAGCTCTAAAAACTTTCTTATTTGGAACAATTAATTGAGTTGCAGGCCAAGTTACATATTTTTTAATTTGGTTCAAAACTCCGCATGAAACTAAAGCAAGCATAATAAATATTGTAGAAAAATAAAAATATCCCGGTTGATTTGTTAATTTGAGGGATTGACACTATGACCGGGACGGAAATTTTCACTTAAATTGCAAATTCGTGCTTTTTCATAAGCTTCGGTCATTTTCGGTTAAAAGACTTTAATGACCGACGTTGCACGAAATATTTTCCAAACAGAATTTCATAAAAAATATTTACACCGCAATTTAAAAAAAATGAAATACTTCCATTTATGTCTTTGGAGTTGACTTTAGCAAACTTTGTCCTGAATAAGTTCAAAATAAAGTAAACAAATTAACAACATCAGAAAATGCATGAAGTTCCGGGAATAAAATAATTATTAGCGGACCTTGATGGTTTGGATGTTACGATATTTACTTCTCCCTTATACTAGTTTAGATGCGAATTTAGGTTTATTTTTAGAACATGTGAGATAATGCATTCTCTAGATATTTTTCGGTGCGAGACAACTGGTACGCGCAAAACTCGTGGCTAATTTGTCAGATTAGAGCGACCGCCACTGACGCCTACAATAACATAAAAATAAAGGGATCGTTGCTTAATTTTCCGCCCGTCGCCATTCCCATTTGAAGGTTTGGATATTCTGTTTCGGGTCACGACATCCAAATATTAGATGGGCCGAACCCTAATCGGACCAGAGGTGACGTAAAATGCCCAAAAATAAAACAGTTTATGCGGTAGAGCACGAAAAATATGCAGTTTTGTCTGTGCATTAATTTTCTGAGAAAGTTTCCCGCCGACTACTGTTTTACTATAGCTGTCCAGCTTATACTTTATAAATATCAATATTTGACTGTTTTAATTTTTTAATAGCGAACTACGTTCAGAAAACTTCGATTAATGGCGCCGGAAATTCTATGTATTATATATGCTCATAAGATATTATCACAACAACGCGATTCCATTTGTCAACACGTTTGATAAAATACCGCCAGTTTCACTTCACTCAATTTTCAAAATATACCTTTAATTTAAATATCGAGAAAAATAAAGACGCATTAGGCAAAAATGTATAAAACGTCATTTAATCATTGAGAAAACGTTTGATATTTATCCTTTACTGTTGTACAATCCGGTAAAGAAAGACTTTTCTCGCTTCTATCGTAAAGTTACCAAACTTTGATCGATCTGCTCCTAATTGCACCAACTCAACCTTCGCAATCCGTCCTACTTGACGTCAGTAGCAAACAGCATCTTCCAGAAATAGCCTATTAAGTGATTTCTATTCCATTTTTTTTGTTGAGGGCTTGATCCTTGCAAACCTTCATTTTGCAGTATAGAGATTTGTACAACTATACAACTACACCATCTGAGATCTCCACAGTAGGCCTCAGGCTAAGTAATTACGTTAACTTTCTTCAGTTAAATTTCCTAGAAGTAACAAAGCTCACTCTAAAGATGTAGGCCATGCATTGTAAGGACTACAGAACGGTAAGCCTACAGTGGCAAGTGTCAAAGATCATCACAAGAATTCTTAAAAAAGCCGAAGAAAATCAATATGATCTAAAAAAAAAGGACGAAGAACCACGGGCACAGCCGGCCTTAGGGGTGGGCGAAGCGGGTGATCGCCTGGGTCGCCGAAGGAACCCCGTACGGGGTATAGGTATATAGGTGTATAGCCTTCAAGGGAGCGCCAAAAACCTACTTCGCCCGGTATCGAATTTGTCCTAAAGTCGGCTCTGACCTTAGGAGCTATCGGAATAATGAATATAAGAAAAGGAAATTAAGTATACACAAGATTTTTGCGCATTTTTGGATGAATTTCAGAAGGTCATTGATAGAGAATATTAAAGATTCAGGTTGGAAAGGAGGCTAATCAGCCATCTGTACGTGAATTACGTTGTGAAGGTCAAATTAAGGAAAGCTGATACCAGTGGCATAAATATTGGCAGAGGAGTAAGAAAAGGTTGTTGCTTATGCCCTTTCCCGCTCAATATTTACCTAGAAAGGTTGATGAAAAAACCGCTAGAAGGTACACTAGATTTCGAGAATAGGGAAAGCAATGCAGAAACACTAATGATGATCAGGCATTCTCAGCAAAAATGAATGGGACAAATACTCTGGGAGAAACAGAAAGAAAATACTAAGTTGAGAGAAATACAAAAATAACTAATTTCACGCGAATATCAGGAAAGCGTATTTTGGGAACGTAAGTATTGAAGGAAAGTCTTTGGAACAAGTTTAAGATAAATACCTAGGAAGCGTAATAACAAGAATTACAAAATGCACTGATGTAGTAAGGACAAGAATAATGAAAGCCGCTTTCAGAGGATAGAAACTCCTACGGACGGAAAAAACTAAAGGAAGATATTAAATAAGTGGTTCAATGTGTATTTGATAGCATACATTTTAGGGAAAATCAATGCAAGATGGGTGGAATAAAATCAAGGGGCACCCGAGCATGTTTGGTGGTACTATGTTCAGTTCAGGGGATACAACTGTAAGTTGGGCTGCTTGAAAATCAATGGCACTAGGGGGCACGTTTGGTAGTATAAGTTTCAGGGGAAATAGTATGCAAGTTGGGTGGCATAAAACCAAGGGGCGCTTGGCGTATACTAGGAGGAATGTTTCCAGAGTAGATGCGTGTAAGTTGGACAGCATAAAATCCAGGGGTACTTGAACATGTTTAGAAGTATACATTTCATGGGTAAACTAATGTAAGTTTCGTGGCATTTAATCAGGGGTATGATGTACTTTGTTGCATACTTTTTAAGGGCTAACTAGTGCAATATTGACAGCATAATATCAGGGGGTATTTATTGTATTATAAGTTTCCGGGACCAAAGTATAGGTTTGTATTTTTCAGGAAAGATTTACTTTTCTTTTATTAATATATATTTCAAAAAAAACAGTGGGTTGGAAGGTTTTGATTGGGGGAATTTTATAGAATTAATAAAAATTAAATTTGAAAATGGCGGGAACAATAGAAACTCTACTGAATTAATTTTTATCAACATATCATTAAGTGAAGTGTGTGTGTATATACAGGGCCGTGCCGATGGGTGAGGCGGCGAGGCAACCGCCTCAGGCGCCTCTCGAAGGGGGGCGACAAATTTGACATAAATGAAAACCTATCAGAATAAATTCATAAGGCCAGCGAGGCCAGAGGTGTGTGTGTGTGTGTGTGTATATATATATATAGGGCAACTAGGTGTTGAAGGAAACCCAGTGAACACTTACCGGAAGGAGAGCCGGTGGGGTGTTGGAGAGACACATCTGTAGAGGTTAGAGCTTTCGGGATGATCCCTTCGTCAGCACAAGAGAGACACAACTGATTTGTGCTGACGAAGGGATCATCCCGTAAGCTCTAACCTTTACAAATGTGTCTCTCCAACACCCCAGCGGCTCTACTTCCGGTAAGTGTTCACTGGGTTTCCTTCACCACCTAGTTGCCCTAAATATCCTTACTTACCTTTCCTCTTCCGTAGTATTTATATATATATACACACACACATACGCACACAGTAATATTAAAATGTAATAGGTTACTTTATGATTTATTTTATTTTGAACACAATCATACCTATTATAGAGTTTGACAAAGTGACGATCTCTCCAGTAAATAGTAAGGAGTAAAAGATCAGCGCATCTTCACATCCCTATAATTTATGAAAGCTCATTTTTCTCTTAATGGGGTATTTTTATAAACACATTAATTTCAGAGACTCGCAAACCTTGTTTTCTCAAAATCTGTCTAAAAACACGACAGTCACGCGATAGTTTCAAATTCTCCATCTCGATGCGAGAGCGGCGTCTCTGTTCACCCTCTGGTCACGTGATGAATGAATCACGTAGACTCCGAACGCATAGAGTATTTAATCCCATGTATACATCAATCCTCGAAAGCCTACGTCCACCGCCTGCGTTTTGAGCAGTTAGGAAGAAGATTAATGGCAGTAACTCTCTCTCTCTCTCTCACTCTGCCAACCTTAGCGTGTTTTAAAGGTTCCGCGAAGATCCTAAGTGGTATGGCCGTAAAGAGAAATAGAGAGATTACTGGTTTTACTTTTGAAGGTTTAGTCTCGACGAGGAATCGCGCTTTCGGATGGGCAGCGGAGGAAAGAGAAACCCTTTTTCGCGAAGTCTGTAGTTGTCTTCCTTCTTATGAAGCAGATGACAGATTGCTCATTTAGTACGCCGCCGCGTTGAGGTCACGTGCCGGCCTTTTCACGCCGCAGTGCCTTCGGATGGACAGGCCAATATGGCCGCCTATAGCGCTTTTTTTAAAGGGGTGCGGTAGGGAGGAATGTGGGTAAGGTCGGTCGTCAGTAGCAGCAGCAGTAGTAGTAGTAGAGGGTCGTTAAGGCGGATTGTAGGGCATTGCTGTTTTTTCTCTCTCTCTCTCCCCTTCTCTATTCTTCGCCATTCCACCCCCTCCCCTTCTCTATTCTTCGACATTCCACCCCCTCCCCCTCTATACCGCTGAGAGAAAGGCACCGGGGTGGAAGATGACCGCTCGCCTCAACAGCTGTCAATTGCAAGAGCGTATTAGGAGCGGACTACAATCTTTTGATGTTTCCAAGCCGGCGAACTTCACGCCCATGCGTTTGTCGCATGGAAAGCCTATCGTAAAATCCCATACATCCTCTCTCCCCCACACACACATATATGGTTTTCTGTCCGTCGCGTTCTGTTCGCAGAGATGGAAAAGGAAATGTTATAAAATGCTTTCGTATTTTATTTATTTTCTACTTGTTTTATCCGAAGGTATTTTCGACGGAACGCGACAGAAAATGCCGAAAAGGTCCTTCTAGAAATAACACCAAATTTCAGATACATGCAACTTGAGATTTTTTAATAACCAAAATATTCGCTTCAACTTATACGATTATGAAATAGGCAAACACGGAGATCTGACGTCATAACTATCCATATTTGGACTTTAATTTTTGCTTTTTCTACTAAAACTAATTCTAAAAAAATGAAAAGGGCATTATTAAATGTTTCAAGGTATTCCTTTAGCCCACGTCTCAACGCGTTCTCGCTTAGATATTTTTTCAAGCACATACACTCTCGAGTTAAGTAAGAAATACATCCTTACAAACTTTAAGCATTCCCCAAAAGGAATTCTTACGAGCAATGCTGTCTTATATTAATAATATAATTGTTTTTTTCTCTCCTGCCTCCTCTATAATATAATTTGTTAGTCGACAATTTCTTCTTAGCAGTAATTTAGTTATTGACGCATTATGCTCTATTACAAGATTCGCATTTAACATAAAAAATAAAATAAAGACATATGGCATGACAATAATACGACATATGACAGAAAAGTTGGCATTGTGCGGGCCTAATAAGGAGCCATTGTGTTGGAGCAAGGAGAAGGGGAAAGCATGTTGTTTGCAGCGCTTGTATAACAATATAACATAGTTCTTATTTTCATATGTGGTATTTATATATTAATATGTTTTTGCCGAAAGAAATACGGCTTAAATATGCAATGAAGGCGAAGCAGCAGGTAGGCAAATTTAACCACCTTCGAAACTTCAGCCGTGATGGTTTTTAGAGAAGGAACGACAGTAACCAAAGCTCATTGAAGGTTTATCAGTAAATCTCAGTAAATCTTTAGTAGGCGCGTGGTGGTCTATATCACCCTACCAGATATTTGCTACACCATAATCAGATTTTATTTAATCTTATTTTTATTTCATAATAAACTTTATGCTCTCATGGGTCATTGTAGTCATCAGTATAATTCATTAAATAAATAGGACAAACAATATCACGATGATTAACAGAAAAATATAAAAAGGGTTATATAGACTCCAGGCGACCACTTGAATAATGTAACTAATAATGTAACAAGCGTCATATAAAAACCATTATTAATGAATTAAATCGCTACTTGATTACCTTAAGCAGCATACAAATATTTTCTATTTACAAATTTTTAATAAAGGATATTTGAAGAACGAAAAAATTATTTCAGTTTTCAACAAAAGTTAAAAAGCTCATGGATAAGACCGTTTATCAGAGTCCCAATCACGAAATTCAAGGAAAGAAATCGCAGAAAAGCAGACAATGTGTCCAATTTACTGCCTTAGTGACCTTGTTACTGCTTAAATTACGTGCAACCCCTCGTTGAACCAATGGCGGTGCTTGCGCACCTTAAGTTATTCATTCAGTTTTCCCAGGTTCCGTTTTTTGAAGCAATCTGGGTCTCTTGAATTAGCAGCGAGTGTGTGTGTGTGAGAGAGAGAGAGAGAGTTAGAGAGAGAGAATTTCTCCTTCAGCATGACGTCAACCGTTTTATCTCTCTTTTTGGCGCTGCTAAAAAGCTTGCGGATTTTCTCACTGTTATTTTTTTCTTTCGACCCGCAAGCCACCTTCTGCACCACTGTGGCTTCCTCGTCCCTTCTAATTAATGCATTATTTAGCAGGTTATATCCTCGTACACACTGGACAGCGACAACATTCTCTTGCACCGATGGGAAGGGGCAGACGTTCCACGCATAAAGGCGAAGAGAAAGCAATGGAAATTATCATTAAACAACTTTTAGCACCGTGGAAATTACTTTTCGGACTTTTCTGAAAAATAAAAAGGTTTAACCCTGACCGAAAAATATTACACCAATTAAAAAAAAACAAAAATGTCAAAAAAAATATATTTCAGAATAAAGTGTTTTTTTTTCAATGATGCCTTCCCCGAAAAGAGAAAGGCTTGTCTGCAGGTAAGGGGAAAAACCCCAAAATAGAATAAAATCATCCATGCCCTAAAAAGGGATTCGAACCCGCGACCTTTGGATTAGAAGGCAGGAAAACCACCTACTTACCCTGCCGTTCTTATTATCCCTAAGATTCATAGTTTGGCTATTTTTTGTTCCGGCCACTTGAAAAGATTGCCACATCTTCGAAGTCCCTAAAGATATCGACTAGAGAAGATACATTTCGATATTAGATGATTAGATATATATATTTAGGTAGTGAATATGCCTCAGGAATCTTCTTAGTGATTAGTATATCTAAGAATTAGTCTCTATTGTTGGTGACCCATGCGTGATAAGGTTAATGGAGGTGGGAAAGAGGAGAGTTGGTTTGGTGGTGAATTTCACGAGCAGAGAAAACATTATTAAAGATGCGACTGGAGTGGAGAGGAAAAGTTTTTAACTGTTCAAGTACTTGAAAGGGAATAAAATTTATAAAGAAATGAAAAGAAAAAGCCACATAGGGCAGGATATTAAAGAGAACTCGTTTTAAACTACGATCGCGGAACTGTATGCGAAGAGACTAGTAATGATGAGGACGGTTAAAGAAAGATTAAATTGGAAACATATCATCACGTTAACGTGTAATCTTTTAGAGAGTGACATACGATGCATTTTAGCTCTGTATATTCGTTTTCATAAAATATAACCGCTTGCCTTTGGAATTCGCTAAATATAATACAGTTCAGCTCTCCTTATACGCGCATTTCAATTGAAAAATCTCCGCGAATTCATAAGGGAAACAAAACCATGTTAATTTTTTTACATTTCCACAGGAGAAAATAAATAAACGTAATTTTTTAGCTTAAACAAATTTTAAGTGCTTCATGCAGAAACTCGATTTCACATGCTTAGTCTATGAAATTTACGTCACCCGTTCTCCATTAAAAACTAGATTCTTTTTTTTTTTAGGTTTTTAGGGTTCTCTTTTCTGGGGTATTTCACGCAGATTACAATTTTCAATCTCATGAAACATTTTCTGTAATGCAAGAATCATTTTAATTCAATATATCCAGCTTTTTTTTCAACTTCCAAATTAAAAAAAAGCTTTCGCAAAGTGAGTTTTTTTAGCGGATCCGTCTAAATGTCCTTTCGCCGAAAAAAAGCACGCTTTATATTGCGTAACAGTGCTCCTCCGAATTTTGTTTCAGGAGAACTAAAATTTCTCATATTTACAGCTTTTGAAAGAAACTCTTTCTTTGTTTTCAATTTTACAGATTCAAACTTCACAAACAAAAAAAAACAGAGCGGACGTAAAAACGGAGGAAACCGAAACATTAACAATAGGTTAAAAATCTCAAATTCTGTTATTAATTAATAAATGTTTATGCTTATACAGAGGCAAAATTGATTGGGCGTTTCACGATAGGCTGCAAATTTCAAACGTTGACCAAGAGATGTCAGTTCTTGATGTAACAACAGCATTATCGGATAATTATAACAGAATTTGCATTCGAGATTTATCTGCAAAAAGACGCCGATGTAGTTTGGTGAAAAGGTATTATTTTTGTTCAAAATGTTACAAACATTCATTCTTGTTTACATCATTACGCTAAGACAATCGTTTGAACAATTTCTAAAATACAATACAATTATTCGTGAATTAATATTCATTTATTACATAATTGCTCGATGATACATACTACGAACCAAATCCCTCCCAAATCAATTTTATTCCTATAATCGTGATTAAAAAAACGAAAACATTTATAAAAGATGGTCTAAAAAAACAAGTGTAATCATGATGAATACCGAATATGCACAGAGATAAAATAAATGAATTTTTCATGTCATCCATTTGTTTTCTGGCCTCGGACGACCCGAATATTACGTGTTAGATAATAAAAGTATCACTCCAATCTCTCAGATTTGTCGAGACGATAAGTACGCCATATGCTATTCGAATAACAAATTTAACAGGACAGGAATGCAAGTCAGGGGAATGTTTTCGAGTGGACGTTCGCTGTAAACAAAGTAGCATCTCGAGAAACGTGAAAAAAGATCGGTTTTATATACATTTGGGACAAAAACGCTTCAAAAGACATAAGTACGAATTACGACATTATTTTTTTAAGCGTAGTTGTAGCTTCCAGTCGTAATTATAGAAGACCTCTCCGCATCGGAAGGATTTTAATTCCGTCCTTTTCAAAAAACCTTTATGGGTCAAGTGTCCGACATTTGGCGTGCTAGTCGTTACAGTTATATATTACGACGGCATTACTGAAACAAAAGACGGGATTCCTTTCTCTTTAGCGAAGAGTCATGGAGAACTAGAAATGGGAAATTGAAGGAAAGCGTTATATTTTTATAAATACATACGAAACCGTGAGCGCTTAGAGTTTGAATGAGATTCGCTTGGAGGAGTTGGGAAGGATTAAATAAAAAAAAGAAAAACGCCATGCGACTAAAACGGCCGCGATAAAAAGCCATTGCTCTGGAATTACGCGCGGTAGGCAAAATAAAAAATTGCGTCCTTGGGTCAGCTCCAAAGCGGGACTGAATACATATCCGCCTTCCCTCCTTTTCCTCTACCCGTTGGCAGATGACGTTTTTTTTAAGGGAAGGGATATTTAAAAAACAAAACATCCTCGATGCGGAATGGCGAAAAAAAAATGAAACTTTCAAAGTGGGTTAATTTCTGCAAAAATAAAAATATAGATCTTCGGTTTGACGAGTTCTTATTCGGGCATAAAACTGGACTTGTATATTTATTCAGCGCGATGGTCTCTATCCCTTTGACAACTATTCGAAGATGTAATTCCTGCCCCAAATGACGCAGTTTTGCGTTAAATTCAGTATTCTCTGAAGGAGGAGGAAGGCGTATCTCGACACGTAATTGGTTTTTTTTTCAAATAAGGATTCTACGAATGTATCCGGCGAATCAGTATCTTTTTTTGAAAGAAGTAGGATAAACATTATACGAGCAAGCAGGACCGGGACAAGGGGTAGGCGAGCAAGGCGCCCGTCTAATGCGGCTGGACGCTTATAGGCGCAACGATTGACGATTTGGACTTTTTTCATATTGCAAAATTTATTATATCAATTCCACCTTGTTAATAAGGTGTATAATTGTGAACTGTATACTTTCAGTAAGAGGGGGACGGAATTTTCAAAAGAGATCTAGGACGTAAAAATATGCATACGCAGGTAAGTTATAAAAATGAAATTTTAGCAATCCTTTAGCAAGGTACAAAAAAATATTCATTGTCTTGGCGCATGCGTCGTTTAAACTTTTCATGGAGATAATTGAACATATGCACATTTGAGGGAGGGGGAGGTATTTTGATCTATTTTCATGTCATTACTACTAGCTATTAAATATAAAATGTCTGACCTAATATGAATCAAATAAGAAATGTCTTTAAAATTTTACTGTTTACACTTTATGATCTAAGCCTCGAGACAAGGTGTCTTCGTTGATCTAATTTGGAAATGAAAATATTTATATAATATTTCTTATGGCCCATTCTGAACATGCCCATCTATTTTATTTATCTTAAAAAGCTGGCGTGAAATTTCGGTGAATATTGTAAATCTTTGAATAACTCGACCAAAAAAGAATATATGTATATATACATATATGGTGGTGGTTGTAAGAAATATTTCATTTACAAAGTTTGCCAACGAAGTTTCAAAACTACTGCTACTTATGATATAGGCGTGAATGAATTGCTGTTTTTTTTAATGAGAGATAGTAGAGATTCTGCAGACTATTCTTATTTCCGCTCAAGATATTTTTTCCACGCCTAAGTTAAAATTACGTCGCCTTCACCAGTAATAACCTCAAGAGTTTCAGTTCCGTAAAAAATATAATTCTGCTGCTTAAGTATACTCTCACCTTAGTAGCTTAGGGAAACTTAAGCTGCGAAATGTCTATGGCGTGAATCAGCGGAAAACGTTACCAAATTTAACATGTAATTTGAGTTTTTTTTGGAATTACTGTGGTACAGAAAATATCGTAAAGCTACAAGTATATATAATTTACTGCAATCTCTAGCTCATTACCACTCTAGTTACGCAGATTCAGCACGAGAAGTGTCCTAAAATTAGTTTACACTGATTTACAGGCCTAATTTTTACGAATGAGACAGAACTATATTTGTAATACATGTTCACCTGGTTAATTTTACATTTTTACTTGATTATCATCTGAAAATAAAGTAACTAACATGGAATTGTTCGAGAGTCATGATCACCAAAGTTTCTATCACGTTACTCCTAGTTTACTACTCAACATAATCATCCTAAATTATAATTAAGGCAGATTAAGTTAAAAGGCACTGAAAATAAGTAAGGAATTTGTTAAAGATTTTCCCAATATCATAATATAATAATATTAATTTTGCATAAAAACGTCACATGCAACTGAATAGCAATCAAATCAAGACAATGGAAAGCAGCAGTTATTTCACCCAAACAAAAATCACCCGTAGAGAACACGGGCGAGCCTTATTAGGCGAATATTTCTGTTCAAGATTTACGCTTAATGGTTAAAAGCTTTTACGAAAAGGAAACACTCGTACAAATAAAAAGAAAACAGAAACAGGCAAAAAGTTTGAGCAAGGAAAACTCTTAACAACTGCGAGAATTTCGATCGTCCAACGATTTTATTTATGAATTTCATTTTTTTCGAGAAAGGTTCTCATAACAACGTCATTAAAAGGGAATAAAAGGTGCGACCGAAATGCGAGAGTATGACCACGTATCTTTACTAATTGGAGTAACAAAAATGCTCATTTCAGGGCGCGAGGAACATGGTTTTTCACCTGAAAAAATGTAGTATGTATTTTCTTCAGAGGC
Source organism: Uropetala carovei (assembly GCA_036926305.1). Taxonomy (NCBI): domain Eukaryota; kingdom Metazoa; phylum Arthropoda; class Insecta; order Odonata; family Petaluridae; genus Uropetala; species Uropetala carovei. The sequence continues at coordinate 7,614,026 of JAXCHB010000033.1, read as the reverse complement.
TGTGGATGTATCTTTTTAGCTGAGCTTTTAAAAATCCGCTTGGCATAGGTTTCTGAAGGAGAAATTCACACCGAGCGAAGAATATCAATTAATGTCACCTGAATTCGGACCCGCTATCATGGGCTTGAAACTATGTTTGAACGTATTCCAACATCAGCATAGAAAGTTATGAATTTTTAAAAATTTTCCCAAATTTTCGCACCTCTACCTGTATTTTAAAAAACATCTTCCGGCCGCACAGATGAGATTTATTAAATTTTCTTCGGGTTTGAGAGGTTAAAACCGCCATGAAAAATACCTAATATAACGCAGGGTAATTTAAAAAATAATGCACAGTGAGCGTGTGAGGGCGGCAGGATCGGGCAATCCTTTCGATTGTTGGAACATATACGAGCCAGGCTTCCGGTGAACGGCATTTTATGCTTTTTTCCTCCGTTTGTAGTTTAACTATGCGCGGTAATTACGTTCCAAAGTGGAAGACGGAAGTGACTCTGGTCAGATGTCGCGTGATGATCATAACTCGCCCATCAAAATTGAAAATTTACGTGGTAAGAACCCAACTGACATCCATGATGCATTGCAAGAGGCTTGCAGGGATGACGAAGTGGATCGGAACACGATTTATCAATGGACACTGTGCCTTCTTGGCGGTCAGATAAAACATGGCAGAAGATCAAGGAGAGGGAAGACCGCCATGGTCATCTCCTAAAAGTTGCATAGCTCATTAATGAGTAACTTATTGCATACATTTCACTTCAAGACATTAACTAAGCCATGCCACTTTTAGAAGATCGTTTGTAACAAATTTAGAATTTATGAATTAACGAAGTTCTTTTATCTCCAAATTATTTTTTTTGACCTTTAGTACGTTCTTAAAGTATATTTTTTATTGGTTCGTTATTTTTCCATTGCCTTTCTTGAAGTCAAAAAATTAACAGAAGCTTTTTGGATAGAACTTTGTTACGTTACTTGGACGTTAGCTATTGCAAAAATTATTATTATACGTCAAGGATTCCTCATTAATGCATACCAATGCTGTACTACATAAAAAAATCACAAAACAAAAATAATATGCTAAGAACTAGCAAAATAGATTTGATAGACTAGAATGAGAATCCTGAGTTTATTTTAACGTAAATATGAAAGTTGGTATGAAAATTTTCCACATTCGGCCAGTCATTCGTCCTTCTGATCCAGCAATAGAGGAAATTTTAAAGAAAGGGTAAGGAAACTGTCTTCGGATAATTCAATAACTACACGTAATGCAAAGCATTCCCTGTTTAATTAGAGGAGGAAAATGATGAGATAAATAAAGATCCGAAGTTGCAGTATCGCGGAAAGAAACTGCGAAGGGGTTGCACTTTAGCGCTGTAATTCAAGCAGTTCGGTTTCGCGTTCAACCTCAAGAACCAATCTCGCATAGGGCGTGGCACCTGATCCCTTTACAAATATCCTACTCACTCTTTCCACCGCAATTGCGGATCCTTCTTAAAAGCCTCTATTTTGTAATCGTCCCATCTTAATTAAGACACGCTTTCGAAGAGGTCTATTTCAGGGGACGCCATTTTGTTTTTGTCTTTAAGGAAAAAAAACCTTCTTCTTGAGGCGATTTCGAACTAAGGAGGAGGAAAACTATCCGCAGCCAATTTATAGAGAGAAAGAGAGAGGGAGGGGGAGAGAGGGGAGGGGGAGAGAGAGGGGGTGGGTGGGGAGAGAGAGCGACGGCCGAAGAATAAATAAATCTGATGTGGCCAACACGACTTTCTCCATATTTGGGGTATAGATATTTAAATTATTACGAATAGCATTACATGGCAAAATTATTATTTCGTATCGTAAAAGAATACAGTCGTCCTTATTGCCGTAAATTATATTTTGAATATATTTACAAAATTCACCGCTACATGGTGGTGGCGCTGTATACAGGAAATTACGAAAAAGTTAAAAACACACGCACGCAAGCACACATCATTCCGAAAATAGTCTAAACGTGTTCTAGGGACCTCAAAACGTGTATTTCCCTTGAAATTTCGAAGTCGATTATTTTCGTGATCACAATACTTTCCCTATACTACGTATGGAGAAAGTATGAAAGGGTAAAAGGAGAAAACAAAAAAAGGTCTTCTTTTGTTTCCAACGAACACCCCAAAAATGCCTTAATCACAAGGACGGAGAGAGAGAGAGAGAGAGGAAAACGCTTCCCTTCGTTAACCGTTAAAAGGTGTCTGGCTTTTAAGAGGGTTTGAGAATAGGATTTGGGGTAGTGTAGAGACTAAACAGCAGACCCGCTAATTTACGTCGTAATAAGTGGATAATGGGGATCTGTCATCTGATTGGGCATCCTTGGAGACATGTTCGAGGCTCTCAAGCTGCCGGGAGAATTTCCGATCCTTCACTCCCTCCCCTCCCTCCCCACCTCCACTTCTCCCTCCTCCTTCCCCAATTTTAACCTCCACCTCCTCCCTCTTCTTCCTATTCCTCCCTATCCCTAACCAGCAAATCCCTTAAACCTCCATCCCTTCCACCTTTCGACCCTCCCCCCTCCCCTCCCGCCCCTCCAACCCAACCCAACCCAACACCCAAATCTCCACCTCCTCCGTTCCCGTCAACACTCTCAACCAAGTTGGCCGTGCGATGGTGTTTTCGGAGGATCGGCCAAGGGTTCATAAGCGATCCCCGTTCCGTATCAGGTGACGCGAGAGCTCTTTTAAGAAGAAGAAGAAGCCCCTATCTTCCGAGATTGATAGGAGGTCTTTACTGTAGACGACGTTTTCTTCCCCCCTCCCCCCCTCTCTCCCCCTCCACCCAAAGGATGGAGTGTCTCATAAAAACGAAGGCTTGATTCCAAGGGATAAATAAATGCGCGGCGGAAGGGACTATGGCTTCTCAAGACAGAAAGGGAAGAAGGCAAACAAAAATTTAATATTTTCCTCGGGAAGAGTTAAAAAAAAAAAAATAAGTTTGAGAACTTTTAGAAAGGGGAGTACCTATCCAGAGGCTTTCTCTGCTCTGATGACTTAATCTCGTAAGTTTTCATCCACTAAAGCCTTACGCTATTACTTCGACGAGGACCTGGAATAATGAAGACGCCATTTGGACGATGGAAACGAAAAAAAAATATTCGACGAATGGAGCGTAGATTTGAAATTTTAGAGACAAGTTAGCGGAAAAAATGGCTGTTTCTATATATTCCGGCAACAAAAATATTTCGCAATTAACTTATTTTTACGTAACATAAATGTTATGTTTTTTACAATCTGCTTAGGAGTCCAACTGCTGAATAAACCTATATTATGATTAGAAACGGAAACATAAAATGGATACATAACATGATTAAATGTACCAGTTTCTACGAAAAACCGCTATATAAACACGATCGACTTCGACGAGGGATATTCATCATTAATGCAGCCCGAATATGACGTAAACGTCTTCAATAGCGTAACTTCCTGGTGAGATTTAGGCGAATGACGTGCGATGGCACATTTCAGCGAGATAATTTCAGCAAAAAGTCACCGAAAACTTCCCGTGACGATATCTTGCTCCGCTGACGCATCACCATGCTGACGTCATCATCATGCTGACTTCTGTTGTGTAGGAGTTCGAAGGTGTGAGGGAACAACATTCTTGCCTCCTTCGATAAACCCTGGAATATTTTCTTAAATGAAAAAAAGAAACTCGACGCGAAGCCACAGCAAATGCTTTTGGAAGGGTTTAGAATCTGCATCCACCTCTATGGAAAGAAGTTAACTTCGCGTCATTTGTTTTCAGGGAGAGTTACCGCAGATACGCATGAGTCCTGCACCTAAGTATTGAGGGAACCGGGAGGCTTGAATTAGAGTGGAAGTTGGTGGGGCCGAAGTCGGTACATAAAGTTCTTGCTCTATAAGACGTTCACGTGCATGAACTTAGACGCCTAGAAGTTCACGTCGCGAAGGACCCGAGAGGATCCGGATACAAGTGTCAGGAGAGTTGCTATCCTGAGGCGAGAGTTTGCTATGGAAACAAGGCAGGAAGTCCTCGAAAAAAATAGCGAAACGAAATCGCGCGAAAGTCCGCTCACAACGGCCAATGCGAGATTGGAAAAACATTTTCAGGTAAAAAGTAAAAGGACTGACCTCTTACGAATAAAGATCCACATGCAGTTATTTTTTTACGAGTCCGAATGAATATTAGATAAAATGGCCAACAACTCTAGCACCGGAAGTTTTTTACTACATGTATACGAAGTGACCCTCCATAGGAAGGCCAATCCATGACAAAATAAACTCGGACCCAGACTCCCCCTTCTGCCAAACACTTGGAACTCACCAAATGGGAATGGATGCTATTTTTTCTGCTCTCTCACACTTATCCCCACAAACCTTCGTCCTACTTTCCGTATTTAGCGACTCGGGCCTTACGTCATACGTTCTACATAGTCATCATCGTGCCAGGTCAATTTCTTAGCAAATTTATGTAGGTATATAATTTTGCCGGCACAAACTTAACCCTCTACTGCACATTTTTTCCACTTGAGTTAATGTTGCTCTGTAAAATGTAGCTTAAATATTATTCGAATAATGAATAAAGAAGTACTATCTAATTTGCAATCAGTATATATTTATAAAACATGGTACGTAACTTCCATGTCACACTGGGACAAAAAGAAAGGAAAAACGCATAAAAGTTAATTAATACTATATGTTGAACGTTACCCTAAAGTTACACTGGAAAAAAGGAGAAATTTTCATGAGTTACGGTTTGAAAGAATGACGTCTTTGCAATAAGTGACATGTACCTGTTTTTCTCGGGAGATTTCTTGTAAATAAGCATTTTATATCAACTGCTATTGTATACAAACGATGTTTTATTCTACGCATATACACACACACGTTCACGGTGTAATTTAAAAGATATTTCATGTACGTGCATCTTTATTGAAAAATGGAAACGGACTTTTAATACAATCTTCATACGTAACTAGCATGCTCATAGGATAAAGAAGCTGTTTTTAAATTGGGAGGCTCTTACTCGTAATGTTTAAAAAACAAGTCGAATTTGCTTTTGTATGCATATTTTTTCACTTTAATAACATACTGAATCTTCAAAAAATATTAAAATAAAACAAAAATTCATTTTTGTTTGAACTCAGTCCATATTATACATTTCTTATAGCATATAACTATTCTCATAATAAAAAACCTAAATTATGCCCGTTTTAAAAGTCTCATTCCGTTAAGGATAAAAAAAACAGAACGAGCTGAGCGTACAGCTTGCATATTTTCTCCCTCATTTGCTCTAAAAATAAAATAAAAATTTCCCGAGAAAATGTTTTATTTTATTTTAACCATTTTTTTATGAGAAGGAAAGTAGCGTAGGAGGGCTATCATGCATTCTAGATTGTTTTCTTTTTTCATCCCACGGATATCCGATAAAAATAGTAAAAACGTTATCCTTATTCCCTCGGATCTCGCCCTAGGGTGTGCTTCAAAAAAATAATAAGAACGCCTTTCTCCTCCGCGATCTGCTAAATACTGCGGAATGAATATTTACATTCGGAGACCTCAGAGATTTCTATTTTATTTTTTTAAAACTTCACGACTTTTAACGCTTCACTCTTTCACGTTTAAAAAAATCGGTACAACATACACTGTACAAAATTTCTCATATACTAATACGGCGTTTAGCTCTCTTTAGAAAATGAAAATCGTATCAGCCGGTTTTTAGAAAATCCAATTTTTGTTCAAGTTGCCCAAGAATAAACTAGCCTTATATTCATTCATTTAGAAAAATGAAATATTTAGTATTATTGCAAACGTATACTCAAGTAACTGTAAGAAACTTGATCAAAATCGTTAGAGCCGTTTTTGAGAAAATCAAATTATTGTTAAAGTTGCCTAGAATAAACTAGCCTTACACATATTCATTTTTTGAGAAATATGAACTATTTGATATTATCGAAGACATAAGCTCAAGTAACTGTACGAAATTTGATCAAAATCGTTATAGCCGTTTTTGAAAAATCATATTGTTGTTAAAAATGCGTAGAATAAACTTCCCTTAATTACTGAGCAATGTCAACTATTTCTACATATACTCTGCTCACAATCAGTATGATAAAATGCCCTAGTACGAGATTTCATTCATTTTCCCTCTACCGTTTAGGCCAGTGATGGCGAACCTATGGCACGCGTGCCATAAGTGGCTCGCCAGACGGTTTTGGTTGGCACGCCAACGAAAGGTGATTACCAATCAAATAATTTATCGTACTGATTTAGTGCCCAAAAACATTTGTGTTATTTAGTTAACTATTGTAAACATTCGTTTTATGTTCACAAGTTTCAATCTCTTATGCCTTGGTCACGAATTTGATTTTGTTGGCACGCAAAAAAACCAAGGACTTATTTGTAGCACGCGAGGCGGAATCATTCGACAATTTCAGTAATATTGGCACGCGGGCAATAGAAGATTCGCCATCACTGGTTTAGGCTCTAGTGTCAGTAACAGACAGACAGATGGCACTGCGAAAACCACTTTTTCGAATTCAGCGGCATCTAAAATGTATATTTCCGTCAAAATCTTGAGGTCGAATTTTTTCGCGATAACAATACTTTCTCAATATACTTCGTGTATGAGAAAGGAAAAACGTACCACAAAAGTCCATTTGATATGTATTCTTTTCTTTTTGATTGAAGAATTCCTGCGGCGAAAATTAATAAGGTTTTGAATAATTGGAAATGGAATTTTGTCTATCTGATGCCGACTATTTCCTACCCTTAAAATGTTTGAAGTACCTAACTATTATTATTGTGTGAATGATATTGTATAAGCTTCAACATAATTAAAATTTATGATAACTCATTACTTATATAAAAACACAAATGCGCATTTACTTTCCAAAGTAGCCTTCCGAGATGTCAAATAATCGTAGTCGGTTCCTAAATTTATCTTATACAATGAAAGTAACGTGGCACCAAAACAATAAACAAACATGCTACTGGGCAATCAGATCCAAAAGAGTAATATATTCTGGGTGCGTTGTCACAGATATAGACATTTTTCTAAAAAGGCCCAATACACGAACACACACATATACATAAGTATATATAAAGGTGGCAACAAGGTGTTGGAGGAAGCCCAGTGGACACTTACCTAGATTGGAGAGCCGCTGGGGGTGCTGAAGATACACGAAAAACTCAAAAACAAAAAACAACACAAATATAGAGCTTTCGGACTGACGCCCTTCTTCAGCGACGGAGAGACATGTAACATGTCCCTCCAGCGGCTCTCCAGTCTAGGTACGTGTCCACTGGGCTTCCTCCAACACCTTGTTCCCACCTTTATTATTACCTTTCCTTTTCTTTAGGCATTTATATATATATATATATATATATATATATATATATATAAACATATATATAAAAAACTTAGATTTCTTAGATGAAACAATGATCCATCTAAAGAAGAAGCCAAAGGCAATGCAGTGTAAAGACTACAGAACGGTAAGCCTACTGTCACACACTGCGAAGGTCATCACGAGGATTATTAATAAAATGATAGAGGAAAAGGCCGAAGAAGTGCTAGGAGAAGATCAGTTCGGCTTCAGAAAAGGACGAGGAACCAGAGATGCTATCGATGTAGTGAGAATCATATCTGATAGGGCAATAGAGTACAGCCAAGATTGCTGCGTGTATGTTTCCTCGACTGGCAGAAGGCCTTTGATACAATAAATTGGGTACCGCTGATGAGGATATTGAAGGATATCGGTGTAGACTGGAAAGACAGAAGACTGATCAGGAACATATACGTGAATCAAGTTGTAAAATTCAGGTTGGAGAATGCGGACACCGACGGAGTAAATATCAGCAGAAGAGTAAGACAGGGCTGTAGCCTATCGCCGATACTATTCAATATATATGAAGCTAATGCGGGAAGCGTTAGAAGGCACGGGAGATCTCAAAATTTCTATGCAAGTGTAAAAGTCCTCCTCCCAGAATCACCGCAATTAAGAAACACGTAGGAAAGGAAAGGCCAAAAGAGCTTGGATTTACGAAAAAAATAGGGTTTCATATTCACAATTTGGTTGTTATGTGTATTAGCCGAGCTTCATACTCCATAACCTCGACGGAAACTTCATACTAGGGGAGCTCTCTAAACTTGTGGAAACTGTTAATAGTCTCCGCGGATTTCGGGGAGTCTCTCATAATAGGAGCAGGTGGCGTTGGAGTGAAGGCAGATAGTGATTCGGACGGAGATAGAGGAAGGGAAGAGAGAGAGAAATGGAGAGACAAAGTAAGGGGAAGAGAGGAAAAGGGAGATAGGGAGAGAACGGAACAAGGTTAGAGAAAGGGAGAGAGAGCGAGAGGGAGAAAGGAAGAGAGTAGGAGAAAGTGAGAGAGTAAGAGGGTGAAAATGAGAGAGAAAGAGAATGAGGGATGGTGACGGGGAAGAAAGACAGAGATGAAGAGGGGAAGAAAGAAGGAGAGAAAGATAGGTTGGAGAAATATTTAGAGACGGAGAGAGAGAGAGAGCGAAATGGAGGGAGGCAGACAGAGTGAGCGGGAGACGGAGACGGAAGAAAAGAATCGAGAGCAAATGAAGAATTGAGAGAATAAGAGAGCCAAAAGGAAAGGGAATGAATGCGGCATGGAGAAGGGGAAGAGAGAGAACGAGATGGAGATGGACGAAGAGGGAGAGACAGAGATGAAGGGAAGAGGATAGAGAAAGAGGGAGAGACGCACGAAGATATGAAGAAAGAGATTGAGAAAGAGTATGAGATGCAGAGTGAGAGGCGGACAGAGGTAGACGGAGTAGTTAAGGAAGGAGGGAGAGAGGAAGAGAGAGAGAGAGAGGAAGAGAGAGAGAGGAAGAGAGAGAGAGAGAGAGGAAGAGAGAGAGAGGAAGAGAGAGGAAGGCTGGTCTAATGCTGGAAAAGCATATAGTTTCAGCGAAGTGGAAAGGGACATCCACTCAAGTCATAATCCAAATTCGCCTGGATGGAGGAGCGGCAGGGGGGTTCAAACTCCAGAAGGCCCATATCTATATTGCCCCAAACGAACTCTCAAACACCGCATAACCGCGTCTACATACCAACCCTTTCCTCCACCCCCCTCCCTCCCCCTATTTACTCTCCCCCAACCCTTCCTCTCTCCCTCTTCTTAACCTTCCACGCTACTTATGGCGTCAGTTATGAGTTTTAAGAGGACGGTGCCATATAAAGGCCGTGGAGGAGAGCGTCTCAAATGGCAGCGGAGAGGGTTCGTTTTAGTTAAAGGGGTCGCCTTCTTGGTCTAACCGCCGCGGCGCGAGAGGGATCGAAGGGGCAGTTTTTTCTGTCCATTCTTCCACGCCCGTCGCAGAAAGCGTTTATAAAAAAATCGGTACAAGGTACATTGTACAAACTTTCTCATATATTAATGCGTCGTTTGGTTATGTTTAGAAAATGATAATCGTGTCAGCCGGTTTTTAGAAAATACAATTTTTGTTAAAGTTGCCCAAGAATAAACTAGCCTTATATTCATTCATTTAGAAAAATGAAATATTTAGTATTATTGCAGACGTATACTCAAGTAACGGTACGAAATTTGATCAGAATCGTTGTAGCCTTTTTAAGAAAATCACATTTATGTTAAAGTTGCCTAGAATAAACTAGCCTTATATTCATATTTTGATAAATATGAACTATTTAGTATTACTGAAGACGTAAACTCAAGTAACTGTACGAAATTTGATCAAATTCGTTAGAGCCGTTTTTGAGAAAATCAAATTGTTGTTAAAAATGCGTAGAATAAACTTCCCTTAATTACTGAGCAATGTCAACCATTTCCTCAAAGCGTCTCCTCTGTATGATAAAATGTCTAAGTACGATATTTTATTTATTTTCGCTCTAGAGCCAGTAACAGACAGACGATATTGCGAAAACCGCTTTTTCGGACTCAGCTACAACTAAAACGTATATTTCCGTCAAAACCTCGAGGTCGAATTTTTTCGCGATAACAATACTTTCTCAATATACTTCGTATATGAGAAAGTAAAAATGAATAAGAGCTCTCGAAGGACTTCTTCAGGGGGTGGGGATGGACCACTTCTGCGAGTCAAATTCATTGTCAAAACGAGAAATTTAAGAGTTGATATGTTCGCAATTGCGAGTAAGTCGACGTTTCAGTATCCTGGATTAGTTTAGTTCGCGTTGATATCAAACTCGTTATCAAGCGCGCTTAGAATATTTTGTAAGCAGCAAAATCAGTTAGTATGCATTTAACTTCGCAGCAATTGCGGAGTATGGAATTAAACATAGTTCCCTACGCAATGCGTGGAGATACGCTCTGGGAAAGGAAAAACAGAGTTGCGCATAATTATTACGCAACGAGCTTTTTCTACGTCGCATATCTGGGCAAACTGCGACACGCGCTTAATTATGGACCGCATATGATTAGATTTTGTATTTGTTTGGAATAGACATTTATTCAACCGCGCGTAATCACATCCACGTTCGGGAAAAATCGAGTTGGATAAGAATTCACCGTATCGATGAAAACATTCCCTTAAACGAAATGAAAGTTCTGTATTAGGTGTTAACGAAAAGGGGCACAATGCATACAATTATTAATTAAATACGTCAAATTCATTTGATATCCCAAAATTAAATTCGCAAAATCGCGACGGATCTCTATTACTCGAACGAACTGCGATTCGAATTATCGATACGAATAAGGCATATTTTCCTGATGAAATTATCATAGTTGAGATAAAACTAGGTATCGCTTTACGCGAACATGTCGAATTCAATAGAATAGGTAATGCTCGGCGGTTGATGGCGATAATAAGCGATGATAATAAACGGCGTTTACTACAAATACAACTCCAAATTCGTACAAAGCTTCTGCATTATATCGTACGAATCGAAGGGAAGAATTTTATCAACCCGAAAAGGACGGGTGTTTCCCCCCCCCCCATTTTCTTTCATCAAAGAATAATAGATATGCGTGCATCATTAGAGCACCCGTGCAATTGAATTTTGTCTTTTCACGGATCAACAAGCGAGGGCAAGGTCGTAAAATCAGCGAATTCCACAGAGTAATAAATTGGTTAGCGCGTATATTTTTTGCCTGATGATCGATGCATTATTTTTATTATTTTTTTTTACTGCGGTCCGCAGCACATGGTCGGGTAAGACGACATGGTCCAAAATGACCTGGTGCAAGGTTCTGTCCGAGAGATAGGGCCTCCCACCCTTATTCACCCTCACTTGTCTTTTCAAGAAGGCATTCTCGTCCTCTCATCTCTCTCTCTTTATCTTCATCTCCCTCAAGCTCTCCCTCTCTCTTTCCCCCCCCCCCTCCTCCCGCCATTTTGAGGCTTTTTACGATCTACCATACGAATATCTCCCTGAAGGGTCGGGTCATAAGGGAATCAGGAGCCGTTTCCCACGCAACTTTTTTTATTTTCCGCCCGTCCGCCATTTTCGTTCTGGACATCGCTCCGTCATATCTCTCTCTTTTTTATCCTTTCTCCCCCACTCTCTCTGTCTTCCTCACTTCCTTTCCTCGTTACACAAAAAAAAAAATATATATATATAAAGGAACTTCCTTCTTCCGTCTCCTGAATTCGCCCGCTTTATGGAGAGCGGCAACGAAAATTTTTCATATTTTTCCTTCTGAGGCAATCCATCGGCGTGTTTGAGAACGTGCTAATTTTATTATTATTATATTTCTTATCGGCAGAGTAAGGATAAAAACCACATATCGCATGGGGGATATATGCGTTCATCAAATCTTATAAATATTTTAGTGTGTATGTGTGTATGTATGTTCTTTATACGTTTTTACACCGTTGAAGCTATCGAATTCAAAAGTTTCGTGGGCCATGCAGATCGTTGAGTCTCTTATACCCCATGGGGTCAACAAAATATTATTTCCATATGAATTGATGGGAAATGTTGTGTAGAAACCCCAAAATGCCACGCAGCCCTTCACTGATGTGGATATAAATATAACTAAATATTAACTTACGATGACGGGAAATGGACTATTTTACGCACGAAAGACTGAATATTTTAATTCTGTTAATGTTTTGTCGTATTGCATGCTAAATCGCTCGAAATTTTTTTTTTAAGAGCAAAATTTATCGGTTTAGATGACCATTTTCCAGGAGGCAACAATGCTAAATTTCTTAACTTTTGCCCTCTTCAAAGGGAGACAGCCACGTAAAGATTAATGCAAGGAAAATCCACGCCGTGGCGCGCCGTAGAGGAAGAATAGCTAACGCCAAGATAAAGGGTACAAATGGATTCATGCCTAAATATAGTCTATGAATACTTTAAAAGTATAAGTCAATAAAAATCGTTTGCTACTTAAAAGAAAACACTTTCCCGAGCGAAGCCGGGCGTTTCAGCTAGTTTAAAATATATTGATGGGCGAACACAATCGGAATACAATATAGGTACACATGGTTGCGCACGACTTTCAGTCGGAATGAACTTTTTCCTTCCCATCCCGCTATTTATGAGTTGACCTCCGCAAGAAATCAAAGTTGGTAATGTTTCGCTTTCGATTGGGGATGTATTTCTGATTCTCATACCGGAATAACGGTTACTACGGAGTTAAGCGAATTTGTTCGTTAACGATCCGTTTAAAAGAGATTTATAGACTTTTGAGACTGTTTTTCATTAAGTTTGACGGCCGTCGTGAATAATAAACTATTATATATACACATACAACAAGATTTCAGGCGTGTCGCATTTACGAAGTCAGTGACTTCAAAATATATTACATGCACACGAATATTTAACTGGCGCGTTTTAGAAATGTAGCGGGCGACCCAATCCAATCGGTTGATTTATTACGGCGCGCCGTATTGCTGTAAGGGATGTGGGAATTCAATAAAAAAAGTCAAATTCGACTGTGGGACACATCGCGTATTATGAAAACATATTTTAAAATGGATTACAATAAGTTATTTTTATTTCAACATAAAACAAACGTGATTATTATGTAATTGCAGGTACTTTGATGCGCTGAAAGGAATAGGAAAGATGCAAAAACCTTCCTACTCCCCTACTTTAATTAACTTAACCTTAGGCCATTTTTGGATTTTTTTCGTTTTTCGTGGATTTTCGGTTCGCGGTTTCACTCATTCGCGCAGAAAGTTTGTAGCAAAGTTCGCGGAAGTTAAATTTCACTCGACTGCGTTCGTCGAACGCGGCGAACACACTGCTCGATCCTTAAAGCCCACGAAAAGGAAGCACGTAGGACTTACATGCTACTGCAAAGGTATCGACGCTGCGACTCACTCTGAGGACGAGTAAGAGGGAGTGATAAACACGGAGCTTACTATGTGTGCCTTCCTCTTAAAGTTCGCGCGAGTTTAACTAACTGTAATCTCTACCGTGTTTTGGCACTTGCGCAAAGTGCTGCAATTAAACTATTGCTTCAAACTGCAGAGAAAGTGAAACGTGCTTAGGAAAGTGCGAGTATAGAGAAAGAAGTTCATTCCTTTTAATTACACTTTTCTCGTGTCTTTTGTGTATGTGTATATGTATATGTATATGTGTATATGTATATATGTACCTATATGCATATATTTATATTTATTTATTTATTTATTTATTAGCGCCTTTATATATAAAATACACAAACATGCACACATACGTAGTATAATTAACACGGAGGGACTACTGTACTGATTTATTTAGCGAAAGTAAAACTTTTTGAGATTTTTTGAAATGTTTTTTTCGATAATGCGTAGCCAAAATCATAAAGGCTGCGTATCTTGTTCATAATTTATTACACCGAGAAAAAATTTCATTTCACTTCCAAAGTAAAAATAAACAGAAAAAAGAAGAATGTACAAGTAATTTACATGATTATATTTCCCTTTGAAATTAAACGTTCAAATTTAATTGTTGTAGGCAAGCAATTTTGTATAATGTGACCCTGTCGTAACCTGAACCCTATCTTATAAATAAAAATGAAGTGGTGTCTGTCTGCTACTCAATCACGCAAATACTACTGCACCGATAGAGCTGAAATTTTGCACTGACATAGCTGGGACACCCAGTTAACACGTAGGCTTTAAACAAAATTTGTTCGCCATCTTGAAATAAAATGGCGGCTTGCTATCTCAGAAACGGTTAGTCCAATTCTAACCAAATTTGATGAGATGGTATGTGGGCATATTTAAATAGTAAAAAGTATATTCTGAATTTCATCCGCCGTCTTGAAACAAAATGGCGGCGTGCAATTTTAGAAAGGTTTAATCCGATCCTATTGCCGATGGTGGGTGGGCCAGTGGAGAGGGCACGAGAGTACTTGATGGACGCGGTGGCCAGCGATGGCTCCGCCAATGCAAACGATCTGGGCCAAATGGTCATCCTGCCGTCCACGTTCACAGGCAGCCCGCGCAACATGCAGGAGCACGTGCAGGACGCACTCACCTATGTGAGGCACTACTGCCGGCCCGACCTCTTCATCACATTGACGTGCAACCCTAAATGGCCAGAAATAAAGCGGAGTTTCTGCCGGGACAGAAGGCGGTAGATAGGCACGACACTGTGGCCCGTGTCAAAAAATATTGTTTACAAGCAAGCTTTGAAATAAATATTAAAACATATTTTTCTAATTTATAATGCCTTCCTCCTTTGGTAAAAAATTCACAAAAGGTGAAATGATCGTATTACCATATAATACATAATTTTATTCGCCAAAGACGTCTGCCGTAACCCGGGCATCGCCGGGTACTTTCAGCTAGTTAGCAATAAAAGATTAAAGTTTTGCATTTGTGAATTTCGCTAAATTCTCATTATTCCTTTCCGCAATAAATCCATCGAAACTAACTAATATTTCTGTTGAATTCACGATTTAAATATCACATTAAATTATCTAAAGATAAACAACTAATGAGGGACTTCAAATTTCCCGGAAAAAATGGACGACTTTAATTTTAGAAAACTCTCGCGAATCAGCCCCGAGGTGGGAAATTAAAAAAAAAGCGCAGAGTCAATTCCGACTCTTATGTTTACCCGTCGAGAATTCTCGGAAGCGCTTTAGCACCGTCTCGCGGCCGTAAATCCTATTTCTCTTATCAAAATAAAAGACGAACGACGTCCGTTTTCCTAACCTTGGATCATTTGTTTTAGATCGATACGGCGGCGGATTCACGATCTTCGCTCGTTTCTTTTTTCCGGATGCAGTATCGAGAGGCTTGCCTCTTGATGAACTATAAAAACATTCGTTTTTTTAATGGGGTCTAAAACGCTTAAAAAATTAGTTTATGTTCTCTCTGTGGAGAATAGGCATTATTAGTGGCCGAAAAATATACGATTCGCATTTTTTTCGCCGTTCACGACCGTTTCTTTCCTCACTGCCTTATAGCTCGTGATAAAAGTTTTAATGGAGCGGAGAAAGATTAAAATCGCATGCAAAATGCACTCTTTTTTTGACGACCGAGGCAATATCCTTTCATATCGTATTGTCTCTACGAGGAGTTATTACTTTTTTAAAAGTAGTAGAAAAGGAAAATAATTTTGGATATTTTTGAAAATGGAACCATTCATTTCCTGACTGTACTCACCATGAAATTATTATATTTAAAATGAAGCCTCGACCCATTAAAACTTGGTAAACGAGAAAAGGCTTTAGTGTTGGAACAAAATGGTTATT
Source organism: Uropetala carovei (assembly GCA_036926305.1). Lineage (NCBI taxonomy): Eukaryota > Metazoa > Arthropoda > Insecta > Odonata > Petaluridae > Uropetala > Uropetala carovei. The sequence continues at coordinate 7,598,385 of JAXCHB010000033.1, read as the reverse complement.
TGTAAAAATAAGCTATTAATTTTATGTCCTAGAAGTTTTAAAGGATTCATCGGAATACATATTTATGTTGCAATAAATATTAAATGAGCTGAATTTATCAAAGTACTAATATTTTCGAAGTGAATTATTTCACATAAATCTCCATTTACGCTTCTTTTTTAAACAACACCAACTTAACAACTTCCTAAAGCAAAGATAATTCTCCCATTTATTATCGCGAACGGTGAAAAGTAACTATAAATATCCGACAGTGGCGTACCCAGAAGTTTCATAAGGTAGGGTGGGGTGAGCCAAAATTCTAATTTTAAGGAACAAAAATGAAACTCAATATTAAAAAGCTGAAATCATTTTTATATCATTGTTAATAATTAGTAACTAAAAACGAGGGATTATAAAAGTGAATTTTATAGTGGCAGAACTAATATCGAACGGTTAATTAATTTATAGACGTTTGTCTTACTTCTTAAGGGGTCCAGACCCAATACAACCCTCCCCCTGCGTACGCTACTAATATCCGGTGTAGTTTCGTATATGCCAATCCTAAATATATCATTCCTTTTTTTAAACTAGGTGACATTTGTTAATGTTAACTTGAGAAAATTATCAACTAAAGATTCAGAACAGAAAATATAATAAACGAGTTGCCAGACAAATTGTGCCTCGTAAAAGAGCCTTGGACTCGGTAAAAAAATAATTCGCGTTAATTACAACCTCTTAAAAAATATTTAACTAAATTTTATGGCATAAATAAATATAAATAAAGAGAATAATCCTTAATAAAAAATGTATTAATGGGGTATAATATTAAGATCGCTGGAGAAAAGCTTGACATATATCAGATAATTTTTTTAACATGCTTTTATTCCCAAACCATTTCAGGCAAGCGATTAATTTTTCAATTCCCTTCCGCACGCTTTGATATTCCTTCTCTATGGTTTATGCACAAAAAACTTCCATGCTAAGAAAACCTCTTAAAAGAGGGAGGTATTTTTCCTTTCTCCCTAAGCATCGGACTCCCAATAACACGCCGTCAAAAAGCCGTTCCCGCTTTTGTGCCCGCGACGGCGGGCGTCGGCAAAGTATGCGCCAAAGAACGGTTCTTGTATTACTATTTATATATTCCTTAACGTCCCATTGATACGGTCCTGCGCTAGAATTCCTTTGTGATCCCTCTTCCCCTGCTTAGTCTGCTCCGAATTTCTCTCTTTTGAGGCATGCATGGAAGTGCAGCGTGGAGCAGACACATGGCAAATTGAAAAAAAAGAACTACGAAAAAATAATTTAAATTAAACAAACATTTAGGTTGCTCAATGACATTACCTCTATTTGTATATATATGTAAAATGGATGTTTATAGCAATTGTAAACTGTTTTACATTAATAAAATTTAAACAATTTAAGACGGAGGAGCACGATGTACGAATTTATTACTAGATCCTTAAAAGATTTATCGCGATCGTTTTAATTAATATAATTATTATTTTTCCATTAAATTTATTATTGCAGTACTAACAGTAAAACGCTTTAATTTCACGTCTAAACCTTCAATCTCATAAATCTATAGATTCCTTATTATTTTGTTTTACACATCTTAGGACTGAAAGATTTAACGAAACTTGTACCTTATGTACGTACTAAACATATCGGTAGTTTACAATAAGCGAATGATTGCAATTATTTCGTTAAATTAATACCAACAATTGATGAGTTTGTAATACTGATTATGAATAAATTATAGTTTACATTGTCCGTACTATCATTTTAATGGCTCTCAATAAACCGCTCGAATTAACGTAAGCGAAATGCCCATAAACACCTCGTGTATTAACCCAGATGCCATTGCGCTGCTGCCTTCCGTGCAGATCAGCCCATTTCCAGTTCATATCGCAGTAAGCTGGGAATATTAGAGAGGTAATGCCAAGCACCATTGCTGTATTTTCGACACGTATGGAGTTAATATTTTTTTATCCTCGCCAAGCGTATTAAGTGGAAAAATATAAAATTCAAATTGGGAAAGCATTAAAAAACTAGGTTTATTGCGCTTTAAAACAAAGAAGAATTTATGGCATAAGCTAGTCGATGTGTAATAATTCGTTGAAGGGCGTTATTCTGGAGTAATTAATCATCTACTACAAATAATGAACGTGTTGCTATTAAAATTTTCATATTTTTGTTATTTCAAAGAGGAGAGTTTTTAATCTCGTAAATTAATAGAGTTAATATTAGCCCGTAAGATAATAATAGGCTTTTAACGTACAGGCTAACAAGAAAACTCGTTTAAGTGAGGGAATGATAACGGACAGTAACAAATAACAAATTAATGCATGGTAATTTACGTGACAATTAATTGCTCAGCTTTTTAGCTGGTTAGTTTTGATTAGTAATAATTTGGATTAATTGGGATCGACATTTCAGTATCCGACAATTCCGTAATGACGATTTCTCGCTTCTATATTATCTTTTTCATTAAATCATTTTCAAATTAATGAACCAACCAATTCGATTAAAATTTGTATTCGAACTTTATCTGTGTGACCTAAGTTTGAGAACGTAGATCAAACTGCTTTGCAATCGTGCATGGAGGAAAATATTGCAGGTTATTTAGAAACTAGTGTAACTGCCCGTAAAAAACGACGGATATGTGTGACTGAAGTACAAAACTAAAATTAAAACACTTCCCATTCTCCCTCCCTCTAATTTTCCTGACTTTCCCCTCAAATGCGTAGTCACCTTTCTCAGCGTGACAGAATCACAAATTCGGCGAGATAGAATTATAAATATGGCTTATTGTATTTGTAGATTATTTTATAGATGCTCCTGGACCTCATTCCACGGTGGTGCATGTAACATATGGGTCTACATGCCTCAGGATATGATGCCGCTATTGGTGCATAGATCTGGGAAAAAAACGCTACACACAGAGAGATAGAATAAGCGCTTTATATAGAGGATAACGGAGAAAAAGAGAGATAAGTGTAAACCCTCCTCATAATACGAAACCCATTCAACATTTCCTTCAGAATAAAAATATGTTTTAGCAAAAAATGCGCTGTATACCGGTCTGTGGGGGAAACGAAATGTTTTCTTTGGGTCGAAAAGAAATTTATGGAAGAAATAATATGTGAACCACACCTCGATAAAACATGGACAACTTATGATGCTCGCCACGCATTTTTTTGCAGCAAAGGCATTAAAAAATTACGAACACTGTTTGATAGGATATGTAGGCTTCGTATTATGTTTATAAAAATAACTAAGGCTCACGCATGAAAACTGAACATACGGCACTGAAAAAGTACATGTATCTTCTCGCCCAGATTAGTAGCGCGCGCACACACACATCATTCCGAAAATAGTCTAAACGTGTTCTAGGGAACTCAAAACGTGTATTTCCGTTGAAATCTCGAAGTCGATTTTTTTCGTGATCACAATACTTTCCCTATATTACGTCTGGAGAAAGTAAAAACGAAATAAATGTAAACGTTTGCAGATAAATATGGAAATTAAACGAGCTGGTTAAATATAAAAATAACAGTATTTAGGGATTGATATATTCCGAATCAAAGGGTACCATAGACATGCCTATGTATACTTCGTAAACAAATGATAAATTAAAATATACTTGATGTCGGATTGGAGTTGTAATATAAATATGGATTAAAAAAAGACTTTTCTGTAATTATAACTAGAACTTTCTAATCAAACTGTTGTTAAAAATGCGGAGAATAAACTTCTCTTAATTATTGAGCAATGACAACCATTTATTCATATACTCTGCTCAGTATGATAAAATGCTTAAGTACGAGATTTCATTTATTTTCGCTCTACCGTTTAGGCTCTAGAGCCAGTAAAAAACAGGCAGGCGGCATTGCGGGAACCACTTTTTCGGACACAGCTACACTTAAAACGTATATTTCCGTCAATATCTCGAGTTCGAATGTTTTCGCGATAACAATACCTACTTTATCAATATACTTCGTATACGAGAAAGTCAAAAGGAATCCACCGTCTAGTGATTTAAATGCACCAACGCGAACATTTCTTGTCATAACAAAAAGCTCGTGTTAAGAACGTGAAGGACATCTCAATCCTTAGAACGGAACAAGACTTTCGCAGACTCCACGCCCGGCGAAAAAATTATCGCGAAATAACAGCGTCTACCGAGACGCAAAAAAAAACAGGCGATTCTGATTCGTATTCTAAGCACTCCCATGGGCACAAAGAAAGGCTGGGCAGAAAGGCAGTGGCAAGATGTAGGAGCGAGCGTGGGAGGGAGGGAGAGGTTGAAGGGGGGAATGATATGGCAAAAGGAAAGAGAGAGAGAGACGCAGGGAAAGGTCCCTCGTGACAGGCGGAGTGACGTCACCCTCAAAGATTCCCCTTGAGGATAAGAAAGGAAGGGGCAAGGAATGAAGAAGACGAGGAAGAGGAAGACGAGGAAGAAGACGAATGAGGAGGAAGAGAAGGGGAACAAGAGAGAGAGAGGAAGAGAGGTCTACGCAAGAAAGTAGGGACGCTTAAAAGGCAAGAGAGGATGGAGGAGGAAACTTCTCCATAAGTTTCTTCCTTCCCTGCGTCCCTAATGGTTTTAAGTGGCCATTACCCCGATCTTACGTCACGCCGATATCTCAAAGTTATCGGCCAGGATGTAACGAGGGAATTGTAGCGGGAGATACCGATTCTCTCGATGCCTCAAAAGGAAAAATAAACCCGTCACATACACACAGAAACGGAGCACTTCCGAATTCCGATAGCGATGATGTTATCCACAACGATTTCGTTCGCCTCAAAAGCCCCCTCGTAAAAGCTGCAAGAGCTGTGGAACATTCTGGGAGGAATAACGTCCCGTTCCGAACCTGAACCGGTTTATCTTTATATTTTTAACGTGTCCTTCGACATCCCGGACGGAATTGGAAATGAAAAGCGGGAATATGGCGTCGATTAATGGATTAATGGAAGTAAAAAGAAATCAAATCCGGTTTCACGGGCGTCTCTTTTTTTATTTTATTTTTAACGATTTCCGGTTATATCTGAAGGGTTCCACCGGCGTGCTTCCCCTCCGATCATAAACGAAAAAGAGGTTTTCGGAAACGCCTCGTCAAACAGATGCTTGATTTCTAATAGAGAATTGCGATGCGAGCACCGTACAATTTGGGTCTTAAAAAACATATCATTCCTAAAATTCCTCTAGCTTGAATAAGATTAATCAAACGCAGACGAAAGTGACGAATGTATATATGGAAGTCTTCCAGAATATATATATATATATATATATATATATATATATATATATATATATATATATATATATATAAAGCTATGAACGCTCTCCAAAGCAGCTCCTATTTTAGCTGCAAAATTTTGTTTTCTTCATTCGTTATTCCAAGAACAATTTTTAAAAATGTGTGACATTTCCAAATTTTCATATAAATTGAAGTTATTTTATTTTTTGACTCTATGAAGCTAAGTTATTCGAGATAGAGCGTTAGGAAAAGTCAGCATTACCTTTTGAAATAATTTATTTACAGAGGGATTTTATTTAATATGTTGGCGTTAAGCTTTGTTAAATATAAAAAAAACGAATCTTGAAAAGCATCTGAAAATCATATGCGCCGAGAAACAACTTTGTGTTATTATACGAATGGAAATTTCTATGTAAAAATAAAACTTACAGCGTCCTTCCATCGGATTAGTTTGAGAACACAAAACCACAGTATTTTGCTACAATCTTAACCATAGGTTCCTGTTTCTTGCAAAATACTTGCGGATTGTGAAAAAAACACGTTATTAAATTCAAAACTCAAAAACGCGGAATTTAAAAGCCTGGAAATCTAAAAAAATCCACGAATGATCTCAAATTCTAACTGTAACCCAACAAGCTCCTTTGTGTTTCTATTTCATCGTACAAAACCTAAACACATTATCTATTTATATAACGCTGACTCTGTCGCTTCTAGAATTTCTTTTTTATTTCGTCAAATTATATAAATATGTAGGTTCTCACCAACATATACCTGATTACTACTATCAACTTAAGCTGGATATATCGATATCCACCAAATCTGTATATACTGATGTCAACTATATCTGGATACACTGTCCACAAATACATCTGGACGTCATCATGTGGATTCCCTTAAATTACGTACTAGCATTTGGAATGCTTTTCTCTCAAGTATGCCCATTAATGAAGTGAAGCATTTTTGATCCAACGCTGGATGCACTCGCTAGTACAGAATAACTAAACACCGATATAAAATCCTTTTTAAAGATTCCACTTTAAGACTACCGAAATCGAAATATCCAGAGATAAATGCTTTCCTCTCGCCATCTCTGTACTGCTACGCAAGCACTCGCGAAATGATAGTCGTCAATATATATGTAAATAAATACATAAATAAACGAAGGGCTTGGGCACGAAAAGCTTTCTAATATGTTTTGTTTTTCGTGCGTTTCTGTTTTTCGTGCCTTCTGCACCACCAGCGGCTCTCCAATTTTGGTAAGTGTCCACTGGGCTCCCTCCAACACTTAGTTACCACCTTTACATGAATAACTATTTATATATATAATTCGCCGGCGATCTATTAAAGGGTTGTTAAAGATATATCCCATCAAATCGTGCGAAATAATCCTCATCAACCGGTTTGTTCGCGCTAAATGTCGGAGAGGTTAAACTTCCGTGCCCTTACTCCTTCGTCTAAATCTTCAAGACGCTGGCGCTCTCTCTATATTGAACCTCATCTTCAACCCCGTCCTTCGCCCTTCTCCCTTCAACCCCCTTTCATCCACCTGTTTGCCGGAAGCAGAATGCACGAGTGTGGGAGCACTCAGCCCCTTCGGAAGAGCCATTAAACCGCGTTAAAGTCCTTTGTGCACGGCGTGTGAGTTGGATATTGACGTCAGCGAGTCGTATCATCTACTCTCTCTCCCACCGATGGTCGAAAGAGTACGAGATTGAGAGCTTCTCTCCCGTGAACATAGTTAACTGCGAATAAGGGCTCGGTAAATAATAGGATCCTAAAGAGCTTAGGACGACGCCCTAACACTTCAGTGTATTGAGATAACCTTTAACATGCGATTGAAGAAGCTGGCGAGAGCGCAGAAAAAACTGCTACTGTGGGAGAAGGTATTAGACGCAATTCCATTTAGAATAACGGGCATTAGTCTTTTAAAAAATTTCCAAAATAAATAAGTGTATTTTGGGTTGCATACAATCAGGCGTACACAAACTGCTAAACATTTACGTCGATTTAAGAAATTCTAAGGAAATCACATTAAACTTCAATGTGAAAAAGAACGCCTTCATTTGACTTATTAAAAAATTTAATTTTACGTTGAGAATAAAAGGGCTCCGGTGTGGTGTCCGAATAATAAACATGTCATATCATCAGTTTGTGTTAAACAAGAAATTACGCGGATGATGTTATCAAACTCTCTCAAAATGGTCTTAAAACTTAGCACTTGCTTTTTCGTTGATAATCACTATCCTGACGAACAATTCAATTTGTTGATGCAATGGAATAATTATACTATACTAGTACAGTATCAAGCTTTCATCGAGAGAAATAAACTAACTTAAAAACTAAAATTAAAAAAATTAATATGAGTATTCATACGTATTTTAGTCACAATATAACCGCAAAGGAAGAAAATCATGACGTTATGTCACGAAATGTCGAAATCACTATTTTGTGAAACCATGTTCGTCTTGACTCGGCGGTAATGAGCGTCAAGTACATTTCCACAGTTGAATGTTAAATATAAACATTATATATATGTGTGTGTATGTATGTGTGTGTGTGTGTGTATATATATATATATATATATATATATATATATATATATACACAGACGAATATATATATATGTGTGTGTGTGTGTGTGTAGGGTGGATTTGTTCGACCGGTTTTTCTCATTACTAAAAGTATATTATTACCAATATAAGTCGTTGGTATGTGCTATAGTTTTAATAAGATATTTTTTGGCCTGTGCGCGCTTTTTGTTCAAGGTGAAAGTAATTACCGTATTGTAATACAGATAACAAAATCTAGTGTGAATCCGATGGATTCAGTATACGATTCAGACAGCGATAATCCATTTTAAAATGACGAGCAAAGCAAATGAGATAAAGAAATTCAGATACGTTTCGAAACCCTTTACGAAATTTAATTAATTTTTTGATTCGCAGGTATTTTCAAGTGCATGGTTAATATCTCAATCGAGAGCTATATGATATGTTAAAAATAGGAAAAAAGTAAATATAGTTGAATATTTAGGGAAAAAAGTGGTATATTTTACGTATTAAATAACGACCTTTTTCCTGATCTTTTGGAAAATTTCGATGTATATCCTAGCACCTGAATAACACTAACAAGCCACTTGCATCAAACAAAACCGCCAAATTGGCTAATTACGGTTTTGAAGATTTAACACATACTGCCGGAGGGAATAGAGGTTATCGAATTTCTTTCTTTCACTATTTTGATCCACATATCCTTCCTTATTCTGAATAAGAGCTTGTTACGCAAATTGGGTAAGGATTTCCAGTTCATTACCGTCGTAGAATGTTATTGTACGAGAACCTCATTAAACTGAATGATAATGTGTTTAGACGGTAAAGAATGATATTCTGTTAGTGATAGTCACAGTATTCCCAATTACAAAGGAAACCATTTTGTCAGAATACCTTGATGATGTAATGAATAACTGATGCATAGCTTTCGATTTCTATGTGTCTTATAATACAAATTTATACTTTTTAAACGCACATGCCGAGATAATGATAAGTATATGAGAAATTGCAATAATAAAAAGGAGATTGATTTTAAGATATTTGTAATACGAAGAAAGAAGCCTAAAAAGAAGTAAAAACCAAGTGGAAAGCTTTCTATCAGTAACAGAAATAAAAAAGTTTGGTGAATGTTTTAATGTTAAAAAGTTAAAGTAAATAACTCAGAGAATGATAACAGGAACAAAAATATAATGATTCTGAAAGATTAGTCTGAGAACGAATATAAAGGATAGTATTGATTAAATCCCTTCTCCACTCATCACTGATATCGGAAATGATGTTTCTTGGATTCCTTATCTTCATTTCGGTAGCAAAGTGTGCGTAAAACTTCCTCTGAAGCTTATTTTTCATGGACGGAACCCAAACAATGCTCCATATCTTTTTACGACCGCAATAATTTTACCTCTGTTTGTATTAGTGTCACGATAACAGAACAAAGGATACTGACATCAAGAGTCTTTTAATCGCTTTCAATCATATCCGAGGTATAGAAAAAACCTCTTAGGACCGAAAAAAATTGTATCTTAGTTGCGAATTTACCGGGAATTAAGATTTTTATATCTTGGAAAGAAAACCTTTTTTTGAAATTAAAATTTAGCGTCAGGGCACATATATTTTATTTCAAGTTATATGATGCTGAGAAAGAATAAGCACTTTTTTATTCTACGCATCTTTTTTCAGGATTAATTTTAGTCTCACATATTGACGTAAGAGGACATCTCTTGTACGTATTTACTGAAGGAATATTGTCTAACGCAATTCAAAGAGAGAATTAAGCTTGAATTTATGTTTGATATTTTATATCACACATTACGATTAACAATTGATGGGCAATAATCTGCCAGAAATAAATTATTCTAATGACTCCACCAATGTTAACAATCAGCAGTTGACTTAAACTTTAATTGAAAAAGCAGAAAATAAATTAAGCTTCGATTGTTTAATAATAGTTGGCATTCAGGATTATACTCTTACAATATTCAAGTCGCTTAAATATATCTGTAAACATTTTCGCAAATAAAAGAGAAAAGAAAGTAGTTATTAATCACCGAGTAAATGTTAAATATAAAACTTTTCATGGAAAATAAAAACGAAAATCTGAAAGCTCGGTCATCAAATTATATTTTGGAATGTAAAAGCGTAAAAAATAGCCGTTTCGCTTTATTTAAAAATCGTGGAAACATGAAAGCGACATCCGACTGAACAAGAAGCGTGGGAAACCCAGTGTACCGCAGCGGCTAGTTACTGCTCTGATTTTTATACGGTTGGAAATGCCCAGCCTTACCGCTGTTAAAAAAACAAAAAAAGAAATGGAAAACCATGGATAAACGAGACTGCATGGTCAGAAGCAGTAAGCGGCAGAACGCCATTCGACATAAAATGTCGACGTTGCTATAATCTTAACCGAGCGGTAAGTATCAGCTTCGCCAAAACTTCACGAGCCTCAATTAGGGCCTTTTCACACGGGGCCACCATGGTCGGGCCACCAATATAGTCAAAGCCACCACAGACGCCACCAAATTCGTCAGTTCCAAAATGGACGTTGGAGAGGCAGCTGCTGTGTGTTTTAGAAAAAGCAGTGACACGTCAAGAGTTCTAGAGCCTAACATTTCTCCTGCGACTACCCAAACGCTCTGTTGGTGGCTTCTCGTCTGAAAGCGCCGATGCCTTTACATGTATCTCGACTGGTCGCGCCACCAAGTTGAAGTGGGCCACCACTAAGGTATACCCTTGACCGCGTAGAAAACGACCTTCTTGGCGACCAGTGGGCGGAGCTAAGGCTACCTACCCCACCTCCACACCTTCCCACCCCTGCTAACCCTTCTCTCACTCTCGAGCGGAGAGTCCCTTGTAAGCAGCTCAGTGTTGTCAGTTTCCCTCAAACGTGGGCCGTAGGCCTGTTTTCCACTTATGAAAAGTAGCGGCGTTTTTAATTTTTCGGAAAAAATAACAAACAGCAAAAGCTGGCAACCGCGAGCAAGTGAAGCTCCCACTAGGGACGTTCACGAGGGAGGGAGTTATAGCGGGGTATACCCCTGCTCGGAGGGGGGATGCGCAGGAATTTCCGCGCAGGACGTTTTCTACGCGGTCAAGCTTATAGTCACGACTGATCCTACTGGCCGCGCGGCCAAGGTGGTGGCGAGTGTGAAAAGTGGCATTTAAAGCAGGGGTCTCCAAACTACGGCCCGCGGGCCGCATCCGGCCCGCGCCGTGATTTCATCCGGCCCGCCTTACCTCATCAATTTTTTTAAATTTTGTGTAATTACCTTTAGGAGTTTTTATTAGACATAATTTTTTATATCTAAACAATATTTTCCGAGTGCCTAGATTTAAAATACTTTTAATATAGGCGTATAGCATATTACAGAATCAAAATAATCCACGAAACATGCACTTAGAAATATTCACAGGGCTCGATCCGTCATTTTAAAGGTGGTAAGTGGCCCGCAGAGTCGTAAATGAAGCCTCATGTGGCCCTTTAAGTAAAAAGTTTGGTGACCCCTGATTTAAAGCAACTTTCCTTGTGGCGCGCAACCATGGTGGCCCGTGTGAAAAGGCCCTTATCCCACCTATGAGGTGGCTCTGCTTAAAAATGGAACTAACAGAAAGAGGATAAAAATTGCATCCCGGTTAAAATGGAGCAGGGACTATAAGAGGAGGGAGTCGAATGGAACAGCTCCGAAGACGCGTAGTATGAGGATGAGGTATTAGAGCTTAGCGCAGCGGGACGCGGGTTATGGAGAAAAAGTTCTTCAACCCTCATCAAGCCAACTTCGCCCCGATGTGCGGTCGTTTGTGTGCATAGAAACGGGATGACGGTAAGTGGATATAAGATAAGGAAAAGGGGGACGCAAAAAATGTCTGACCGATATCCCAACGGTGTAATTGGCTCAACGGAAGAGAATCGGATTTTCAGACTTAAGGGCAAGGCCGAGGCGTCCCTGCCTGACGCCTCTCCATCCGACAATCTCGTCAGAATCATCGCGCTCCTAACGGTACTCTAATCCCATTTAGAGGATCCGTAAGCTCCGATGCACAAGAATTAAAACCTTTCCTTCCATTCCAGCGAATGTATGTGTGTATATATCTGTGTGGGAATGTATATACGCAGAGTCTCAGCGGCCTGACATCTTTTCCTTCATTTCTGCCACCATACACCTTTTCATTCATGGTTTTCAATCCTAAGGTTGGTTTGAAATGGCTAGGGAATATGCAAATATGGTGCGATGGTTTCCCGTCGCCTTCCGCACTAGACACACACAGGAGGGAGGAGGGAAATCCGGAATTACACCACTAAAGGGACCAACGTCCCTTCCGAAGGACGGAGCTCTGATGTTCGTGTTATCCTCTTAGCCAAGAAAATAAGGTGCCGGGCAACCTCGGAAAAACTCCCATTTTCGCAGGATTCGAAACGGGTATGCTCAGCGTAGCAGGCCAGTGATCCCACCACTACGCCACGGCTCCCCATGCCATACATCTAACAGGTCCTTCATTTCATCGTTCGCCGCAGAATATGCTATGGTTCCATCAAATTTTTGTTTCATCGTCGTCATCGCGACCTCTTTTGAGGGGATGACGTCATATTCTTGCAAATGAGAATTCCTCGGCATACGGAGTTGCCGCACCTTAGCTTCAATCTCTTTTGCTGCCGCTCGTATGTTCCTTACTTCCATGTTGGCGTTTCTTTCTCCCTGGGTATTCAAGGAAAAATATCCGGATGACAAGGCTGTATTGGTTGAAGAAGTTATTATTACCTAATCTATTATCGAACATTTAGCTTGATTATGTGGTTTTAAGAAGTCAGTTTTCCGAAAATTTTCATCTTTCTGCGCGCCACTATGTATTATAGTTGTCTGATAATGTTTTTCTCTTTATTAGTTCAACGAAGTTGGCATAAGGATTCAAGTATAACTTATTAATCCCATGGTTACGGACAATATAGTGGGATTGAAAACCATCGTAGAAAGAAAATGTATATAATCTGGACGAAGATATTGCACGTCGAAATACTTGTACGTTTTTTACGAACAACAGAGATAGAAAAATCCAACCTGCCTAAGTAGAGGTAATATGGAAGAATAAAAAAATCGAATTATGGTCTGAATCTCAATAAGGAAATTCTAAATGAAATGAACATTTCCTTTAAAATATTGAAAATAGGAGTAATATGCTGTGGAGAGGAGAAAATTAACGGTATTATTTTCTCCGAAACCTCGTTATTAACATGAATGAAATATTAATACATTTCTCTCACTTTTATAAATTTATTCGCCAAATTCTATATTAATGTATAACTTTAGGTTGAAAAAAATACTGCGGATGTTTCCTCATGTAAACGTCAGTCAAAATAAGAACAGCGGGAACTTCCATCGCGGCAAATTTTGTTTACTACTCACTGAGAATTATTAATTTCTGGGTTTAAATATTCTTTTGAAGTGCAGCGGGGAATTCTCGTTAAATTTTTTTACCAACGTTGAAGGCGAAAACATGTTTCTTCGTTTGATGTGACCCTTATTCGTTTCCAGGCAGCCTCTGTAAATCTCGTTATCTTGATTATGGAGAAAGAGTATTAAAAATGCCCAACTTTGCTTCCTCCGTTGAGGTCCTCTTTAACTAGAAAATGTGTGACTATCCTGACGTTACCCTGTCTACTAATATAATTTATATTCGAATATATTGGAATTAGTTTTTTTATAATCGTTACGCTCAGGAATTTGGACGGGGAAATGGATATCCATAAATACCTATATTACAGCACAGAATATGGAGCTGTATTTTGTTAGGATGCCGAAAGACACTTAATAGCGGGGTGCATTGAAACTTGCAGGTGCATCAGTGGGACAGATAACTGCTTAAATCGGAAGTTTTCAAAAGAGTAAGTGATATAATATCGGTGAAATTCATTCCTCGATAATTGTTTAGCATTAAAACTGTACCAGAAAATAGTTAAATTTCGAAATTGCATTAAATTGCACGGTGACATTTATCGTCATGACTTCGCGAGCCGCATGCGTATATATTCACTCTCTGCCTTAAGAAAAGGCGATTTATAAATACATACAACTAAAAATTTCTAAAGAAATGAGACGTACAATCTGTGAAGGAGATATTTCTCAGAGAAAATTGATAGGATTGGATAAAAGCACCCACCGGAGAAAAACCGAAGAACATTCACGCGAACCTTGCGAACACCTCTATGAAATCAGACGGGCGCGGGCGGCGAATATTTCGCTAATGGACGAGTGATATAATTTTATCGAAACCGCGTCAGGGTTATCTTTTAAGGCGAGGGTATCCGAAGTTCGGTTAATCCACGCGCCGAGGTTTCGGGGAATCGTAAATGATTATAGTCGAAGTTTTACAGCCGTCGTAAAACTGTTACCGTAACGTATTTTCCTACTGGCATCAAGTCCCGAGCCATCGGAGGAGTGGATGGAGGTGTGGAGTGGGAGAGGGCCTTCAAACGCGTGTTATAAACCGCGGGCGCGCGCACGATCCCCAAGAATTCCTTAGTTCGTAAACTCTTCGAGTCGTCAATAAATGAATAAATCCTCATCTCCCTCTCCCCTACCCCCAAAATTTTCCCCTCTCTCTCTCTTCTAGGCAAGCGATTTCCTTCCGAATATCGCGAGCGGAAAAAGGAAAAAAACCCAAAGATTTAATTAGACAAATTGTAAACTATGAGAGCGGGAAAGGAGCCGACGACCCAAACACTCTCTTTCTCCTCCATCCATTTCTGCCTCTCCTCCCTTCCACTCTTCGCAATCCAGGAATTTTACGCGCGTGATATGTGTGTATATATATATATATGTATATAAGTATGTATGTATGTATATATATATGTGTGTGTGTGTGTATGTATAAAATATTGCAACTAGTAGTTGAGAGGGATAGGAGGGATCCAGTGGACACTTACTTGGTGTTGTGGACGTCCATGGCGATAGAGGAAGGCTTTTTCTGGGAGCTTTCGGGCATCCTCCCTTCGGCACTAAAACTAAAAACACACACACGCACAGACACACACATATAAACATGGCTGTCATTCGAGCCTACTCCACTCGTTTCGCACCGGATGTGACGTCAAGGCTTCGCAGAGTGCTTCCAAGTGGCCGCGGAAGTGCGGGGATTCCTAGGGTATCCTCGCAATTTTCCATCCCTAAGACCAAATTCGAGCGATTTTCGAGATGGCGGCGACAGGCAGAACGAGCGTTCGAAGCGTACGTCGGATCGGAAATTGAAGAATGTTTTCGACTACGAAAGATAAAACTGGGGCGGAAACGCGTTCACTTGGACGTCCTCTGAAAAATTGGGACGGATCCTATGCATAGATTTCCCATAGGAAAAGGGGCTTTAACGCACGACGCGAAAATATTTTTTTCTGCTGGGCCACGATTCGTTCCAAAATGGGATCGTAACTCCCTTGTGGTTTGACGTGTTTTTTTCTCTGGGATTTTTTTATTTTTATTTTGGGAATAACCAAAGTTTACCATCCGTGATCTGTGTCGACGCACTTTTGATCCCACGTTTGTTTTGTTGCTTGCGCCAGAAACCAGAAATAAACATTTTATGTAGCTCAAGTATTAAGTTATAAACCTATATTCGCAGGTATGCTTCGCTTTAGAACTGATTCTTTTGGTTTTCATATAGTTTTAGGAAAGAAGAACACGTGCATCGCAGTTCCGTCTTCATTTTTAGAGCTTTCGTTCTTTAAAAAATTGCTCAAGTAATCGGTTCATCCGTCCGTCTATCTGCATGTGTACAAAGTAAAGTCAAGAACACCATAACTACAGGATAGATAGTTCCAAATTAGAACCACATATGGTATAAATTCGGTGGATCAGCTGCTGGGGAGTAATTTGAAAAAAAAAACGCTAAAAATTGTATGCTGCTGCAAATTAAGGCAATCGAACCTGCGAGTCTTTAAGCCTTATATAATTTCATCTGAAATTATTCTCTCGCCTGTTTATTATTTGATTTATCTTGAAGCCTCTTGATTCTTTATCATCAATAATTTCACAGGGAAGAATAATTTTAAGAGCTTCTCCTGTCTATGGTTGTTAGCAAAAAATTCGTTTTCCCCTCACCGCCCTTTAATTATTCTAACAGTGTTGGCGGAGGTTGCTCTTTAGCATTAATGCTGATAGTTTTAGAAGTTTAAAGAAATGTCGATTCTTCGAAATATCTTTTGTTTAATTGCAATTAATTTTTGCTGGTCAATCCTTAATGTTTTGTCGACTCATTCTGTAATCATTCTCTTCGATTTACCTACAAGTTTGAATAACCTGTAAAATATCAATTTCGATGCAAGTTTTATACAGCTGCCACATACACAAAACTAACCAAAACAAAACAAAAGGAAAGGAAAATTACTGTTGAAAGTTGCACTGATTTGAATATTCAGTTGAATATGCTCTACTGATCACACACACATAATGTCTGGGATATTTAATATGGACAATGCATCTGTGGGATTTGACCGTCTATATGACCTACATAGGTAGAAACAAATGCAAAACAGACTTTCCTTGAGAAAATATTCCTACATTTATACCAAAGTCACAAAATGAACAGCACGTTCCGATACCTTAGTCGAAGAAGATTTGCCTCCAAATATTTCGTAATTTTTAATCCAATTTTTAAACTAAATGTATTCAAAATGACGCTGAAGATGATTTAAGACGAATCATGTTAATTTAATCTTTAGAGTAAAGATAAGGTAGTGTATTTGGATATTAGGTTCTCTGCGATAAGAAATTGTTGACGAAAAGCAAAGAGAAAAGAATTCGAAATTTTTGGATAATCCCCTTCGAGGTGCAAGGAAAAAAAACACGAGAAACACACTCGCAACCTTCATAAGACCTTGTAGAGAGGAGGACCTCACCACGCAACGCCGCATCCTCGAAATAACAAAAAATAAACACACGTGCGTGCTTGCGGAGGTTGATGATCTGACCGCGGAAAGCAAAAAAGAAGGGAAGGCTTTCTAATGAAAGCGCGGCAAAATTACGTCCCTAGCAACCTCCAGGATGCCGCTTCCTGTTCGCTTTACGCGCGGAAGGGGAGATGAGGGGAGGGTGGGAGTGAAATGGAGGTGGGAAGGAGGAGGGGTGAGGAGGAGGAACACCTGAGGCGACAAATAGTCTCTCCGAAGCTCATCGAAATCGTCGCAGCCTAGAAGAGAAAGAGAGAGAGGAGCTTCCTACAGAGAGAGAGAGAGAGTCGAACGAATGAGAACGGGGTTTTCGGAGGCTGCGGAGTCGAGAGGCATGTTGAAAAGGTGGCGCCGGTGGAGTGCTGCTCTTGTAAAAGGGGTGCCACAGGGGTGTGGAGGAGGAAATGCGGGATATAGAGTGAGGGAGAGATATACAGAAAGGGAGAGGAAGGGAGGAAAGGAGAATGAGCAAGTGGTTGCGTGTTAGGGGGTCGATGTGCCGGAATGGGAGCGGGCGGGATTGCCCTTCGAGAGAGAGAGAGAGAGAATTGCGTCAGGAACGTATATACCAGCTGGAGAGAAAGGGAAGAGAGAAATGGAGAGAAAGGGAGGAGGAATAGATGAGTGGGAGGAAGAAGGAGTGGGGGAGGGGGAGGAAAAGGGAGTGTGGGGGGAGGAAGAGAGAGCGGGGGAGGAAGAGAGAGCGGGGGGAGGAAGAGGGAGTGTGGGAGGAGGAAGAGGGAATGGGTGGGAGAAGAAGAGGGAGGGAGAGGGAGTGGGGGTGGAGGGAGTGAGGGGAAAGTGACGTAAGAGAGGTGTAGGGGGGCGTGAGAAAAGAGGAGAGGGAGGAGACAGATGTTTGGGGGTGAAGAGATGATAGGGGAGGAAAGAGAGGGTATGAGGAGGAGAGGAAGTAGGGAGAATATGAGAGAGAAAAATGAGAGGATAGGAGAAGATGAGAAAGGAGAGGGGATATATGGAGAGACGGAAAAGAGATAAAAAGGTGAGAGGGAAAGAGAATTACGGGAGAGGAAGGGGAGAAGGCATGAGAGAGTAAGTAGAGGAGGGACGTATAAGAGGACCATAACGTGGGAATCTAAGAGAGAGAGGGGGGAGCAGGTATGGGTGTCAGTAAAGAGCGAGTTCTGAAAGAGAAAAATTGAAGGGGGGAAACAGCAGAGCGCACGCTGATGAAGAGGAATGGAAGGATTATTAATGGGAAAAGAGAGAGCGAGGGAGAGAAAGCGTGGCTGAGGGCCGAAAGAGAGAGGGGGATTAGAGAAGGAGAGAGATGGGGGAGAGGAGGGCGGTAAGGAATCTACGGAGATGGGTGAGAAGCGGAAGAAAAGTATGCGGGCGAAAGAATTTGTCAAGGACCTCAGAGAAGTACAGAATTCGAAGAGGAACACGTAGGAGCCTGGAGGTCAAAACTCGCGGGCGAAAAGATTTATGGACGAAAAGAGAAGGGAAGACGGAAAAGAATAGGCAAAAAAGGGGATCTGACGATATGAGATTAGAGGTAGGAAGAATAGGGCGGAAGGATGTTTTCAAAGTAGCGGCGATTTAAGGGAAAGTTAACTGCAATCCAGTTCACGAAGATGGAACGTCAAAGTGAGGGATGGAGTCGATGAGACACGCGAGGGTTTACCCAAATAGGGGTCCGTGACACTTGTAGAAAAATACTTTTGTACTGATTTAGAGAAACAATAATTAATTAATTAATAACAACGTAAACTTTGCCATGGAAGCATTGCTCAGTTGTCAGGTCTTTAAAAGCAAATAGTACTCGCTTCTTATTAGTGTGTTGTCTAATGCAGTGCTTTACAACCATTTAAATTTCACGGCACGCTTTCGGGTGCTCTGGAACTTCGCGGCACGCCGAACCAAATTTATCGAGACTGTGTAGAACATTTTACCACCCTGCTGCCAACAAAAAAATATGAAATTATCTTTTCTACACTGATGAATAAAAATATTACTAACATCTGCATTTTTCTAATCTTTTAGTCCGGATCACGAAATAATCAATCCTATGATAAAAATTCCAATTCTCCAGTGACAGAGCAATTTGGTTTCGGTTTCAAGTAGCGGAAACCGCCGAAGAAATCATACCATAAGAGAGATTTGGTTTGTGGAATAAAATAGTATCTTTCTCTTGCATAAAACTTAAAAAATTACCGTGGCACACCGAGTACTTTGTGGCGGCGCAGTAAGTGAACAACGGGTTCGCGAGATTTCAGATGTTCCAATAGGGGTCCACAGGTCGAAAAAAGATTGAATAACTCTGAGATATGGGATAAAGAAACTATGAAATGGACAAGCTCGACGCATCGTTTATACCTATAAGAGGATATTGACGCCGGAAAAAAATAATCTCCACGGCGGATCTATAATTAAGGAAAACATTCTTTCTCCATTCCAAAAAAATCAGCGCAGATCATAGGTTACAAGTTCTACTTTTTCAACGGCCAACTAGTTTTCCCCAAAACTCTTCATTTCTAAGAATTTAAAAAAAGTAAGAGAAGACTAAAACAAATGCTCTCGACTGTTAATGGTGATTAAGCTAACATTTTAAGCGATGAAGTGTTGTCGAACCAAAGCTATGATTAAAAAATCTGATGTGGCCAACACATGACTTTCTCAATATTTGGGGTATAGGTATTTAAATTATTATGAATAGCATTATAAGGCAAAATTATTATTTCGTGTCCTAAAAGAATACAGTCGTCCTTATTGCCGTAAATTATATTTTGAATATGTTTAGAGAATTCACCGCTACATAGTGATGGCGCTGTAAACTGGAAAAGGTTAAATATCTCCGAAATGGATGGTTCTACGAAACTTTGTTTCAAACAAAACTTGGAAGAAATATTATCCTCTACAACTTTGGTCCTCACGAAGATGACCAATTACGACATTTTTAAGGAGATATTTGACAGAAACCGAAAAAAACCAATTATTTTTTATAATTCCTAAACAATAACAGCCATGGAAATCTGTTTGAAATAAAAGATATAGGAAATTATATTTTATACATTTTTTGTAATGGTCACTGTATACAATAATGACGTATTATCGGAGATATTTCGCCAAAACCGAATCGGGTTTCGAATAAACCTCGACTTCCGTTAACCGTTATTGTCCAAAAACTAGTCAGTTCTTTGTGCTCACGCTAAAGTGTTATATATGAAATTAGGTGCTAATATGACAAGTACGTTTTGAGTTAGGGCGCCCACAGTCACATACATTCACACAGACATCATTCCGAAAATAATCTAAACGTGTTCTAGAGACCTCAAAACGTGTATTTCCGTTGAAATCTCGAAGTCGATTTTTTTCGTGATCACAATGCTTTCCCATTACTACGTATGGAGAAAGTAAAAAGATGTATAGAGAGTGAGAGATACAAACAGTTGAAGGGAGGAAAAGGTAGAGGAGTAGGAGGAGAGGGGGGAAAAGATGGTAGAGTTTGGAAGAGGGAGGAAAAGAAAGAGTTGAAGGGAAAGGAGGAAGAGACGGGGACAGAAAAGAAGGGAGAGAGAGCTAGGTGGTAAGATTAGTTGAATGACTGAGTGGCAGTTGGAGATGGTGTGGGTTGGGTTGATAAAAGGGGATCGGTAGATCATTGGTTGAAGCCGTGTAGCGAGTGGGTGGAAAAAGAGAAAGAGAGAGAGAGAGAAAGCGCGAGAGAAATCCGAGGGCGTGGAGGAGGATAAATGGGGATTCGAACGCGGCCGGCTGAATACATGGGATAGGGAGCGGGGGAGGTTTTGACGTGGGCGAATTCGCGTGGGCTCCGCTGTCCTTCACGCCCTTATCCCTCCACAGCAGGAGTTTCCAACGAGGTGCCAGCCGAGGGTTGTTCTCCTGTCCTCCTTAACAATTTTAGCTCTTCTGACTAATACATAATGCAGACACCAATGTAATAAGACTTCATGAATCTTGTAGAATTTACGTACGATGTATTTTAAATTTTGAGTCGGGTATTTTTTCTCCCGCCGCTTTAGCTTTAAAGTCGAATGCGCCCTTGCCCACATGAAGGTTGTGAAATCCCTGCTCTACAAGATTGAGGACAGCACTTTCGAAAGAGATGAAAACGCGCGCTGCGTGAAGTCTCTCTTTTTTCCCCCCTGAGACAAAAGAAATCTCTCGCGCGGTCCGACGGAGCATTTTTTTTTTTTTTCGTTTTTTCGAGTGTTCCCTTTCGTCGAAAGACGTACCGGATCCATTCTTTCCAGAGGATCTTCTAGTTCTGTCGAGAGAGAGAGAGGGGGAGAGTGAAAAGAGGGAACTTTTCATTTTTTCGCGCGAGGTTTTCTTTTTTCCGCGAAGATGGCGATGTTAATAAAACAAAATAAGTCATTTTCACGAGAAGTATGCCAATCCTCTCTCCCTCTACAGGCGGTAAAAAAATCATTTTTTATTATCCCGCAGAAAAAACGAACGTCGCAATTAGTTCGTCCGTCGAGGTGAAATGTTTTAATTGCAGGGAATTTAATTAATTCGGAAGATTTAAAAAAATATAATTCATCGGGGAAAGCTTTTGTGTTAAGGGGAAAGGGGGAGAGTCTTTTTGAAGGAAGATTCGTGCGTCAAAGGAACGTTTTCTTAGTGTTTAAAATCATTACAAAGCGGGTAATTAGTTTTAAGAGCTTGAAAAACGTCGCCTTTATATACTGCGACCGAGACGCTTTTCCGTCCTTTGTCGTTCCCAAGCGAAACGCGGCTGCTAGAGGACGGAGAAAATTCAATTTCGCCCGAAAAACGCGAGGGAATGAATTTATCGCGTCGTCAATCAATAGGATCTGAAAATTATACTGTATTTATAATGCGGCAGATATAATTAGACGGTGAAAACATTTTTGAGGCTAATGATGCAAGAATGCTGAAGATAAACTAATTTAAAAAATATGTTTCACCTAAACGGTAGCCTAAGATTTTGTTTTGATTTTGCGGTGACTTTGAAAGTTAGGCCGAGTGAATTCATCAACTCGTTCTGATGCCGCCCTCTTCGGAAAATTGCCTAAAATACTTACTCTAACATAATATCCATACTCAATTTTAGAACTGAAAAACAGAATTTATCAATCCTAACACAATCCTAGTGTCCCATTTTTACTTTCTCCATACGAAGTAATGGGAAAGTATTGTGATCACGAAAAGAATCGCCTTACAGATTTCAACGAAAATACACGTTTTGAGGTCCTAGAACACGTTTTCACTATTTTCTCGATATTGTCTGTGTGTATGTGATAGCAATGTTTCGAAAAACCGATAGTTTATTAGATATTTTGATCCCTAGAACACGTTTAGACTGTTTTCGGAGTGATGTCTGTGTAGATGTATGTGATTGTGGGCGCTCTAACTCAAAAAGTACTTGCATGAGGGATCCTCTACGCATCGTGCGTCGAATTTTGCGATTTGCCCAACCAAGCCCATCCAACATCTACCAGGCGATGACAAAGGTATCCGAAAACACGCAAGCGAACGAGGGCTTCAAATTTGGCGCCCATAAGAGCTCGCCGCCAAGGGAGCATGTTATACCTGCTAATGTGACCAGAGAAGAGGATAACTAATGCAATGAATGATTTGTAGGTTGATATAAAGGAATCATAAAATGATGAAAACATGGTTCAACTAATTTCGCTGCTACGTTGTAGATTGAGAAGTATCTAGAAGAAGAGTAAATGGAATATTCAGAGATGGATTAGGTTAATTTACGCGGTCGCTTTAGCCGTATCTATGGGTTAAGGTAGCCTGAGGATATTACGGCAAAATTGAACAAGAAAATGTATTTTGATATCCCAGTACATTTCTGTTTGAAACAAATTTTCGTAGAACCATCCATTTCGGAGATATTTTACTTATTCGTAAAATTTCAGTATACAGCGCCACCACCATGTAGCGGTGAATTTTGTAAATATATTCAAAATATAATTTACGGCAATAAGGACGACTGTATACTTTTACGATACGAAATAATAATTTTGCCTTATAATGCTAGTCATAAAAAGAATTTAAATATCTATATCCTAAATATGGAGAAAGTCATGTGTTGGCCACAAGATTTTTTATCGTGAGAGATAAAATAGTTCCAGCGATATTAACCGAGAAAGAAATTCCGAGAAAAAGCAAATATAAAAAAGATAAACATGTCATTAGGGTTGCAGGAAGGGAAAACATAAAACTGATTTCATGTGTTCCATAAAACGCTTTGAAATCTCTTTTTTTACTCTTTATAATTTTTGGGAAGGTCGCAAGCCCTTATTTTTAACACAAAAAATGTTCCCAAAAAAAAGCCGTTTAAAAAGTATTTTTTGACGTGAATATTAAGTAACTGTTTTTGTGTTTGTTCATCCTGACATATTTACCTACTTAAATAATATCTGAAGTAGCTTAAAATAAAATTGTAGGGGACATCATTGTATTGGACATACAGTAACGTGGACGTAAGATTATGTGGACTTAAATCTAGTGGACGCAAGGGTTGTGGGCATTATGGTAAGAACCATAAGGCACTGGAGATATTAGCTGTTGACAGCGAAGCAGCCAGGAGCGTTGCTACCGGGCATTTACCCTCTACCAAGATCGGATATAATCTTAACAGAAGCTTAGAGTATGCCAACGTAAGTACGAAATTAGGTGGATCGAAGGTGTCCAAATTATAATCACTACCTTTGTTCATTATCTTCTATCATTACACGAAGTTTCTTTAAGATAAATCAGTAAACAAGTGCATCACCAAAACTAAACCACCAATAGCTGTGGACTTATCATCTGTGAACAGTCTAGCTAGTTATCCTGTGAAAGCAAAAATACGTAACGTATGCATGAATAATGACTGACGCCACAAGATGCAAACTCGATTCGGAGGAACAAACAAAGAGACGACTCACCGGTCGATGGATATCGCCACGAGGGTGAACACCGACGCGCAGATCGAAAGCACCGCCACGAACTGGCTGACCTTGCAGTACAGCATGCCGAACGGCCAATCCGAGTTGAGCATGTAGGTGTAGTTGAAGGTGACGTTCAGCGTCGACACCATGGTGTCCGCCACCGACAGGTTGACTAGGAAGTAGTTGGTGACCGTCCTCATCCTCTTGTGGGCCAAGACGATCCAGATGACTATGACGTTACCACCCGTCGCCACGACAACCATGACGGCGAACAGCAGGGTCCATATTAGCTGTCGCCACCAAGGGAGGATGAACTGGTTTCCGCCGTCCATCCCTAGAAGGTCCATGTCGATGACTGTGGTGTTGTTGGCAGCCACGTGGAAACCACTCTTGTTCGAGCAGTCAACCGTCACGTTAGGAGCGTAAGTTGGACTCTCGTAAGTCAGGTTGATCGGCGGGTTGTCGAAGTCCTGTCCGAACGAAGCGGCCGCCATTGTTTCAGCGGCGAACCACGCGGTGGCTCCGAGCGGTTCTGAGAACATGGCGGAACGAGATCTTTATACCTATTCGGTTATATTTATTTTATTTTTTTTAAAATCTCGATTTCCTTCTTGACTATTGCAGGTGTTGTAGTTGTTGTCTGATTTGAGGAGGTCGAGCAGTGGAGGCGTCGGCAGCGGCACTCCCGTTTCGCGACCTGGAGAAAAAAGATGGGAGCAAATTAGGATTGAGTTTCGCCCGAACAGTTTAATGAAATGCACGTTAAAGAGGTCATCGCAAGGTTTACACTGGACACCTACTTTGCAATGGCTCAATTAATCATTTTCGGATTTTGCGAACACGCTTATACCTATTATACACACGGGAGCAAAGAAAAAAAATCGTTTCTTTTTCATAAAAAAACGTTTCCCATTTTCATAGAGTTCGTGAGAAAACCTAAGGGAATACTATATTATCATTCACCGCTATCAGCTGAACGGAAAATACCTCATAAAAACATGTTAGGACATGTCTAAAGCTCGTGATTATAAAAAATCCTCTTACCGAGAAAGACCCAAATATTGCATTGGGACACGATTATAAATGTTTCCCACCTGTGATAACTTACAATTGTCTATGCTAGAACAGATTATTCAGTTATTTAACTTCCTCTGACATTACAAGCGAACGGATACATGAAAATGTTTGAAAGAATTTTTCTATTTAAACCGTTAATAATGCAAGTTCTGTATTATTTACAAACAGGAGTGAAACATTTAATGTAGATTAAGAGAAATTGTTGAAATAAGGTGATAACCGTAGGAGGAAAATTAATCAAATACGTACTGTTACAGCGGTTAAAAAAATAACAATACATATATACGCATTTGATTTATGTTCGGAAAACGAAGAAATACAGGTATGGGAATAAAGTCCCTGCTAAATTCCCACTGAAGATCGTAAACTCTTCAAAACAAGCTGAAGTAACCATGAAAGTTTTTTTTGTAATCAAGCAGTTTTCATCCGAATCTTATTTTGCATATCGCGAGTCAAAATAAGCTGAGGTATTTCTCCGATTTTTGTATTTGAAAAATCAATACCAGACTTTGTTTTCCTTCCAATCCCACGCTGTTATTAATCCTGTTTTTGTGAAGAGAAAAGGCGTACATTTTCTGAATAACAAATTTTATTTAAAAGTTTTAATATATAGCATAAATGATAATATTTTTCTATTCGAACGTTTTCTAAATCAGGCTTTGGAGGAAAAACAAAAACGATTCAAACTCATCGATAAAAATTATCTCATTAATCATGCACGCTCTGCGCAGCAACACGAAAACAATTAAAACTGGATTCGATTCGAATGCGCGGAAAATCGGTAATTTATTCATAAAAAGGGGAAACAACATCACGTAATAGCTGGATTATTTTTCTGCCATTCGTAAAAATTCAAAATTAAACGCTGAAGATTCATATTTCAGAATTACAGTATGAATGTGGTGAAAGCTATTTATAAATTCGGTAACGCTGAACTCCGAAGAACACGTATTGCATCGTGGGCGTGCGACATTTTCACGTGGTGGGCCGCATTCATGCAGTAAGTATTAAGGTACAAATGCAATATGCGAACGAACGACAGGGAACGAATATTCGGCAGTTTTCTGTCATTCGGACAGTGCATTTGATCAGTCGTCTACACTAGAGCGAATGTTTGCGTTCGTTGATGTTTGAAGCTTTGAACAGTTTCTTGCTGAAGTTGCTGAGTTGTTTACTTAACCGTCCACACTGCGCACAATTTCCAAATTTTCTCTGATTATATCATAAATGTCGTTTAGTTAAATATATGCCTTAAATTGGAATGCTTAATAAAAAGGACAAATTTCGTTTCGTACGATTGATAGGTTCGAAAACGCTTTTTAAAAGGTCATTTTATTATAGAAAAGTTCACATTTCGAGTCGTTGAATATCTCTGGAAATTCATCAGGCATCAATTTAAATACTCCGATTACTTCAAGGCAGAGAGAACATACTTAGCGAAGTGTAAAATTTTTTCTTTATTTACGGTCTCAATCATAAGGTTAAAAAAAAACAAGAATGCAACTTTGAAAATCGATATTAATGACGACGTGTGAGGTGATTTTTCCTCAAAAATGTCGCTCTCCGAAATTGTCGTTTTTCGCTCCCATTTTCCGCTCATTCATCATAATAACCGTATAATTCTTTAATATCCATTCTAGTGAAATTCAACCTGAGCCTCTTGTTTCCTCCGCTCGGCACGGCGTGTTACACGTTTCCACGCGTACAATTTGTCTCACTGCCATCAGTCTTCAGAATTTCGCCAAGAACAAAACTTCGAACGCATGCTGCTAGAGTACAAAGATATTAATTTAGGTTAAAGGATTTACTTATTGTTTTAATATAAATTGCAACTTACAAGCAATTAAGCAAATCATTTCCAAACGGATTCTTGGATTTCATTGTAAATTTTAACTCTGAGGGCCAGTTTAATTTTTCAAAAGCAGTCGACGGGATTTTGCAACTGAGTTCACAAACGGATCTAAAGTTTTTTTCTGCTACCGGTTCTTGTAAACTAGCCCCGTCTCAACACTAGGCACCTCCTTCCGATTTAAGCTTCGACGTCTATCCAAAGAAAATAAAACAATCGGCGGAAAAATCGTAATCGACACGAGCACCGGAGACTGTTTGCGCGATTTTTCGTATTTTGCGCGTCATCCACAACGGGTGCCTCGAACAGGTTTCGAATAGCTTTATCCCAATTCTTCCCGACCCCATAAAAAAATAAAACAATAATCCGCCGCCGCAAAACCTGACGTATCCGCCGGTGAAGCGACTTTGAGCGACGGAACGCCAAAAAAAAAAAAAAAATCCATTAAAATATTTAAATCTAGTGGGCGGGATGCACACTTTTTTTTTTAAAAACCAAACCGCATTGCAGTCGGGGCAAAGAGACCTTCTCGCGAAGTTTCCTTCCATCTCTCTCTATCTCTCCGTGACATTCGGAGAGACGCGTATTTGTTCATGTCGCGAGATGAGAAAGACGCAGGAAACACACTTATCCGTCCAATTTTCGGAGGAAATTGCGTCTCGCAAGTTGGAACCGAAATAACTCCTCTTTCTCTTTTGCCCCCCACGAAAGATGGCGCTGCGGACGCATCTCTCCCGGGAGGAGTCGTTGCCCGCGGGGACGGAGTCCAACAATGGCGCGCGAGCGCTGGGAAACAAGGCAACAATAAAAAAACTCTCTCGGAGCCTGAAAGAAAGAGAGAGAGAAAGGCGGATGGGGAAAGGTAGTGCAAGTTATACGTGATTGAAGAGAAAGGTGTGAGATAGAGGGATATGGTAAGGGAGTAGGATAGGGGTCAAAACACCCGCAAGGACCGAACCCAGGTGGTCTCACCTCTCCCGACACACTTGTCTCCCTTTTGTTTATTTTGGTTCTGACGAAATGGCGATGGAGGTTGGGTTGGTCGGAACGAAGGGAATGGGATTGCCCTGCTTCGCATGGGACGTCTTTGCTTTTTTCTTTTTAAATGGCGGCGGCAGAAGTGGCAAATTTCATTCGGTTTGGTTCGGTTATGTTCTCTCGTTTAATTCCATCGGCGGAGCGGTTTTCGGAATTTCAGGTGCTAATTGAATCTGAGTCGAGGAGTGAGGGGGGAGGGGAAGAGAGGAAGGGGGGAGGAAGAGTGTGCATAATTCCCCGCGAATTAGGATTGCTACTCAATAGCGGCAGAAGAAGGCGTGGGGATTTTGCGTGTGTTCCCGTGCGTCACCGTAATGCTAAAAAAAAGGTTCCTGGGTGTTTTTTTATCGGTTGCCGTGGTAAAGGTGGCTTCACACTCGAAATACCTTGTATTTGAAAAAGAAGAACAATGTATTCAAAAACCAATTATTCTGCGATGGAGTATTTGGATGTTTAAGCAAATTACTTTTAGACAAGCCTGAGATATTTTATTTTCGTCATTTATTCGCGCAGATACAAAATAGGTGGGCAACTGAATATTTTTTTTGTACTCAACTCGAATTCGTCGTTGTTAGTACAGAACAGTGTTTCCCAAAGCGTGGTACGCGAAAGGATTTCAAGGGGTACGCTGCAGAAAAGAAATTATTGAAAATTGTTCCAGAGTTCTATCTGCTATCAGATGAACTCTGATATTAAGAAAATCTAACAAATTCATTTATTATGAATGATGGTTGGAGACAAAGCGAGCCATGTGATTGATAGTGTTCCCATATAAAATAACACTGTTCATCGTAGAATCACAGATATGGCCGAAAACGTAAAGCAGCGATTATTGTTACGAGTACAAAGGAGTCGCTACTATGCACTTCAAGCTCTTGAATCCACCGATATTGTGAATTTCGCTAATTTCTTGTTTTTTTTTGTCAGATACGAGCTGAATGGGGAAGTCCTTGATGACCTTCTGTTCTGCCAACCTTTGCCAACACGTACAACTGGGGATGCTACTTTCAAAGTTTTTGATAATTGTTTCAAAGACAGCCACTTGGATTGGGGTCGACGTGTTGAGATAAGCATAGATATCGCCAGAGCCATGACCGATGTCAAAAGGAGTTGTTGCACGTATTCAAGCCGTTTCATCGGAAGCAAAATCGACTCATCGCTGTATACACAGGGAGGCACTATCCACCCAGGGCATACCTGCAGATCTAAAGTAAGTAATTAACGAAGCCGTTAAAATTATCAATTTTGTGAAAGGTCGGCCACTGAATGCCAGGATTTTTGCTCAGATTTGTGAAGAGATGGGCAGTGAAATGTCCTTTCTCGCCTGTTTGAGCTGCGAGAAGATCTTCAAGTTTCAATGACTTGAAATGGCAATGAAAATCTGCATACATTGCAGATATATTTGCCCATTTGAACAGCCTAAATCTGTCCTAGCAAGGAAAGGCCATATCCATATTCCATGTTCATGACAAAGTGAGCGCGATGTTCGAAAAACTGGAGCTGTGGGGTAAACGCCTTTAGTCGTGGCAAATTGGATCCCTTTCCATCCCTTCATAACTTCATGGTCATGTCAAATGAATACCTTGATGCTGATGTGCTACAAACTATGTAGGAGCACTTGGAAAGCTTTAAGGTAAGTTTTTGTACGTACTTCCCTGAACAGGGCGTCAGCTTTGAGTGAATAAGAAACCCTTTTCTCGTCAATGTCCAAACAATGCCAAATTACCTCTCAGCTTCAGAAGAAGAACAGCTCCTGGAGCTCGCTTCAGATGGCTTCCTGAGAACTAAGTTTGAACAAAAGACACTGATGTCAATTTTGTTGAGCGTTCATTCCGAGTACCCTGCCCTATCCCACATCATACATGTGAGAGTTGGGATTCTCAGCGCTGGTTGGCATTAAATAAAAAAACGAAATAGTCTTATCAACTTGGAGCCGCATCTCCGTCTTAAGCTCATCAATATCGAGCCGGATATCTCTTCCCTACTATCTGGTCACATGCAGTTCCACTTCTCGCTTTGAACAACTCGATTATTTCCAGGTACTTGTATGAATTTCAATTTAACGATTATTACTTTAAATTTAACTGACAATACTGAAAACGCTCATAGGGTTCTGTAATTTTTTCTTTAGCTTTCCTCATAGCTTGTTTTAGTTCCTACCCAAAGCCTAATCAAAATGTGGTTCGACGAGTTAACTGCGTCTTACATAATTGGGAGAAGGGGCACGCCGATAAGGCCGAGGTCTCGAAAGGGGTACGCGAATATTTCAAGTTTGAGAAACACTGGTATAGAGGAAATGATTTATATGGCTATTGTTTAACGAGACATGATTTATCTTATGTTATCCAGCTAAACGCGTATGAATTTCAAATTCTGCTAAGTTTATTTAACTTTCGAAATATAAATCATTCACCGTGGCTTATAAAGTAGTCGAAAGCGTTCTGCAAATCACTTGGGGCGTGGAATTATTTTAGTAATAGATGTGTTTTCGACATACGGGGCCTTCAGGATGCGATCATGTTATTATTAGCAATTTAAATATAATGTTCCAAAGATATTTGAAATTATGGTGTTTTTATATCCAGGGAACAGGGTTGTAAAGGGCAAAACAAGTAGTTTCTAAGGGAATAATTTGTTTCTATGGTTACTTGGCACTATAGTCGATCTCCGTTCAGCAGTTTCGCATAAAAAAAAGGATGGAATTCCGAGCATGTCTAAATTGTTTGGAGAAATTTCTCACAACTCGCGGTTGTTGACTGAACTACCAGAGTAACATTAATCGAAATTCTCGCGGTGAAACGTAATAATCCACGGAAACCGCTTAATTATCCTCCTTCATATGGATATGGGACTATATTCCGCAACCTGAACATCTGCTAATGTTGAGAATGATAACTGACGTCAAGAGAACGCTCGAGTGTTTATATCGGG
Source organism: Uropetala carovei (assembly GCA_036926305.1). Taxonomy (NCBI): domain Eukaryota; kingdom Metazoa; phylum Arthropoda; class Insecta; order Odonata; family Petaluridae; genus Uropetala; species Uropetala carovei. Next base: position 7,567,867 of record JAXCHB010000033.1, on the reverse strand, counting down.
ACATCAAACCAATATCAGTCTCAACAGATCAAAATAAAAATAAACTAGATAGGTCGTTTCAACTCCGTACGTTCGCGTTTATCGTCATTTCATCTCCGCAAGTACGCGTTTATCGATTTCATCCATACTTGTATTTTAAGGAGGCTCTTCTATGCTTTAATTCTTCCAATTTTTAAGTCTGCAAACTTCAAACTTGTCGAGCGAAGAGAGTGTTTCGGGAGTTGTAAAACACTTGTGTTTGTATCTCTCCCGACCCCGTTCTTACTCCTCTTCGCTTGCGTGCTTGTAAAGCTCTTAGAATCTTGAGGAACAAACCTAAAAGCTCTTCCTCTCCACCAAGAAAACGTTTTCCTCCAAATCTCTGAATAGGCAAAGTCTTGGGAGGCTAATGGAGGTGTCGGGAGGTATGGAAGGGAGAGAAAGGAGGGGTGAGAGAGAGAGAGAGGACGGAGGGAGTAACACGAAGGCTTTGAGGACCGGATGAACGAAACAAGTAACAAACTCGCGGGCTAAGGATGTCAGAGAGATATTTTCGACACACACACACATATATATATATATATCAAGGACACGAACCACTTCCTCCATCGCCTAAAATCACTTCCCTCCCCCCTCCCGCCAAACACCATCATGGTCACCATAGATGTGTGTTCCCTCTACACGAACATTCCACACCCAGAAGGACTTGCCATTCTTCGAACCTCTCTTGACAAGAGGTCAGAGGAGAAGAAACCATCTACAGCCTTCCTCACTACGCTGGCAGAGATGGTTCTCACCAAAAATAATTTTGCGTTTGGAGGGCGCCCACCCCATTCTCACATCCTCACCTACCGCTCTTACACTCTTCCCCAAGCCTCCCATCATATCATTCCGTCGACATAGGAATCTCAGCGACTTGTTGTGGCGCAAAGAACTCCCTACAGGTCCAACACCACCCCCCGCAGGGTATATAAATATAAATATATATATATATAATCACGGACCTGTCAACGGACAGACTACCTATGATGATGATATATAAACAATAGTGTCTTACCTTGCCGAGTTTATATGATCTCTGTTTTTTTATTCTATTTATTTGAATTTTATTTATTGACTTGTTCTAAAGCCCACTGTAAATTGGCATTTTCTGCTGTATGTGGACTAATCTTGAATAAATAAAAAAAAAAATATATATATATACCTAGGTATATACAGGAAACGGAGAGAGCGTTAGGGGAAGGATACATTCGGAGAAAGGGAAAGAGGGAGAGAAAGAGGAGTTGCAGGCGTCGGAAGGTATGTTTAGGAAAAGGATACTGCGTAAATTGCCGAATGTAAATGCCCCCCTGTCTTTGTTGTGGGAACGAGGGGCGCTGGGAAATTGGGAAAGGGTTATTTTGGTGGGGGGAGAGGAAGGAGACACGGCTGGAGTGTCGTAATTGGGGTTTTCGAAGGAGTTCGGAGGGCGTGTGTGCGAGGGGGGAGGGAAAGGATAGGAGGGGTGGGGAGGGGAGGAGCGGAAAGAGGAAATAGAGTGAGGAGATTGAAATGCGAAGGAAAGGTATAAAGAGAAAAAAGCCGGATTTAGTGAGGAGAATGGGAAACAATCCCGAGAGCCGCACCCGCATACTCTTTATCAATTTTTTATCCTCAATTTTCGGTTCGCGAGCCGAAAAATAAATAAAAAATAAACCTTTGCTCCTTCAAATCCTTTCTCTCCCTCCCTTCCTGTCTCCTCCGCGCAAAATACTAATCCGCGTGCCGCCGTTGGATCTATTTTTTTTCTCTCTCTCTCTCCCAAAATCGCAAAATTCTATATTAAATCGGATGATTTCGGGTTAGAGAGAAAATAAAAAGTTTCGCGTCAGGGATCCGATATTTTGTCACTAATACTCTGCGTCGTTTTTGGTTTATACTTTCGCCGCTTCGCTGCATTCGATTATTCGGAAGAATTGATGTTTAAAAAATAATATCATTTATCCCGTGAGAAGATTCCTTTCTGTGGCAACGAAACGTAACAGAGTTGAATTTCGATTTAAGCTTAAAGCGCGGCGATGCTGACGGTAAAGCGCATTTCCATCATTTTAAAGAGAGCAACCTGAACATGATCGCGTCGATTCTGCAGGACATAATTCGTTTAAGCCACGTGCTGATATAAGCTTCAAGTAATACATCGCATTGTATTCGATGCCTATGAAAGTAAAACTCATTCCAAGTAAATTTATTTACAGGTTATATTTTGAAACGCTATTTCTGATTGAATGCCAACGTCCTATGCTGAATTGGAATCTCATGATTCACGTTCATAATGTACGTAAACAAAAATTAATTTAGATTGATTTACTTCTTTAACCTGTGAACATATTTTTACACTAGAGCGTCTATAAATAAAACAGCTTCATTGAAATTACGGAATGCATTCATGTTGTAAGTTTAACTATTATTTTAACTGTAGATAAAAATATAGAATGTCTTCAGCACCCCCAGCGGCTCTCCAATGTAGGTAAGTGTCCACTGGGCTTCATATATATATATATATATATATATATATATATATTACTGGATGAAAAATATTAACAGAACTAGTTGAACTCCAATGGAAGCTGTAGGAGGCGACCCACAAGAAAGTTGTGACGACTAACAAAATCGTCAAAAAGCTCGAAATGTCGGCATTTGCCTTTTATGTAAACATTTTGTGAGAATTCGCTGCGGATTTCTCGCATGTACTGAGTTCGTAGTCCCCTTGTAACAGATTCTAAAATTCACATAAAATGTGCTACGCTCAGATAGGGAAAAGAGGGACGGAGGAGCCCATGACACCATGACGTAGACGAATTTGATTATTTTATGGCCGTGATGAACTGAGGCACATCAAACTGTTAGCGAATACGCTTCGCCGTTTTATATGGAGATGGAATCAAATTCCTGGTTAATTAAAGTCACAAATTAAGTTTTTTAAAACCCATAAACGAGATTTTTACTGGGGGAACCACAAATCCCGCAGCAGTGAAAGTACGAGGGATAAATCAGTCAGCCAAGCCTATTTTTCTCTTTAGGAGAGAAATGAAAATGATAAGTTAATTTTGACGATGTTGGAAAGAACAACAACTTTCAGTTCCCATGCTTCCAACGGTTATGCGCATAAAACGTTCCTATTAATTGGATTATGTCTCTGGTCCGCTTCTTTACCATAGAAACAAAATGCTTGAAGTTGTACGAACAAGTACCTTGTGTTACACTAAAAACGTATGTGTTAACCAAATCTAAAGATGTTGAGTTCAATACTCCGTAATTACGAGTAACGTGCGGCGAAACTGTGCAACGACCGTTCAAGTCTGTCTTCATAATTATCGGAAAATTTTAAGCTGTCAGCATATTTCTTGTCATTAATGCTCTTTAATCACCAGGTTAAAAATTCCTACAACTTATATATCACGTATTGGAAGATTAATTAAATTAATTTTTCCTAAGGTTCTTAATAATATAAAAATATTTATTCGGTTTCTAATGCACAACATCGTTGCATTAATGAAGCGTTTTTTATTTCCATAGATACTGTGCATTCATACAGCAGTTTTCGATAGCAGTTTGTTGTGCCAAAAATTTAAACTAGGACGCAGGTTTGTATATTCACTTTATTTCCCCTTCAAGCACAGCCTTATCACATTACACTACATGACTATGATTATTCCTAAAATACATAATTACATATTTTATGAATTCTAAACGTGTGTGTGTTAATGCCATTTTGAAATATTTTGCACAATGATACGTGCGTGGCCTTTTCAATGGCATCACGTATTACTGAAATGCTATCTCCATCTTTTGAGAATCACTGAAAACCATTTAAAGCGCTTTATAAATTTGCAAGCTGCATGAAAATAATTTAAGCGTTCGTAATACTCTGCTGATACAAATAAACTTATAAATCTTTCGTTTATCCTTCGGAAAAGGGCCATTTAATAGCTAAATCGACGCTTCTCGTTCTCGGGATCTATCGAAAGCAGAAGACTTCGGCTTTGAATACATCAAGGTGAACACATCGTAAACTCTCGAGGAAAAGTAGATGGGAGCGAAGATAAAACAAGGAATTTAACGATGCCGATATATCCCAGGAACGTTCGTTCCGAGTGGGCAATATTTCAGATAGGTAAAGATACACGTGTAAGGCGAAATGAAACGACATCGCTTAGGAAAGTTTACTCTAAAAGTCGATACCGGAGAGGACAGTCGATTCTCGCCCCGTTATTCTCATTGACTTATAGAAGTGTTTGTTTGCATAAGAACAATTGGAGATTCTGTCTTTAACCGTTTCTCTTCCCCTCTCTTCCTCTTTAGATCTCTGCGAAGAGAAGTCAGCGTAGCCGCGGGAGGTGAAGGCATCTCTTTTTGGACCGCGGCCAAAGAAATCTTTCAGCTGTCCCTCCTCTCAAAGTTTATACGCCCAGAAATGGGGCGGGAGGGCGAGGAATCAACTACAAGAAAGGATGAACATAAAAGAAACTCCGAGCTGAAATTTTAAGAGGTTTATCTCTTCTCCATGGCGAAAATCGGCACAAATAAAAAAATATGAGACGCAAATATTCCGAAAAAGAAAAACAATAGCCAGGAAGAAAAAGCACTGAAGAACGAAAAATAATATACGATCTATCGAAAGATATCCTTTTTTCAGATAGTATATCGATCCGATTGGAAAGTTTATTTCCTTTGAAGAAAAGCTTTTAAGGGCTCTTGAAGTGAGAGTGAGAGGAAATTATCCTAAGGGACGATGTTAGTGGGAACAAATATTCAAAAAAATTTATTTGTTTATTTTTTCAAAAAAGAGAAGGAAGTTTTTTTTTAATTCGAGAACTCTTCACTTCTCCCCTGTATATTACAATGGAATGAGAAAAAAAGATTTTTTTCTGTCTCGAGTGCTCGATTAAGTAAATAAAATTTCCTCAAGCTTGTGCATTATGAAGTTTTCAATTTAATTCCCAACAATAAGATCGAATAATTTGGAGAGTATTTATTTTTCCACTTAGCTTTCGAAAATTCTCGTAGGAAAAATATATCATGAATTGTAAAGCAACTTTTGTCATGCGACTGGAATTTCTTATGAATGCGCAAGGAGAGTGATTCTAATATGATTTTTTGTAGGCATGCATTTCTGCAGAATGTAGTACACTATTGAATTTAGCAGGAATTCTACGCGTACGTTTCTCTGTACATCCTCTTTATTCTGGCATATTTTTGTCTTTTCACGAAAATTAAACAAATATATTGCATTTATGAGATGTTGATTCATCCTTGATATTATCTACAGAATAAAGCAAAAGTCGAAAATATGGAGGTTATAAAACGTAGCGAAACTAATCCTAAAAAAAGATGCATTATATCATAAAAAGTTAACTACAACTATGGGAGGTAGTCGCAAAACTCTTACTTGGGAACTTAAGCTTTCTAAAGTCAACCTGGATGATATTTTATTTGCATGAGGACATGCTAAAATTTTTAAATCTTCAAATAAATCAGAGTAAAAATTATAAATAACGACACATCAAAGACGAACCTCGTGAAAATCGCAAAAATGTCCGAGGAATTTTTCAACGGTAAAAACAAAAAAGCTAACGGAATTGAATAGCAGTAAATGAGTAACTTCTTTTTATACCGACGAACATCTATCATAGAAAAAGGAAAGTGAAAAAATTTCAAGTATGGAATGCGTCTTGAATGAATAGATGAAGTGAGGACAAAACCGTTATCCAAACGGTAGTTTTACCGAAGGTGACTTTCTACCATCAGCCCCGCACGGAGAGGAAACATTTGCCTAAAGCCATTATGATACAATTTCCCATAACGACGTCAATGTGAAATGGACCAATGGAATAAATGAGTTTTCCAAATAGACGGCAAAATGATGGGTCGGCACAAGGCACTAACAGGATTCCGCGTGATGCGAAGAAGCTGAAATGAAGAATTTGTCTGAGGGAATAATTGCATCTGCATATTGTCAAGAGGGAGAGAGACACAGAGAGAGAGAGAGAGACAGAGAGACAGACAGTAAAGCCAACACAAAGAAGATCAAACAGTTTTGTAAGAGAGAATTGGAGAAGTAGCATGCGGGATGTGGATCGCATTATGAGCGTGGGATTCATAAATAGGCTGTCAAAGGAGAATGGTAAAGGATTACAATGAAGAGATTTGCGTAAATAATAAACAAACAAGTAGATTTAATGATTTTTGTCATACATCGTACGTATTAGGAGCGTTTCTCTCTCTCTCAGGGGAATCGAAATTTCGATTATCGTCGGAGCGTTATGATTCATATTTTCCGTGTACCTATCCGTATTTTTTTCTAAATAGATAATTTGACGAAATCATATCGTAGGCCGAGGCAGCTGAAATGTGAAATTTTATCTCTGGTAACGTGATAGCCCTGATATAGCGATATGACATTCTAACCTCGTGTTTCAACGAAACTGAAAATTGGAAGTCTTGACTGAGTGTCTCATTATTAACATGAATGTCATCAATGCATCTCAGTTATACGGCTTTAAAAACGAAAGCGTTCATATCGTAAAGATATGCAACATACAATTTTTCCGCGATTTGCTCCAAAATTAGGTATCTCATTTAAAAATGTATGCGACTAATTATACGCACATTATTTTGTTCTACCACTTCTAAGAATAAGCAGGCTAAATATTTTAAAGTTAAAAGGAAAATTTTATGTTTCGTTTTTGATTTGGCGATTGCTATGCGAAACTCAATCATCAGGGGAGTACTCATTAACATTATCTGTTTAGGGAGAAATATGTTGGAAAATTATAAATAAAATTAATCATAAAGCTTCAATAATATGTCTTAATCAACGGGAAAAAGTCTTCTTTGTCTCGAGGCTAATCAGGCATTTGTAGGATTTTATTATGCACAGGGTTTGGACAAGGTCACTGCTGATTTTCGAAAATTCATATTTCCTGGAATGCTAAAGATATTGCCATAAGGTTAGACAGTAAATAAAGTTCGACTAACTAATATTTTAAAAAGAAAACGTGAAGGGTATAAGGTAGGCATTCACACGGAGCCATCGTGAATCTATTCCTACGTGCAAAATCCAAAATCGAATCCGGATTGCCTACGTGGAATCCCTTAACGTCAAATAAAAAAACCCTCAGTATCACGAAAGGAAACCAAACTTTTTTCAAGCTTGAGTTACAAGGTCTATTAAAAAAAAACTCAAGGGTTTGTAAAATTCATCAATTTTTAAATTCGTCCGTCACAGAGATAAAGTCTATTTGAACGGGACGAGTGGATTATAAAAAGGACGAATTGATTTTTGCAAATGGACTACGAAGAGAGGGAGAGAGAGATAAAAAGGGAAAGGGAGAAAGAGAAAGGGATAGAGGCCTACCGCATCGGACGCGATTCCTGTCAGCTCGCCAAAGCATTCAATCGTTCAGATTTAGACGCTTTAACGGCGTCGTAAACAGCACGCTATCGGACGGTTAACGATCGCATTTTACACGATCATGACGCGTTATGCTCGCTCGCTCCAACGGATCTATTTCGGGAGGTATTTTCGAAAGGAAGACATATTTAGGTATGAAAAAATGAATCGGAGAGCGAGAGTAAAGGTATCGCTTTCCGCCTCGGAAGAGAAATGATACGTCAGGTTGAACTCAATTTGCAAATTGATCGAGACGGCAAAAATAAAATAAAAATCAAGGTTAGAAGACGGAGTTTAAGTGCCCCGCGACACGATACTCTCGTAAATCGAATTCGTCGCGAAAAGATGAGAGAGAGAGATATGTTTTTAACGACGCCTCACGCTCCAGGATGGCTATATATATATCGACGGAAGGCAAGTGACAGACGAATTTACGGCTCGGAAGGTAATTTCAGCCACGAAAGGAAGACGGTTCGCTTCAAAATTCTCCGTGACCGGACGATTGATTCTTCGCGTGGATGGGATGCGGGGAGAGAGAGAGAGAGAGGAAGAGATGGAGAGCCTTCTATCGATTGCAAGCAAAGCACGGCGGAATGTAGTTTACGGCGTGTGTCTGCATACCACATGCGTCATCTACTTTATGGTGAAAGTAGGTTGCGAAGAAATTTTTTAAATAAAGAGATAGAAAAAATATCGTCACGTTGCAACACCACCTTAAACTTCTTAAAAAAAACTTCGTAATTTTTTTCGTGATGCTACACGAACATATCGCGCATCGATATTCCTAATGAGATGGTAATCGGTCTTCCTTGGTAAATTCCAACGATTGATTCTAGTTTCATAGAACGCTTTAGAAGCAGGTTGCCTACTGCGTTTAATTTGGCTTGAATAAAAAATCGACCGGAGTGTAATTTATTAGGAGAGAATAAAACGAATGAAAATATAGATAAATAACAAGGAATAGGAATTGGAGATATCAAACAAAAGAGTTTGGAACTATTAAGAGATGTTGAGCTGAAAATGAATATTATCGAAATTATCGTTCCGATCATTCACGAAAATCATAACGTAACCATGCATACCTTACGAGTACTTTTCCAACTTCCGTCAGATTCCTGACTGATCAATTCAGTTTATGCGCTTATTTGGGTCGAAAAACGTTTCTGCTCCGATAGTTTGTACTATTAAATCCTTCTCTTTTTAAAAAAATAATCTATAAACTAAAACTACATACAGCTTTAATAGGTAAAATTGTTTTTCACATGCAATGTATAGCCAAATTACTTACTTTTAATGAATTATTTGCCAAAACTATGCGTGAATGTATTTTTCTACGCCCATAAAAAATGTTTAGGGGATAAAAAAGTCGTGCACATGTGATTGAGCAAGAACAATTTTAAATACTTCTCAGTTCACTGACGTGGCTGAACCTAATTGGGGGGCCTGAATTCGGTTATGATAAAGTACCATGACGTCACGCGGTCTTATGATCAACTAGGCGTTTCGTGCGTTCCTGATTTTGATATCCTTTCCCTCGGCAAAATGAGTTATCCCCCACGGAAATGGAAACTTGGGATGATTAGTTTCCTAATCATGGTGGAATCTACTTAGGCGCAAACTCTGAGACTTGGTTCTATCAATGGCTTACTCGAGACGGAGATGAATTCCCAGGTTACGATACGACTCGTTCAACATGGAGTGTAGGTAAAATTTAGACAGGTCACTCGAAAAGGACTTTCCTTTCCTATGAGAAGACAGGTTACTTATTACATTACGAAGAAATATCATTGAGATATATGGCTTATAAATTAACGCAAAGGTTTCTCTCGAAAACTGTTTGTTCATAATAAGTACCTATTACAATTTCTAAAACACTTATTTAAATGCGGTTTAGGATTTCGGAAGATTGTAATACTATTTTCGTGAAACTCTTTAAAGGTAAATTCATCGTCACTACGGACGTATTCTATAATATTAAAATCGAATGGTATAACCCATTCATATCGCATAAGATTTGTCTTTAATAAAATTGGAGACACCATTTTGGAAACCTCTTTCATTAATTTAGCAAAACTTTGTAGTGGCCTAAAAAAGAAATTATTTTTCTTAGAACCAAACTTTTAAAATTCATCGAAAAAAATCCAGAAATGAACGGCGGAAAATTAACAGAAAATCATGGAAAATCTCAATTAAATTAGCAAGCATATCCTCTTAAATTCATCGACGATTAATCCAGATAGACTGCGAGTGACCATCAAATCAAAGCGAAATGTCACCTTTAAAATTTAATTCTCTGTCCAAGATCGCTGAAAAACCTTGAGCTTTAATTGGAGCAGGAGGTACCCCATTTGACGAAGATTTCTATTTCTTCACGTAAAAAAAGTCGATTTCACCGCAGAAGAATGGAAAGTATAAGGTTTTTTTCTCATCAGATCATTTATCTTGCGCCTATTCCCATTTCGCCGCGGCTGTTATTCGCTTTTACAGACTCGTTACTTTCCGTAGGAATTTCTGAAAACGATTCAGATGCCATCTGTCTGTTTCTAGCTTTATAACCTCTCCATTTATTTAGGGATTGAATGTGGTACGAGATAAAAATATCTCACGCGATCAAATAGACAATGGGAAATGAAAACTGGATATGGAAATATGAGTAGTACGAAGCGGGTTTATTATTGAAAATAATCAGCGTGTACACTCTATGGCAGTGATTCTCAACCGAAAATCTGTCGCGGACCGGTGAATTTTATAAACATTCCACCAAGGACCGGTAAAATTTAGCAAACTACTTTTAATTAACACATATTTTCTTCAATGAAACTAGAAAACCTAGAAAACTTAAGGATTAAAGGCTTTAATTAAAATTATATTTTGAAACAAAATAGTAGTTATTTCAGGTAATTATACGCGAAGTAAATTTTATACTTATGCATTTTAGTAAAGTTTAATTCGATGGAATTCATCGTCATGTCAGCCTTATATGCGATATTAACTGTACTTAAATATTCCAACCTCAACATTATAAAATATGGTCAATAAAAAAAGAAAAGCTGCCGTATCTCTTTTAAAAATTTGGAGTAAACAATATTGTTCTGTGAAACTGACCGCGTGACGACACTCCGAGTGTTTGGGGCCCCGGGCCCCAAAACGGCATTTTCCTGGGGGAAGAAAAATGAGAGCAGTGGGGAGAAGTTTCAGGGTGCAAAGGGGTGACAGAAAAGCGGTGGGTAGAACTGGGAGGAAACCCAAATCGAGGTCTGAGAAAAGGAAATGGGAAAGGGAGAAAGAAAACTCCACCCGTAGGTATACAGTACCGGTTGCCGGTCTGCCTTTGCACCCGCATATCGCGATAGGAAAACCTTAAGTCCGTTCCCAATACCGGGCCTCGGAAATACCATTTAACCATTCATAGTATGCGCGGTTACTGCACTCTTAAACATTTATCTGCAGCCACAATTTAACAGATTTTCGCCCTGTATCAAGTATAAAACTGTTTTTAGAGGACGGGGACCTAAGATTAATAACGGTATAAAACATTTTAAAATTTTTCTAAACTTTCCAACAAAGTTTCGCGGACCGGCAAATAATCGGTCGCGGACCGGTACTATATATATATATATATATACCAGCTGGTACAACTTATACGCATTGGTTCCATCATGAGTTCTCAATTTCCAATACGTTTGTGAAAGGCTGCAGTCTCTTAAGCAATGAGCTAGCGCGTGAATCTCTGAAAAAAAGATAATGGATAATTTGCCTTATCAGGATATAGAAAAGTTTTATTGTCTTTTGCGACGAAAAAATTAAGATCGAAATTATAACGTCTTATATAAGTCAAGGTGTACACTGTTTTCCACAGTGACGGTACGGATTTATTAAAACGATAAAAAAGGAGGTTGCATACTATATACGTAAAGTTAGGGTAAATTTGCGGTAAAATATTCCAAATTAATTTATAAATATTTTGCCTCCTTATTTTTTCTCGGGCGATTTATTAAAAAAACACTATTTTTAATTTCTTAAAAACGTAGTTTGAACACCCACATCTATACGATTAGAATAACTGTTTTCCGGTATTTTTATGCTATTCTTGAAAATAAAGCTAATTTAAGGACACGGTTTGGTTTTGGAGTTCACATCCAAACAGCGTTAGCACAAAATGAAGCATTCGCCAAGAAAGAAAAAATAAAGGAAATGTTTTGTGCAATAATGTGTCCGAATTGAACAGACCTATTCCATTACCGTTCTTTCTATAACTACAAAGAAGAATAGAAATCCAAAGGAAACCACACTTAAACTTGAGGTCTTCGAAGTGTGACTGGTTTTTCTAAATGAAGATAAAAGTGAAATATACGACAGAACATGGAGTGATATATCTCTTACTTGATTTGACGAATGGAATTCAAACATATTTAAGCTGATATAATCTCCAAAACTCTATTTTTTCATTGGTACATAAACTTTGAGCAACGCTGCGTGCGACAATGAAGTTTTTTTGCAACATTGCTATTACTTTCTTTTTTTTTACTCTTCTGCGCTTATTACCTTCCTTGATTTAGCCAATCCGGCATTTTATCGGAACGATCCTTGCAATTGGAGCTCGCGTTAATTCCATCGGTTACCGCCGGCATTTATTCCCCCTATCTTTTCTCCGAAACCATTGTCCGATTATCTCAACGCAGTCGACGATTTCATCCTCTGCCGTGTATTACATTCTTTCCCGTCATTCTTCAACCGATAGTGCTGCCGCCATTGAGTGGGATATAAAGGTCTCCCGTTTCGCGCAGAATTCCCGTGCGACCCCTTTCGCCACTTAACCGCATTCCTCTATCTCCCTGGAGGCCATATTTCTGCCAGTGTTCCTCCGAACCCTTTCCCTGCATCCCCCTTCCCCTATCTTTCTCCTTCGCTCCGTATGTCCTAAGGTCGCTGGTTCAAATCCCGCCTAGGATATGGATGTTTGCGTTCGTCAGAGTTATACGTTAGATTGGACATGACTGTGTAAATATAGCTCTTAATAAAGACGGATTATCGTTATTATTGTTATATCCCACATCTTCCTTACCCTGGCATTCACCTACCTCCCATCTTTAGTAGTTCTATTGTAGCCATCTTCTTCCGTTAATTCTCTCTCCCTTTCTCCATCTCCATTCGACACCAGCTTCCTTCTTCCCTTCCTGCTTTTATCCGTACTTTCTTCCTTTCTCTATACCCTACTCTTCTACTATTTCCCCTTCTTTTGTCCCTCATAAATCTTCTTCCCTTCCTTCATTCTCTTCCATTCCATCTTTTAATCTCACTCACCCTTCTTCCTTTTAACCTTTTCTCCTCCTCACCTCCCCCTCTCCCCTTTTGCTCTCCATTTCCTCCTATCTCCCTCTTCCTCTTTAGGGTTAAATGTAAGAAGGGACTATATATAATACGTATAAAGTCGTTTGTCTGTCTGTCTGTCTCCTCCACCTCCGACCTCTCTCTTTCCCTCCCGTCTCTATCCTCCTCCCTCCCATTCTCCTCCGTTCTTCCTGTAATTTTCTCAATTCGCTTCCTATCATTCTTCCTCGCACTATCTCCATCAAATAAGAAATTATCCGTAGAGCGGTACGCTTTTTTCTCCTTTCGCACAATGGTCTCTTCCGGCTTACTCTTCTTCTTCTTCTCCTGAATTTTTTATCCCTTCAAACTCCTCAAACAGAACCATTCTGGATGCGGGCGTATTGGGGACACGTTGAAGTTTTATATTATTAACTTCTAGAGAGACATTTTTCGGTCATTTATCATTTAATTAAATATACACTAAAAATCAAGATATCAAAGCAAGATGTTTTTGTTTTATTAGGCACTAGCAAACATAAAAAACACAATTAACATAATTCTATAACCTATCGTACGTTGAAAGTTTTAACTTTCCATTAATAAACTTTGGAACTTAATGGCCAGTATCCTTGAAGGGGTCAAATAAAAATAAGTATCTATGAAATTACTTGCCATACGATTTTCGCATGCAAGGGAGAATAGGGCGTCTTTACATGGTACGCATGCAACGCATCGTCTCCACCACTGTAGCTTCCCCCGCTAAAAGGGAGAGGTAAAAAAAAAATGACTGGAGCAGTGCGAGTGCCGCTCCGTTTCCCGCCGACGCAACATCCCGAGGCCGCAGTAGAATGGCGACGACGCAAGTGAAAGCAGAAGAGCGCCCTTCCTTTAAGGACGAGGGGAATATGAGAAGGCACTCGACGGTTTGGGAGGTCCATTTACTCCCAAAAGAGAGAGGGAGAGAAAAAATGAGTGAGTGATACAGAGGAAGATAACGGACAATGACTTGAATAACGAGGAGGTAAAAAAAATCGAAATTCGTCGCTCCTTTGTTTTCCCACAAAGAAAAGTAGAGAGAGAATGTGTCGTCGTTATGGAGGATAAATAACAAATACGCCGATTACTAACAACAAGATGGAGAAAATGGAGTCCAGCGACGGACGAATATATTTTTTTCAGAAAGGAAAAGTTTTTATTTATTTTAAACAATATTTTTTACAGAACAAATTTTGACGTGGATTTTTTTCTGACAATGAACGAACGACCATTTTTCCGTCTCGATGCACTGCGCAAAGTTTTGAGGGGCAAGTTTCGTTTAAGCGAGTTCTTCTTTAACGTACTTTATACGTCTCGAGCGTCTATCGTCACCTGCAATCCATGCGGGACTCCTAATGAACGATCTCGAGTAATTTTAGAAAGAACCCCGCATGTTCCTTCGTAATTCGTTCGCCGGGGGAAAAACCCAGAGTGACATAATTTTCTCATGATTAAAATAAAAACGGGAACACCTCCCTCTCCCATGACGCACCGACTCGTCCTGACGGTCGAGCAAGTTGCCGCCTGACGCACTTCTCCGATGTAACCTTGGAAATTTTTAATGGATCTTAAAAAAATCGTCATCTCAAACGTATTCCCGAAATCATCATCATCGGTAGTCTGCCAGTAGACCTGCCAGTAGATAGATCCGTGATTATTCATGGTTAAACTTGGTTCTCCACATACTCCTATTTTCCGCAGTCTTCTTCATGTCTTGATAGCTCTCTTTCACTTTCAAGTCGTCTACCAGCTGAAATATTTTCCTACCTCTTTCTTTTTTTCTATCCAGTTTTCCTTCTAGCACTTCTTTAATCATGCTCTCTCTCCTCAGGTAATACCCAAAGAAATTCGCCTTCCCCTTTTTGATAGTCTGCATAATCGATCGAGTCTCTCCTATTCTTCGTAGTACTTCCTCATTTTCACCCTATCTGTCCATTTTATCTTCAGCATTCTTCTCCATGTCCACATTTCGAAGATTTCTAAGTATTTTATATCAATTTTCTTTAGCGTCCATATTTCCGCCCCATAAAACTATACTCCATACAAAGCATTTTATCAACTTCTTACGGATATCATCTTTTATCTTCCCCGTTAGTAGGAGTTTCTTTTTTCTGAAAGCGGCTTTTGCTTTCGTTGTTCTAGTTCTGATTTCATCGGTACATTGTGCTTCTTTCGTTATGATGCTTCCAAGGTATTTATAGTCTGAAACTTGTTCTAATGGCTTTCCTCCAATACTTATGTTCAAATTTTCTTCTTCTTTACTTGATATTTGCATGATCTTGGATTTTTCTGTATTAATTTCCATACCATATTTTCTGCCTGTTATCACTATTTATCATTTTCTGGAGTTCCTTTTCCTTTCCTGCTAGAAGTACTTGATCATCCACGTATTTCACTGTTCTTGTAATCCTTCCTCCGATTTTGAAATCTCCCATGCCTTCTAACGCTTCCTGCATTAGCCTCTCTCCATATACATAGAATAGAATCGGCGATAGACAAAACCCCTGTCTTACTCCTCTACCGATAAGTACTCCGCGGGTGTCCGCATTCTCCAACCTGACCTTTACAACATGATTCACATATAGATTCCTGATCAGTCTCCTGCCTTTCCAGTCCACATCTATATCCTTCAATATCCTCATCAGCAGTACCCAATTTACTCTATCAAAGGCCTTCTGCCAGTCGACGAAACATAAGCAGCAATCTTGGCTGTACTCTATTACCCCTTCTGATATGATTCTCACTACACCGATAGCATCTCTGGTTCCTTGTCCTTTTCTGAAGCCGAAGTGATCTTCCCCTAGCATTTATTCGGCCTTTTTCTCTAGCCTTTTATTAGGAATCCTCATGATGATCTTCGAAGTGTGTGGCAGTAGGGATATCGTTCTGTAGTCTTTACACTGCATTGCCTTTGGCTTCTTCTTTAGAGGGATCATTGTTACTTCTAAGAAATCCTGAGGCCACTCACCCGAGTCGTAAATCTTGTTAATTAATTTCGTAATCACTTTTAATACTTCCGATCCCATGACTTAAAGTACCTCTGCCGGTATTCCATCGCTGCCTGTAGATTTTCCTTAGTTCCAGTATCGCCTTTTCTACTTCGCTTTTCATAATACTTGGTCCCAAGTTGTCTTCTTCGATGTCATCCTCTTCTAGTTATATTTGTACCGATCCTGCCTACTTGTTCTGTAGTTCCTTAATTTATTCTTCCCATACTACCTCCTTTGTTTCTGCGACTATTTTCCATCTGTATTCATAATTCTTTTACCACGAATCCCATTAGGCTTCTTATCTTCTAACTCCAGTGCCCTAGCGTACATAATATCGTACCGTCCTAAATTCTCCGTATGTTGTATTCCCTCACATTTTTCTTTTATCCAAATTTCCCTAGCTTTATCTGTTACCCTTCTCAACTCATTCTTTATGCGTCTATAGTTGGCTCTACCTTCTTCACTGTGAACGTTTTTCCATTTTCTTCTCTCATCCATTTTCTCCAGGATTTCTTTAGTGATCCATTATTTTCTGGTTTTCTTCTCTTATTTTCCAATCTCTTTATCCAAGGTATCATTGATACTGTTTTTAATTTCCTCCCATTCTCTATCCACGGTCTTCGGTTTATTCTCCAAATTTCGTGCTGAATGCATCTTTCTTTTTTATTTCAATTCACGAAATATTTCAGTATAAAAGTAAGTAAGATGGAAGTAGCATATCAGCCAAGGGACATAAGGACAATATAACTTAATGGCATAATTCCTGACTTTTAAGAGTTTAATATGGCCAGGCGCCTATAAACACTGTTAGCGTCGTGGGCTCATTTCCGAGTTTCATAACAGTTATAATGCTCAACATTAAAAATCATTGTTTTATTGTAGAGTATATTAAGATAGGTATTTCAAAGCGGGAAGAAGAATGAGAATCGGGATCAGGGCGAAAAATGGTCCTATTTACAGAACAGCGAATCTATTAAAATAGGTAGAGTACAATAAAATAAATAATAAATTGTTTTCCCATTAGACGATTCTGATTATGTGAATGGCATATATTGCACTGATTTTGAAAAAAAACCCTTCAAAGCATATCCTCCTCCTAAGAGCACATATCGCATTAAAAATTTCATCTTCGCTGAGAGCACCTCAAACGGAATTCGTTGCCACCTTAAATAGCGATTGAAATGTACAGAACAGGTTGACGATTATTATTAAAAGTGAGTAAGGCCTACCAAAACGCAGGAAATGAAAGGAAAATAACAAAAAGAAAATGGCCGCTTATCGTTTAAAAGAGTTTAAA
Organism: Uropetala carovei; assembly: GCA_036926305.1. Classification (NCBI taxonomy): domain Eukaryota; kingdom Metazoa; phylum Arthropoda; class Insecta; order Odonata; family Petaluridae; genus Uropetala; species Uropetala carovei. The sequence continues at coordinate 7,550,820 of JAXCHB010000033.1, read as the reverse complement.
ATACCGGCTTAATGTAAACATTTAATTCCGTAAGAGGATTTAAATCAGCATCAATCAAATCTTTAACCAAGTCGAGCCAGTTTGTTTGGAATGCTTAAAAGTTCGCCAGTTGTTTGAGGGTTCCATCCTGTTTTTTGGGTATCCCACGCTGGAGCACCAAGGGGTCAGTGACGGTTGCGTTCGCCGGAGGCCTCCTAAGAATCCGGACACGCTCCAAAACTGAACGCCATGTCGGTTGGTAAACACTTGACTTCACTATGGTTTAATTGCATATTGTGAATATCGCGTTGAAAAGTTTCCATTCTGTTGTTCCACGGTTAGGTCTTTCTGGCTGCGAAATTCTGCCGATATGACTCAACCAACTGTATAAAACATTTTTTATTATTCATACTAAAATAGGAATGCTTCCCAAGTATATTATTTTGGAATTAGTTTTAATGATCAATTGCGGTCATTAGTTTAAAAGGTAAATAAAAATAAAACCTGTATACGATAATATAACACAGCGACGATATAAATAAACACTTTAAAAGCGCTTCTGGCGCTATATAAAATGAAGGATAAGAATTATTTATGGGCGCATAAAATTAAGAGAAATTTATGGAGGCGCTTGGGAATTTATACTGGTGAAATTAAACGGAGGCGCCAGCACTCATATATGAGTTGCGCATTGTGTTTAATTAAACAAAATTCGAGGAGAATTTAATACATTTTTATATAAAACTGCCTGTTTCTACGAAAAAGCTCGTCACCAATCCATTAAAAAAAACCGACCTCGTCGAAAAACCAGCGCTATGGTCCGCACGCGCTCTGCGGGAGAAGCGAGAACCATCGATTAACCACCTGAGTGTGGTGGGGAAGGGCGTATAGGAATTGCCGCGATGGGAACAAAGGTAAAAGAGTAAAGGTGGAAGGGGAGGGGGGGAGAGGACCACCCTTGTGTGCAGCACTCGAGGCACCGCAAAGATGAGAGCATTCAGCGGCGACAGTGAGTAGGGACATAGCAGAGGGAAGGGAGACGGTCATAGGAAGGGGATGAAGGAATAAAAGGGAAGGGGAGTGGAGGAAGCCTTTAACCTCTTCAGAGAGGGAGAGACGGAGAGAGGAAGAGGGAGAGAGAGAGGGGGGGGAGGGAGAGAGGAAGAGAGAGAGAGGAAGAGAGAGAGAGGAAGAGAGAGAGAGGGAGAGAGAGAGGGAGAGAGAGAGGGAGAGAGAGAGGGAGAGAGAGAGGAAGAGAGAGAGGAAGAGAGAGAGGGAGAGATAGAGGGGGGAGAGAGGGGGGAGAGAGGGGGGAGAGAGAGGGGAGAGAGAGGGGGGAGAGAGGGGGAGAGAGGGGGGAGAGAGGGGGGGAGAGAGAGGGGAGAGAGAGGGGAGAGAGAGGGGGAGAGAGAGGGAGGAGAGAGAGGGGGGAGAGGGGAGAGAGAGAGAGGGAGAGAGAGGGAGAGAGAGAGGGAGAAAGAGAGAGTCGCTCATTTCCAGATGAGGGAAAGGGTACTTAATCGTCGGAGAAAAAACTTTCACCTTACATTTATTTCACTCGCGGAGGAATCAAGAGAGCGTGAGAGATGGATGGTCCTCCCACTCGCTAGGATATGGCACGGGAAGACAGGTTTTTAATTAATCCTTTCTCTAAACGCTTGAGAGAAAGGAAGCGCCTTAAAAATAGGGAGAGAGAGAGAGGGGTGTGGGGGAGGAGTAGGTGTAAAGGTGGAAGTAAGGGAAGAGAGCGAGAGGAAAAGAGGAATTGAGAAAAGAATTGAGGGAGAGGAGAGAGAGAAAGGGACTGAGAGGAGGAAGAGGGAGAGAAAGCTAGAGTGAAGGGGTTAGAGGGGGAGAGAGGAGAGGGAGGGGTGGAAAGAGATAGAGAGGGGAGGAGAGGGAGAAAAGGGAGGGGTGGAGAGGAGGGAGAAGAAGAGAAATAGAGAGGGAGGAGAAGAGAGAGGGAGAGAAAGGGAGTAGAGAGAAAGAGCGAGGGAGAAAGAGGGCGGGGGAGAAAAAGGAGAGGAGGAGGAAGTGAGAGGGAGAAATAGAGAGGGAGAAAAGGGGGGAGAAGAAGTAGAGAGAAAGAGGGAGGGGAAGGGAGGGAAAGAGGGAGGAAGAGAGGGAGAAAAAGGGGGAGAGAGGTAGAGATAAAGATGGAAGGAGAAATAGGGCGGGGGAGAGAGATGGAGAGAGAGGGGGGAGGAAGAGAGGGAGGAAGAGAGGGAGGAAGAGAGAGGGAGGTAGAGAGAGGGAGAGAGAGGGGGGAGGAAGAGAGAGGGAGGTAGAGAGAGGGATGAAGAGGGAGAGAAAGGGGGTAGAGAGAAAGGGAGAGGGAGGAAGTAGGAGGGAGAAAGAGGGCTGTGGAGAGGGTGGGTGGGAGAGGGGGAGGAAGTGAGGGGGAGAAAAAGGGAGGAGAAGTAGAGAGAAAGAGGGAAAAAGACGGCAGGGGAGAGGAAGGGAAGGAGAAGGGGAGGAAGAGAGGGGAAGAAATTGAGAGGGAGAAAAAGGGGGAGAGAGGTAGAGAGAAAGAGGGAGCGAGAGGGAGGGCGGGAGAGGAGAAGGGAGGGAAAGGGGAAGGGAGAAAAGAGAGGGAAAGGGAGGGAAAGGGAGGGGAGAGGTAGAGAGAAAGAGGGAGGGAGAAATAGGGCGGGGGAGAGACAGGGGGAGGAAGGGGGAGAAAGGGGGGGAGAGAAAGAGGGCGGGGGAGGGGAAGAGAGGGAGGAAGAGAGAGGGAGGAAAGTGGGAGAGAGCGGGGAGAGAGGTAGAGAGAAAGAGGGAGGGAGAGGGTTAGAGGGAGAGAGGTAAAGAGGAGGTGGGAGGTAGAGAGGGAGGTAGGTAGGGAGGGAGGCAGGCAATTTGGCGCTGATGGCAAGTATTTTCTGGAGGAGAAAGAGATAAGCGAGGAGGCGGGTATCATCCCATGAGAGGGTGGTGTATTAGGCGTAAGTATGGAACGCGGAAGGGGGAGTTTTTTTTTTATGCGGCGGTTAAAGACAGCTAAGGAGACAACCGAGATGTGCGAAGGTGAGGAAGGGCAACGATAGGGGCTATGATACGACGAGGAGGAAGAAGAGACGAAACGCGTCTCGTTTTGACGAGAATCGAAGAGGCGGCATTTTGAAAATTTAGACCATTAACACTGTCAAGGTGTAAGGATGGGGGATACCTTCATTGGGAAGGAAGGATAAATCAAGGCGAGACAATGCACGGATCTGATGGGTGAGATTATGGTAAACGAGGGCAATAAACAGGCAAGATCTTCTTTATGGGTTTCGGTTAAGTAACACTCTCGCGGTACCCATCAAATGTCTATGTGACTGCATAAATGGACTTGAATTCTTAACGCTTAAGTGAAGTGATATACAGTAATGTCATGAGGCCTCTAAATATCTACATTTATATATATATATATATACTATATGTATAAAGTAAAACAACATTCAATATTTCACTTTTTTAAGAAATCGGTATCTTTTAATCGCTTTTCCTTTTAAAAATAACAATCATGATTTTTATTAAACTCTAATGACTAACTGACCGTACAGAAAAATAAATATCCTCTTCCACTCCACATATACAGCTGCAAAGGTTTAAATTTTACGGTTAAATAGCTTTAACAAAGTTTCCGACTGACGAAATGCTCTGCCGATTGCTAAACTTTTAATGATGTGTTATTTATATCTCTCCTCATCTTTCGTATAGATCAGCTGTCATATTTCTGCAGCTAAATTGTAATTCTACGACAGGAAGCTGATATTCTTCTCCAATAGCCGTAAAAATGTTAAGATGGCCAGATGCGTATTTTGGCTACAAAACGGGTGCCATCAGTTATGGTCCGCCGATAGAAGGCTCTTTAGTCGGCATATTAAAACTTGAGTTCTAATGCGTGTACAACAACGCCGTTCCCTAAACTGTAAACTGTCATTGTCCACGTTAGATTGCTCCGACTAAAATTTAGGACACCAGTTAAATAAATTATATTATTATTTTTAACCGCGTGAGGGAGCGAGGGGAAGGATCTTTGGGGATGGATTACGAATTCGACGCTCATCATTAACTCCAAACGCGAAATTCGATTCAACGCATTCTATTTTAACATTTACAATTTTTGTTGCGCGCCTGTCACGGGGAGAAATTTCTCCGGCTCCGACACCAAAGAGATCTTCTAGAGCGAGAAAAGTAAGAAACTGTCGGAAGTTCGAAGGCGTAATATTTACGCGTTGAGAGGGATTGGGAATGGAAAGACGTGAGGGGGAGGAGATTGTTGGAGGAGGGGGAGCGGGTGGGGGGAGGGGGGCGGGGGGAGGGGAATAGGAGGTAGAAAAAGAAGGGTCGAGAAATTTCCCATGGAAACGATCGCTCAAAAAAATAAAACAAAACAGAAAAGAGAGCGGATCTGACGTGTGTGTTTGTGTGTAACAAAGGAACGTTTCAATTTTGCAAAATAGCATCGTCTCCCGCCCACATTCCTTCACCTACTCCCCTCCTCTCCCCCTCCTCAGAAAAGAAGGAACTTTATTTTTTCCTTTTTATTTCACGACGCCATACATACTACTATAAAAGATTAACGTCAGTCCTCCTTTTTCCCTTATTTTTCTCTTGAATGATTCGAACGCGATATTCATTGCGGATCGCGAGAGGAAAACGTTCCGAGAAGAAGTCTTATAAAAAGAAGAAGAAAAAAATAACTGGAAGAAACGGAGAATAGAGGGAAATGTGAGGAGGGAGGGCGGAGTTGGAGGTTATGGAAGTTGGCGGAAGAGGGCGGCGTATGTGAGCGTAAGGGGGGGAGAGTGAGGTTAAGGGGGCTGGGGGATGTTTGCGCGAATTCTGCTTTCGCGAAAGAGAGGGGGGGGGAGAGGAAAGGAAAGGTTATAATTTTTTTTGCTCGCGCGAAACTCCGCATTTTTTTTTTTAATCGTTCCGAGCTGGAAGATGCAATAAATATCCAATTTTCAGACACACGCGCGCCGGTTTTGTTTTTTCTTACGCGTCTGTCTCGGGCTCGAGTGTGCAAAGCGGTGGTGTTCTATCGCGGTTGGAACGTTGATGTTTTTTTTTTAGGGGGGAGAGGGAAGAGGGGGGGGAGATGGAAAGGGGGGGAAGGGAGGAGAGAAGGGAGGGGGGGTATCTTGAGGTCTATCAAGTTAACCTCGCGGTTTTTGTTTCACTAAAAAGTTTCACTTAAAAAATTAGGTTCAAAGTACCCTCGGCGAAGGGGGAAATTATTTTATGCGATATGTACTCGTAGTATGTAGCGGATTTCAAAAATTTAATCTCCTTAAACCTTATGCAACCCAATCAATACAGGGCAACGAATTTGTATATGCTTTTTTGGTAGAATTTTATCTTAATACTAGTGCATAACCCGTCAAAAATGACGGGATTAAAGATTCGGCCGTTCAAGCTATTTAATGGAGATCAAATTGGCATCAGAAACATAAATTGTATTGGAAGTCATTTCCCTCTCCTTCATTCCCCCTCTCCCACTTTCTTCCCCTCTTTTCTTTTCCCTCTCCCTTCCTCTACCTCTCTCTTCTTCTCTCTCTCACCCTCCTTCCCTCTCTCTCGTATTAAAAGCAATAAAAGCACCTCTACACCCATAAGGATTGAAATAACAATATTATATCGAGGTCTAACAATGGAATTGGTAGGCAAGGCAACATCCCCTACAAAATGGCTAGATTTACTCAAACTGTGTGAATTAAACGTTTAAATTGAGCGATTTCGAACTGTAGTCGGGAAAAGATTAAAAGAATAAGAAACTTTATAATGCTTTCTTCAAAATGGTTCACATCCGAAGTTCGTAGGTCAATTCTTTCTAATTTTAATCTAAAAAAGAATGAAAGCCTGCGCGTCCAAAAGTTCATTTTTACGTGAAATTACGCGTTATCTTATTGGAAATGGAAATTATCCCCTGGAATAGAACCCGAGTCTTTGATCTCGAATTCGATAAATTAAAACGTTTTGTTATTATATCACAATGTTATCCTGAAAATTTAATCAAATTCGGTTCAGTCGTTTGCGAGATATTAAGCTTCAAAAAGCATTACCGACAAAGTGGCACTGTCTTTTATACAGTTTGGATCCCGTTATTTTTTTCAAACTTGAAGAGTATTAGCTGAGCTCACAGACTTTCTAATACACGACTGCGCTGCTTTTGTCGTCGTCGAAAGTAAAAGGGCACCGTATTTCTATTACGAAAAGAAGGGAGTTAATTGGCATGACGGAACACCTCCCTTTCGGAAAACAAGAATATTAAAGGGAAATCCCAACAAACATCCTTCCTCTTTCGTTATATCCCTTGAGATAAAAAGCCGAGAGACATAGTAACAAAGGACGGCAATTACGGCAAGAGTGCATGGCAACGCATAGTGTTCGGTAAGTGTAGGACGCAAAGGGGGAGAAAATATACGCAGAGGAAGTAAAATTAGCGATCCCATGCAACCGCAAAAGAAAAGACGCCGGTGCATTATAATTGGAGGGCGCAAAATAAAACAAGTTAGGAAAGTGTACAACGTATCACAAATGGGCGCTTTCGTGCAATGGAGTATTAGAAAGAAATTATATACCTGTACGTAAGGGAAACTGCGTTTTAATGTTCTTTTCTTCATCATAAATAATCCATTTTCTTCCTATTTCAAAATATTGCATGCACATGTAAGTAAATTAAACGTTTGTTTGTGAGATTGTTTGTGTTAGCAACAATGAAGATGTAAGCATGCAATAAAATTTCCAAGTTCAACTCGAATTAAAATATTTTTGTTTCATTTTCTCGATAAGGGCTACTCTAACGATAAAAATGTATAGGAAAGGAAATACTCTTCTTTACTAGTTCTACAACTTTCATTTGAAAAATATTTTGATATGTGCAATATTTTACGAGATATGACGAAAATTTAATTTTTTGTCACCAGTAAAGTGGTGCCCCTGATTGGCGTACGTGACTCGTTTATGCGATTTTCTTATTATATTTGATTGTACGTCCTTAATATCAAATTTAATGAAAATCCGTTCGGTAGAAGCCGAGAACGAACATGCGGATGGACGGACGGACGGACCGACGATAATAGGCGCTCACGCTGGAAGCGAAACACGCCTAAAAAGGAATTCGGGAGAGGTGATTAAACACAAGAGGGAATAAGGGAAAACGACAGAATTGGTGAAGGAGAAAGGCATGTTCCAAGTGGAAGAGTGAGTGAGAGTAAAAATTTAAAGAATAAGAAAGAATAATGAAAGGGAAAAAAAGAAGAGAAGGGAACGAGAAGAAGAAAATCAACCTTACGGAAAGAAAACAGAAACAGCACAGGTCGCTGAAAGAAAAAGCCGACGTGAACGTTCGTCTTTTATTGATACTAGATCGATATTTCACGGTCAATATTTTGCACGTGGCTTAGCATTAAAAAATCACCACATTTAAATAAATTCGATCATAAATACATTTCAAATGACTTTTTGAAAACCAGAAAAGAGCGAAAGATAAACATTCGAACGGAATAACACCGGGTGCAAACAGAAGGCTGCAAAGATAAATAAAAACGCACGCATCAATTCCCGAGAAATCCTCAAAAATCTGCGCGTAAATGAAACAATTGATAAATAAAATCGAAATGAAAATGCATGCGAGTACCTACTTTCCCTTTTAAAAATATTTTTGTGTTAACGAAGAAAAAAAATTTGTTTAATTTCCACATTGTTTTTTTCACGGGCAATTACCCCATGTTTGTTTGTTTTTTTTCTCATCCCCCTCCTTCACTTTCCTCTCTTCCGTCAACAAAGGATATTTTGAGCACTTCTCTCAACTGATGATGCTAGTCATTTAGCGAAACCGGTAGTGAAATAAAAAATTGTGGATTTTAACCAAGTTTTTTTCTTCGTTAATATGAGTAACAATTACCACAAAGTTAATCTTTGAATTTTATTATTTATTAGGTTTCTCCATTTACCATCATGAAAATATGTTGCCTAGTGTGAACGGATTTTTTCATTGCAGTATCGATGACAACGAACATTGCCTTAAAAATATATCATCAATACAATGGGAAACCGTGGAGTTTATGCTATAAAAATTCACTATATTATCAGCCCTTCCAGTTCAACGCCATTACACGTTTCGCCTTGGATTTTGCAGTCATATGAACCACGTTTAAAATATGTTACTTTAATGTTTTTGGGCTATCTGTTACAAATTTGTTCAATGCGCAATAATATCACTGTAAAAACATAATCCTGCCATCTAGGGACAGGATTTTGTGCTACGATGAGACGGATTTGTCAGTCATTCGAAAAGAAAAACCACCGAGATAGGTGGCGCGTACAAACCCAAAAAAAATGATTTAACGCTCGTTCTAGGAATACATCCGTCGGACCACTGTGTGATAGAAACGCGGATTGATCTGAATGAGAATCAGACGAATGAATGTAAAACGTGAGGGAATGTGAGCAATATGTTAGTTTCCACTGAATATCACGAAAAATATTCGGAATATAGCGAGAAGAGTAATTAATCTATCGATCGAGAAAACGAACAATCCCTGGAAAGGATCTATTTTAATGACGTTTTAAATGGATAGGGAGCAAATTAATGAAACGAAAACTGAAATTCAGAAGAAAAAAAGTCAGTTTTGAAAAATATGAGGAGGATTTATCGAAAAGTAAAAAAAAATAAATTCCGAAGCTTCGAAAGTATGCATTAAAAAAAATGGAATGATATAGAGTGAGGCGGATGGGAACGAGAAGAGAAAGTGAAAGAGAGACGTAAAAAGGATAGGAGATAAAAACAGCGAGAGAGAGAGGGAGAGGAAGAGAGAGAGAAAGAGAGCACACGGCCACTCCTTTCTCTCTCTCTCTTCATGCGCGAAACCTTTGGGAAAGATCTTTATATGGAGTTGGGAGGAGGTAGAGTGGTTGGAGAGATATCTGTATGTGTGTGTGTGTATATATATGCGTATATATACATATATGGATGAAAAAGGGAGGGAGGAAGGGAAAGGTGGTTGAGATGCCCTGAAGGGTGTAGGGAGAAGGCGGACGGACGCTGAAGTTAAAAGCCTCTCCCCAACCACATAGGTACCGTCTTCCTCCTCCTTCGACCGATATAGCGTAGGCGAAAAGGGATATAGGGAAGGGAAGAGGTCACGTGCTCTCTGAGAGAGAGGAGGGGAATGAGGAGAGAGTTATAGTGGGGAGTGGGATGGGGGTTAAAGGTCGTGCGTGGGTGGGCGGGGGGGAAAGGGGGGAGGGGAGGAGGAGGGTGTCGGGAGAGCAGGGCGTGGGTTGTGTGCGTGGAAAACCCTTTGGTCCCAACTCCCACCCACGCTTCCTGCATCCCTTTTTCCCCTGCAAAATAGTTAGGGTTAAAATTAAACTAGACCTTCCAGGGCGTTTTTTTTAACGGATGGCAGGCACGGACTCCGATGGTAGATTTTCGGAACGAATCCGATGAGGAGTTTTTGAAAACGACCCAGAAGATTAACTTTCGAGAGTCTTAATGTTGCGGATCGATTAAAGCACTGAGGTTTCTTTTGACATCCCCTCCCATCCCTTAAACACATAGCAACGATTCGATCGCTTTTTTTCTTCTTTCGGTAAACGTATTAGAAAAACCGAGTTCTTTTTGTATGACGGTGCTCCATTGATTCGTTTAATTCAGACTGTAGGAACATTCCGTCGAGTAAGGCATATTTCAACGGCTTGATGGCGTGTTATGGTTGTTTGTACCGTTAGATATATTAAAAAACATTTAAACGTGTTTATATGATATGACTAATGTACACAAATTATATTTCAGTGAAAGATGCAACAAGATTTACTATTTAAATTTTGATTAACTAATTAATTAAGGGGTAAGTCAACAAAGGTTTCTGGGAAATATATCAATAAATGCCTAAATCATTTCTTATATCTTCAAAAGTGCTAAGAAACCGAGTTTTAAAAAGGATCAAAAGGTATATGCTGGGTTATTACTAATAATAAGCCATAACAAACTGAACTAAAACACATCGTAATAACTTCAGACGTCACACGCACAAACTGCAGGACAAGAACCTTCGCCAGGAATTATACAATTATGAGGTTAATTTCATGCGATTATAAGCTATTCAAGTCAATAATGCAAACAAATATTTAACGGCTCAGGAGCAAAAATATCCGTCAAAATGTAACGGAAAATTTTGCTTGAGATTTGTGTCGGCCATTGCATAACTGAAATTCCTTATCAATCTGACGCTTAAAATTAGATAAACCATATTGCGTGAAAGCGTTGTGGTCTTGTAAGTTCCAAGTTTCGAGCGCTCCCTTCTCTTAAGAAATAATAGAGTATGCTTTTCCATTAGTAATTTAAGTTGAACTATGAGTGTATGGCGAAGAGGAAAACTATAATTATTACCAGAAGTAACATTTAATTTTATACATTCATATTAATACACGAACCGGAATGGATATTTCGGTAACTAAAGTTTTCTTTGCATTTATTCGCATGAATTTTGAGTGTATTTTTTTAATCTTGATTCTGTTTGTGCCAATTTATGACAATTTTCTTTTAACGCGCAAAAAATATCCAGTCGAATAAAAGTGAGCAGAAGGAGAAAAGGATATTGCGAAAAAAAGCGTAGTTGATGACTTCGGGGGGGGGGAAACGGTAATCGCTTTCCTCCTCTTCTCGAAGAAATCGTTTAACTTTCGCTTCTTCGGCTGACAAAAAACGAAGGCTGGTGGTTGGACAGGAGATGTACGTATGAGAACGGACGCACGCACTTACTTACTTGGCCACCCGATGAAGCGTTAAGTGATGAAGGCATGTTTCAGCAGGGAGGGAGAGAGGGGGATGGAGGGAGGAAGAGTAAGCGAAGTAAAGGGAGAGAGGTGAAGAAAATGAGAGAGAGAGGAGAGAGGGAGACGGTGGGAGGGAGGTGGGGGAGAAAAGAAAGAAAGAGAATGAGAGGGAGACAAAATAGAGAGGGAGAGAGGACCAGAAGAATGGAGAAATTTAGGGAGGGAGAGAGAGAGAGAGAGAAGATGGGAAGAGAAAATGGGAGATGGAGATGGAAGGAGAAATAGAGAGGAAAGAAGAAAGAGAAAGTGGTAGAGGAACAGAGACAGAGGAGGAGATGGGACGAAGGAGAGGTAGAGGAAGAGAGAGGGGAAGAAAGAGAGGAATAGAGAGATGGAGAAAATGGAATGGAGGAGGAAAAAGAGATGGAGTTTAATGGGACTTGGAATGGGTGATTTAAACGAAAAACTGAAGAGAAAGAACGGCACCAAAAGGAATGAAAGAAAAAAGATATATATGTATGTGTGTAGGTATGTATGTGTGTATATATATATAGAGAGAGAGAGAGAGAGAGAGGGAGAATGGATTGTTGATTGATTTATCGACTTGGTCCATTACTGGCGAGGTATTCGCTCTGGTTTTTCCCTCTACCACCTACACTCGGCTACCTCATTACGTATAAAATACATTTTAGATCGCGAAAATTGGAAAAAATAACATAAAAAATAACAATAAACCGTCGAAAGAAAAAAAATGCAGTGAGGCATAATACTCGAGAAGAATACTCCATGCGTAGGGTTAAATAGCAAAAATTGCTTAATATATTTAAGAGGGAAGAGAAACAGGGGAAAAAACGAAGGGAAACTGATGAGATAAAAAAAGAAAGTGTACTATTTGGAGGAAAAAATAAAGAGGGGAGGAGAAGAGAAATTAAAGAGAGAGAGAGGGGGGGAGAGAGAGGGAGAGAAAGAAGAAGAGAAGACAGAAGCTTTTAGAGGTAGGAATCAATGGAAGGAAGGAAGTTAAGAGCTGTAAAAAAAAAAGAATAATCCCCAGGGGGTGAAAAAAATAGCAAATGTATTTCTGTGGGGTCAGGACTCCGACGAGAGAAACGAACATGAAATACCTCGCAGAACAGGAAGAAATGAAGCGAGAGAGTGAGATAGAGAATGTGTGAGAGAAGCGTATCGTGGAACACACACACACACGCACGCACGGACAAAGGCGCACGCACTGAAGTGACTTGAGGGGGAAAATGTGAGGCTCCAGAAAGACACAGAGATAGAGAGAGGAGACTAGAAAGGAGGCAGTTTTGGAACGGGAAGAAAGAAGGGATGAGAATGACAAGAAAAAAAGAAAATAACGCCGCGAAAGAGGAGAAAAAAAAGCGGTTTCCACTTTCTCCTTTCTACGCGCGAGAGAACGAGACGGATTTGGTGAGGAGTGAAAGGACAGCGAGGATTTTATTTTATTATTATTTTTTCCTCTTTATTCGCGGAGAGAGAAAAGCGCCTCTCTCACGACGAGATAAGTAACTGTTTGTGACGTTTTTGCTATCGTTTCTCTCTTTTTTCATCCTTTCTTCGAATTAACAAAAATAAATGTGGATTCGTTTTTTTTATTAACGTTCCTTTCCACTCGAATCTTTTGTTGCCATTCGATTGGCTGTAATAATGGGAATGAGAGTTATAATAGGGATATCGTACGAATGTAAATTCTATGCGTGTGGCGCGCCTCCTCATGGATGGTTATAAGATGTCATCATTATAAGGTTCTGGGCAATAAATAAAGTTAAATGCTTACATTATGTAGTAATATTAATAAAAGCAACATTCAGACAATGGATAATTTAGATGGACCTATCGGCCACGAAAAGTTTGGGAAATGCAAATTCGCATAACAGTCTCAAAGCAGTCGCCATCAGTGGCAGTAGTCACATCTAAACATGGAGGTAATGTTGACGAATCAACACTGACTGACTATGACAGCTGCTTTGTTGTCGAAACGGACGTCAGATTTCCCATGCCTTTATGTGGCAATATAAATTAACAATTGGATTCCAGCCATACGACGATGCCGATAATTATTTTTTAAATCGAAATTTGGCAAGTAAGTATTATAATTTCATGAGGTTGATAAAATATTTATCCAAATAACTCTTGCGTAAACATTACGCATATACCACCTACAAAATAGACACCCTCCGCAAGACCCAAAATATCATTTGTTGGTTAACAGGCAGGAGATGCTGACATTTGTTTACGCGCGTATTGGTGAATATTGGCGTGTTTTTTCTGAGGGAAAACTTTATCAGAGGATGTAACGAGATGAGTAAAAGTTTTATTAAGGAGCTCAACGTAGTATTCGATAGCAGGTAATTGGCGTTTATTTTTATATATCAGAAATGGTAGGAAATGTATCGTTGATTATATATAGTTTATACAAACATGTATTGCCAATTTACCATTGGATGAGATGAGACTACATTTAATTCGTGAAATAATATTATGGTATAGCTTATGATAATGACAATTAACGCGGAACTTGACAATTTCACTGATATAACAGGAAGCGTTTATGATTTCCGCCAGTTAGTGAGCGTAAAGGACATCTGTTACATTAATGAAGGTAAATAAGGAAAATTCGTGGGATGTTAAAACCTAATTAACAACTAATTTAAGAGACTACGGCGAAATTGAAGTGTTGGATCTTGTGTGAATCTCTAGATATTTGAATTTGTGCTCAAGGAGTAATTCTTTCCACTAATATGATAACCTATTCGCTAATAAGGCTCGGATATATTCCTGCGTGTTACAGAAATTCTTTGAAAAATAAAAAAGGCTAATTCAACATGCAATGATAGGCTTCCCTCAGCTTGTTTAACCGCTTGCTATTAAAGGCTAAGGAAAATATTAAAGTCGACCATCGTTGTTCTTGGCAAAACTCGCCGTCACATTGAAAATGTGCCTTTAACATTTTATTTGCCAAACATGATCCTGTTTGAAAATTTCGAGATCCTCCTTTTATAAGAACTATAAGACCACTTACCTATCTGAAGAACATAAAAAAAAGGCATGTAAATTTATTATTTTTTCACAAAATCACTTCCTTTATAAAGTCTACGAGCCTCAATGGAGGAGACTTACTTCCTCCGGCGATATATTTTTTATCCTCGTTAAAAGCAACCTTCAGGGGCTGTAAAGAAAAAAAGAATCTGGAGGGAAGGGAAAGGTTACACACGTGGGGGAGGGGGGGGGGGGGGGGAGCGAGCACACATGCCAACGCGAAGGGGATACAGTCGAAAGTGGAGGTGGCGCTGCTTTGCGACCATAAATGAAAAGAAATGGCTTCTCTAGGGTGAGAAGTAATTTACGGCTGCCACATCATTTTTTTCTCTTTTCGTTGTTGCATGCGTGCGAAAAGCAACCCTCGGGATTTTGTTTTTATGAAAAAAAAAACTTTTTCTGGTATGTTCCAACACGGGAAATGTATTTATTTGTATGCGTTTTGGTAGGGGGTGTGGTTTGCGGGCGGGTCGGCGTAAATTATTTTAAAGTCGGCATACTGTTGAGTCAGCGCTACAAATTGTTTCATTTCCCAAAATATGGCATGGTTTTTTTTTTTAATATCTCAGAGGGTTTATTATTATAAGGTTTGTGGAGAATAAAAAAATGAAAAATTCTCAAATAATTGTGACTTATGGCTAATGCTAAAAAGGTTGAAATATAGGTTGTTTCGAAAAAGAAAACGTTGGCTTTGATTACCGTGGTAAATATCAATCAACCGATGGAATTTCAAGAAATTGACGAAAAAGCTCTATTTCATAAACCAAAGAGCAAAAAGCTTGAGAATAGTATATAAAATATTTCCATTCCAAATAAAAAGCTGTAACTGATATGAAAAAATAACCGCGAAATGCTTTAAGGGGGAGACCATCTCTCAGCACCAAACAGATAATTTTAGGATTTCTCATAAAAAAGCCTTATATCTTTCGCTGCGCAGTAGTTAAAAATTTGCCCATAAATGACATTATTTTTCAAAAACCCGCTGTGTGCGAAATATGTTCTTTGTGGTATCATTATGGATGATTTTTTTGATATTTAAAAGTGCGATGCTACAAATATCGGGTAAAATTAAAAAGATGCATTCATAGGGATAACTTTTATCATAGCGCCTTCTTTCGATGGCGCAATTTCACAATGAGGAAAAAATAATGCTGAGTAGCTATTTCTTTTGTTACGTTAAATAACAAGAAATTAATATAAATAATGCAAAACCATATAGGAGTAGAAATTAGAGCGTTAATACATGAGAAATGGTAAGAACAGAATCATAAGAATCTTGCAAACTAATGTAAAGCGTTTTTCGTGAAATATTTACGTTTTACCTATGCTACATAATCATTCGATACGGTTGTTAAGCAATTCGTCGGCGAATAGTCTGCCGTCGCATTTATTTTGAATTAGAAAGACGTAAATAAAATCCATCCTGCCGTCTATTTTAATCAATTATTGAGAGCCGCGGAAGCGAATTTCATTTAATACAGACAGACGCCATGGAGCGAAAATATACCTTAAATAGTGAAATTTAGACCGTCACTAAGAGGGACGCAAGAAGTAAAAATTTCACATTCAGTAGATACTGACAAGAAGAGGCACGCAGCCAAACTAGTGACCGAAGCAATTTAAATCACTTGATTTAAAATATTCTCCCACTAAAAAGATGGGAGAGAAGACATGGGAAGAGGTTGTGTGTTAAAAATCCCGTCGCAATTTTTCATATAGACCACCTGCGTCTCATATATATATATATATATATATATACCTAATTAATTAATTACAACCGATAGATATTAATGTGTAATCAAGTTGCGTAATTTAATCGAAGAGTTGCTAGGAAGGAAACAATTATGCTGCCAAGGAAACGAAAGTAAGCTGTCCATCCACCGTTTGGTTATAAACCGAAAATATATATTTTTTGGCAGGCATGCAGACGCGTTATTTTTATTACAAGGATATAAGCTTAAAAAAAAGTTACTCGTAAAGTGTTATTTTTTTCAAGACACGCTTCGCGCTCTGATGCGAATTTTTAAAAAGCTCTCCGAAGCGGATTAATTTCTCCCGGCGGATGAGTATTTTTCGCTTGGGCACGCATTGGAAGAGGGATTTTGGCTGACTTTAATCCTTCTCTTTCCATCCTGTTAGCTGCACCTCATTCCATACTGAAAAGACTCCCGGGGAAGTTGAACTCTATGCCGAGATTGCTGCTTTTTATTTAATCTGTCACATATAGTAGGCAGGCCATTCGAAATATACGAAGATATGTTCGATAGAATTAAAAAATTATGAGCCCTAGAAAGTTTCATCGGCAGCAGAATGCGAATCAAAAAGCAGCATCGACGGAATTTAACGTCAAATGAGACGAATTTTGCGAGATGTAAATCGGTTAAATGCGAGATTCATTAGCTATAATCTGCTTTTGAACTCAAAAGCAAAATCAAAAGTAAAAATGTTTGTTTTTTCATGAAAGAAAATTATATTCCTTTTAAAATCGAACAATTTTCTATATTTTTTCAGGGCTATCAATAACAAACGACCCGAATAAAATGTCTATCGGCTGCCATAGTGTAAATACGGACATTTCGGAAAACGTATAAATTAAATATATGTATGTATATATATATATATGTATATGTGTGTGTGTGTATGTGTATGTACGAGATCCTAACTTAAAGCTGAAAAATTACGAAAAATAATTCATTAATAATTAAAAAACACACGTGCATATCCTCAATTGCATTCATATCTATTACAACAATAATTCCATCCCAGCGAAATCTCACCTTAGCAGATGGTCGCGTAGCTGATTTATTAATTAATTAATTAATGTGAACGCTGCAATTATGCACATGTCCAGGTGGCAAAGTATTACAGTATATAAATAATAAACAGGATAAACAGTGTAACATCCAACACATATATCTATAAAATACCCCGCGCCCTCGGAGCCGAAGTTTTCGAGGTTCCATTTCTCCCGACCACGCCAGTCGTGGTTTTGGTTACTGATTTTTAAGCCACGTAAAATTTTCAACGAGGAACGCTACGGTAAGAACGCCAAAGACTTTTCAGACCAAATAGAAAGGGATTCAGATCCGTGATGAAAACTTCGTTAAGTTTGAGCACGGGGACCGTCACGCGACCATCATCTGACGCTTTACGCAGTTTCGGCCAAAAACGAAACCTCTGGCACGTGGAAGAGTCACCAAACCCTTTAAAAAAAGAGAGAGATTTCACAGGACGCGTTGCATCTATCAAGCAATATGCACCAACGATCCAGAGGCAAACTAGAAAGCACAGATCGGCCTACTTTCGTAAACGACGTTCCCGGTTGCAAGCGAGGAATGGCGGAAAAAAAGTCGGCTTTTCCCGAGATCGTAAGAGAGATATCAAAAGGATCCTTTTTGTTTTCTACAAAGTGAACCGTTGGAAATGCTCGCTCGATATTTTTGCCTGAAATTACTACGCTCTTTTTTTCAATGTAACAAAATATGTTAATTTTTGTAAGTTTTAAGCAACACGCGTTTTTAACGGCCTACGTAGCGTTAGCCCCAAATTGGAATCTTCTTCTCGATCCGAATTTTCCTCCGGTTATATGGAGAACAGAGTAAAAAACTCTTTTAATGGTTACCACTGGAAAAATTTTAAAGCGTTGTTATTTTTTTAAAAGAAGCTCCGCTTTGAAAATTATCAACGGCTCCGAATAGGCGTTCGCTGGATCGATGGAAGTAGTTTTGTTGTTTTTTTTTTTTTTTAGTTTTCGTTGGTGATGCAAGGCCGACGGTCAGAAAGGCGTTTTTGCGGGAACAAAAAAGGATTTTTGGTGGATCTCGCTCAGGAATTCTTTCATTGAGAGCGTGCGAGACTGGAAAATTCGCGGGATTACGGCACGATAGAAGGACGTGACGGAAGAATGCCGAATGGCTGAACGTAGTAACCTTGCGGCAAACACTGTGCAGTTTTTCTTTTTTTTTACGAATACGGAAAATCGTGTTATTCGGTTTTTGATGAAAATCAACGCCGTAAACATTTGTGCGGGTTTATGTATGTTTATATATAGAGATATTTTGAGCGTATTTAATAGGTTAGATAAGAGGTGGGCGACCTACGGCCCACGGGAAGTATGCGAGAGCATTTTGTACGACCCGCGAAGCTATGAAAGAAAAGAGATTAGTAAAATTTAACCCGCAAACTCATAGTATTTTGGTAAAATTATGACATTAAAAAATTTAATTTTGTAATTTTAACTCGAAAATCCTCATTTTGACTCGATTTTCACCTATATGATGTCTCGCAACCTCTAGGTAACTTCCGGTTTCAACCCTAATCCGGTTCGCCGAAGGATTCGCAGCTACCGATGTGGCCCACCCCTGGATTATACTGTGCATCAGGATTTTCTCTTGGAGGGGGGTGGGAGTTAAAAAAATATTCCATCAAACCTTTGGGAAATTTGGGGTCCCCTCAACTACAAGAAGGAGCAGACGATATGTTAAAAAGTCCATCTATTTCAAAATGCAAAATGAAGTAAACAGCGCGTAATTTAAGAGATATCTTTATAGGTAATGATTATAAAGCATTTGGTGAGAGAAATACGAAATCAAAACAGCAAACCTCCTGAGTACCTATATATCTGGTTAATACAAACTCTTAGAGTTTACGGTCCTTAAGCCAGAAAATTTAGCCTTTTAGCCTTTTGGGGATGGGGGGGGGGGGGGGGAGGGTAAGCTCGTCAGCCCCCCCTTTGTTGCGCGCCTGATTAAGATGTATGCATGTATTATATACTAGTAGACAAGAATTTCAGACTATTCTGAATAATGGAATAAAAGAGACAACTCAAAATTAGAGTTTTAACAATTTCGGAATTTTTCCCATTAGTTCTGACAAAAAAACTATAAACGTACCAATTTTCAAGCATCTAGCTCATCTGTAAATCTCTGCACCAATTTACGTGGTTTTATTTTGGGGCAATAATGGGGCATAAATAGCCCATAAAATTAGAATTTTTACAATTTCGGATTTTTTCCTTTTGTTGTGGCCAAAAACCTATAATTCAGACAAATTTCACGTCTCTAGCACATCTGGAAGTGTTTAATAATTTGCATCATCCTATATCTATAATAGATTGACGCTTCTGGCATAAGAGGATACAAATTATGAGGCATTTTCACACGAGCTATAAACTTGAAATTTGGCAAGTGGATATGTATAATAGAATATCCGACGAAAAAAATCGAAAATTGCAAAAATATTTATTTTTGGCCGTTAAAAAAAAATCACAAAATTAAAACTAATATTTCACTGTTTAGTCATTTATAAATGAGCTCTAATGCTGAATTTTTTTCTAACGGTGGAATTCGTTAAATCACCAAAACGGAGTTATAGAAATTTAAATATATTTATTTGGTAAAAATTCATTAAAGTTAAACAAATAGACAAATGTTTATGTATTTACGATCCAGCTAGATATTCATAAAGGAATCCATATATATATATATATATATATATATATGCAAAGGCATACGTAAACATACTGTGTGTTTATGTAGATGAATATTTATGTCCGAATTACCTATTAATCACATTTAAAAAAACCTCATCAGTACATCAACCGTGATATGTAAAGGAAAAATCTAATCAAACCTCCACAACATAGAGACGCCATATAAATATAATACGTCTGGAAATCACGAGATACAGAACTTCAACTCTTTGAAGAGGAAATCGTTCCGGTAAAAAACGTCTACTTCGAATTACAGAGATCTGAGTTAAAAAAAATTCAACTCCAGCAACAAAAGTACTGTTTTGGAAGATATTAGCATAACCCAATAATAAATCAAATCTAACGGGTAAGATTTATCTAGAAGGGGGGAAAGACCAAAACTTTTCTGTGGACCATATGAAATTTTTCCGCGCATCTTGAGACGATAAGTCATGAAATACGTATGCCTAGACAAAAATAAGACCGCAACAGATGACGAGTGAGCGGTGGGTGCGCGGAGTGGAATGCATCCATAAATAAAGGATTCACATATCTTTGCATCGAATATCACTCCTTTCCCCTAAAATAAGTTTTACTACCAGAATTTCCCCTAGTTCTTACTTGCGGATGTAAACGGCGCATTCGGTTGCCAGGGTGATCCAAAAAGTTTCAGGTTAGGATGAAATCGTGGAGTGGAACCAGGAAATCTAATATGAAACTCATATTGCAATGTGGTGCATCTAAAAAAAGAAATTTATCCGACCATACTGGAATGAGGGAAACCTATAGCTGTAATATTATGGCGTTCCAGGGTTGACGTGCGTATTTTCATGCTCGAAACCTACCAGTCTCTATCTACTTTGCTTATGTCCTTTCGTTAATAATGGAGGTAAACACAATGCCATCCACAATCTCGTTCAACGCAGAATATTTCTTTATGCTTGCTTCATTACGAAATTATATTTTGATTTTGCTTAGAGAGCACGTTTTTAGCCAATACTTTTATTTCATAGGCGATTTTATTCACGGTTCATTCGTTATTTTATGCATTTGTCAATTTTATTTGAGGAAATTTGGATAATAATAGAAAAGAAAATATATCGACATCCATTTTACCGAACTAAAAGGAAGACAAAAATGTTCCACGCGAAAAGTGAATAACGAACCATAAAATTAAGTCATTAAAACGTAGCGTATTTTTATATTGGAAATCATGGCATACGAAAATCTCGTCGATCGTAACATACAAGATCATCCAGTTACAAATGTTCGTTTAAATGTTTACAACACGCCGAATAAACATTTTAAAATCTCGATTATAATTCGCTATACAATTGTTTCTAGATCCTTTCCCAATGCCTGAATGCATTTTTAAAATAATGCGTCGGAGCGAATTGATCCACGACTATCTCATTGTCAGTGGATAAAAAGATGGTAATGAGGGTGGTACAGACGAAGGGACTTCGCTTCAGCGTCGTCAGTTGTTTTATGCCTCGCACCCTCATCTGCCGCTGTCGTCGGGGCGTGTCGATAAAAGGATTTGAAGATGTCAACAGATGAAGAGGGCGTGGCGAACGGGAATGGAGGATCAGAGAGAGAGAGAGAGAGAAAATAAGAAAAAAAACCTGGAGGAATGCCAAGACAGACTGAAAGACGTTCAAAACGTAATAATTAGATATATCTAAGAATGACAGAAGAGGAAACGCACTATCTGTACCGAATACACGGAATTTCCTTACATGTTATTGGTCGAAATTAAATAATTTTGGGTTAAAATTAAATCATTAGTTATAAAGAACCAGATATGAAGTACTTTGAAGAAAATAGGCTTCGGATTAAGGATAAACCCTTTTTCAATAAACATGACATATTAACAAAATTTTAGGAAACACGATAAAGTATACTACGGATTCGGCTTGTTTAATGAACGGCACTTTGATGCAGTAAGTAGAAGACGATTCTGCTTAATAGTTCCTATAAGATAAAATAAAATAAAAATTAAATTAGTAAGGAGAAAAATCATTCCATGATCGGGAATCTTCTACTTTCCCAGCGGATATTCCACCAATGAACAAACTATCGTTGTAGAGCAATTCTACCTTTTCAGAGGACGGGCTAACCAAGCTAGTAGTATCCAGTTTCCCCAACAGATGTTCGAAAGCCTATCGCATATACTCTTCCCATATTGTTATTAAGACAATCTCACCAGTTAGTGTATTGGTAGTTTTCTTTGGTGTTTCGTCATAGAGGAAATCTGTTGAGGAAGGTAGACACTAGCTTAGCTAGCCTTGCCAATAAACAAAAGAGAAATTCACGTTTCGAAACAGGAGAGGAGGTACTGTATCCTATAATGATAATATTTCCCTTTTGTTATCCAGTATCGACGAAAAAGAAGAATGAAATGATAACAACAACGAAGACATTATAGGCGGAAGTCGCCTTTCTTCCTAGACTTTTATAACTTAACAGCACTACCTCTTGGATACGCATTGTGCGTAGATAATCAGCAGGCCGTTAAAAATGAAGAAGAATGTGTATGACAGAATGAGAGAGGAGAATGGTTGAGAAAGATAAGAGAATGAGAAATAAGATGAGAGAAAATAGAATAAGTGAGAAAGATAATGAGGAAGGAAGAGACAGACAGAAATAGGATGAGAAAGAGAATGAAAGGAATAGGACGAGAGAGAGAGAGGGAGAGAGAACGACAGAGACTACTCTCACGAAAAGTAAATGGATCCTAGCGAAGGTGTTAATCCGTCCTAAAAAAATTCGCCATCAAAGCGAAGAAGAAAGAGGTTCCAGACAGCAGTTCCGATTAATTCACATCCAGAGAAGGGATTTTTTTTTTAGATGGTGACGAACATACCCTTAAAGGGAACTTCCCATTCGATTTATTCCGTCCCCTTTCTCTCTCTCTCTTTCCCTCCCTAGAAGTACCAAAGAAAAAGAGAAAGAAAGAGAGAGAGACGCGAAAAAGGAAAAAAAAGAAAAATAAACCGCGCGGGGGAGAGAAAAACGCCAATGGGCATTAATATCGAGTGTGACGTCAACCTTGACGACAGAAGTTCCCCAGAGGTCCATTTCGCTTCCCCTTCCCCTTCTCTCTCTCTCTATATATATATCGCCATCACTGTGCCGCCCCGCTCTCTTCTCCCCTTCCCCGCCTCCGATTCTACATCCACTCCCATTCCTCCCACCTTTTTTACCCTTCCTCTAACCCACGTCTATTACCATCACTCTCCTGTACATCATATCGCTCACTCTCCACCCTTTCTCCATCGCTTTGAATCCTTCCATCCAGTTATGTACTCCTCCTCATACTCTTCCACTACCTCCATTCTCCTCACCCTCCCAGCAGATCCACACGCCCCCTTCACAGTCCTCTCAAAATATTCCGCCGCGTAATTTTTCCGGATCCCTTTTTGCTAATGCAGGAAGCGTTAAAAAAGCCCGGGAGTTTACAAAATCGGAGGAAGGATTATAAGAACAGTGAAATACGCGGAAGTACTTCTAGCAAGAAAGGAAAAGGAACTCCAGAAAATGATAAATAGTGATAACAGGTAGAAAATACGGTATGGAAATTAATACAGAAAAATCCAAGATGATGCGAATATCAAGTAAAGAAGAAGAAAATTTGAACATAAGTATTGGAGGAAAGCCATTAGAACAAGTTTCAGATTATAAATACCTTGGAAGCATCATAACGAGAGAAGGAAAATGTATCGATGAAATAAGTACTAGAATAACGAATGCAAAAGCTGCTTTCAGAAGAAAGAAACTCCTACTAACGGGAAATATAAAGCAGGAAATCCGCAAGAGGATGATAAATGCTATATATAGAGTATAGCTTTGTATGGGGCAGAAACATGGACGCTAAGGAAAAATGATATTAAATACTTGGAAAGCTTCGAAATGTGGACAGGGAGAAGAACGCTGAAGATAAAATGGACAGATAGGGTGAAAAATGAGGAAGTACTACAAGAATAGGAGAGGAGCGACCGATTATACAGACTATCAAAAGGGGGAATTGGACATTACATGAGGAGATAGTGCATGATTAAAGAAGTGCTAGAAGGAAAACTGGATGGAAAAAGAGAAAGAGGTTGGAAAATATTTCAGCTGATAGACGACTTGAAAGGGAAAGAGAGCTATCAAGACATGAAGAAAACTGCGGAAAATAGGAGTATATGGAGAACCAAGTTTAACCTAGAATAATCACGGACCTGTCCACGGACAGACTACAGATGATGATATACATATATTTGCTTACGGAAAGTGGCAACAAGATGTTGGAGGGAGCCCAGTGGCCACTTACCAGAGTTGGAGGGCCGCTGGATGTGCTGAAGTGACATATAAAATGGATTTGTTCGCTTGATTATTCAGTCCTCATCGCCGATTTTATTTTCTCCTCTTCTCGTCCATCACAAAGTCTCGAGCGAGCTAGTTAACTAAGCTGCTCCTTTCCGAAAGCGACGAGGGTTCCGATTTCTAATTCGGGCCGTTGTTTCGACGAGTTAATTTGCTCCCCGGAGTGACGAGAGATAGCATCGCGGGGGAACGCTTTTTCGAAACATTTATCACGCGGATAAGACAAGAGGCTCCTCTTCGCCAAGGGCGCAATTTTGCGAAGCGGTTCACGTCGCGATTCGGATCCTCGCTAAACAAATGCCCGGGTGATTAATTATTTCGCGAAGGCTCATTTGTATGGCAGCGATTTTCCGCGTGCGCAAAAAAAAAAAACGATTCCGGCCTCGAAATCGTGATAGCGATTCAGGGAATGTAAATTCGGATCTTGTCGCCCTTTATTGAGTCGGTTAGGTGTCTGGTCGGGTAGTCACCGAAATGATAGTTTTACAGACTTTAAGGTGAAATAATACCACAGCAGACAATGTCGTAAGGTTAAAAAAACTCAACGTATATAAATATTTGAGAAAGACAAACATAGGCGATAAGCAACTTATAAGACATTTCATGTAATGTCGATAAATCGCGGTAAAAATATCGATATCCAAACGAACAGCTTGTATCGACATGATTATCGATTATTATTCCTGCATAAGTGAATTAAACAGAAGTAGCTGCCCATTCAACTCAGAAATCGGAGCTGTGTTAGCTGCATATAGAGCTCTGTGAGACTGTAGCTTTGTGAGTACGTGTATTATAGTAAGCAAGGCCCTCCGCTGCCCAACCCGCAACACCAACCAGTGTTGCCACGCTAGGCCGTTATTGGTATTCCTCACTACGTACGTACCTTAGCCTTTTAAATACATTATATATGTATATATGTATATATATATATATATATATATATATATATATATATATATATATATAAAAATATAATCGAGCTCGTATTATGGATGAAAAAAAACTCAACAACACGCACCTAAAAAATAAAAAAAAGATTTGAAAAATTACTTATCTCCAATAGTCACAAAAAAGTTATGAAGAACCAGATGAGCATTTCGGCTACAAAGCAGCCGTCTTCAGTGGCAAGTCACTGAAAGTAGATTATAAAATTACCTCTTGTTGTGGCTATTGGAGATACCTGAGATAAGTACGTACTTTAAAAAAATCTTTTGATTTTGAAGCGATTGTTAGGAATTGATGTGAAGTTAATGACATAAGACACTATTAATATAACTTTTGGCAGCATATAGTTTTAACAAGTTATCTACTTAAAACATAAAGGATATTATGTTAAAATTTATGGTTAAAATATGAAAATTCTTGTTACCGTGACTACTGACCTATCTCGCGCGAAATATTACTCTGAAAACAGGAAAACAATTGTATGTCGACATTTATGTGCTCAATAACGAAACTTTAAATTGAAGCGGAAGCCATGAATATTAACGCTCTGTAAATAGATTTAATATTAGTTCCGAAATTGTTGTATTAACGTTAATCGATGCAGGCAGAAAATGTTTCGACATAATTTCTTTCTGACACGAAAGTTTTGAAGAGCAGAAAAAAATTTATATTTCTTTGCTTCGACGTAAACGAAGTTTTTGTTTTATTTTTTTTGGAAGCTATATCCCTCGTATCCGATGCATTCCTACACGATCGCAACAATATTTTTTTCGTCCGTAGGAGTATCTGGGATATTTGTTTTTTTCCTCCGTTAGCATCCCTAGCGTGCAGGAAGGAAAGCTCTTGAGGGTGCATTCCATATTGCGATAACAGGGATGGGGAAAAACGGTATCTCCATGATGCTGGAGGCGGAGGAGATGGTGGTGGGGGGGAGGGGGGGGGGGGAGGAAAGGGGATTGGGTGAGGGTCAGCGAGGGACTAGATCGAGTGCGATTTGGACTCGGCCGCTGGGTCAGCGTTGACCCAAGGGATGACAACGCAATTTGTGCGGAGCTTCAAAAATTCATGGCTAAGCATTTTATTTTCTTTTATTTTTTTTAAATCGCAGGG
Organism: Uropetala carovei; assembly: GCA_036926305.1. Classification (NCBI taxonomy): domain Eukaryota; kingdom Metazoa; phylum Arthropoda; class Insecta; order Odonata; family Petaluridae; genus Uropetala; species Uropetala carovei. The sequence continues at coordinate 7,525,109 of JAXCHB010000033.1, read as the reverse complement.
CTGAAGGGAAATCTTGCCATTTTTCATGTTTCGTCCCGTGACGGTAAACAATAGCTTACTGCCCAGAGTGATTTTCTGCGCGTATGGGAGGATATGTGGCGTTTTTAGTAAAACTGACTCGAATGGATTTTGATCTTTAGGCTTTCGTATTCATAAAAACATCGTTGATGCATTATTCTCATGAAAGAGGCACTTGTAACATCTCAGCGTTTTTATAATTTGTAGTGAAAGCTATGATATAATAGATAAACACATCATTTTTTAAGTAAACAGTTCAGTTACAACAATACGGTATTATTATGACAAACTGCAATCGATTCAAAGAATTCAGGAATATCATTTCATGATGCTGGTATATTTTTTGTGATTTGCTAAAAAAGTTATTAAAGCTAATTTTGCTTACGTCAAGAGTGATCGTAAAAGCCACGATCAGCACAACAGAAATTTGCATAAAATATAAATGCCCTAATATCAGAAAACTTCTGCGTAAGCGTATTCTTTCACCCCATAAATTAATTACACGCAAAATAAGATGCAATATTTTTAGTGAATTTAGCGAGAGTAAAGATTTCAGATTGAACGCGTTATATTTGATGGTTCAAATCAAATCTGAGAATTCCGACAACCATTGATGTTTTCATATATATTTAACTTTTAATTATTAACTTTTAATTATGTGGAAAAATTCTAGAGAACAATAAGCCATCCTACCGAAGAAAACCTAAACTTTTAGAATGGAGCTACAATTAATGGGGTTATGCTAAATCCACTGCTAGCAAAATTATAACTGATTCTTATGTTTCTAGTAATAAAAAAAATAGACTGACTTAAGAAATTTTATTTGTTTTGTGTCCATTAAAGTTCTAGCTTTGACGATTCATTCATTACGCGTTTTCATGTAAATATTACAGCAAATACTAAACATATTTCTGCAGCTCTCGTATTCCAAATATTGTACGTATGTTCTCGTCTTAAAAAAAACTATTTAACTTGTTCACAGCTGAGATTACATCACCTACGAGTCCTAATCGTTTAATTATATATTATGACGACATCTACAAGATTGGCCTCTAATCGAATGAAACATTCTATTAACGCAATAAAAAAGCATCGTGGTTTTTTTTTTGTTTTCAAAGGCATTAACCGGAAAACATCGCAAAATTCCATTTGGATAATGAGCGTTACGCACCCTTACCATCTATTCTCTCGTCCCAAAAACGAGAAAAATAATAATAAAGGGAAAATACCGCCTCTCTTTCAAAAATCCCCTTGAGCGGTACACGGGGAGGAAAAACGAAATCGCCTCCCTCATTAACACTTCAAAACTTAAGGGAGAAATATCGCCTCCGTCCTCCTCCTCCCCTCCCCATTTCTCCTCCTCCTCCTCCTCTCCCCTCTCCATTTCTCCTCCCCTCCCCCAACATCGCAACCACTCTGTAATCCGCACATACCCTAAAATTTCCGCAGTCCTTGGGGGTGTCTTCGAAAAACATCTCTCTCTCCCCCTCTCTCCTCCTACCCCCCTCCCCTATCTCTCTCTCTCTCTCTTATCTTATGAAAACCTTTCCCATCTCTTCTTATCCCTTACCTACCTTTCTCTCTGTCTCTATACTCGAAAGCCTTTCATTTTTTTTAAATCCTCAGGGCAGTAAATCCATAGCGAAAGAAAGAGAGGTATTGAGAGAGAGAAAGATGGAACGTTGAAAGGGTTGGGCGATAGGGAAAGAACGACAGGGAAATGAGAGACGAACGTAGAGATTAAAAAAAAAATAGAACAGAGGGAAAGAGGAGAAAGGAAAGAAGAAGGGGAAAGGTGCGAAGGTGGAAGTCTCGCCTCGTGACACGGTTCAATCTCTTTGGATACGGCGTGAAAGCGTCGAAATGTCGACAGAGAAAAAAGGAGAGAAACGAACCCAATTCCAAAAAAACAGGACGATCCGGAGGGGATGTACCTTGTAAAAAAAAACAAAAAGAGGGTGTTCACCTGTCGGGGGAAACAGGTTTTTCAGTATTAAAGTAATACAAATAAGAGAAATCGGAGGGTTTTTATCCTCGAACGAGGAAAATGGATGCGAATGAGTGACTTGTCTTTATCCTGAAATAAATAGGACACTTTTCGATGATTTGAGCTCGTAGAAAAATTGAAAAATGCTTTCCCGATGACGTCAGTGGATGAATCATTATTTGACCGTGTGTCGTTTTGGACAGATAATATGCGTGAGCGTTAATCATTATGGCGTACTTTCCAATGTACCTAATCCATCGGTGGGTAAGCTTTGATTACAATGTTAACGAAGGGGAGGCATTGTGTGGACACCACGGCTGTATTTTTTTTTCTCTAGGCCGAAAACTGGAATGAATATAATAAAACATTCGATAGGGGGTCAAAGACCTGAAATCGGTGCTTCGTAACGGTTCGTTGGTTGCTATAAATAACTCGTTGCTGGGATATACGTATAAGCCCGGCCATTTGCCCGAAGCGTTACGTGATTTAACGGAGCTTACTCCTGTTGCAGAATTTTTTCCACTGGAGCGATAGGTTTTTTTTTTAAATTTCGAGTGCCGTGAAAATATGGGAGGTATATGCATTAACATTAATTCGTTATATCATCAGGGTTTATAATAATAGCTCTAGAATAGCAATTATTTTTAATTAACTTGTAATTACGGGCAAATGACTCAATTATTCCAAATTATATTCATTTTCAAAGTGCGGCATCAAGGGTAATGAAAGAGAATTATATTTTTAGTACCTGACCAATTACGGAAGAGGCACCAATCAAAAGCTCCTACTTTTTTCTATGGCACATGCAACAGCAATTGATATATTAAAACATAAAAAGTAATTAAATGATTAAACCTAAAAAAATTTTACCTGTCAGTTCACCTTCTATATGTTCATCCAGAGGCGTACCTTGGCGATATGGTGCATATGGAAAAATTTTAGGACACGCCTTAATTATGTAGGATATAATTTTTTCTTCGTTTTAATAAGGAATAATGGCGCTTTTATTATGCATAAATCAATGTCTGATTATTAAAAGAACATTTATAGGAAAATTTACTTTTCGCACTTTTTGCGGGAACGTTTGGCGCCTTTTGCAAGCGACGCCTATGGCAAGTGCCATACCCTAATTTCGGCACTGTGTTTATTTATGGATTAAAATGGTGAAATTTGATGAAATTCATGCGGTTCCAGGTAAAGTAGTGTTTATTTGTTAATAAGTGATATAAATAGTGCATTCATTAACATCGTAATCAATGGGGTCTTTGTTAATATCCATAAATACTATAAATAAAATAGATCGTCTGTTTTGGTGTTCCTCCACTAGAGGTAATTGGCTAATGGTTTAATTATGATCAAACTTTCGTCGTTTATTCGGACTGATCTTCATTGTATTTTAACGGGTGTTGGTACTTATAAAAGTTAGGATTATGCTTTAATATTAAAAAATGATGCATAATGATATGTTTAAAAGTGGAAAAAAATAAAACTTCCTCTATGATGGTAACGCGGACAAAAAATTAAAATTTTTTTGCGCCGGCGTAGGACATGGCATTAAAATTTTGATGCTCACTTTTTTGGACGCGAAAAACCCTCCGGTTTGAAGAAGAGGACGAAAAAAATCGGGAAACGTAAAAGAGCGTAAGGAAGGATTTAGCGCTTCCCCCTGTGTGTGTGTGTGCGCGTGCATGAGAGTGACAGCAGTGCGCGGATGTGGTCGATGATGGAAGCTTTATGAAAAAAAAGCGATGCGGACGTGAAGAAAGGGTTGGCAACAACAGTCAAAAAGGATGTAATCAAGGGGTTTATTTGGAATGAGAGAAGAGAATGGAAAGGAGGAATATAAAAAAAACGACAGAGAACGAGCGGAGAGAGATATTTTATATGCGTACAAAAAAGGAAGAAAGGATTTAGAAAGCTCGCGAAGCAAGTGACGTCTGAAATACCGGCGAAGTGAGGAATGGTTATCAAAGGAAAATGATAAGGGACGATTTTGGAGAAACTTGAATGATAAAATGAAAAACTGCGAGTGAAAGGATATTACCGAGATGTTAGACGAAAGCGAAAAAGGAGTAGAATATTAGGGGCGCCGACATTCGCGTTCCTTTAAACTCATCGCGAAATACCAAACTCGCGAATGTTAAAACTCCACGCCTTACATATTGGCAGCGGGTTAAATCCTCCGAACAGTGAAGATTTTACGCCGCAAATGGCAAGCCGGTGTACAGTCCCCGCGAATAACCGAAATAACGAATGTCAAAGTCGCGAATAACGAGGGTTTAATACAAATGGAAGATAAAGCGATAAAAAAATTAAGAATGAACGAATAAATAACTAAATAAATAGGATTAATAAAATGGCGTAATCACCGAAGCTGACAAAAACTTCAGCCCGAAAAGTTTCTATCCAATATTTAGTCTATCACCAGTGACTGTCGTGATTTCGACACTTAAGTGTCCACTGACTATACCTCCCACAATTCTATCAATATAAATATATTTCTTAAAATTTTTCAATGAAGTAGTATATAAAATGGAGAAAACTGAGTTATAAAAAAGCTGAACTGCAAAAAAAGGAGTAACTTAAAAGAAGAGGGAAAAGGAGGAGAGGTAGTAGAATAGACATGGCAGTAAAGACAAGAGGAAAAAGAGTGACAAAAAAGAGATTAGATGCATGAATACAGAAAAAGGTTCGGAAGATACAGTTAACGCTTAGGAGAGCGAAAATGGGGGAGAAACAAAAGAAAGGAGAAATACGGATCCGGCGAGAACGACATCGAGAGAATGGAAACGGAGAATGGCGACACGCAAGAAAACAAAAGAATATCGAGCGTCCGGCACGAAAAAAACCAGAGCGAGAGAGAAGGGGGAGGGGGGAGAGAGAGGGAGGGAGAGAGAGAGGGGGAGAGAGAGGGGGAGAGAGAGGGAGGGAGAGAGAGAGGGGGAGAGAGAGGGGGAGAGAGGGGGGGAGAGAGGGGGGAGAGAGGGGGAGAGGGGGGGGAGAGGGGAGAGAGAGGGGGAGAGAGAGAGGGGGAGAGAGAGGGAGGGGGAGAGAGAGAGGGGGAGAGAGAGGGAGGGGGAGAGAGAGGGAGGGGGAGAGAGAGGGAGGGGGAGAGAGAGAGAGGGGGAGAGAGAGAGGGGGAGAGAGAGAGAGGGGGAGAGAGAGAGAGGGAGAGAGGGGGAGAGAGGGGGAGAGAGAAATTAGCATTTGTGGGAAAGGAGACGAGAGTTTATAGGAGTTTAAATAAGAAAAAAGGAATGGGAATCGTCCCCGAGGATTTCGTAGGAAGAACTGTCTCGAAAGGATGCGCACGAGTGATAAAAAAAGAGAGAGGGTGGGGGGCAGAAAGAGAGAGAGAGAAAAAATAAAGATAAATGAAAAAAAATAGAGCCAAAGTCCAATCACCGTGGAGCTCTTCCACATAGGAAGTATAAGGAAAAGAGAAACGGAAAAGCAACGTGAATTCTTAAAACAAGTCTAAAAAAAGCAACCGTGTTTTATATTTGAGCTAACAATAAGTGTAGAAAATGCGACGAAAACGAGGGCCACGCAGGAATGAAAAAGACCTCGAAAGCGTATGAAAAATAAAAGACGGTTAAAATGCGACTAGATTTGGGAGAAGACAAAGATAGAAGCAAGGAAGTGGATTAAAATCCGATCAAATAAAAAGATTTTACCGGCATTAGACAAGTACAAAGATGCAAGTGAAAGAAATAGGCGCAGCACACGTTGCTCTAACTTTGTTCTATCCTTACGCTTATGGTAGATACAACAATGTAATTGTTTACACGATTATGTAATCGGTATGTCAGGGGAATACTTAACGTATGCCACCAAGTTAACCTTTGCGACATCATGTACAAATATAAAAGGCTTAATCCTTTTGTCACTTTGCATATAACGCTGTTTCTGACGTGTTTTACAAAAATTCCCGACAAGGTATAAGACTGAGATTTGGAATGATTATTTTAATCGCGCATTAAAATATCAATGACGAAAAACATCCAGGAGCGTTTCTTTTCGCTGTTTGAATAACGTAGAAAGCGCTGAAACCATTTTAAAATGATTTGCAATCAATAAAAAAAAACTCGAGACCTGAACATAAGAACACACGAAAGAATGAAATTTTTTTCCCTTCGTCGATTTTCGAATACGCGTCAAATCTTCTCACTAACAAACGCCAAAATTTCTCGTTTTTTTGAAGGAAAAATCGTTCGCCTTCATTAGAAGATTTTTCGCAAAAATACAGAATCCTAATGAGACTAAAATAAATTATAGGTACATATTTTCAGTTTCATTATTTAATTAATTGATGTAAATAGCCAGGTACTTAGTTGATTAGCGAATGAAAATATTTGCAAATGTTACAGCATTATTGTCAAGCCGTTTAGGTTCTATAGCCGCGCACAGGAGACAGACGTAATCACAAAGCCACTTCTTCGGATTCACCACGGGGGACTTTAAAACGTGCAAATTCACCAAAACCTCGCATTATATTCTTTGTTTATTTCGTATTTGAGAAAGTTAAGCCGCAAAACCGTAAAATATGACTTTACTGCGCTAGGAAAGGTACAAAAAAGGGAAAGGAAAAGCAGTAGATTAAACGCATAAACGCCTAGAAGACTCCAAAAAGAGGAAAAAGACGAAATCAATATGAAATCGGACGGTGCGTATTTGCTCTCGAGATAATCCTAGGATAAAATGTAAAAAATTCCGCTTCGAAGATGGAGGAATAACGAGGGAAGGAGCTGAACCCTTAGGACGGGACGTGGAGAAAAAAACATTAAAATCGCGAGCTTTTAAAAGAAAAATAAACGAATGGGATTGCGTTGGCTGAGAGAGAAGTTTGGAGAGAAGTTTGGAGAGAAGTTCGAAGAAGCACGAATAAAAAAGCGAACCGAGGACGCAAAAAAAGGCAAAGAGATATAGTTGCGTGGGAGGACAAGACGACAGAAAGAAAGGACGAACCGAGGGAAAATCAAGAAATAAAAAGAATTTGGAGACCTGAGAATCAGATTCATTTATTTTTATTCTTACACAGATATCCGGACGAACCCTTTTTTTCCCTGTTTTCCTCCCTCAATATTCTTACGTCGCACACCCATTTAGGAAACCACTGGAAATGTGGAGAGAGCGTACATCCCCATCCGACCGAGTTTGAACCCTTTAAAGAGGTCAAGTTTTGCAGCGAGTTCAGAATATGAGGGGGAATGACGTTTGCATTCGTGGGAGGGTGGAAGGTTTGTTTTTCCCTCCCCCCCTTTCTGCGAGGGATTTGACTAAGAGTTTATGGGGGGTCAGTGCGCGGTGTGGAAAGGGTGGGAGAGAAGGGCAAAGGAACAAATGTTTTTCGGTGAGGTGTATGAAAGTGGAAAGGTCCATGGGAGTCCCCGGTATTTCGGAATGCGTATGGTTTTTTTTCCGTCGGCTTTCACCCTCTAGGGAGAGAGAAAGAGAGAGAGAGAGAGGAAAGGATACAAAATTTTGGTTTAAGAGCAGATTTTCATTTTATTTCTCCGCGTCTGAAGCGTAGTATTTTTCTTCTTTAGCCGGTAACTTTCCAAAAAGAGGCCGCGCGCAGTTTGGGGACTTCATTCCCTGTTTCGCGGAGGTGGATGTTTTTTTTTTGCATTTGTTCTTTTTTTCCCCTGCGTGAGGCAACATTGCGTGAAATTACAATGGACTGTTTCTTTTTTTTCGTATGGACGGTTAATGAGTTTCGAATGAACCGCTTCCTGATTACGTCCGTCTCTCGTTTGCAACGTAGCTCGGACGTGTTTTAGAAGGGGCGTGTTTCGACGAACGCTCCATATTTTCAGCAAAAATCTTCTTTTCATCATGCGATATAATGAAAACCAGAGTAAAGAACGAGGTCGGGTTGTTGACCTTTTTCCACGAGTTTTTTGAGTTCGCGTAATATTTCGATCAATTTTTAGCGCATAAAGTGAAATTTAGCAATACAGTGATATTAAATTTATTAATATTATATAAACATTTCTAAATAACAATGGGCAGTATTCGTCATCGATGAATATTTGAATTCTCTAATACTAGGATAATACAACGTTACCATATCAGAAAATCAGCATTTGTAAAATAACGAAAAGCAGATTTCAAAACCTTGTATGAGCTAAAAACATGTAAAGCATAAATTAATTACCGTTATCTCCTTATGGCTTTAATCCAGCTATGGAAACAACGTTGTCTGGATCATCTATGACTAATAGGAATCGACGTGGGGCTCCAAACACTGCTCTACACGTTGCACGATTTACCTGGAATATACAAGAGTCAAAGTTTTATAAGGCAGCAATTTCATCGTAATTCATAAATATTCAAACATAAGTCTTAAAATTTCACATGAAGCTAAATATTTTTTAACGAAAGCTCTAGCGAGGATTTCATATTTTTGGAAGTCGTATTAATTTGTTAGGAATATTCTGCAGTCCAAAACTAAAATACAGGCTTTACGGTAAAATAAGATACATCTGTACTTAATTTCAACGTAATACGCAAAATTTAACCAGTATATTACGAATGATATTTTTCTAATTATGTAGCAGAATGTCTATGAAAATTTGTCATTATAAGAAATGTTAATTTAACCAAACTAAAAAACCAACCAGTTCCATATCAACGCGTCTATACTGATAAAATAATGCGAAAAGGTGGATAAATAAAACTAATTCTACAGTAATTTAATTTGAAGGAAATCAATAAGAGGTTCGATTCAAGTCAAAGGATCTATAAACAATAAACGTGTTGTGTTTTTCTTATTTCTCTTGAATAATATAAAATTATCATAAGTTATTTATTTTGTCGAAAGAAATTGGTAAACATAGTAGGGATGATGGTTAAGCAGAGTAAATTGAACATAAAGAAGGTTAGCGTTAATTTTCAACATACAATTTCTTTTACTATAGAGAAAAACAAGAGAAACGCCACATCGGCACAGTTAATCCGACACGTTTATCAGGGAGAAAATAGATTCACTAACGTCACGTAGCACAACGAGAATTTCATTTACCCAAAGACGGGAGAGAACCCCCCTCCAGTTATTCAGCCAACTTTGGTTATACGGATAGTGTGATTTTTAGAAGTAATCTCGGATCCTCGCCGTCACCAAAAAAAAAAAAAAAAAAAAGTCCACTACCTGCTATAACTCCCGTCATCATGAGACTCGCAAAGTCAAGCAAGAGAGCAGGGCCCCTTCTGCTCTAGACGCAATTAACCGACTCGGAACTTTATCTCCTCTCACGTTTACAAGCACATACACTAATTTTAATTAGGAATAAAAAACCTACTCGCAGAGAAACGTATGCCGCCGTATTAAAAAAAAATATAACGCAGGCAAGGGAGAATTTTTTTCCCTTGAAAAATTAGATTTTAACTCCTCCCTTCTACTGGCTAGAATGGAAGAGATAATTTGGGAAATGTGAGACAGAAAGGGGGAAGAGAAAAGGGAATGGATTAAAGACGGCAACAGGAACATAAAAAGGAGATGAAGAGAAAAAGATGATGGGAGAGAGAAGAAGAGAGAAAGATGATGAGAGGGAGGCAGACTGATACACGATGAAAGAGCTAGAGGAAAAGAGAAAGATTATGAGACAGATGAAGAGAGATAGAGAGGAAAATATGTACGAGAGAGGTTGAGAGATCTATAAAGAGCAGGAAAGCGAATGGAAAATCGGAGAGAGGCGAATACGAGTGTAATAGATATCCAAAAAAGAAAAAAAGATATTCGAACGTGAGAGGCGATTCGAATAGAGAGAGAGAGGAAGGAGAGAAGAAAGATCGAAAGTGAACTCGCGGAAGGGAAACGGCGAACTTCGTCAAAAATTAAAATCGTAATGAGATTCATTATCGTAGAGTATATCCCGCCATTATCACTAGCCACGTGTTTCGAGAAATCGTGCGATGGATGGATGGAGACGGATCATGTCCTCACTTTTCCACCCTATTTCTCCTCCTCCTCCTCTCCACTCTCCTTTCCTCCATTCTCGCTCTCTCCATCACCATCCCTCTCTCTCTCTCTCACATTCCCTAATCTTATTTATTACTTCGAATTCACGGCGACGTCTTCCTTCTCCTTTATACGCTTTTCCCATTTCCAAAAGAAACCCGAATTGGTGAAGAAGACATGGGCGTTTTCCCTTCTCCGCTCGCGAGTGAGGGATATAACCAATCCCGTTCCAGACGCTCGATTACCCTCCTTTTTCTTTCTTTCCTCTCTCTCTCTCCCTTCCTGTTTTTTACCTATAGTACTCTTTCTTTCGTCTGTTCCTCACATTCAGTCCATTTACAGTTTAAAAAAAAAACGAAATTCTCGCGAACAGTCCGACATATGAGTAGAGGGAAAAAGATATATATATATATATATATATATATATATATATATAAAAGATGCCTAAAAAACTCTACGATCCAATCTGCTTGGTTTGTTTTATCGTTTTGTTTAAAAAAAATATATTCCTGGCCAGGAGGCGGATTTATTGAGTGGACGTCTTGTCTATTGAAAAGAGGCTGAACAGTAATTTCCTCCACCTTACACATTGGGTTTTTTTATGCTTTTTTTGCATTTATTTGCCTGTGTGCATGTACGTTCGTCTGCCCATGACAGGGTGTGTAAAGTGATAGTGCACTTCTCTACTTCTCTGCTTTCTTCCTCTTAAAAAGCAAACTTTATTGAAAAATATAACTCCTCTTGTTTTTATTCAGATATAAAATTTCTCTTTGTAACGGGCCAATCACAGAAAACAATCTGATTTAACTAATTATTCCATAATTTCTGTTATTACTGATGCAGGTATAGCAGTAATTTTGTTTATAGCAGTAATAGTAATTTACGATAGGATATTTCTTTCTATTTTCATGACTCCAATAAATTTGTTCTATTTTTTTTCAAATTAAAAGTTGGAAAATATAAGCCTGCCATCAATTATCGTCCCGGAATGTGGGCTGGCCGTAAGGAAACAATCTCAAGGTGCGCTGGGAGCGGTTCAATAACCTGCATTAACGACTAACTGTTTATGGTTATGAAGAATAAGGCTATCAAAAACATCTGAAACGTTCTCATACAAAATTATTACGATGGAAAACACACATACATACAGACATACATACATAATATATATATATAGGTAAAAAATATACTTTCATTTTATATATTATTTTTTTAATGTTTAAGACTAATTAAAATTAAACATTCAGCGATAAAGAGATCCGATATCATTTTATGAATATGTGCTACTATCTATTCCTTCACGTTTGCATTTTATCATTGCTTTCAGTATGAACGTAATAGAGGAGATGGCCTTCCGTGCCGGGAAATTTGCTATCAATATAGCGCGACTGGAATTCTTTTATTTATTTTTTACGTAGAAGAGAGGGAAAAAAACTATGGCCAATCGACCTCTATAAAAACGGACGTATTTTTTCTCCCGGACCAGACAGGCGCTTTCAAAAAAATTTGCATTCCTAAGAGGTCATAAAGGAGTCTGGCGACATGTCTCCTCTCGCCATTACCGTTCCCCAGAATTGAACCGTTTTTTTTTCATGACTTACCTTACTTATTTTCACTCATTCCGAGACGAGTTTCGAAGATTCCAATATGAACTTCGAGGGGAATGCGGTTACTGTGAATTTATATCGACGGCGTAAAGCGTAAAAAAAAGTTCCATCGGAGGAAATAAAATGTTCTTATCCTCGGGATATTTCATGGCAATGTAATTAGTCGATGGATATCGCATGAGCTGGTGAAGTCAAGTATGTAGTTACGTCCATCACAATTTTAAGTAGCGTTTATAATGTCAGATATAAGGGAAGTGAATACATTAAAATTTGCGATATTGAAAATGAAACAAACGTTGAAGTGTCATATTCGAAAATTCCCTGTCTTCATAGTTAAATGTTAATATTAAAAGTTTCAACTCGACGAAAATAAAACTTCTGAATCTGTAGATTAAGAAATTTTAATTCATAATTATTTATTCATAATTTAATTTATTCATAATTTATTCATAATTTATTCATAATTTATTTTTAATTTATTTTTTTAATTGCTATTATATAACAAACGTTTTTATTTTAACATTTCTGAAGTCAAGACATCCACATTGTTGCCGAACGGTTTTTTTTTTAAAACTAACCGAAAACATATAATGCGGAAATCGAAGCCGCTACTAAAGTCAATGAAGAATTTTATAGATTTTTATTTATTTTTAATTTGTCCGTTTGGAGAAAAGGGAGATGCCATCAATTCTGAAAGACAAGGGAGAATAAAGGGACGCGATCCCAACTCCATCTGTGGTTGGATACCTGCAACAATGGAAATCGCAATTGAACGAGATAGCGTTGGCAGTGCATACCAAATGTTTTACGAGTACTACGTAGAGATGAGAAAAATAATAATTATTAAGAGATGGCGAAATCAAGAGCAACGACACGGCATAAAAGTGACGCAAGGGTCCACTTAATAAAGGCATTCCTTTCATCACTGCGCAAAGAAAAGCTTAGAGTTGTCCGCTTCCTAAACATAGAAGCCAAAACGCCCATAGAATTGAAAGGCGACGTTCCGTGCAATATCCTTAAGGAACGCAGTGAACAATTTCGAAATTCACGGCGACTTTAAACATTGAATGGGAATATTTCTACAAACAAGAAAGCAACGACTAAAACAGATTATGCAGTGAAACCTCGATATAATATATAAAATTCATAAAAATTCTCGTTTTAACGAGTAGTCGTAATATAAGACACTTATTAAATTCCATGTACGTAACCTTAAGAAATTAACACTCGCTCGCTATTATGAAGTTATCGTTATATACCATTTTCGTACTATCGAGATCACAATGTATATGTTTAAAAATATTATTAGGATTTTCATTCATCATTTTAGAACAATGCAAATCTGTGTTTTACAACCGCCTTATGTTAGAAAAATCCTTAAAATTTTCCCACGTTTGTTTCTGTGAGTTTACTTGGATGTAAAAGATACATGTGTATGTAACTATACATCAATCACGCCAAAAATATTCTGCCGCATTGCTATAAAACATCCGTTCGACATAAGTAAGTCCTTAACTTCAAGGAATAAGTTCTTCAATATAAAAAATAAATAAAAAGTAAGTACTGAGGTATATCCAAGAGCCATAACAAGTTTCGAGGAATCACCACTGAAGACGGCTGCATCGCAGCTGAAAGGATAATCTGGCATTTCATAATCTCGTCATGGTCTTTGGAGATATTTAAGATAAGTGTGGGTTTTTATACCTACCTTTCCAAACATTTTGTATTGGATTGCTCATTCTTGAATTTATCTTCAGCCGTAAGTCGATCTGAATAATTCTTCGGTAAAGTAAATATACATATATAAATGTACTCTCGCAGGTTTTGCCTTTTTTCCTCGAATATTTCTGTTCTATTTACGTAACCAAATCCACCTCCCCCTTCCTTCATATTCCGATTCATAGCTGAGAAACTGTAAACTTTCTTATTCCTACGGAGCTAATCGTTTTGTTGCCTTTGCTTTTACGACAAAAATGTCGCCAAGTTTTGAGATGGAAACGTTGAAAAAAAATGAAGACACTCGAGAATACTTTTCAATCTCGGAAAATCTCCATCTTCCGAAAATATTCAATGGTTTCCGTCCCCTTTACTTGTGGGAATTCCTCTCTCCTTGGAGACTCCAACAGAGAGAGAGAAAAAGAGAAAGTTGAAAAAAAAGACGAACGAATAAGAAACGTATAGTATCTATAAATAAAAAATCGCCTTCATTCGGTGGGTCCGCCCTTGAGCATACATCCCCTGCCTTTATTAAAAAAATAACCGAGGAAAAAAATGAAATATACTGTGTCACAGGTCCAATGGGCTTCGGAGAAAATCTCCCACTTCTTTTGTTTTTCATATCCCTCCACGGCCGCCCTATAATGGTGGCGCAGGTGTTGTTTTTTCTCTCTCTCCGTTCGAAAAAGACGAAGGCCTGTTTTTAATCCTTTTTATTTTAGGAAACCCAGATAAAGCTATCGGATAGAGAGTGAAAGAGAGAGAGAGAGCGCGGTAGAGATGATCAGACGTGACCCCTCGCACGCAGGGCTTGACCTTGAAATACTTTTTACACCTTCCGCCCACCCCTTTCCCCCTCCTCCACTCCAGCAGTAAAACCAATAGAGTCGTCCATTCCCAGCGTTTCCGGAAAAAAGTTTCCCATTTTTTCGATGGTCTAAAAGTAGACTGTATAGTACTGAGTTTTTATAAAAATTTTATTCCGTATTTTATATCCTTTGACGTTTAACGTAATAGGTATGGTTTCAGGAAACTTTTTGTGGATACCTGACGAGGTAAAGTTGGGTTATTTTTCATCTCTCATCTTTTTTTGCGTGAAATATATTGCATGAAATCACTATGAGATTAAAAATTGTTTTTTCAAGTCCATCCGGTCGATGAATTCTAAAATTATTTTATCGGTTTCCGATAAGTTAGAAACTGATCGTGTATCCTGAGATAATTAATACAGGAAAAATATTTCGATCAAATAGTGTGTACGCATATATGTATATACATATATTGTACATAGTGGATTTTTGGTATGTGATTTTATGAAGCGATACATTACAAATTACAAAGCCATATGGTTTGTAGTATATAAATGTGCATATGTAGATATTATTTGAAGAGTATGTGGCCGAATTTGAAATTCGAACCTATATTTCACGATAGATATTCCGAAGAATTTTAAACAGTGATCACAAACTGCAAAGCGTCTTCATGGCAACATAATAAACGTAGTTTGAAGGAGAGGAAGAATCCCAGTGAGAAGAGACGCGGTGTACCGCCGAGTTAAAAAAAGGCGAAATTTCTATTGTTCTTCCATTTGACGGTAGTTTTAGTTCCGGGACTGAAATATATATTTCAATTTGTCACGCGGACCCTACCCTATGCACTTTATCACGATGATTAATTACGAAATAGCACACACAAGAAAATGTGGAAATTTAAACGAGCCGACCCGGCTGTAATATATGCCGCCCAACGCAACTATGTCACAGGAGATAACTGAATTCAGATACACGCCTTTTAAAATTTCCATTGTTTCTTGGAATATAACGAATCATTCATCAAAGGAAAAAAACAAAAAATACGTTAAATATAATAAATTAATTCAAAAAAGGAAATATTAACCATAAAACAAATACATTAAAATCATTCAGAGTAACAATAATTTTGAAAGACGAAGTTTTTTTTATTGAGAGCCAAATGCATGAAAACTTAAGCTCTAAAACGTTTCATGCACATCTTTAAACCTGATTAACTTTGAGAGGCGACTTGATTATCTCATTTCGGCCCAAAGATGGTGAACGATTTTCGTATATTAATGACACAGTTTCAGTACAAATTTATTGGCGGTAGACGTTGACCGGCGTGGATTTGAGATGATTAATTTCACAATGTCAAGTTCTTATTAACGAAGACGTTTATTTCCTAAAGATGCGCCATCAAACAAGGGAAAGGCAAGAAAATCGCACAGATGGTCGTTATTTCAAATTGAGTATGCAGCAGAGTCCCGATTATCCGAGGTAGACGGGACCGCACTGAACTCGAATAATGGGGACTCGACTGTATATTACTTATGAAACTCATTTTACTCATATGCACCAATTATAAGCATAGAAAATTCGTTAAAAATGGATGAATTATCGATAGGATTTTAGAAGAATCACTTATATATATGTATGATTAGAAATTATTGAGATTTACATGTCACTGACATTTTTATATCCAACGGAAACCACAGTGTATGTACCTGGAGTGGCATGCTCTGTTAAACGTAAGCGATTTTACACCAAAACACACCTTATTTGAAATGAAAACACTCGTAGAGTATATATCTATTTATATATGCCTGCGCAATCCGAAGTCAATGAAATGCAAAACGTCTGAAAAGGATCGGGAGAAAGAATTTGAAACCTTTCCATTCGCGTCGAATTCTGCACCTCTTTTGGAATCAGGATTTTCCTCTAGAAAAAATAAATCAGGAAAGCGAAATAATAAAAAAAATCCTCTCGGAACGGAATTCAACGAGGCTTTCCCGAGAATGAGGTTTCGAGAGCGAATAAAAAGAGATTAAAGAAAGTAATTATAGATTCGAGAATGGTTTCCTTAAAAAAAAAACATTTCTTCAAACATTCGTTAAGTTAATAATTTCAGCGTGTAAATTTTGAAGAATCTTTGCCACATATGAAGGAGGGCAGTTGCTACGCAATTAACCAAGTTAAAAGTCATCAGGGAAACATTTAAAACAAGGAATGCGATGATACTGACTCGAAAAAATAAACGTTACGGCATGGTTTTTCATTTGATCGACGCTATCTTGCACACAGAGTAGTAGCTGGTAAGCCGTTCGTGTATTAAAGTAATTCCCTTAGTGAGAAATTATATGTATAACCGTTATTATTTATTACAAACTTCCTGGCTTTTTCTTACAAAACTCACAAGATACTATCAAGATTCCAAACCACCAAAATTTCCAGTTACCTTAAAAAATAATCTCTTAAATCTAGTTTTCCTCCGAGTAAGGCTCCTATATGCTAATTCGATAATCCTTATCACTTTTCCAGCACGATAGGGACATGACCATTCCCTGACCTGACATTTCTTCACACCAATTTTAGAGTATTTTCCATAAACTAGATATAGTATATTGCCCTAACAGGCGGACGGACAGACAAACCGAATATATAAATAAAAGATTTATTTGACAAAAATTGCTCTAACAAGTAAAACTTAAGACCGAATTCTTGCGTTGTAAATATTAACGGCGTGTAAATCTACATATGTCCAAAATCATGAGTTCGAACGAAACGTGTGGAAAGGCTTGCAAAATATTGGACATTTATCGGAGAAGACGATCGTGAGAAATGGGAGGCAGGATCGAAATTGATGCATCCCACAGGATAGCGGAAATAAAAAAAATGTCAAATTTCATATTTTATTCTCTTGCCCGAAAAATTAAATTGAGCGTTTTACGTCATAGAAATGTTAGAGCGAGAAAATTAATTTTAAAACTTGTCTCACTTTTAAATTTCGCAGTAAACATTACGTGATTTAAAAAAAACTTTCGTAAACTAACATGTTAATGTTGTTTTAGTTATTATGACTTAATTGTAAACTTTTGATACTGACCAGCTATTCATTGAACTACCGCTTTTGATTGGTAGGCGGATGGTTAGTTTCTGCCGACGGTTACTGAGGTCGCGGGTTCGAATCCCGCGTAGGACATGGATGTTTGTGTTCGTCGAGTTTATATGTAAGAATGTACATTAAAGTCTAAATATAGACCTAAATAAAGACGGCTTATTATTATTATGCGCAGGTAGGCGGGAATAAGCAGGTCGTAAAAAAAACTTTTGTAATCTCAGATTATTGATATGGGTCTGCCAAGTTCGAATCGGTAATCTATGCCCAAAACGAAATTCCGGTGGCAACGTGAAATTTACACACAAGTTAGTTTAAAATTGTAAGCGATATATTTCTCGCCTTGCTTTAATCGTCCTTCAGATAAAAAAACCGAGAACTGCGCCACACTCTGTAGGCAGCAGGCCCTTAGACCAGGTTAACATATCACACACCGGCAAAATACTGGCATAACTCAAAAAAATCTGATGTGGTCAACACCTTCTCCATATTTGGGGTATAGGTTTTTGAATTATTATGAATAGCATTACAAGGAAAATTTATTATTTCGTATCGTAAAAGAATATAGTCGTCCTTATTGCCGTAAATTATATTTTGAATATGTTTACAGAATTCACCGCTAGATAGTGGCGCTGTATACTGGAAATTCACGAATAAATTAATTATCTACTAAATGAAATGTTCTACGAAAATTTGTTTTTTTTTTAAATGATGCATTCCCCGCAAAGCCAATTTTAGGCTTGTCTGCAGGTAGGGGAAAAACCCCAAGACGAATCACAACACCCATGCCCGAAGCGGGATTCGAACCCGCAACCTTTGGATTAAAAGGCAAGCACACTACCTACCAGTCTAACCCGGCCGGCAAAACAAAAAACAAAACTTAGAAGAAATATTATTCTCTACAACTTTGGCCCTCACGAAGATTACCAATAACGATGTTTTTAAGGAGATATTTGACGGAAACCGAAAAACCGATTATTTATAAATAATTCCTAAACAATAACTGCTATGGAAAATTGTTTCAAATAAAAGAAGTAGGAAATTATATTTTCTACATTTTTTGCAATGGTCAATGTATACAATAATGATGTTTTAACGGAGATATTTCGCCAAAACCGAATCGGGTTTCGAATAAACCTCAACTTTCGGTTAACAAGTTTTGTCTAAAAACTAATCAGCTCTTTGTGCTCATACCAAAGTGTTATATATAAAATTTGGTAATGATATGGCAAGTAATTTTCGAGTTAGAGCGCCAACAATCACATACACACACATATCCATCATTCCGAAAATAGTCTAAACGTGTTCTAGAGACCTCAAAACATGTATTTCCGTTGAAATCCCGTAGTCGATTTTTTTTCATGTAAACAATACTTTCCCTATACTACGTATATGGAGAAAGTAAAAATGTGACATTCGAGTTAATACAGCTGAGGGGTTTGTTGTAAGGCTCTCTTTCATCCTGTGATACTGGAATTGTAGTTAACATGTGGAATCACCAAATTTCAACACTGTTACTCATGCTATTCAATAGGAAAATAACCTTATTTTCCTAAGTGCAATTTATTCCTTGATTTTCAGAAAACGTTAATTTTGAGATGTGCCAGTATTACACAGACACTTTTCCTGTCGACTGAGATCGAAAAACCCATATCAAGCAAAAAGCTTCAGCGATCGCTGGATATGGACGTTATGAAAAAAGGTATTCGGAGGAATACAATGTGACAGTTCGGCGTATATCATGCATAGTGGATGAGAATGAGACGGGGATTTTTCGCATGTTTGCCGAAGAAATGAGAATAAATTTCACCTCTTGATTTTATTATATATATATATATATATATATATATATATATATATATATATATATATATATATATATATATATATATACATATATACACACACACACAGTGTGGGACCCTGTATCCGGCATGCTTGGGACCTGAGGGTTGCCGGATAGGGGATTTTTCCGGAATTCGGGTAGCCAGACCTAAAATGTACAAACAAATGCACAACCTAGCACTGTTATCCTTTCTTTTGAGTCTTTAAAACCCACTGGGTGCTGATTCCTCTGGTGCAACAGCAGTTTTTCTAGGAATTACCTCCAATATAAAGAAGTCTCGTCAGCATTATACACCTGCTCTGCAGTAAAAATGTGAGCAAAAATCACGAGAATACAAGCCTCCACCGTAGACTGATTATAAAACACATCAGTGGCGCCAGCAACAGAAACAAATTACTTGGCGCGCATTTTAAATATTACACTTTCTCGGTTTCCGGTTTTCGGAACGTTCCGGATACTGGGTAGCCGGATACAGGGTCCCACACTGTATGTGTGTGTATATATATATAGTTGTGTCTCTTTTGTGCTGACAAAGGGATCATCCCGAATGTTCCAATAACCTCTACAGATGTGTCTCTCCAACACCCCCAGCGGCTCTCCTTCCGGTAAGTGCTCACTGCGTTTCCTTCAACACCTAGTTGTCCTAAATATCCTCATATACCTTTCCTCTTCCGTAGTGTATATATATATATATATATATATATATATATATATATATATATATATATATATATATATAAAGAGATCTCTCTCTCTCTCTCGAAGAATTCTTTACCTTCATCAACCTTCTCGTAGCACTCATTCTTTTTTTTCCGGGAATTCGTGCCGTCTACGCAATCAAACCTTCGAACCCGGTTTTTATTCTACGAATATACGTGTCTATATTATATATACCAAGAGTGGCCAAACCGCGGCTCGCGAGCCACATGCGGCTCTTCTAACTTAGTTTGCGGATCTTTTAAATATCCATTCAACGTTTTTCGCCGCAGAGTACAGTGACGTAGTGTGACTTGAGACCTTTTGGGGATGCCTAAGGGACATGCAATATATCTTAATTGCTTCATATACAGGTTATGCACTATTCGTAAATTTATGAGCATAGAATGTGTCATGCGGCTCCCGAACTTATTGTATGCGGCGAAGATAATTGTATGCGGCTCCGCGGATAAGTAGGTTTGGCCACCCCTGATATATATAAGGAAAAGTGTGTGTGTATGTATGTTTTTTTATAGCTCAGCAGCTACAGCAGGTAGAAACAAGAGAAAGGCATCATTTTAACCGGATTAAAGAGTTAAGTTGTGTTGTCAGGTTTTGATATCGATTTGATTGACCTTTCTAATTGAAAAAAAATATTTTCTTTCTTCATTTTCTCCATTTGAATAACATAGGGATGAGTGCAGCTCATTTTTCATTTGAATTTTAAAATTACTTAGAAACATGGTACGAGCTTGAGACTTAAATGGTTCTATAAAGGAAAGAACAATGTATATTTTTTATTAAAGACAGAATCCTAATCCTCATCGAATCACCGTAAAAATACGTTTAGAATCAGAAAAATAAGTGATTTTATCAGTTTTATGGCAATATCAATTATAAGCTAGCATGACAACTCCCATTGTCGCCGAAGTTGGGAGTCCTATGTATTTATATGGGAAAAATTTTAATTTTAAATATCGTTTTCAATTTCTGTGTACGATTTTGTTTTGTTTACATGGCAACCAAATATTTACTGATTTTAATTGAAATATTACTAATAAACTGTGAAACGGTGAAGCAAAACAATTTCGCGTGGACGTTATATCATTAAATTAATGACATTGAAATATTTAAATTAAAAAGGGTTGGAGACTACGACGAGATGGATATTTCAAAATTAAGAACTTCTTAACCGTACAAAGCAGAAAATTTAGAGACAATACAAACGGTAAAAAATTAAACAGAGTAATGAAAGAAGAAAAAAAGAGAAACAAAAAAAATTACCATTTGTAGTGTCACTAAATATTCTACTTTGTACGGTTAAGGAGTTCTTCTCAATTCTGAAATATTTGTTTAAAATCAACGTATTTCTGGAGAAATATTTAAAAGGCCAGAATATCGCTGAATTAATATTTTTCTACTTTCAAGCGTCAACTTCCATCTCGCGTAGCCATTAAAAGGCCATCTCCGCCATCTCTCGGAAACTTTTCAAAACCTTCAATTCGATATTTATAAGCCATTGTGTTCTGCACTTTTGCGCGTGTTTGCTCAAGCGCAAGTAAATGGTACGGGACCAGGACGGAATAAAAAGTTACATTTTAGGCCGCACAATGTGAGTTGTTAGTCCTATTCTTTGGAACGGAAGACGCCAAATTTAAACTCCGAGGAACTTTGGAAGTCCTGGTTGCGACTATCCAACTTTCCTGCGCGAATGATACCAAGTCCGTTCACTTTCACTTTTTTTGTGACGTTGCGAATCGTTATGGAAACGGACCGTCGGAAAAAAAACATCAACAACTCGTCGCAATCCTTCTATCGAAAGAGTTAATTTATTCGAAACTTTCGAGATATTTTCAAGGTTTCTTTCTACACGCTTCGGAAGACCCTAATTAAAATTTACGCTATAGAAC
Source organism: Uropetala carovei (assembly GCA_036926305.1). Taxonomy (NCBI): domain Eukaryota; kingdom Metazoa; phylum Arthropoda; class Insecta; order Odonata; family Petaluridae; genus Uropetala; species Uropetala carovei. The sequence continues at coordinate 7,503,457 of JAXCHB010000033.1, read as the reverse complement.
ACTCTTCAAAAATTAGAAAAATGTCGAGCGATACAACTTACTCATTTCCAAATTTTTCCAATGAAAATATATAGGATATTATAAAATTAATTTTAAGTATATGAAATGTATTCGTAAATTTTGGAGCTGACTTTACGTAAAAATATAACACATTTTTCACCGAAAATAAAAAAAGAGGAATGTATTATCATCATCGTCATAGGTAGTCTGTCTGTGTACAGGTCCGTGATTATTCATGGTTAAACTTGGTTCTCCATATATTCCTATTTTCCAGTGTGTGTGCGTGTGTGTCCTGGTCCGGAGTAAGTTCCCGCAAACTCGCATGTATAATACTTCGATTTCTGGAGTGAATTAGTATTCCGTGTGTGTATGCCATCACCAGTTTATATTATTATTTAAAATTATATAAACATTTCTCTTATTATTTTTGGTGTACAAGTTGTAACATTTTTACACATAATCTCACACCAGAGGCAGCTCGAATACGCAATTTTACATTTGATATTGAATTTTCCTTTATTCAATGGATCCGAAGTTTTTAGGCCATAAACGAACATTTGCTAAACTCTCTCTTCCAATGCTTTTGAGAAACGAGGGAAGTTTTCTCTCACGAACCGTCCTTCTCCAAGCACCAACTCATCGGTTTAGCGGTGCAATGTAGATTATCTGTACTTTCGAGTAATCAAAAGATAAATCTCGAAATTTCTGGTTTAATTCTGGTGACTTTTGTGACGACAAGTGCCTAAGAATATTTATTGGAATTTAATTATAAAGTATTTGATAAGGAACTTCAACCATTAGATGCATAGACTTCGGGAAACGTGTAGAATTGTTTTTACTTTCTCATACGAAGTATCGAAAAAGTGGTTTTCGCAATGCCGTCTGTCTGTCTGTTACTGGCGCTGGAGCCTAGACGGTAGAGCGAAAATGAATCAAATCTCGTACTTAGGCATTTTATCGTACTGAGCAGAGTATACGTAGAAATGGTTGACATTGTTCAATAATTAAGAGTAGTTTATTCTACGCATTTTTAACAACAATCCGATTTTCTCAAAAATGGCTATAACGATTTTGATCAAATTTCGTACAGTTACTTGAGCTTACGTCTTCAATAATACTGTATAGTTCATATTAATCAAAAAATGAATATCAGGCTAGTTTATTCTTGGGCAACTTTAACAAAAATTGATTTCCTAAAAACAGGCTCATACGATTTTCATTTTCTAAGGATACATAAACGACGCATTAGTACCCATATATGAGAAAGTTTGTACAATGTATGTTGTACCGATTTTTTACTTTCTCATACGAAGTATCGAGAAAGTTTACAGCCGTTTTTGAGAAAAACAAATTGTTGTTAAAAATGCGTAGAATAAACTAGCCTTAATTATTGAGTAATGTCAGCAATTTCTTCATATACTCTGCTCGGTATGATAAAATGCCTAAGTACGAGATTTCATTTATTTTCGCTCTACCGTTTAGACTCTAGAGCCAATAACAGACGGCATTGCAAAACCCACTTTTTCGGATTCAGCGACACCTAAAACGTATATTTCCGTAAAAATCTCGAGGTAGAATTTTTTCGCGATAACAATACTTTCTCGATACTTCGAATGAGAAAGTAATACTAGAAAGGATACCAATATTTACATTTACCGAGGATCAATAAAGCTGATCTTTATCTGTGGACAAGACGATGTTGGAGTTTAGGAAATGACCAAAGTTAATACTGTCTGAAAACAAGTAAGATATCCTTGTAAAAGTATGAGATGAAAGTACGTAAATATTTACTTTTCTGGTTCGCCCCTCCCTTTGGAGAAGGGGACAACCTGCACCATTGGAATGTAGATCACCAGCAGGCCTTCCTTTCTTCTAGCTTCAGTTGTTTGGCTAGGATACAATTTCAACGTTATCCGAATTTGAAGCTACCTATCGGGAATATGTGAGCTACTCGGAAAATCCAATCATCGGAAAATTCAAAGAACGATAATGGGTATGTAATTCAAAAGAATGTTTCCAAATATTTCCAGAAGTTTGGATACAATACTATTTCAATCATTTGAATTTTAGAATCTTTGAAGTCACCCAGCAGAAAATAATGAACTAATTCTGAAATTCATAGATTGATAATCTGATTAAAAAAGAATTTTCCAAATATTTCTTAAAAGAAAAAAAGTGTATGCATAGTGATTTTGACTTTGACATAAGAAATTATGGAAATTCATATTAATGCTGACAATCATTCCTTTTATTAAATGTTCTCACTTTTAATCTATTTGATCGTGTTTCCTCTAAAGCAATGGTCTTCAACCTTTTTTGAGTCACCGCTCACTTTTACCATATGCTGTCCTTTGAAATAAGTTCACCGCCCACCCAGTGGCGTAGTGAGGGTTTCTGGCGTCCGGGGCAAAGAATAATTTTGCGTCCCCAGTAGCAAAGCGATTTACGGAGTTAAGGTAACCCTAATACTAGTGGGATTGTCGTTAGATGAGCTTACCGAATACGGTCTCAGTGGTAATAACAGTGTTTAAAAATTTATGATTTTATATATTTGATAAAATTAAACTTAAACGCTTCGCTGCTTCTGCGAGAGACTCCGACTACCCTCATGGGCCTTTCGATTTTACCGTAGCATGGATACATTGTCGCAAGTATAGTATGATATGATACTATAGTTAACGACAAATGAACTGTAATAGTTGTACATAAAATAGTTGTACAGAATATGTGTGCTTTTTATAGAATTTTATTTTTCAGTGTAAAAATTAGAATAGCATTTGGTGAGTTCTTTAACGCCCACCAAGAATCCAAAAACGCCCACTGGTGGGCCACTGCTCTAAAGTTTTGGTAAATTCTCCAAGTATCAGTTTTTGTATCTTTGTCGTTGTTGGTTTATTAGGATCACATGGTGAATATATTTACCTTACAATACGAAACATAAAAGATATAATAGCGAGGATCCATTATTAATTAATGATGACAATAAAAACTAATCGTTTCACTGAAATCACCTAAAATTAATATTGCGTCGTGAGAGAGTCCATCACATCCAAGCCAGCATCACAAACGGAGTAGGGTGAGAGATATCTATATATGCGAAGCCGAAGAAAAATCATGCAGCTAGTTTCTTCATTTGACCGTTTTACTTGAATGATTACAACCGCAAGGAAGCCTAAAACCACTAACCGATGGCCGACGTAATATCAACAATAAATCGGCTGGGGAAACCAGCTACATATGTTATCAACAAACCAGTAATCCTATGTGATGATGATTTAAACGATAGTTGATCCTAAGTTCTCGTTTTTTTTACGGGTACAGGAGTTGGATTGGCCGCTAATTGGATTCGACCCATGAGGAGAACTCCTTAATTTAATTTGTTTCGCCAGCCGTTGAAAATCCACCAATTCCATCTCGGGGGCGATTATGGAATTAGCAATTTCGCCATGACGAAGGATCCGAAAATTGACTCGCAAAAAAATATAAACTCGAAGGCATTTTTTTCTTTTTTGTTTAAATGGAAAGTCGAAAGATCTCCTTTTTTCATTTCAAGACTTCGCCCACGCCCACGAGATTTCTCTCTCTCTCTCTATCCTTTTATATTCTGGAGAAATTGCCTGTCTCCAGATGTTCGCCGTCTCTACTTTCCCTTGCGCGCGATAAGGGAAACGCGAGGGAGTTTCCACCGGAGATTCTTTCCAAGGAAAGGCCGCGGTGGGCAGATAGGTGGTCGGGTATGGAGTGTTTGTCGAACGTGTCGAGATCGACTGTGCTGCGGATTATCGAGATTCTCGTGAGAATAGTTGCCTTTCGAAGGGTAGAGGACGGACAGGAGGGAAAGAATAGGGAGGGAAGAGGAGTATAGGAGGAAGGGAGAGAGAGAGGGAGAGGGGAAGAGGAGAAAAATAGGAGAATATGTGGGAAAGGGAGGATAAAGGGGGAATATTGTGAGAGAGGGAAGAAAGAAAGGAGTGAAAGTAGAAAGGGAGGGATAGGAGGAGAGGGGATTAAGAGAGGAGGGGAACAGACAGACTGACAGACAAACGAAATTATTAAGGGCGAAACTGAGACAATATAGTCCCTTCTTACATTTATTCCTAAATTACATTAAACCTAAATAAGTTGGGGAGGGAGGGCGAAAGGGGAAATAGTGGGGGGGGGGAGGGAAGGAAGAGAGTAGTATGAGGAGAGACGAGAGGAAGAAAGATGGGGAATAAGGGAAGGGGGGGGTGGAAGAGAAGAGGGAGAAAGGGGTGAATATGGGGAAGGGAGAAAGGAAGGGAATAGGAGGAGGAGTGATAGGAGGGAATGGAGGAGTGGAATTAGAGGATAGGGGAGACAGACAGACAGACAGACAAATGACTTTACTGAGGGCGATATTCAGACCTCTTACATTGAACCCTACGCCAACAAAAGGGAGAGAAAAGAGGAATGAAATGTGGGAGGTGAAGAGAGGAAAAAGGGGGGAGGAAGAGGGGGGAACCGCCAAACGCTATAAACATATTCTTCCACTTCCACCCCCAACGCTCTCATCCTTCCTACTAAGCGATAAGGATACATTCATTCACGTCGATTTAGAGAAGTGCGGCGCTATCAAACGATATGTAACGTGGGACCGCATGGTTTTACACCCCGAGTTGAAGTATGGCGAAACGGTCATGTTTTGACCTACTAGGGCCATGCATTTTTCTGAGATGGCCGGACCGTACTTTGTTTTCCTTCCGTGATCTTCTTCTTTTTTACTAGCTTATTCTTACTCGTCGGGCCCCATTTGTTTTCGAGTGGTATGGGGATCTCTCTCTTCATCTACTACCGCCAGTCCCGTTTTTAAAAAAACATCGAAAATCTGGGTTGCCTAGCAGCGAAGCGGGGAAAAGAAGAATAGCAGATATGACGGAGAGGGGAGTAGAAAGGGGTCGGAGAGAAATGAAGCACCAGTCATCCATCTCATTTCCTCCATCCTTACTCGCGTCAAGGTCAGGGAACGTCTTTGTTAGACTGGTCAACTGCTGGAATAACGGCTCCGCGCATGCGCGATGCTCGGAGTAATTAACGATACTCAATAATTTATTCTTTAATCGGCGAGATTGAGACAATCCTTTCACACGACCGTAAAAAACCTGAAAACGGGGAAACGCAGTAAGAATAAAATGGGTCGAAGATGTTAATCTGATTATATCTAAAAAAAATTGTTTCTTTAATGTTAATGTATATTTTGCTGGCTAAGTGATATGAAATGAGGATATGATGAGTGAAAATAATGGCTCTGTTTATGGTTATTAATGGAAAATAACTGAAATTTGGAGGAGCAAATGAAGTAGAATCAGAGAAAATGAGAATCAGTTACGTTTAATATTAATCATCAATTTAGAAAAATGGCATTTGAAGTTATTTAAGCATTCGATAAACAAGATTTCATCGAAAATGGAGTTCCGAAGTTCACAAGAGGACAGCAGTTGCTTTTACGACGCATTGCAATGACTGATTTGGAGGGACTGCGAGTATTCAATGAGTTAATAGCAAATTCATTTTCGTTAGTGCAGGGTTTGGCAACCTATTCCATATCGTAGGTCGTATCATAGAAATGCATCATCAACACATATAAAATGTAAAACTAACTATCGACTGCAACTAAAATACATTTAAGAATCATCAAATTGCATGTTAAACACTTCGTATAATGTTTCCGAATATTTTTTCCAATGTTATTCATAGAAATGCGTCAAGACATAAAAAAACTCATGAGGTATGTGAACGAATCGTAAGAAAAATAATAAAGAAGATTATTTATACGTCAATATGGCAACGACTGCTTCGACTCCCTTATATTTATAAAAAAAACCAATGATCCCATTTTTTATCAAAAAGAAGACGATTTCCTCCGACCGTAGGCCACCAAAAAATATTTTTAAAATATATAACACTCAAGGCCACACCAATAGGTGGAAAAGAACAGACCTCGCCTCTTCACACCACACCCTGATGATACGTTTATCGGAAAAGTGTTAAAGACGCTCGGATCGTATAAAAAAAAGAGGAAACCTCTTGTGGAGCGTCTCGCATTTTTTCTCTCTCTCTCACGCTTTCGAAGGAATAATAAAAAAATCCGACGAGTAATCAATCATTTCTGAAGTAGATGGTTTCTTGGCGGAAGAAAACAAAACACAAGAGGAATAGGAAGATAGAGAGAGAGAAGCCCCCCCCCCTCTCCGCCGAGCAAAAAAGGAAAAACAGGTGACTGACCCAGGTTTATCGGACACGCCCATTTATTCCCTGGAGGAGGGCCATAAACAATGACCTTCTTCTCCGAGACGCGACCCACATTTCCGCCTTCGGTGTGCCTCACGCGGCTGCCGTAGTGGAAGGGTAAAAAAGACGTCGTTAGTTTCGTCCCGGAGTCGCTCCGACGAAGGTCGTTTAAGAGGGCGGGGGGGGGGGGAGGGGAGGGGAGGGTAGGATGGGAGAGAAACGTCTCATCTTTCCCTCGTCTCGAATGCATCATCCCCTAGGATACCGTTGTCAGGAACGGTGATTTCAAGAGATCCGTCCGACTCCTACCAAAGACGAAGGTGAAAAAAATTTACAAAACGCCAAGAAAAAAATATAGGCAAAAGTAGTTAAGGGTGCGTAAATGGCGTTTTAAAAGCGTTCGGGTTGTGTTTTATTTTATAGGGAATTTTGGCGATATTTTTAACTAGCGAGATCTGTTCGGACGAAAATGATAATGACGATTTTTTGTCGTTACTTGCCTGAAATGGCTAGATTATTGTGGATATTAATTTTTTTGGATTATTGCGGAAGAACATTCGCGTTGGATATTGATGGAAAAAGGATACAAAACGGATACAGTTGGAGCGCGATCGTTAAAAAAGCAATCACCAAATTTGATGTAATCTCTTTCACTCAACGGACAGACTTCAGAGGAAAATAACCCTGTCTTTGAGTGTGTGTGTGTGTATATATATATATATGTATATATAAGGTAAGGCGGGGGAAGTTGTCATTATGGGGAAGATGCCTCTTAGATCGTAGTTCATCCATGAGAGAAATGAGAGGCTGGTCAGCGTGCAGACGCTCAGTGAGAAAGTGTTTGTATATCGTAATCCATCGACGTTGTACCAGCTTTTATGGAAATAGTGTTCGGTGAGTGAACCCTTTATAATATTTCATAGGTGGTACCTAAGGTATGACGTATGTTTTACTTAGAAGTAGATATTTATGATATGTGTTGAAACTATGTTTCATGGCGTACACGTGCTCTCGCTGGCGCTCGTTTCCGTGGCCGAGAAACAAGTATAAGCCGTTGTGGCATCTTCCCCCAGTGCATGGGGTAATTTGCCAGCTTAGTCGAAAGGCATAAGATCATGATTGGATAAAATCATAATATCGTTCCAAATACATATTGCCTAACAGAATATCTCTGATAAAAATAATGTTTTTGTCACAATTCACTAAAGCCTACACTATTTTTCATGAATATGAATATTCTAAATATCTTTGAGGGAAAGAATACTTTTTAAAATAATGCTCACATCGCTATTCTCAACAGGCTATGCCCCGTAACTATGTATGAAAGACAGATCGTGCTTCTTGGTGTGAAGCGAATCTAGTTGAAGCATCCGAGAATATAGGAAATGGGAAAATGACACTGTGGGAAGCATCCAAAATTTATAAAATTCCCTACAGAACCCTGAAGAGACGCATCGACTCTCAAAATTTAGCAAAGGGTTCACCTGGTCCAGGAGGTTGGTTTTCCTTGCGTTGAACAGATTTATTTTAATTCCATAGAAACTCCTAATAGTTTTCATTTTCACATTGTACTGTGTTCATTATAGGGTGTCTCGGGAATGACAACGAAAGGGCTTTCGTGGAATACGTAAAGCGCCTTCAAAAGGTTGGTTTTCCACCAACTGCGAAATCTCTACGGCAGCTGGCATTTTCATTTGCAGAAAAAAACGTCCTGCCTCACAGATTTAACAGAAGTACAAAGCTGGAAAGTTATGACTGGTTACAGCTTTTTTGAAACGCCATCCTGAACTTACTGTAAGGAAAGCACAGGGCATCTCCATTGAAAGGGAAATAGGAATGTGTAGAGAGGAGGTAGATAGCTACTTTGCACTTTTGCTGCGCATATGCCAAGAAAATGACTTCCTACAAAATCCCAGAAAGACCTACAACATGGATGAATGTGGCCCACAAATGAAAAATGAGCCAGGAAAAGTCATTGCTGTGAAGGGATCTCGAGATGCCCATCACGTGACTTCAGGGGAAAAGGTCGAAACAATAAGTTTGATTGCCTGTGCGAATGCAGGAGGAAAATTTCTACCAACTAACTGCATTTTTAAAGGTAAACGAAAGAAGCTTGAATTTGAAGACGGAATGCCACCAGGTCCTCACGTAGAAATGAATGATAAATCGGCATACGTAAACACGGATATTTTCTTGAATTGACTACGTAACCACTTTATACCGAGGAAGGAACCGGGAAGAGTTCTTCTTCTCATTTTAGAGGGCCACAGGTCTCACTGTTCAGATGTCAACGTCCTCGACTTTGCTGCCAAGAATGATGCCATTATGCTCTGTCTTCCGAGTCACACAACTCATTATTTACAGTCGTTGGATAGAGCTTTCTTCAAACCTTTGAAAATTTTCTTGCAGCAATCTCTCAACAACTGGATCCATAGCAACTCTGGCCGTAAAATAACGCGACTTCAGTTTGGAAAATTGCTTAGTGTGGCATTGAACCAGGCAGCCACAGCGGGAAATGGTTGTGCAGGTTTCTCGGCATGTGGAATTTATCCATATGACCCACTGAAAATTTCAGCCCATGTGTTTGCAATAACCGATCATCCGATGATCTCAGACGAGTCGCTTGCAACAAACGAAGGACCGAGCCATGATAAAGGAGGGGAAACGGCTGCTAATACCCCAACAGCAAATCTGATGCCTGCTCCATCCACAAGCTCTAATTCTGTGGTCAGTGAAAACACTCTTCTCGAGGATATAGGCCCGATTCCCAAGATGAGGAAAACAAAAATCACACGTTCAAGAAAGCAAACGGCGGAAGTGCCGACTGGGATTGAGCGGAGGTCGATTATGCGCAAGAAAAATGAAGAAAAGTTGAAAAAAACTATTCCAAAAAAGAGAGACTTAGAAACGCAAAAATAAGACACGAAAGTTCCTCGTCATCCTCTGTTAAAGATTTGGTCCTAAATAGTGGTAGCGACAGTGACAGTGATGATTATGAAGAGAATTTTTGCGTTGTGTGTCAAGGGCAATTCTATGACAAACGAGGCCCAAGATGTGGCTGGATACAATGTGTCACTTGCAAGAAGTGACTGCATGAAGACTGTAGTAAAGACAATTTGCATTGTGCCAATTGTTAAAAATGTTCCATTACAACAAAGAGACGACGCATCTTCTGAATAGTAGAAGACAATTTTAATTTTGCTATTGAGTTTGCAATAGAATAATTTTACAAACTCTATTTTCATAATGTCAACACCATTTATGGTAGTATTTCTTAGTATTAATTTTCAGTTATGTGTTAAAACTTAATCTCGTTAAAATTAATTAATTAATAATTAATTTTTATTTAATTAGCAGCATTTCTATTTTTCATTTGTTTCTCTCTATGTTGTGAATATTCGGACACGCAATAAAGCTCATAAATAAATATGTCTAATTAATACTCTCCTAATTTATAGTACCTCTACAATAAATTAATTTTGAGTTAACCACTACAAAAGTGTTAACTGTGGCGTCTTCCCCAACTTACCTTATATATATATATATTTAGGGCAACTAGGTGTTGAAGGAACGAGTTGTGTTTCTCTTGTGCTGACGAAGGGATCATCCCGAAAGCTCTAACCTCTACAAATGCGTCTCTCCAACACCTCAGCGGCTCTATTTCCGGTAAGTGTTCAATGGGTTTCCTTCAACACCTAGTTGCCCTAAATATCCTTACTTATCTTTCCTCTTCCGTAGTATTTATATATATATATATATGTATATATAAATAGAAAAATTTTCCCAATGTTTTTAAATCTGAAATTTTTTCAATGGATAAAATATCGCCGAAAATTGATCTTTACCGCGAGTTTTGGTACTATTTCGCATATAATAAAATAAGCTAATCCAGTATTTTTTCGGACATGGTAAACTATACTCACCAACATTATTATTTTATTCGAAGCATGACAGATCGATTAAAGAAAGCATGTATCAGAGATTGTCCAAATTCTTTTTGCGAATTAACAGCGAAACCTATGTCATAGTGATTCCCTCATCGCCTCTCTAAATGCATTTTGGACGTCGCTCCCCAAATCCAACGCGTGACCATTTCCCAAAACTCTCCAGAAGACCTCTTCTGCTCTCTCCCTCTCTCCACCTTAGCCAACACTTTAAGGACCCTGACAGATGTTGCGCCCAACTGCCACCGGAGGGGAAAGGCGCCACAATCTAAACGGGGCAATTCCGCAAATGGCACTTCTCACCTCGCAATTCTGTGCGGCATTGGACCACCCGCAGGACTGGCTATTTCCCTTCCATTCTGCACGCCCGCTTTAGACGACGCAAGAGATATCTGGAGAGGATAGGAAATCAAGTTCTCAAGTCCGTGGCCCCTCACCAGCCATGCGTCTCGTAAAGGGAATGACCTATGGCAAACTTTGATAACGGCCGCTAGCCAAAGGATCGCTTTGCTATTTTTTCTTTACAAAGTGGCCAAGCACCATTCGCGGGTAAATAGGGACGAGTGAACTCAACACTATGAAAAAAGTTTCCGTCTCATTTCTCAACTTGTAAACTGTAAGTAATAGTATGTTCTGGTTTTATAGATCCCTTGTTCTATTTTAGATACGTGTATATATTTATCAAATAAAATAATATTATCAAATTTAATGAACCCCAAACACTAATGAAAAAGGCAGGAATTTAGGAATTTTATAAATTTCAGAATCATTTACCAACAAAAGAAGACAGAAGAAAAATTATATTTCCAGATAATTTACACGATTACAACAAAAATTTAGTAAAAAATCATATTTAAGAGGCATAACGGTATTTGTGTGGTTTTCGCTGAAATAATGCCGTAAATTATTTATAAGCGGTCCCGTTAAAGGAAAATTTATCGATAAAAATTCCAACTGAAAAAAGCAATCAAGAATTTCGTACAAAATGCGTTTCTAAGCTATTTAATGAGCTACAACTTGACCTTTGTAGGTGATGTTGAAGCTCACAAGCACCATACTAAAACATTTCAAGATTACAGAGAAAGGTTGCAATAAGAGAAGCAAGCGTCTTAGTACTGCGAGGCTTACGAGAAGAGAATTTATTGGCGCGATACTGAAAATATGAACAGGGAGAAGAGGACTTTTTGATTTATCCAAAGCCTCATTTCCGCTTCACTTGATTACGCCATTACGTCGGAGAAATACTTCCGTGTCATAACCACGTCCGTGCAATTCGTTAAAACTATATGATAACAAAAGACGTGAGGCAACCAAAGGAGACACGGGTGATAAACGGATTTTCCTCGAAAGAGCCATTAATAATTTTTTTACTGCCCAAATAAATCAGTGATCAGTACTTTTTGGAATAATGGTATAGCGACTTAATAGTTTTCCTGTGTAAAAAACTCTTACGAAATGTTTAATATGTTCTTAACGCTTCTGAGAGACAATGAATCGTAAAATGCCTCGTGCAAGCTAGGAAAAATGGGAACGTTAAATCATTAAAGCCCTCACTGAGATAGACGACGGATAATAAGCTATATTTCTTATCTCAGTTAAGTTCAAACAGATTTTTAGGAGCGTTATATTTCACAATATTAACCAATTTTTATGATATAATAATTCGACAACAATTGAAAATGAGTGTGAAAATAAATTTCGAGACATTAGAATTACGAAATCTTAGCTATACAAGGGAATTTTTAAGACTAGCCCATACAAAAGGTAAGGTTTCATTTCCTATAAAATAACTTTTAAAAAGCTGCTGTAGATTATTAAAATGAATTCAGAGAGCAAATTGCTTCCGTAATATACCACAGGGGAGATAAACCATTGATCAATTACCCTATTTTTTAAAAAGGGGTTTCAGTTTATTTATATTAATTTGAAAGGAATTAACACAACAAAACCGCAATTATTAAAAACAATGTGAATACCACAAAAGTTATTCTATCCCAAAATGTTGAGTGACTTCTTTACTTTTAACCGCGACCTAAAAATCAAATCCAAGGTGATTTTATGTTGAACAAAAAAAGCATCAAAAGTAAAAAATCGGTACAACATACATTGTACAAACTTTCTCATACAATAATGCGTATTTTAGCTATCTTTAGAAAATTAAAATTGTATCAGCCGGTTTTTAGAAAATCAATTTTTGTTAAAGTTGCCCAAGAATAAACTAGCCTTATATTCATTCATTGAGAAAAATGAAATACGTAGTATTAATGCATACGTATACTCAAGTAACGGTACGAAATTTTATCAAAATCGTTAGAGCCATTTTTGAGAAATCTAATTAGTATTGTTAGAGTTGTCTAGAATAAACTAGCCTTATATTCATTTTTTGATAAATATAAATTATACAGTATTATTGAAGACGTAAACCCAAGTAAACTACGAAATTTGATCAAAATCGTTATAGCCGTTTTTGATAACATCGAATTGGTGTTAAAAATGCGTAGAATAAACTACTCTTAATTATTGATCAATGTCCACAATTTCTATGTATACTCTGCTCAGTATGATAAAATTCCTAAGTACGAGACTTCATTTATTTTCGCTCTACCGTTTAGGCTCCAGAGCCAGTAACAGACAGACAGACGGCATTGCAAAACCCACTTTTTCGGATTCAGCGACACCTAAAACGTACCTATATTTCCGTAAAAATCACGAGGTCGAATTTTTTCGCGATAACAATACTTTCTCATTACTTCGTATGAGAAAGTAAAAAGTAAGTGTTCTGTACGATTTAACCATAAGGGAATATATTTTGGGTTTGAAAGTTTTCATCGACCGCCATTGTTAATACTTAAAAGAGGGAGCCTCAACCGTCATTCTTTTGACAAGAGAAAGATTAAAAAAAAATGTTCTATCCTAGTTTCTACTTTTGAAGGCTTTGATTGAAAGGGACAGCGGGAGTGCTATATGGAGTGGAATTGATAGCGGCAGCGAAGTTAGAAGTAGAGAGAGAGAGAGAGGAATGAAATGGATCAAAACTGTGAGGAGAAAGAGATGGAGAAAGGAGCTCATAAGGAGAAAGAGATATGGACAGAGAGAGAGAGAGAGGGTAGGTAAATTTGAAAAGAAAAAAAACACGATGGAATAAAGACGAGCTTTGGGTGGATTAGGGAGGAGGAGAATGGAAAGGGGGTCAACAAGGAATAATGGTTGCCTAGAGACGTCCATTCGGGACGGAGCGCACTTTTCTTTCTTTCTTTTCCTTTCTCCACGCGCGGACGGCGATGAAAACAGGCACGTTAACTCTAAAGGAGACGGAGGACGTTTTTCATTTGTCCTCTCCAACCAACCGTCGACGCGAAACATTAAGGCGAGTGCATGCAACGCCTTCCCGTCTACCGGTTTTTTTTTACGAGATGGTAGGGAGGTTTGTTTCGCGCTAGGTCGCGACTTTGTATTTTTTTTGGTTTCTTTATTTTTTTCAGGCACTTTTTTTGGACGACAAATTATGAAAATTAATAACACGATTATTTTATTTTTATCTGAATTATGAAACAGCTGTGTGTGTTTAATAATTGTGTAATTATCTTTCATGGTAATACGGAACGGTTTCAATAAAGCATACCGAAACAAGTAAGATATACCCTTGAAAAGAGGAAGGGGCTGGAGGCGCGTTTTCTTAAAAATTTCGGGGTTCCGGTTTGCTTCTTCCTTTGTGGAGAGGACAACCCGTGCCGTTTGAACGGAGACTCTTATTAGACCTTCCCATTGGTGAAAACTTCATTCATTAAGCTTCAGTACTTTGACTACAATACCATTTCAAAAATTTTAATTTCCCGAATTTAAGGCCACCATCTATGGGACTACTTGGAAAATATATAAATCGATATGGGCTATCGAATTCAAAAAGAAATTTCCAAAGCTCTCTCTTAAAATGTTGACTGTCCACAGGCGGACGGACGGACATACAGAGCGATCACACAAGCACTTTTTCTTTTTAAAATTCGGGCTGAAAATTAAAAAGAAATGAAGTCAAATTAATAGTGCGGCAAAGCCGAGCAACTCAATTGCCATTTGATCACAGTCTACTAAAATTTTACCGCGAATAGCGAAAACCGCGGGCAGCGAAGGTCGACTTTACGCGATCTACCCTGTTTTCTTATCGAATGACGCGGACTTATTTTCATTCTTCAGTTTTGGATTCACTGAATCGATTTGCGGGTTTTTTTTTGGAGGATTTTCGCTAATTCCTTTTCTTTTTTTAATGCAAGGATACTGCGGCCAGTGCAGTAAACTGTGAAACTGTTCGTAATGCAATATGCATAATAGACGAAGGTAATTTCGTGCATAGCGTGGCGGATATCTAATTAAGGACAAGAGTTCGCTTCCAAAAAGTCGCCAAATATGAATGGACATCGCTCGCTCACACGCGCTTTGGCAATTTAGGCGAATATATCATGTTAAATAATATTTCCGACTATTTTCGAGATTTATTTCGGTCTAAAGCGCTTAACAGCAAGGGCAATTATTTTTTTTGGGGAAATTGTTTTTCCCAACATAGTGTTTTCATTATTTTTTCCCTGCACTATTACGTTTGAATATTTAACACGGTAATTTTCGTGTTATATACATAATTTTGGTAACATCTGCCTTCCATGCATTTTCATTTACATTTTATCGCTCTTTCAATAAGGGAGCTTTTAACGGACGGTATTCAGAGTGCTCGCCATAATTATATCTCATTAGTGCGAGCTCCAAAACAAAATGAAGCGAATATATGTTTTTACTAAAAAACGATTTCACCGAGAGAACTAACGATTTCGAACATATTTTCTACGAATACCGGGAAAAGAGCAACACAATTTTCATTTCACGATGAAATTAAAAGGTGAATAAAATCTTGGAAATAAATAAATATCTACGCCAAAGATCAATCACAAATCAATAATATTCCTGCATTTACTCGCGTAACTGATCCTCTTTTTGACACGATGGAGTTTTCCCCTATCGTAGGAAAATGGTCATGTCAGAAAAAATAACCTTTTATTTGATTATAATAGTTCAGGTGGGACAATAATTACGCGACTAAATACGGTTATCCAAATATATATGTAAAAGATTGTCACGTTGTGTGTAATGCTTTTTGAAGCTTAATATCTCGCAAACGACTGACGCGAATTTGATGAATTTTTCAGGATATCATTATGATATAATAACAAAACGTTTAAATGTATCGAACTCGAGATCAAATACCCGGGTTCGACTCCGGGAGTTAATTTCCAATAAGTTAAAAATCAATTTTTCGCCGTGCAGGCTTTCATTCTTTTTGAGATTAAATTTAGAAAGTGTTGACTGACTAACTTCGACTAACTTTGAAGAAAACATTATAAAGGTTCTTATTCTGTTCGTCTTTTTCCGCCTACAGTTAGAAATCGCACATGGAAATTATCCTCTGGATTCGAACCCGGGTCTTTGATCTCAAGTTCGATAATTAAAACGTTTTGCTATCCTGAAAATTTCATCAAATTCGGTTAAGTCGTTTGCGAGATATTAAGCTTCAAAAAGCATTACACACAAAGTGACAATGTCTTTTATATTAGTTTAGATTTCAATCTTTACGAGAGTAAACGTGCTTTGACTGCTTTTAATAAGAGAGAGAGGGGAGGGAGGGGACAAAGGGAGTGAGGAGGATGGAGGGAGTCAGAGGAAGGGAGAGGGAAAGAAGAGAGGAGAAGAGAGTGGGAGAGGAAGACTTAAGGAGAGGGAAATGACTTTCAATAGAATTTATGTTTCTGATGGCAATTTGATCTCCATAAATAGCTTGAAAGATCGAATCTTTACTCCCGTTGATATTTCAACGGGCATTACACTAGTCTAAAAAAAACCCATTTTCGCCATTTCCGGAAAGGAATGTTTAAACAAAAATTTCAACTTCGCGCGAAAAAAGGATTTCCTTGAACTCGTTGAAAACACTATCTCGTGATCGATCACAGGAATCGTGACGGCTCTCTCTCTCTCTCTCTTAAGACCGCCTTTCGGAAATATAACGTTTTTCCGAAAGAAGGATACTTTGGAAGAAAGAAAGAGACCGAGTGGACGCGTTGAGGTCAAACGCGCGAGACGGAACTTCGGAAACCACTGTGGAATTACTCCGGAAAATTTTTAGTGACTGGAGGAAGAAAATTTTGGGCGGAAAAATGTCCATCCTGTGAAGACTGCGGTGGTAACGGAAATAGATGTGTACCGCCGAAGACGAATGACAAATCCTGAAATACCTAAAGATCATGAAATTCAAAATTTTTTTTACCGAATTCTATATATCTGCCTTAAAATCCAACAGAATTTAAAGGTAACTACTGGAGCGACAAATAGTCGAATAAACAAAATGCGAATTACTGCCGCAAAAACATGTCCTCTATGTAACTAAAGCAGACATTTGTTAGGCTACCGAATTTATCGGCTTACGGACAATTCACCGACCACAATTCACCGAAGGAAAATTCAACGACCACAATTCACCGACGGAAAATTCACCGAAACCACAATTCACCGAATCACAATTCACCGATTCACAATTCACCGAAAGGTAAATTCACCGACCCACAATTGATCGAATGTAGTATTCACCGAAATTTCCAATTCACCTTATGAAGACGGGGAAGAGCGGAAGTAATATAAACGGAATGTTGGCAACAATGACACGTAACAATAAACCATTAGCGTTTAAGGAGGAGTGGGTATGGGGGAGAGAGAAGGAAGATAAAATACTATGACAAAATGAAATAATGGCATCATAGATATCCTTCCATTACAAATAACTCGTACATGAATAATAAATAAACAAATTACGCTCACGGGAGTAGGGGGAGGAGAAAGGGAAGGTTAAATATTAAAGAAAGTAATACTGGCACCATAGGTGTCAATCGATTGCAAATAACTCGTAGATGAATAATTAACAATAAATAAACAAATTACGCACTCAACGCTTATGGTAGGGGGAGGGAAGGGGAAGGTTAAACATTAAAAAACAGAATACGAGCACCATGGGTGTCATTCGATTGCAAAAAACTCGTAGATGAATAATAATCAATAAATAAACAAATTACGCAACCAAGGCTTATGGTAGGGGGAGGGAAGGTGGAAGGTTAAACATTTAAAAACAGAATACTAGCACCATGGGTTTCATTCGATTGCAAATAACTCGCAGATGAATAATAAACAATCAATAAACAAATTACGCAGTCAAGGCTTAAGGAAGGGGGAAGGCCAAACATTAAGAAAAGTAATACTGTCACCATGGGTGTATTTCGATTGCAAATAACTCGTAGGTGAATAATAAACAAATCATGCACTAATGGCTTATGGTAGGGGAAGGGAAGGGTGAAGGTTAAACATTTAAAAACAGAATACTAGCACCATGGGTGTCATTCGATTGCAAATAACTCGTATGTGTATAATAAACAATAAATAAATTACGCACTCAATGCTTAATGTAGGAGGAGGAGAGTGGGAAGGTTAAACATTAAAAAACGGAATACTGTCACCACGGGTGTCAATCGATTGCAAATAACTCGTAGATGAAAATTAACAATAAATAAACAAATTACGCAATCGAGGCTTATGGGAGGGGGAGGGAATGGGGAAGGTTAAATATTTAAAAACAGAATATTAGCACCATGGGTGTCATTCGATTGTAAATAACTCGCAGACGAATAATAAACAATAAATGAATAAATTAGGCAACCAAGACTTATGGTAGGGGGAGGGAAGGGGGAAGGTTAAATATTCAAAAACAGAATACTAGCACCATGGGTGTCATTCGATTTCAAATAACTCGTATGTGAATAATAAACAATAAATAAACAAATTACGCACTCAACGCTTATGGTAGGGCGAGGGAAGCGGGAAGGTTAAACATTTAACAACAGAATACTAGCACCATGGGTGTCATTCGATTACAAATAACTCGCAGATGAATAATAACAATAAATAAACAAATTACGCACTCAATGTTTAAGGTAGGAGGAGGAGAGTGGGAAGGTTAAACATTAAAAAACGGAATACTGTCACCACGGGTGTCAATCGATTGCAAATAACTCGTAGATGAGAATTAACAATAAATAAACAAATTACGCAATCAAGGCTTATGGTAGGGGGAGGGAAGGGGGAAGGTTAAATATTTAAAAACAGAATATTGTCACCATGGGTGTCATTCGATTGTAAATAACTCGCAGATGAATAATAAAGAATAAATGAATAAATTAGGCAACCAAGACTTATGGTAGGGGGAGGGAAGGGTGATGGTTAAATATTCAAAAACAGAATACTAGCACCATGGGTGTCATTCGATTGCAAATAACTCGTATGTGAATAATAAACAATAAATAAACAGATACGCACTCAACGTTTATGGTATGGGGAGAAAAGGGGTAAGGTTGAACATTTAAAAACAGAATACTAGCACCATGGGTGTCATTCGATTACAAATAACTCGCAGATGAATAATTAACAATAAATAAACAAATTACGCACTCAACGCTTATGGTAGGGCGAGGGAAGCGGGAAGGTTAAACATTTAAAAACAGAATACTAGCACCATGGGTGTCATTCGATTGCAAATAACACGTATGTGAATAATAAACATTAAATAAACAATTTAAGCACTCATGGCTTATGGGAGGGGGAAGGTCAAACATTAAGAAACGTAATACTGTCACCATGGGTGTCATTCGATTTCAAATAACCCGTAGGTGAAAAATAAATAATAAGTAAACAAATTACGTACTCAACGCTTATGGAAGGGAAGGAGAGGGGGGAGGTCAAACAATAAAAATCGTAATAGTGTCAACATGGGTGTTATTCGATTGCGAATAACTCGTAGATGAATAATCTATAAATAAATAAATAAATATATATATATATATATATATATATATATATATAATGTTTGTATGTAATTTTAAAGCGCAATAACTACGTTACGTAGAAACAAGTTTAAGGTAACATTTTAATCGGATGAACGAATACGTGTTTGTAGTAAGGTTTTTATGTCGATTTGATTGGAATGCCGAATTAAAAGAAAATAATTTATTTTTTCATTCGAATTACAAAGGGACTAGTGCAGCTTTTTTTCACTTGAATTTTAAATTTACTTAGAAATATGGTACGAACTTGAGACTTGAATAATTCTATGAAGAATAGAAAAGTATTCATTTTTATTGGAGGCATAATTCGAATTCTTATCAAATTAGCATAGAAATGCATTTAGAATCAATAAAATACGTGATTTTATCAGTTTTATTAGAATACCCATTATAAGTTACCATGACAACTCCCTTTGTCGCCGAAAGTGACAGTCCAAAGCATTTATATTGAAATTTTTTTAGCGTAATGTCGTTTTTCAATTCTCTGTGCGAGATTACATTGTGGCGTACAGTTCTCCAAAGCAAGATATTTTTAAAACTACGTAAATAACTTAAATATTTGGACGTAGATTTTCCACAGATTGTGATAAGATAAACCGTTTCATTGTTTCCAAAATATTGTTGATGTAGACAATTTTCTTGTTACAGAACTCGTGGATGAGAGAATCGAGCTAATGGTCTGAGGGTAATATTCACTCTTTTTCTTAAACGTTCCCTATTTACTTTTTTGTTTTTCATTAAATTTAATCATTTCGTAAGTTCCTTTAGTGATTTATTTTTTGATGATTATTGTGTTCTTGCTGGTTTTACTTAGTTTTCGTTTTTAAGAAATCGTCGCAAAACTTCGCATAGGTATATAATTTTACCGTGCAGGTAACATAGGTTATAATGATGGCGATAAGAATTGCGAAGAAAGAAACACAAAGTGTGGCATAGAGTTCTCCAAAGCGAACTGTTTTTAAAACTACGTAAGTAACTTAAGTAATCATGAAGTTTAGTCACTTTTATTATCCGAGGATTTCCAAACTAATTAAGTTTAGTCACTTTTATTACAAAGGGTTTCCAAGCTCAAGTTCAGTCACTTTTATTATGTAAATTGATATGTATACTTCAAACAACAATCAGTTCATGTTGCTATAAATAATATATTTCGGTACTGGTCGGTTATCCTCCTGCATATTACATTCCATAATGAAGACACTAAAATACATGATGACCAAAATGTTTTATTTATCGAAAATTTTAGACAACATTAACAGAAACTGATTGGCCGGTCTTGACATTTACAAACCCAATCACCGGATAACGAGGAGGGATACTTTGGTTCCGGGTAGCGCCCGGAGACGACTACCCATTAATACAAAGCGAGCCGAAGTCTCGTCAATATATCCTTTCTATGTTATATCCTCTTCACTGTTGCGCCGCAAATGGAACCAATGTAATTTATTTGTCGAAACGCATTTCGTGATTCAGATCTTTTCAATAGCTTTTTACTTTGTGTTATTGGGATCTAGGAAAATTCACCGACCACAATTCAATTTTCCGTAAGCCATGTTATTGAGGAGTATGTTTTGTGATTCACTTGAAATTTTATTAAACATGAAAGTAATAAATGTTTTAAAAATTGAATTAGGGTTTTCTTGAGTGCTAAAACCTCCTTTATAATAAAAGTGACTAAACTTCATTAGCTTGGAACTCCTTCGATAATAAAAGTGACTAAAGTTCATGATTACCTTAACTTACCTGAACGAGTAACAGTAAGTGTTGTACCATTACACAGTCCTCTCAATGGCATTAGGTTTCTAAGAAGCATGATAATGGCTTCAGTTCATGAGGAGGCATTCTGGCTGTACCCGCATAATGTTTTAATGTATTAATAATAATGTGAATTAATTAATGATGCAAATGACATCCCCATAGAAAACTATTCTATTAAAGACGTATTATACTATTTTCTTGCACTACTGATACATCTTTCTCTCTCTGTCTCTCCCCTTTCCCCTCTCTCCTTTCCTCCCTCCCTCACCCTGTCTCCTTTTCCCATTACCCTCTTTATTATTACATTCCTGCATAACCCTTCTTCTCCCCTAATTCCCTCCTCTCTCTCTCTCCCCTCCCTCTCTCTGCCCCCCACGCCGTGCATCATCGCCATTGGAAAGCAAGAAACTGTCTACTTCAATAAATAAATCTATCATTCAATCAAGGAAATCTTAATAGAGGCTCACGGAAAAGAGTTCTCCTAATCGACGAATTGTGTTTCGGTGAATTGTGGTCATTGAATTTTCCTGGACCGTTGATATATATAGCGAAGAATTTTTATTTTGTTTTTTATAAATGAACCAAAGAAATAACGCTTTGTAACTTCCATTGTTTTTATTTCTCTTACGACTGCATAACAATGCTATCGTCAGATGCAGATATGGTGAGAATAGAAAGTATATATGGAGAAAAATGGGTGGAGAGGGGGGAGGGAGGGTAGTGTGTAAGACGGAAAGGAATGGAGGGGAGGGAAAGGAGGAACCAGTCTCAGAGGGTTATTGCGGTAGGTTGTAAAGGGATAAAGGGGAGGGGAAAGGAAAGGCTGAAGGCGGGGGACCACCTCGGGAGGGTTCTGGGAAAGACGGGAAGGACTAAAAGAAAGGCCTTGTGGAAGACGGAGAGAGGGTGAACCCCAGAGAGAGGAGGGAGGAAATTATCAAAGCGGCAATGGGTGTGTGTGTGTGGGAATAAGGAAAATAAAGGCAAGTGCAGGTGGTAGAACTAAAGAGGTTAAATATTGGGAGACGGACGGTAAGGCCATTGTTATAAATCTTTTTTCCTCTAAATAATGTATTACAGTTAAGAAAAAGAAATAAAGATGATGATGGTATTGTAATATATTTAAACTATAAAATTTTCCTTTCTTTAAGTAAATTCTTCTTTCATTTAAAATAATAATGACTGCTGATTGATTTACTTACAGATTGATACTGAATGTGTAATTTGTTTATATTGGATAAAATATTTCTGAATAGTATTTCAAATGATTAATTTAGTTGAACCGAACCGAACCACTTGTCAAAATTCTCGTCTGAACCGAACCATGAACCGAACCACTTCCAAAAATTTAGAACCGAACCACTCCCAAATGTTGAAGTGGTTTGCAGCTCTGGTTTGAATTTATAGCTCAAATGGCATAGGTGTGCATAACAATAATGACATTTCACAATCTTACAGTAGAACATAATAGGAGTCCTTTAATTCTAAAAGTCATATTTTATTATGCAGTTCATTCATCTAGAACGTTTTCTTTTTATTTATACGTAGAATCGTAATAAAGGCCAATCCCGGGATCCCAGGATTGGAGAAAGTGAATCCCGAAATCCCGGGATTGAAAAATCCCGCCGGGATTGCAATCCCTGGTGTTAAGCATCTTACCGCATAATTAATTTGTTCATGTTAAATCATTATCTATTAGTTCTAAAATTCATAATATATATCCAAATGACAAAAAGATATTCATCTACAATGGAAGTAAATAACAATACATTATTTTAAATTTTATTCCAATGAAATGCAAATAAGCAAACGCACATATAGCAAAAATCTTATACGTTGAGTTGTTCATTACATTATACATAACAAGCAAGAATTTCGTTGTTAAGGATGGAAACATACCCAAGCCTTTTGATGTATAGATTTTTTTTTTAATTTTACAACTGTAATTTCATTAATTTAACAATTTATTTCTGTATTGTTTAATACGTTTCTTTCATTTTTACATATCACTTTAATAACCTATGTTATGTGCAATACCACGTAAATAATCATAAATATTTCCAACATCAAAATTTGAAGCAAGCCGATTTATTCTTTCCGCACAATCTCTATATTTTTTACGGCTAGGAGGAACTTCTTGGCCGCGTATATATTGCTCGATTTGGATTTCGTGAAAGCTCTGTTCCCTTTGGATGGCAGCAATAAATTTCCATATACTAGGATTTTCGGCAGAAATTTGCTGCTCAAAACCACGATGCCATACTTCAATTGAATTATTGGTTTTTGACGGTGACCTCTTTGTGGAAGACCAATCCACGTATCTTCGTAATAATCCACTACAGCTTGTGCTTCTGGAGGAAGGAGATTATTGTCACAAAGTGATTCGAATGCTTCCACGACGTGTGCTATGGGTACAAATGCTATTGCAGGTAATAGGCGTAGTTGCAAGGCGAATGCTGCCTCTGTTTCATACCTTTTTTGAAGTCCATGGGATTGAATCTTACGGTATATGCATTGGAAGAAGTGAAAATAACATCCGCGATTCCTTGTTTGGGGAATTCGCGTTTTATTGCATTTGTCATTGCAGATTCAAAATCTGTCAGTATTACTAGAAATAAGAAATGAAGACGCTGCGAAATTTTGCCTAATTCTTATAAATGCTCTAAGATAAGAAATTTAAAATAATAACAGTTATTTAAAATAAAGGAACGTTATTGTATATTGGTTACCCAATACTGTAAAAGAAGGTTAAAACCTTTATGTATATTGTAAAAAGAGAAATTTCATTTGAAGAGTTGTTACAAAAAAATTCCTCCATAAACAAATTCGGTTGAAGCTTTCAATATAAACCTTCGTAAAATGTTTACAAAACCTTCCTTATTAGATTTATCATTGTATGAAGAACAAAGCAAAGCTTACTACAGAATAATTTCCAGTTTATAATGGCAAATCTAAATGTAACAACAAGAACACGCTATTAAGAAAAGAAAAAAAATAACTAATTGAACTTATTAAGAAATATAATGCTTATTTTGATTTACGTTATTTAAATGCTTTTTCATATTGTTTTCATTGGAATATTCAGAGCGGGCGGAAATTTGGCATTTGGTTTTATATATTTTTAATTAAAAAAATAAAAACACAAATTAACTATATAAACTAAATTTGAATGAGTGGTAAGTAATTTTCCGATAAATTTCCCATAGGATTTTTAAATATTCATCGGAAATTTTGGCACTTGATCACTTTATCGGAAATTTTGGCGTCTGGTCCAAACGTTTAATGCAAGATATAAAAATTATATTTAACTACCTTTATAACAACATTTTTCTCGATGTTTATTTTAATCGAAATTTTAAAATTATTTTTATTGATACATATTTAAATTTGAAAATTAAGACAATTTTATACATTTTTTAATAATTATTTTAAAACGGGTAAAAATTAATTAGACGAAATTTCGCCGGCCTTACTAATAAATAAACGGAGGTGTACAACACATGACTTCCTCCATACATAAGTTGTCAAATGCAAAATATTATTAAAGGAAAGTTTCCAAATTTAATCTTTAAAAAAATATTTTGAGGAGTTTTTATGACTCGGAATATATATGCATAATAAATAAATAATTATATGATTAAAGAATGAAACATAAGGATATTAGAGTGACATACCCACGAAAATTGTCAACCACCAAAGGTAGTTTGTAATTGTTTTAATAAAACTGATGAAATCACTTCTTTTTTTCTGATTCTAAACCAGAGATCTCTAATGCAAATCGTTCGCGGGCCAAAAATGAGAAACTTACACTTCAAAAGGACTAAAAATATATCCAAATTGGAAAAATTGTTCGACAATGAGCCGGGCCGAATAATATAATTAGAAGAAGACCAGTGAGAAGGCCGCATAAAATGAACAAGCGGGCCGCGAATTTGAGACCCTTGTTCTAAACGCATTTTTCCGCTAATTCGGTCAAGATTCGGTTTCTGTCTTCAATAAAAATTAGTGTTACCCGTGAGGAGGCTATTTTAAATGTTTTCCTTTCCGTTGAGGTTTCCGTTTCAGCGGGAAGGAACATTTTCGATTCTGACCATATACCATTGGAAGCTCCACTTTCTACCCTTTCAACCTCGAAGTGTATCCCCCCCCCCCGTGATTAGGGTGTGGAGGAAGGCCAACTAGAGGGTCATTAACCGTTCCTTTTGCCTCCTGACGTGGGACGCGCTCCTTCATGTACTTATCCCTGGAAGAATCTTTCGACGCTGTCTACGACAAAGGTCTTCAAACTGTGACCCGAGGAAATCCAAGGGTTCCGCGATAGACTTATTTACAGCAGGAAACTTGAACTTCACTTGTAAACTGTATACTGCAAGATACATATATTATGTAAATAAGAATTATGATTATAACATAAATTTTGTTGCGATTTCTTTATTAGTGAATTCGGGATTAGTCAGTGCTGCCATTAAAGGGCATTGACATTTTTCCATAAGATAACAAGTAAAAATCGATTGCTTGACTCGCAAAATTTTATTCTTTTGCAAATTTATATTTCTTAAAATAAATATACGAACTCGGGATAAAAACCTATTAATCTGAAAAAATCAACTTTATATTTCTAAAAGACATAAATCCCATCAAAGCCGATTTCCGGTAAAATGTAGTATTTAGTAATCATGAAAAAAGGTATTTATTTTAAGTTTTTAACACTGGAAAGTGCCAAATATCATATCAACCCGAGCAACGCCGGGCAATTTTGCTAGTGGTTAAATAGTAATCTGCATCTATCTACCTATCTCTAGTCTATCTATAGTCTATAGATATCAATAAAGAAAAGTGTTTGTGTGTGTGTTTTTCTATAAATCAGCAATTGACAGCACTTAGAAGCAAGAAAAGGGTATCATTTTAACCGGAATAAAGAGCTAAGTGGTGTAGTCGGGTTTTAAAACGATTTGTTTGATCATTCTAATTTTTTTTAAATATTCCCTTTTTTAATTTTCCCCATTTGAATAACATGGGGGTGACTGCAGCTTATTTTTCATTTGAATTTTAATATTACTTAGAAACATAGTTCGAACTTGAGACTTAATAGTTCAGAATCCGAATCCTGATCGAATTATCGTAAAAATACATTTAGAATCAGAAAAATACGCGATTTTATTAGTTTTATGACAACACCAATTAAAAGCAGCCATGACAACTCCCATTGCCGCCGGATTTGAATCCAATGCATTAAAAATGGGAAAACATTTAACGTAGGTAATATCGTTTTTACTTTCTCATACGAAGTATCGAGAAAGTATTGTTATCGCGAAAAAATTCCACCTCGAGATTTTTATGGAAATATATGTTTTAGGTGTCGCTGAATCCGAAAAAGTGGTTTTTGCAATGCCGTCTCTCTGTCTGCCGTCTGTCTGTTACTGGCTCTGAAGCCTAAACGGTAGAGCAAAAATGAATGAAATCTCGTACTTAGGCATTTTATCATACTGAGCAGAGTATACGTAGAAATGGTTGACATTGCTCAGTAATGAAGAATAGTTTATTCTACACATTTTTAACAATAATTCGATTTTCTCAAAAACGGCTATAACGATTTTGATCAGATTTCGTACAGTTACTTGTGTTTACGTCCTCAATAATAATGCATAGTTCATATTTCACAAAAAATGAATATAAGACTAGTTTATTATAGGCAACTTTAACAACAATTCGATTTTCTCAAAAACGGCTCTAACGGTTTTGATCGAATTTCGTACAGTTACTTGAGTATACATCTACAATAATACTACGTATTTCATTTTTCTCACTGAATGAACATAAGGCTAGTTTATTCTTGGGCAACTTGAACAAAAATTGGATTTTCTAAAAACAGGATCATACGATTTTCATTTTCTAAAGATAACTAAACGACGCATTAGTACCCATATATGAGAAAGTTTGTACAATGTATGTTGTACAGATTTTTTAATTTTGCTTTGTTTACACGGAAACCAAATATATGCTGATTTCTTGAAGTATTACTATTAAAAGGTTTCTAATGATAATATTGTCCCATACGAGGACAAAAATTATAAGGCACTTTCAGCTGAGCATGAAATTTGTAACGGTTATATGCTTTTGGATTAAACCGTTTGGAAAAATACGAAATTGCAAAAATTCTAAATTTTAAAAATGCTTGCAGTGCTAGTATTAATAATAAATAGTTTTAATGATATTTTCATGTTGAATAGAGTTCTCCATAAGCAAACAGTTTTTAAAACTTCGTCAGTAATGTAAATAATTAGACGTAGACTTTCCACAAACTGTGATTTCCACACCTTTGAAGATATCGTGACCACACTTCGCATAGATCTATATTTTTTACCCGCGGGTAACATAGGCTATATGACGATAAAAATAATTATTCATTTTGGAGTAATAGAAGCTGAGATATGACGTTTAATGTTTAAAGAAGTGTAAGTGCCCGTTGAATTTCAACGGATTTTGTGAATTTAGTTTCGCTGTCAGTTCTAGGGCGTATGCAGAATATACGAAAACATCTTATTCTAATAAAAACTGGAAACCACCTATAAAGAATACTTTTTCACTTAGCTTTTCTTAACAATTGACCAAATTTATTTGTAAACAATCCGCTTCGAAGTGTGTTGCATTCAAATATAACGATCATTTCATTTCCTATCGTATCACTTTCGCCAAACTCAGCTTAATTTCTTGCCTTTCTGAAATGTTTTGTAAGCATGAAACTCGTGAATAGGTAACGTTGTCCATGATTGAACACTGGCTTTGATTCAACTTTTTCCGATAGTAACTAACAATTTACGCTAAATCATTATGATAATTTAAATGAGTTCGAAACTTGACGGGAAATAATTTAAAAAGCAAACTTAAAAACCCCTACACTGATTTACGGCCTTTCCTTATGGGGCAATGCGCGGCGAGTTTGTCCTGCGACGAATTGACGTGCGACGAGTTTGTCCTGCGACGAATTGACTACGACGAGTTGACGATATACCATAAGGTGGCCATATAGTTAAGAAAAATAATTAAAACATTATTGTAAAAAAGAGAACGTTCTTTTCTTTTAAGTGAATTTTCACCTCACAATCAGTTGGAACGAAAATCACCTGTGGTTTTACCGTTAATAGTTTTCTATTGTTCTGAAATTTTAAACATTTTAAAACGTGATTGAATCGTCAAATGTAATATTTTCATTAGTAGTTAATTACCAACCAAATTTGTTTGTATATAAACCGCTTCCAAGTGTTTGGCATTCAAATATAACGATAATTTGATCTACGACTTTCGCCAAGTCCAGCATCATTTCTTGTGTAATTACTCCTTTCAGAAATGTTAACTTTTATGTTTTATAAGCATGAAACCCGTGAATAGGGAACGGAAATGTGTAAAAATGTAAATATTATATTAGATATTATTTTAAAACGTGGAAAAACTATACATGCAAAAAAACTTATCACGTTGCGTACGGATGGCGAGAATTCTCGCCATTCAAACGTCACTTTATTGTAACAAATACCTTATTTATTGATACCACCAGGGCAGTCTATAGGCGGTAAGCAGGTAAGACACCGCCTTAGGGCGGTACCTCACTGGGTGCGACAAATGCGTTGGTCTCGTATTCGCCCAAATTGCGTTAGTCATAACTCATTTTCGTTGAAAAAAGACAACATATTCATATCCGTCGAATACGAAAAAATATGGCGAGGCTAAAGTTTAGATGCAAACACGAAAGTCGTTATCAGTGCAAGCCTCCAGTTTCTACCTGCCCCGGCGACCGATAATAAAAGGCGGCACTTGGGTTTTCTTATTTCCACCGCGTCGGGCTTCGTTACACTTCCCACGGGTTCTTTCCCCACCCCTCACATCCTTCGCCTTCCTCCCCCATCCCTCTCTTTTGTTTCCCCTTGTGGTAACAAGGGCTGTAAATTCGACTGCCCCTGAGCTTGAGATGAAAATAATGGTATGGGAGAGAAATTTTTGTCCCTAGCGGATTCTTAGGAACATGAAAGGAAACTGTTTTTAATAGCAAAATTTAAGTGATCAGATTTCCAAGAGCTCACTGTTGTACAAAATGAAAAAATCGGTATAATGTACATTGTACAAACTTTCTCATATAGAAATCAGTGGAGAATCCAGGGGGCGAAGCAAAACCCCAAAAAAATCAGACTCACATTCACGAATCGACCAAGTGCGTCATGTATAAGTTCGTATGCTCGTACAGCAAAGTGCTAAAAAAAAACGTTATACGTAACGTAACGAAATTATGAATTGATTTTTTACTTTCCTATATATGTACTATGTAGTATATCGTATGTATAGAGATAGTATTGTAATCGTGAAAAGAATACTAATTCCGTTAATATGTATCGTAGAATTTCGTTTAAAAAACGCCAATAATCAGGATTTTCACCGCAATGAAATGATGTAACTTTCAATCGTCTTATTTGCAAAAAGTATTGCAATTTTGCAATGATAGATCGGGAATTACACCACCCGCTGTGAGGATAGACTACACCGAGTCCTAGTGAGGGCGCTAATCCTCTCTAATGAGCGTCGAAATGGAAGAGCAGGTAGTCTTCCAAAACATGGCCCCGGATCTGAGACATAAACCATTAAGGTATTCTTCTCGATGTACAAATTATACAACGAATTTTATTATGATTATTGAACGTCATAAATGAAGCTTGCCTTGTTGTTTCGAATTTTAGTAGAGAGAGTTATCATTCTCTGTTCATTTATGCTTGCGTCTTTGAATATCGAAGTACATACATACTTATCCTATGACCACTTTGTAATTCCGATTTCTTAGATTTTGGATTTATTTCGTGTTATTTTTTAAACTTCTATTTTCACCTTATTCGTCCGTCTGCCCATGTGCAAGATTCCAATTATAATAAAAGGCAGTATTAATTGGTTTGTCCTCTGACTGGTTGTTTGTTTGGTCCGTGTGTCACGCTTTATAGAAATTCGGACAATTCGTTAAATGGTGTACATAGAGGATCGAAAATTTGACAGGATATTTAAATGGGATATGTGAAGGTAACGGCGTAATATATCTCGAAAAATGTCGCGAGATCGACCTCTAGCAATTATTTTCATTTCTCGTAAGATAATATGTAATATTTAAAATTCCGCTCAGCAACCCTTGTTCCTATTGCAAATGAAAAATGGAAAATTTGACATGCGTTCTACGAACCAAGAATATTTTTTTAAAAAAAGGAACATTTCTTAATTTGAAAATCAATTTATCCTTCTATTCGGATTCGCTCGAATTTGGGCGTAATTCCGCGTTTTTAACTAACCATGCCAATTGTTGTATTATTTCACATGTGTAATGCAAAAGTGTCAATGCGCTGTCTATATGCGCTCGAAAGAGATGTAGAGGGAGGATGGCGAGGAGGAAGGAGATAAATATTGGTATTCAACCGGATATACGGGAGGTTTTTTTGAGGATACGCAAAAGATTCATTTTTCATAACCTTTACGATTAGGTACAGTGAATGCAAACTTAGTCCATCAAAATTAATTCTAATCATTTAAAGATTTTCTGTGGAATTGTTCGTATTATGTGATAATACCAGTGGGTATGCACATCTTCAAAGTTTTCCAAGGGGCACGCTGATCAAAAGGGTTGAATATCACCGAGATGTAGACGGGAAGAGGAAAGTGAGGGGAAGAAAGATCGGGTGTAGGGAGGTAGGGTATTTGTGTCAAAGTATTAATCAGATCGGAGTGGATTTTAACCAGTGCTCGAAATGGAAAATGTTACGAAACGGAACGCTTGTATTGGTTGTGGAACGGAAATTTTTTTGAAACGGGACGCTTTTTATAAGGGACGGTATTTCTGTGTCTGTCGAAAGAGAACGGTATTATCGGCGCGTGTCACGAGCCGGAGCGGCGTACCGGTGCGTTCCGGTTCATTCCGAGATCTGATTCTAAGCTGCTTTAAGGGAAATAAACTAGCCATTTAAAATATAATTTGAGTTAATTTCAAGAGGATATTAACACTGTGATAATATAATTCATAGTGATTCAGTGGTGAGGATTTGTGGTCAGTTGGGGGCCGGATAAGTAAAATTTTGCCGGATTGGGAAAAATTGCGTCCGCACGTGGGTAATAGGCATTTTTGGTTTTTGCCCATCCTTGAAAAATTTTTTACTGACGCCCATGTTATCCAGGATTGAACATTGACTTGGATTCAAGTTTTTCTATAAAAACTTGTAAGTTACGTTAAACCCCCTCACCCCCTACCATCAGCGTTGAGTGTGTCGTTTGTTTATTTATAATTCAACTACGAGTTATTTTCAATCGAATGACACTCATGGTGCCAGTATTACCTTTTTTAATGTTTAACCTTCCCCTCTCCTCCCCCTACCATAAGCCTTGAGTTCGTCATTTGTATATTTATTGTTTATATTCATCTACGGGTTATTTGCAACCGAATGACACCCATGGTGCTAATATGCTAGTATTCCATTTTTAAATGATTAACCTTCCCCCTCTCCTCCCCCTACCATAAGCCTGGATCGCGTCATCTACTTATTTATTGTTTATTATTCATCTACGAATTATTTGCAATCGAATGACACCCATTGTGCTAGTATTCCGCTATTAAATGTTTAAAAATTACCCTCTCCTCACCCTACCGTAAGCCTTGCATGCGTCCTTTTCCTTATTTATTGTTTATTATTCATCTACGAGCTATTCGCAATCGAATGGCACGCATGGTGCTAGTATTGTGTTTTTCAGTGTTGAACCTCACCTCTTCCCTCCCCCTAACATAAGCCTTGAGTGCGTGATATGTTTATTTATTGTTTATTATTCACCTACGAGTAATTAACAATGGAATGACACCCATGGTCCTAATATTCTGTTTTTAAATGTTTAACCTTCCCCCTTCCCTCCCCCTACCATAAGTCTTGAGTGCGTAATTTGTTTATTTATTGTTCATTATTAATCTGCGAGTTATTTGCAATCGTATGACACCCATGGTACTAGTATTCTGTTTTTAAATATATAACCTTCCCCCTTCCCTCCCCCTACCATAAGCCTTGGTTGCGTAATTTGTTTATTTATTGTTTATTATTCACATACGAGTTATTTAATATCGAATGACACAGATGGTGCTAGTATTCTGTTTTTAAATATTTAACCTTCCACCTTTCCTCCCCATACCATAAGCTTTGAGTGCGTAATTTGTTTATTTGTGTTTATTATTCACATACTAGTTATTTACAATCGAATGACACCCATAGCGCTAGTATTCTGTTTTTAAATGTTTAACCTTCCCCCTTCCCTCCCCCTTCCCTCCCCCTACCATAAGCCTTGGTTGCGTAATTTGTTTACTTATTGTTTATTATTCATCTACGAGCTATTCGCAATCGAATGGCACGCATGGTGCTAGTATTGTGTTTTTCAGTGTTGAACCTCACCTCTTCCCTCCCCCTAACATAAGCCTTGAGTGCGTGATATGTTTATTTATTGTTTATTATTCACCTACGAGTAATTAACAATGGAATGACACCCATGGTGCTAATATTCTGTTTTTAAATGTTTAACCTTCCCCCTTCCCTCCCCCTACCATAAGTCTTGAGTGCGTAATTTGTTTATTTATTGTTCACTATTAATCTGCGAGTTATTTGCAATCGTATGACACCCATGGTACTAGTATTCTGTTTTTAAATGTTTAACCTTCCCCCTTCCCTCCCCCTACCATAAGGCTTGATTGCGTGATTTGTTTATTTATTGTTTATTATTCATCTGCGAGTTATTTGTAATCGAATGACACCCATGGTGCTAGTATTCTGTTTATAAATGTTGAACCTTACCTCTTCACTCCCCCTACCATAAGCTTTGAGTGCGTAATTTGTTTATTTATTGTTTATTATTCACATACGAGTTATTTGCAATCGAATGACACCAATGGTGCTAGTATTCTGTTTTTGAATATTTAACCTTCCCCCTTCCCTCCCCCTACCATAAGCCTTGGTTGCGTAATTTGTTCATTTATTGTTTATTATTCATCTGCGAGTTATTTGCAATCGAATTACGCCCATGGTGCTCGTATTCCGTTTTTAAATGTTTAACCTTCCCCCTACCCTCCCTCTACCATAAGCGTTGACTGCGTAATTTGTTTATTTATTGTTAATTATTCATGTACGAGTTATTTGTAATCGAATGACACCCATGGTGCTAGGATTCTGTTACTAAATGTTTACCTTCCCCCTTCCCTCCCCCTACCATAAGCGTTGGTTGCGTAATTTGTATATTTATTGCTTATTATTTATCTACGAGCTATTCGCAATCGAATGAAACCCATGGTGCTCGTATTCTTCTGTTTTTAAATGTTTAACCTTCCCCCTTCCCTTCCCCTACCATAAGCCATTAGTGCATGATTTGTTTATTATTCACCTACGAGTTATTTGCAATCGAAATACACCCGTGGTGACAGTATTCCGTTTTTTAATGTTTAACCTTCCCACTCTCCTCCTCCTACATTAAGCATTGAGTGCGTAATTTATTTATTGTTTATTATACACATACGAGTTATTTGCAATCGAATGACACCCATGGTGCTAGTATTCTGTTTTTAAATGTTTAACCTTCACCCTTCCCTTCCCCTACCATAAGCCATTAGTGCATGATTTGTTTATTATTCACCTACGAGTTATTTGCAATCGAAATACACCCATGGTGACAGTATTACTTTTCTTAATGTTTGGCCTTCCCCCTTCCTTAAGCCTTGACTGCGTAATTTGTTTATTGATTGTTTATTATTCATCTGCGAGTTATTTGCAATCGAATGAAACCCATGGTGCTAGTATTCTGTTTTTAAATGTTTAACCTTCCACCTTCCCTCCCCCTACCATAAGCCTTGGTTGCGTAATTTGTTTATTTATTGATTATTATTCATCTACGAGTTTTTTGCAATCGAATGACACCCATGGTGCTCGTATTCTGTTTTTTAATGTTTAACCTTCCCCTTCCCTCCCCCTACCATAAGCGTTGAGTGCGTAATTTGTTTATTTATTGTTAATTATTCATCTACGAGTTATTTGCAATCGATTGACACCTATGGTGCCAGTATTACTTTCTTTAATATTTAACCTTCCCTTTCTCCTCCCCCTACTCCCGTGAGCGTAATTTGTTTATTTATTATTCATGTACGAGTTATTTGTAATGGAAGGATATCTATGATGCCATTATTTCATTTTGTCATAGTATTTTATCTTCCTTCTCTCTCCCCCATACCCACTCCTCCTTAAACGCTAATGGTTTATTGTTACGTGTCATTGTTGCCAACATTCCGTTTATATTACTTCCGCTCTTCCCCGTCTTCATAAGGTGAATTGGAAATTTCGGTGAATACTACATTCGATCAATTGTGGGTCGGTGAATTTACCTTTCGGTGAATTGTGAATCGGTGAATTGTGATTCGGTGAATTGTGGTTTCGGTGAATTTTCCGTCGGTGAATTGTGGTCGGTGAATTTTCACTCGGTGAATTGTGGTCGGTGAATTGTCCTAGATCCGAATTTATCATTGATCAGCACACAAAAGAGTGGGAAATAAAGTTAATTTTCTGTCGTTTAATATATATATATATATATATATATATATATATATGTAAATAAAGGTGGGGGGGTGAGTACTTCTCCATCCATTTCTGACGAAGGGCTTCAGCCTGTAAATCTTTCAAATTTGCGTTGTTTTTCGTGTGCCTCCAGCACCCTCAGCGGCTCTCCAGTTTTGGTGAGTGTCCACTGGGTTCCAACACCTTGTTGCCACCCACCTTTGTAATTACCTTTCCGTTTCATTAAGATATATATATATATATATATATATATATATATATATATATGTAAATAAAGGTGGGCGGGTGAGTACTTCTCTATCCGTTTCTGACGAAGGGCTTCAGCCCGTAAATCTTTCAAATTTGTGTGGTTTTTCGTGTGCCTCCAGCACCCTCAGCGGCTCTCCAGTTTTGGTGAGTGTCCACTGGATTCCAACACCTTGTTGCCACCCACCTTTATAATTACCTTTCCTTTTCATTAAGAATATATATATATATATATATATATATATATATATATAAGATATATAAGGAAAAGGAAAGGTTATTATAAAGATGGTAACAAGATGTTGGAGGAGCCCAGTGGACACTTACCGGAATTTGGAGAGCCCCTGGGAGTGTTGAAGAAACGCGGAAGAATCACACAAAGAACAAAACACAATATTTGTGCCATGGCTTCAATTCAAGTAAAATAAAATTGCGCTCAGAAGGAGTGAGAGAGATTGATTGATTCCGCAAGTCCAGTTTCGAGAAATAAAAAAGAGGTTAAAAAGGCGATAAAAAGAAAGAATTCGGAAGGATTTGGCGTGGAAAAGGTTATCGTAAACCTCTCCGTTTTCCCCATGGAACCCAATTGTTTCCTATAGGAAACCACTTTGAGTTTCCGAGTATATAGACGGTATTATCAACCGTAGGGATTTGGCGTGCGTTTGAGAGCAGTGCAGGTCCGTGGGGCTGAGCAAACATGTCACGAAGCTTTGATGGATGCTCCCAAAGGGTTGATGATTTTTGCGACGAGAAACCTCCGAAAAGGGAAACGACGATGCCTCCTAAGTTTCATTTTTTTTGGCGCGCTGAGAAAATGGATCTTGAATTACCTCCTATAGTCTCAATTTCGCTCTTAATAATGTCGTTCGTCCGCCTGTATTTCTAGGTTCGCTCGCTGTATCTAACGAGGAAAGGAGTTTATTTCCACAAAATAGTTTATAGTTGCACGTTCTAGGTATCAGGTCCGGTTTGAAACTTTTTACGCATCGGTAATTAAATATCACTTTAAATGAAGTTTTGTATCTTTAAAGTCGATGATTCCGTTACGGATAATAATTCATTTATTATCCCCAAAGGGAATGTGCTTGACGAATGCGATAAATCATGATTTTCTATACACACACACACGCACGCACACGCGCACACACACATATATATATATATATATATATATATATATATATATACTGGGCTTCCTCCAACACCTTGTTGCCACCTTTATTATTACCTTTCCTTATATATATATATATATATATATATATATATATATATATTTTGGGCAACTCTTACTTACCTTTCCTCTTCCTTAGTATTTATATATATATATATATATATATATATATATATATATATAGATAGATAGATAGGAAGTTTAACCGCCAAATGAAATAAACTGACGAGAAAAATTATTTCCTCCAAATATAAATTATTCATGTAACATATAATGAAAGGCATATCCGAAAATTATTTAGCAAATTCTGATTAGTGATCTCGACGGATCTTGCTCAGCGGTCATGGCGCAACATTTTTTTATATCCTAAACTTCAAAATCGGACCAAATAAATTAAGAATACGAAAGAAAAATAACCTTGCTTGGTTAATCGTTAGTTAAAAAAATTCCATGCAGCGAGAAACCGGCTCCTTCTTTAAAAAAATCCACTCGAGGAAAAGAAAATGATAAATCTCTTAAGGAATACAATAAGATTCCGAAGTAAAACGTTTTTATTTTCAAGCAGAAAAAAAAACTCGGAAATTATACGCCTACGCGCCATCTGTCCAAGAGACAGAGAGAGAGACGTGGAAACCTTAACCTTCCTTTGTTTCGAGTGATTCCCGTCGGTATAATTCTATCTTTTTTGTTCTCCGCGTCGGGCAACAGCCCGGATCTTCTTCTCGGGTCAGTGGTTACGAGTTGGAGAGGCAGAGGCGGGTTTCAGACGACTGAAACACACACACACAGACATACAAAGATGTAGTAGGTGGATATAAAGGAGGTGGCCAAAGGGATGGGTAAGCAGAGAGAAAATAACACAGAGAGATGCTTCAATGAAGTGAGATGGAGAAGTGGTTTTAGGTGAGCAAGGGTGAGCGAATGAGACAAAGAGGGAAGCCCTCTTTTAAAGCAAGATGCCGCATAAATCAAAGGAAATTAGAGAAAGGAGGAGAGTAAGGTGCCAGTTTGATTGGTTGGGAAGGAAATGTGTGTGTGAGAAAGAGAGAAAAGAATATGTTTTATAAAGGATTAGTGGTCCATTAAAAAATAAAATATAAAGTTCTCCGTATGTCGGAAAAATCATAAGTTAGTGAGGTTTCGGTGTAGGGATTGTTTAAAACTTTCGGAGACGCCAAGTTCACATACGCAACTAACTCCTTCCCGACGATCGTTAAGGAGTTTTGTTTACGATCGTTCGAACGGAGGGTGACTGGAAATTTTAACGACAGCTCCCAAGAGAACGTTTCTCGAAACGGAAATATATGGAGCCAAGGTCGCCGGGATTATTTCCCAATTTTTCTCTTCCGCGTCAGTATCGGTGCGAACGCGGTATAATTATTTTCTGTCGCAGAAAGCATAAAGTTCTACGCGTGCGAATTTAATTCCGTCTGCAAAAGGTAAGTTCATGAACAGTTTTACGAATTGAAAAGAAGTTTTCTACAGACAGATGAAGAGAGTAATCGCTTTAACATAATTTTCAACTTCCGACAAATTTTCCCCAATTAATCAAAGATAAAACGTCAGTTGAGGGAGGAAAATACCGTATTTATGTTGCGCAGAGTGGTTCCTGTTTGTGAACACTGAGGTGAAACGCAGCGAGATAAATAAACTCACCAGGAATCTCTTAAAGAAAAGCATAAAAATAGAATAAAAAAAGAATTATTTTAAATAATTCAATATTCAAAAAATATTTTCTATCACGTCAAAAATGAACCCTTTCCTGATTTTATCAGGAAAGGATTGATTAATGCAAAATAAAATATTAATTCACATTATTAAAAACGTACTGCTCACGTTATAGATCTAATGTGCATTTCTCGTATGCAGTGAATGCGCGTTATGAAAAGGACGTTATTCAATTTACGAGCTTAAATGCGATGGTAACGATAGAAATAAATTATAGTTTGCCGTATTTTCCTCTCCGCATTACAAAATGTGGAAAATTACATGGCACGTTTAATAAAAATATTCATAAGTGGATAAAATTGTAATTTTTTAACATCAAAATTCACCCGAGAAATTAAAATAGAATGAAATGCGGATAAAAAATATTTAGGCATGGGTATATTTTACACCTTTATGTAAATACCGAGAATTTTTGGAAGCGATTCAATAGCTGCGTGCACAACTTAATTTAGGCATACTTTTCTCAAAATAAGCACCATACAAATTAATAAATATTGATGATTAGAGGATGAAAATAAAACTACGTATAGCAGAGGCAGGTTCGCATAAAATTATAAGAGGAGAGGAAGTTCTTAAAATATTTCAGAAAAACAAAAATTCCCAGGGAGAGAACTGTATAAAAAAAGTAAAAAAAACCCTGAGATATGTAAAGAGATTCTAGGCAGCACGCCGCAATGGCCAACGTAAACCAGATAAAAGGAATCGAGTGATTTTCAGGAGGGATCCGCTGGGAGAAATACGACGCAGTAAATTGGGATCGGAACCGAAAGGAGAAGCGTGATGAAGTGGAGATAGAGAGAGAGAGAGAGAGAAAGGAAGTTAAGTGTCGGAGCAAGAGATGGAGAGACGGAAGGAGGGGAGAAGAGGGAGGGTGAGGAAAAGTGGAGAAGGAGCAGAAGGAATGCAAAGAGAGGAAGAAAGTGAACCGGAAAGGAGGAAGAAAAGCATGGCAGTTGTGGCGGAGATGGAGTGACGGAGAGAGGAAGAGATAAGGAGATGAAGAGAAAGAGAGAGAGTGACATAGAGTGGGAGAAAGAGAGGGAAAAGAGCCAGAGATTGAGAGGGATGAAGAGAGAAAGGGGGACAGAGAGCGAGGGAGAAAGAAAAAGGGAAGGAAAGCGACAGGAAGGGCGAAAGAGAAAGAGGGGTAGGAGGACAAGAAGGGAAAAAGGTAGAGAGAGAGAGAAATAAACAAGAAGTTGGAGAGGGGAAGGAAGACAGGGGGGGAAGAAAGATAGGGGGAAAGATGGGGGGGGAAGAGAGAGGGCGGAAAAGAGAGGGAGAAAGGGAGGGAGAAAGACAGACAGACAAACGACTTGATTAGGGCGAAATTGAGACTATATAGTCCCTTCTTACATTTAACCCTGCGTCAACAATTACAATTGAGAATAAAATGGTAATAATAATTTCACAGAAAAGAATCAGAAAATAAAATAAATAGAAAAACTCGCAATCAAAATACCAAATTACTAATTCGGAAAATTTCTATAAAAAGACAGGGTAATTGCGGTAAAAACCTAGGAAAGACCTGACTTGGCCATCCTAGTAAAAGACCACGCAGGAAAACACCCATGAAGGGAAGGGAGGGTGGAAAAAACCTGCGAAAAGAAAAGGAGAAAGAGAGAAGCAGAAAAACAAGGGTGGAAAGAAACAGGAAGAGGGAAAATGGGAGAGAGAGGGAGGAAGAGAAAAGGAGGGAGAGAGAGAGAGGGAACTAGGTTGAGGGTGAGAGTGGAAGAAGAGAGTGGTCTCAGCGGAGGCGGGCGTCGAATTGGGAGAGGGAGACGGCGAGTCAGAGAATAGAGAGAGAGAGAGAGGAAGAGAGAATGAGGGAGAGAGAGAGGAAGAGAGAAAGAGAGAGAAAGAAAGAGAGAGAAAGGTAGAAATAAAGAGTGGAGTTGCGGAAAGAGGTAGGCGAAACGGAAAGAGGGTCGAAGGAGTTTTATTTTTTTATTTTTAAGTGTTGGCGGGTGAAACGGAACACAGGGTTAGGGAGAGTGGGAGGAGGGGGGGAGAGGAGGAGGAAAGAGTCAGGAGGAAGTGGTTGGGTTGGTTTTGGAGTTGGAGTGGGTTTGAATTTTATGGAGGCCGGTAATGAGGAAGGAAATAGGGCGGACGAAAGTGTTGGGGGAGGGGGGAATCGGATGCGATTCTCGGAGAACTCTGAAAGACGTAAATCCCTTTCGAGGACCTCGCTGCTTTTTCCTTCCGTCTCGAGACGCGATGTCATCGTTCCTTTTTTTATTTTTATAAGCGCGGACATATTTTAAAAGAGATTCCTGGAAGAATTCCCGTCCTGCATCGTGCGAATGACGCGCCGTATTTTTCGTCGCATCTGCATGGCAAACGTTCAGAAATATCGTATATATTTTTCCTCGCATAGCTCAGTGTTTCGAATTCGGGAATACATCTTAAATTGATTTGAGATTGAGTAATACAAATATCCAATAAGATAAATATAATTTCTCTTTCAAAAGTGCACTTTCCGACATTTTAGGCCATCGTCCACTGCAATTTGAATTTATTTGTTTGACCTACTTCGTTATTATGTATTATCTTTCCAAAGACACTTGCCGTTTCTTCAATCGATACCAAATCATCATTACATTTTACGTGAATATTAACTGCTATTAATTCCCCAGATGTTGCAAACGTGCTATAAGAGCTTTATGTTTCTTTCACCATCAATGATTTACGATATCGCAAATTCTCAATTAAAATTATATATAAATTATTTGCATACAATGTACGTTTAGTGTGAAAAGTAATACTCGTCTATCAAAAGCAATTTTCCGTTTTCGTCACATAACTAATGTAAACGAAAAAATAATGCTGTTATATTAAAATATCTTGTTTCCATGAAATAAACTCAATGATGCGTGCCAGGTGATGATTGGATAATTTTTATTGTTAATATTTTAAGGAATGTTTTATTAGCTATAAATTATCATTTAATCTGTTATTCTTCGATCGCTAAGTGACGTAGATACTAAATGTAGAAAACCTTATAATAATGACCTTTAATTTCCTTCTCTTCAGAACTGCTTCAATGTCTGAAATTTTTTGTCGACATAGTGCGGGCGAATTCAAATTCTTCAATTAACGTCTATGGGTAGCAGAAATAATCGGAAACACGTGAAAAAAACCAAGTATGACATCAATCGGATTTTCGTAAAAGCACTCGTTTCAGTCCGTCCTGTTACTTAGGAAAAAATCGGTACAACATACATTGTACAAACTTTCTCATATACTAATGCGTCGTTTAGTTATCTTTAGAAAATGAAAATCGTATGAGCCTGTTTTTAGAAAATCCAATTTTTGTTCAAGTTGCCCAAGAATAAACTAGCCTTATATTCATTCATTGAGAAAAATGAAATACGTTGTATTACTGTAGATGTATACACAAGTAACTGTACGAAATCTGATCAAAATCGTTAGAACCGTTTTCGAGAAAATCGGATTGATGTTAAAAATGCGTAGAATAAACTACTCTTAATTATTGAGCAATTTGAAGAATTTCTATGTATACTCTGCTCAGTATGATAAAATGCCTAAGTACGAGATTTCATTCATTTTCGCTCTACCGTCTAGGCCCCAGAGCCAGTAACAGACAGACAGACGGACAGATAAACAGACGGCATTGCGAAAACCACTTTTTCGGATTCAGCGACACCTAAGACGTGTATTTCCGTGAAAATCTAGTGGTCGAATTTTTTCGCGAAAACAATACTTTCTCGATACTTCGTATGAGAAAGTAAAAAACGAAATATTTCCACACAATCAAAGCGATCCTCTTGACAAGTGTGGGAGTCCAGTGCTATTTTTTTGTACCAATAAAAACCCAACAATATTTTCGAGCTTCGAATGTTTTTATTTCATTCTTGTCACATATCCTTTTTCGTCTTCGGCTGTCCCATACTCCCATCACCATCTACGTCTCTGTTTCTCGTTCCGAAATGTATCTATAAAGAATGACGCGTTTGAAGAGGAAACAAAATACACAAGATAAGGCGCGGAAGAATTTAATGTGTCGCGTCGCTATAAGAACTCAATTTCGACATTCCGTGATCTTTTAGATGCCCCGAAATGCGTCTCTTTTTTATTTCGTTCGATGTTCCTTTGGCGTTTTTTTTCCCGAAGAGATATTCATGAATTTTATATATATATATATATATATGTATTAAATAATTGAACGGAATTTTCGATCGGTCTTGAAATGGGGAAAAGGAATCGAATCTATCTACGAGATAAGAAATACTTCGTTTTCCGTTAGATGTTATCGATCCTCTACCGAATGTGATTGTAACGCAATAAGAAACTGAGAAGATGTTTTAAGACGACCTATGTGTTTAAGGGGCACAGATACAACACAACAACGAAAATATTTTCCGTGATATTTTCGATAGTGTTTATTCCTAGAACATCATTTCCGACAATTCAGCAAAGCATCATCTTTTGAGTCTTAATAATGAATTAATTTTGGGCTGCGCAGTAGCATTATTATTTCTCCGTGTGCACACTCAAAGTAGAGCAGAAGAACCAATGCAGTTCTATTACACATTCTTGTATACAGTGCAAAGGCGACGATACGAGGGCTTGTTTATTAATTTTATTTGTATAAATCAGAGCTGAGACATTGGGTACGTGAGTGGGGCACCTGCCTAAAGTTAAACAGCTTATATTATAAAATACATTTTATTTTACTTCTTTATGGTAAATAAACTAGTGTTTTGAAAGGTAACATATTCTATACTTTCATTAAGAGGTGGGACTAATTTTAAAATTTTGTTTATGGCACAAAAATATCTCGTTCCGGCTCGGATATAAATTATAAATGTCCTCTACGTTCAATTTTATTAAAAAACTAGCTGGAGTATCCGGCGTTGCCCGGGATCAGATGGAAAACAGCATTTATTGAATTAAGAACCCTCCCCTCCCCAATTTTTTACCGCTATATAGCCTGTTACTCGCAGTGAAAAATTATATACCCATGCGAAGTTATTGACGATATCTTCAAAGGTGTGGATTTGTATAGCGGACAAACAAAAACAGAATTTCAGATTTATACACATAGAAGAGTCAGGTTAAGTTTAATTTTACTTATACTTTTTCACATTTGACAACTGGGACATGTGTGAAAACATTAAAGTATCGTCATATTTTATCTCGCCTCTGTATGCAAAGGTGTCTGCGCACAGCCATGAAGGGATCCACAAGCGAAAAAGTCCCCATTTTGAAATATTCAAAGGACGGAGAGAGATGAGACTAAAAAGTACTCAAAAAAATTCTCTTAAAAAAAGGATACATTTATAACTCTGGTAAATAAATATTAAGGGAATAATGGCGAATAACACGTGCTTCAGAAAAACAGTTGGATTTACATACAGATTACGTGAGGAGATTATTGCGTCAACATTGCGGATGCATTGACGATTTTCAATTTTTAATTAAAACAACCGATGTATAGTATAAACCCATGTATAGCATTGGTAACATTAAGAAGTGCCCGTGGAAAGCAACTGAATAATTTACATTGATTTGCACCAAATAATTTTCCTAAAATATTTCAATATGAGGAGATCCTTTTGTTCGCTCTATGAATATATTCATTATCACGTAAATTTATTAAAGATGAGATTTAATTTCATTACCTCACATTCTAATAAGAGACGTGCTAATAATAACACGCTTGGAATAAGACGAGCCCAGCAAATACAGAGATGATGTATTTAATTATTACGCAATATTAGAATATCACAACAATCTCTCTTTTTTAAGTCCGATTTTACAGCAGAAGATATGGCGTCTTATGTTTTGAAATAAATAAGACTCCCTCAAAACTTCACGAGATACGCCTAAAAGTTGTGCATTAGCTAATATATCGGAATTAACATCCGATAAATCAGTTAAAATCCTAATTTCTGCGAGGTCTTAGAAAAATACATCATCTGATATAGTCGCCGATTCAACAATGTTCATTTACATCCGAGATAAAATAATCGTTCCCCGAGGAATTTCTTCAAACCCCTTGGCGCATAGGCAACATTATCTGTATTGCGCGTCGTATAACTTCGCTCACAGAAGGCGTACTTTATCGAGCGGCAATTCCCAACTAGGGCCGTAATTCTAGGTCTCGTCCCTTCCGAAAATGGAGAGAGGCTTTTACGGTTTCCGCTCACTGCGTGAGGCGTGAGAATTTTGGGCAGGGCTGGGTCACCGGATCCCTCACGCTTTCGTGGACGCATGTGTGAACGCGTGTTCGGTTGGACGGATTGCGTGCAGCGCGCAAACACGAAGTGAAGGATGAGCGTTTATGTATCGGATGACTCCCAGTTAGTTAACCAGACCAAAAGTAACTGTTTAAACGTCGTGTTTAAAAAAATACCACTATGCTAGATCATAATGTGTGCGATTCCATACCTTTAAAAAAAAAATACGTGACTTTTCAGATATAAACTTTTTAAAAATCGCTATTTGCAACTGTAGTAACTTCAAAAAACTTAACGACAAAGAAAAATACGAACAATTTAAATATTCTCACCGATAACACCGGTCAGAATCTGAAAATGAAAATTATTTTAAATTCAAACTCGTTTGTTATCTAGGCACCGATTAATTTTCCTTTGTATTAGTATGTGCAATCTTATTAAAGACGGTTAACATAAGCCCTTTATTCAAATTACACTTGTTAAGATTTCATTCGGCATCTTTCATATCCACTGTATCGATCCTCTTAAAACGATTTCAAGGGATTTTAATGCAATTCGCCATGTGACGGTGTGAATGCAATTCGTTAGTTAAAATACTAGATCCTCGGATCGCAGGTGTGAGAACTCCAATTTACGCTTGAGAATCAGACGCCTTATGAGAGAAAGAATAAGGAGTCGGCGATAGTAGATGCAGGGATGTGGTAATTTGTTTCGTCGGGCGTCTGATGGAAAATTTATGGATATGCAAATAAGGCGAACGAGTAAAACGTATGGCGATTATTTTGCATATTAAATAAAAAGCGGGCTTGCAAATTAACATTGCCACTTTTTGTAGTTTACCTAAAGGAACGGCAGAAGAGAATGCACAAAAGAAAAGTTAACATCATCATAAGATTAATTCCAAATAGAGAACAATCAATTCATATTAACGGTGAAAATAATTCCTTCCGTAAAGTGCTTAAATTACTGTATAACATTAATGATCATTAAATGTAAGAATGGCAACAGTTATGAATGGAAGCCATCCTGGAAAGGAGGAACCGATTTAGGAAATAAATCGCGTGCGGGATAATAATGTTATCAACGCGAAAATTTACATGACGAACAGGCGCTGCGAGGTAAACAGGATAATGATTTGCTTATTGGTATATCGAAACGTCT
The DNA here is from genome assembly GCA_036926305.1 of Uropetala carovei. Classification (NCBI taxonomy): domain Eukaryota; kingdom Metazoa; phylum Arthropoda; class Insecta; order Odonata; family Petaluridae; genus Uropetala; species Uropetala carovei. The sequence continues at coordinate 7,458,460 of JAXCHB010000033.1, read as the reverse complement.
AACACATAAGAATTATTCCCCGTAATGATATTAAAACAGAAACTAGAAATAATTCCAACCAGCATGAAATTACTCTACTACGTTATTATGTAATGTGAAAATCATTCGCATTTTTGAATGAAAGAAGATCCTGGTTTTAATACCCATGCAATCGTGTTAAACTAAACGGAATGAAATATCGTCGTGAATATCATAATAGGTATCCTTAATAATAATAATATCTGGGATCCATTGTGACCAAAGAGTGCGAATGCGAACCTGAAATCAGGAAAAGCATTGCGAAAGCGAGGACGGCAATGGTAAAACTCAATAGGACATGGAGAGATCGAACGATAACGAAAGCTACGAAACTAAAACTAGTACAGATGTTGATTTTTCCGATAGCCACACACGCAACCGAAACGTGGACCATTAAACAAGCGACCGACGCAGAGTCGAAACGTACGAAATGTGGTGCTATAGACGAATGCCACGCATACCGTGGACTGCATCGACGCACCAACGAGTCGATACTAAAGGAAATGGATGTCCGCGCGAGACTGCTAACAAAAATTAGTCACCTGTTTTTGAAGTTTTTCGGGAATGTAGCCAGAAGGACAGAGAGAATGGAAAGGCTAATGGTTGAAGGCAAAGAGGACGGCAACCGCCCACGAGGACGAGAATCAACACGGTGGGTAGACCACACCAACAGTCTAATAGGCCAAGGATTACATGATTCAAAACAACTAAGTGCTGGACCGAAAAAACTGGACACAAAGAGTAGGATGTATAACATGATGCCGCCAAATTCTTTCGTAGAGTTTAGGACTGAGGAGATCCTTAATTGTCTTTTTCTTTAAGAACTGGAAGGAACCGGCATATCAAGTTGGAAACGAACACCGCAGAAGATAAGATGTTCTGAATATGCTTTTACCATATGAATGATTTACTTTTTACTAAAATTACCCATAATTTCTCTACATGCATGGTCTGAACGTAGAAAAAAGTGAAACAACGGAGCCCATTTTTGTATCATCGAGAAGAGCTTTCAAGCGACATGAAAGAGCATACCATGTAGAAGATTGCGATACAGGGCACAAGAAATATCCAAAAAGAGTGAGCTGTGTAGTAATGTAGTAAACAAAATGAAGGATGCTAAATCATTTAATCTAAATGTATTTTATTATCTGCATTGTTTTGCTGGTCAAGGAGACATGCTTCGATCGCTTTAAAACCACAACAAAATAAGAGCATCGTTGATAAGCAAAAGTTTCGGATTTCGTTCAAAGAATTTAAAAAATTAAAATTGGCAATATTTTTCCATTATCATATTCAGAATCGATTCTATAAAATACCTTATCCAGAGGGATCAAGTTGAGTTTAAATGTCTGGCCGCTAACTTATTAAATATAAAAAAAAATATTCCAGTCACCGTAATAATAATATAATCAAGCAAGATATAAAATCAGAAATCGGAAATTATTTTAAATTAAGAACTGTCCTATTTAAGCTGCAAAATCCCACAAATTTATATTTTCATCAAAGATCATCAGATAAAGACTGAGAATAGGTAAAATTTTAAATCCTATGAACTTCATCCTTTTAAATAAACGACGGAGCGCTCTTAATTTTACTTTCGCAATTAGTGGATCCGATCACTTCCACTCTCCTATTTAGCTGCTCTAAATTATTAAAACAAAGTCGCATAATAGCGTCCATCACTGGATGCGGACCTTTCTTTCTTTTTTTTCTCTCGTCCGACCTCTTCGTCCCCATCCGCCCTCCAACTCCCTCCACACACTTCCTCCCCACTTTCCCTCTCCTCCCTCCCTCCGTCTGCGGAGTGGCACTCAAACGTTGTCATGCTCATTAGACCGGTAGATGCCTCCACTCATTCACCGTAATGGCGCGACGCAAGGTCGTATAACTTCCATATCGATTTCGACGGAAACGCTTCTAGCAAAAAGGGATCGCAAAGGGCTGAACCAATGCCAAACATTTCTCGGCTATTTTCCGGACCGATTCGCTCTCTTCCTTCCATTCTCCCTCTCTCTCTGTGCTATTACCCGAACCACTTTATCCAGCAGCGATGAGACATGGAGTCCCACGATGCCTCTTAACCGCCAAAAACCACCCGGCAACGCAAGAGGAAAAGAGAGGAGCTTTTCACGGTGCCAAGAATGGTCGGAATTGCACGATGGTTGAGCACGCGCTTGCACGAGGACGCGGGATCCCGAGCGGATGATTTATTAGTTCCGGATTCCTTCATTAGCACGCGAGACTCGAAAGAACTTTTGGGCGCCCTTGAATTTGAAGGACGGACATTCGTGACTCGGGGCGATTGCCAGGTTGTATTTTAGAAAAAGAAAGGTTCGTTTCAACCAATAAGATATTGCTTTATTTCTCTCCCTCCCTCTCTACCCACGCGCGCGCACACACACACACAACACAATACAGACGCACGCATTTATTTATCAAAACAAGAAATACAGAATCACTTGATTAGAAATTTCAATGGCGGTAAAGATATCGCTTGGTATTTTACGAATATTTACTTGTTATGAATTATTAAAATACAGTATAACTCGGTTATAACGGCCTCGGTTAATACGACAACTCGGATATAACGATATATTATTCAGGTCCCGTCCCCGTTTCTATAATATTGCAATATATTCATCTCGGTTATAACGTATTAACGCACTCGGTTATAGCGGCAATGGAAGTTAGTGAGTAAAAAATATTTGTATGCGTATGCACAGGGTTGGCGCAACACATTTTTTTTATGTGAGTGAGAAGAAGAGAACTAATGTCATATAAATGTCAATAAATGATTCAGGTTTTAATATTAATTTTTGCCGATCTCCAATACATTGAAGGACCAAAGACAGCCTCTTGATCGCCCGGGTGGGTGGGGGGATCCAACAGCGGAAACTCTTCATTCAGTGTGGTTCGCAGGAACCCTTTACTAAAACCAAGTCAGTAGACGTCAATTTTAATGAAACAACACTAACAGAATGGTTAGCCGAGATGAATGTAGAAAAATTTAAAAGTTATGAAGATATTAATTCATATGCAGAAATCGACCGTGATGTTATAACAACAGAAGCTCAAACGGACCTAGACATCGTGAGGGAGGTCATTGAAGGGCAGCATGGAAAGTGTAGCGAAGAAGAAGATACAGAAATGGTAGAAGATCAAGACGAACCAGTTCCAGCGGTTTTAATGGAGCTATGAAAGCAATAAAAGTGATATCACGGTTTTATGAATAGAAGGTGACTAATAAAAATACATTTAGTATTATTCACTGCATTGAGTAGGATCTCGAAAAACATTTCAAGTTGGCACATACGACACAGAAAAATATCAGATTATTTTACTATTCATTAAAACTATTTTTATTATGTTTAATGCAATTATTGTATCATAATATAATGTACTATGTGATATGTCATAATATAATGCAATGTTTAAGATAAGTACTTATTAGATCATAATATATAATTTAGAATTTGGAAACTAATTCAATGTTCCCATGCACCTCGGCTATAACGACACTCGGTTATAAGGACGATAAATTTCCAGTCCCTTGAATGCCGTTATAATCGAGTTCTACTGTAGATGTTTTAAAGAAAGTCAGGTCCAGTTACCTCTTTTAATGACCGCTTAATAGTTTTATAACTTACACTATTCATTCACATTATAATGTGAAAAAGGTCGTTATTTTCTATAGTAGTTATAATTAGAGAACATATTTTCTGATTCGCAATGAATGATGAAGTATCGTCAAAAACATCAGCATTCTTATGAACAGAAAACCTTATGTGTAATGTAAATTTATTTTTCCAGATTAAATTAATAATGGACTACAGTCGGGGTCGATTATTAATACCTCATTCTGACAGATATTATCAATCATTTAAACTAATATTACTATTAGTAATATTAATTTTACAGCGGATATAAATCAATGATACATTGTCTGAATGGCTTCCTAAATATCTTAATTATTACACTCGGAAACATTTTTGTGGGGATTGAAACGATCGAGATTGAGACTTATAAATTTAGGCCCTAATGAACTTGTCATGAACTCAATGACATTTAATAAGAGATTATTCATTCATAAAAACGACCAAATACGTTAACACAGATACACTTGCTCAATATAAAAGCATTTAAATTTGTAAATCCAAAATAATAAAATGATATTTTTCATCACCCTTAAACTATAAAAGAATTTGGACCAATAAAAAACCTTCCCACGCCTAAGGAGACTGATAAAAGTTTTTCGGGAAAATCGGTATTTTAAAAAAGCGAATCATCTAAAAGAATAACATACGAAGAAAATGAAAAAATCAAAATTTTTATGCCTTTACGTAAAAAAATACCCCAATCTGACCCGAGAAACATACGTAAGGAAATAAAATTAAACGGATCCATTACGGCGAGAATGAACAGAAACGAGCAAGCAATAAAAAGCACCCTATATAAAAATAGCTTCGAGGAGAATAAATATGGAAGGTAAACAATGAGGGAATATATACATCTATAAGCTCCAGAAGCTATGACATTTCGTCGTGACTCACGCTGTATATTATTTCGAGGGGTTGAAAAAAGAATTAATAATACCGTTCAACATTTTATTCGAAAAAAAATACACGAAAATGTAAGAAGAACGCTTTTATCGCTGGCGAATGAGGGACGGCTGAAACCAAACAAAAGCCTTCCCCGTTCCCTCCATTCATTCGAGAGAAAAAATAAATAAAACCTCCAGGAGGCAGAGCGCTTTTCCGCCGCCTGCAACGTCATGAGGCCCGTACGCTTCTTTGTTGCGGGTACTCGCCTTGTTTCAAACGGAATGGGAGTGTGCCAGGGGGTAGGGGAGGAGAAAGGAGGGGGGAAGCATAGGGGGGAAAGCATAAGGGGGGGAAGCATAGGGGGGGAGCACAAAGGGGGGGGGGGTCTAGACAGGCACTTGCGTAACGCGCGTGAATAGGGATGCATGTTATGTAAGCAGCCAGACATGGGGCCCAGAGAATCAAACCGTTAGCTCTATGTGCATATAGGGGAAGAAGAGGGAGGGGTGGATAGGAAAGTCGAATAGGAGAGAAGAAAGGAGATGGAGAGTGAGAGAGAGAAAAGTAGATGAATAGGAGAAAGCCAGAGAAATGAGAATGAGAGAGATGGGAGTAGAGAGCTAGAAGAGGAGAGCGAAAGGACGGAGAAACGAGGATAAATAAAAATGCCTTTATTAGCTAGATTGGAGCTATAACGAGATAAGAGTAGATGAAGGAGATATGGAAGAAGATGGAAGAGAGTGCAGGAGAGGAGATGGAGGGAAAAATGTGATGAGAAAGAAAGAGAAGGAAAAGATAGAAGAGAAGAGAAATAAGGGAGAGAGAAAGAGGGAGGGAGAGAGAGATTCCGCTGTAGTACCGCGGGAACAAGGCCTACTGTGCGACTCAATGAGAAGTATGCGTTGAAGGAGAGGGAGGCGAAAAGAGAGGGGAGGGGGGGGGGGGGAGAGGAATGGAGAAAGGAGGCGGAGTGGGAAATGAATGGGAGAGAGAAATCAGAGCGGTATGCGGATACACGGCGAGGGAGTGCGTGGAGATGAAGGAATCGGTGATGAGGGGGGAAAGAGAAATGGAAAGGATGGCGGGAGGATAGAACACTGCAGGGCGTAGATGCTGGGGACAGGAGTGGGGGTAAGGAATTTGAAAGGGAAGTGAGAGGCAATGGGAGCAGGCGGGGGAGACAAAAGGGAAAGATAGCGGAATAGGTAGGGTGTTTGTGTGAATATAACGTCGAAGGGAACAGATGAGTCATGTTTCTCATATATATATATATACACACACTATATATATATATACACACACTATATATATATATACACACTATATATATATATATATATACTATATATATAGATATAATTAAGAAAAACAACAGGAGAGACAGAGGAAGGAAATAATTGATAGGGAGATGACTAGCAAAATCTGCGGAACACGAGATACTATGTAAAATTAAAAACATAAAGATAATGAGTTCAAGAGAGAAAGGAAAAATTAAAGTAAGAGTTGATACCCGCGTAGTTGATGAAGAATCCTCTCATCCTGAACCATAATCTATTTTACAACGAGGGAAAATAAATGCCTGATATTGGAATGTAGACTTCTGATTCAAGCGTAAAAAAAAAACATAAAACCAAAATAGATTCCCGCGATGGGGATGCCTGGAGTAAGTGACTCTACACATTCATTACTCTGTGAGATAACTAAGGTGGTCAAAGCTCTAATTTTAGATCGAGTTTATAATATGGAGAGCAGATGTTATTATTAAAATTCTATACCCTGTGGATACTTCAAAATTTTCTGAAGATACTCCCGCCGATAATTTGAATAAATACAAAATCGACATATTGTTGATTTGATAATATGTTCAAAAGGAATATCATTCACGTCAAATAATGTACATAGTTTCGGAATTAACTCCTCCGCTAAAGCGATTTTTTTTGTAAAATAAAACATTTTTGTTGTCCTAGGAAACCTAATCGCAAAGTATATTCAAAATCGACAAAGCATTACATCCACGATATTAATTACTAAGCACTCGAGGGCATGTGCGAGAATGCAAATAAAAAACCCACGCTAGATTTCCGGTTAAGGCAGAATTTTCCTCTAGCATCTCATCAATGTATCCATAGATTTAGATATAATGCTTAGAGATGACAACAAAACTACAAACCTCAACTGGTTAAATGAAACTTGTGATATGTTTAATTAATTTCACATTTAGGTACGCATGATTCAAAATTGAAATTATCTCACCTAAGGTAAATGGTTCATTTTAAAGTAAACGTCGATAATCCCGACCACCAAACTCCGATCCTTTCGGCTCTGAAACACCCCTATTTTTAGAAGACAAGCCCGAAAAAAGTTTGGGACAACCCACGTGCGCACATAGGTTCGATCGATTTACGTGTAGGCGGATGTTCTTCGGTCATTCGCTCAGAAAATGAAGAGGAAAGAGGGGGGAAGGACCCACTCCAGCCACGCGAAAAATACGAAATGAATTTACGATCTAATTTGATCGGTTCGGATAGAAATTGACCGACGGACAAGCGGGAGAAGGGGGAGAAGTTTGAACGAGAGATAGCGAGGTAAGAGAAAGAGAGAGAGGGAGAGTGGGAGGGAGGCGGAGAAAGAGGGATGGGGAGAAAGCGGAATGGGAGGAGAAAGTGGGAGGAGATATGGAAAAGGGGAGGGAAGAGAAAGTGGAGGGAGGGAGAGGAGGATCGGAATATATGGCGGACGGCGAAGACAGAGGGCGAACGGATGAGGAGAGAGGGGCGAGGGAGGGGAGGGGGGAGGGGAAGAAAGAGGTAAAAGGGCGGAGTAGTGGTAGCATGGGGGAAGAATGGGTTGAATAATTAATGCCTGGCCGTCGACCTCAATGCCGAAGAGAGAACACGGCCTCTCATTCCCTTTTAACACTCGCTGCAATATTCCTTACCCGTGGCCTTGAGAGTGGGACTCCGGCACCTCTTTACCGAGACCATCACGCCGGGTTTTACGGTACTCTAAAGCCCATCGCTTATGCATTGCGCAATAGAAGTGCATACTTCTTTGGCGTGTGCGTGTGGGAATAAAAGCGGCTGCGGACGGCTGCTTAACGCTCGGAATGATATAGTAGGTGGCACTCACAGGAATCCTAAGTGAAATAGGTTCCATGTAATATGAATGGTAACGCTTTTATAACTGCTACTCGCAGGGATGAAATCGTTCGCGTTAAAAATAAGAGAAAAAAACGAAATTCGGTTTGCGTTCCTCGTGCCGATAATGGCAGACATCTTAGGTTTTGTTTGCGCTTCACGTGTTCCAACAGCAAAACAGCCTTTTAATGTAGACGGGAGAGGGAATGAGTAATCAAAGCACTTCGCTTTAATAGCCGAAGCCTGATGATTTTTTTTTGCCTCAGGTAGAACATAACAGCGAAGCAAAGTCTATTTATGGCTACTTTCTGTAAGAAACGAGGAAAAGGTTTTTTTCCCTAGCACTTAATGAAACGGCAAAAAGTTTCCATCGAATAAAACCTTTTCTTTTGCCTGTTCTGGATGGCGGGAGTGTATTTATAGCAGAAACTTTTAGTCCGATTGAAAGGAAAAGATTGGAAGGAACGGGGGAAGAAAAAAATGCGTTTTCGAAGCGAGAAAGGAGAATGACTCGTTTCGATCAAACTCTGCAGAGGAAGATAGCAGGTGTTTCGGGAAACAATCCCCGCCTTCTCTCCTCCACACACCTTTCCTCCTCGTAGTACCCTCTAATTCCTCTTCTAAATGGGGTTAATGGAATTGGAATACATTCAAGGAGACTGCTGCTAAAGCGATTTCGAAGCCTAAACGCAATCGGAGGAGCCCATTGATCCGCTTCTTCGGCACAGAAAGCACTCAACGACTGCGTTCTCCCGTAATGTATGATACAACCGCGAAATAAAGAGGGTATCTCGTATTAACGAAGAAAAATAACTTAGTTAAATTCCCGTTTTTTATTTCACGACCGGTTTCGCTAAATAACTAGCATCATCAGGTGAGAAAAGTGCTCAAAATACTAGGTTGACGGAGTGGAGGAAAAAAATAAACATGGGGTAATTGGTGGAAGATGGCATGGGGTGGTAACCGTAAAGGACAATGTAATAGAGCAACCAAAGATGGAGAAGGAAGCGGGTGATAAGTGGAAGAGGACGAACAGGGACCAAGTATTCACAAAGTGTTTACAAGTGAGCCAATTTGGGTGCACACAATAAGGGGAAGATTTCGAAAAAGAAACTCATTAGTGAGTAAACTTTCTTTCTCAAAATTTACAATTTCCAATTGCTCCCAAAGCGTCCAAACTGAACACCTTCATTTCCACATGGAGCACTTTCGGGATGAAATCACTGTTGTGTCTGTCCTCCATAAGATGCTTGGAAATTAATAATAATGTTTCACGTTGGCAAAAAATCCAGTTCCTTGGCAGTTTGACATATAAACTGGCAAAATTGTTTCCGAAGAAGACCCGCCTTCTATACCCCCATAAACTTAGCGAAAATATTTGCTAGGGTAAAAGTCCATGGTGTAAAGACTAGAAGTTGGAGTCATGCGCAGGCGGAAACGCGTCATCCAACTATTCGTGACGTAGGGTTCGGGAGAAGCAGAAACCTTTCTGCTGCCATTGCTACTGTTAGAGAGAGTTCGTCGTCCGAGTTAATTTTACGTTTTGTTATATTTTGTTGCTTTTGTTACGTTTTGTTATTGTTGTTACACTCTGCTATTGTTTTTAAACATTCAATATATACTTTACCGAATAAAAATACCGTCTTGTGCAGTACACGGGTGTGATAACTACATTACTAGTAAGTCCAGAACCTCTCAGGCAGTAAAATACTACAAATTTCCTAAAAATTCCATCTTCAAGGTGAGGCGGATAAAAGTTTGCGGTAGAAAAGATAAATTTAACGTTGCCAATGTTGAGTACTTGGAACCAAAAATTTTCATGTTATGAATAAGAATTAACATATGTGAAATGATCATGTTCTTTTCTTCTGAAGCAACCATTTGCTAGGCTCACTTAGCAAGCAGTTGCTTTATTAAAAACTTGCAACAGCAAATGTTGCGTTACATTATTTGAAGGGGGAACTTTTGAAGGTGTTGAAAAAGAAGAAATACAAGAAATTGAAACAGGAAATATTTCCGGGAATATGCCACAGAAATTTGCTTTAACACCTCAAGCCATTAACCAGGAAGGATTGGCTTAAGTTGCAGGTTATGTGGCACATAAATTTCGAGCTACACACAAAAATTTAGGAAGTTCCACTTCTGAATTGCATCAACAAACATGTCATGGCTGGATACCATTCATTTCGAAAGGTGGTCTGATGACTCTGAAAGGTGGCTTGATGATGCAAGAATTGCAGAGAAAATATTTCTTTCTTTCCATGGAGAAACATACAGAAAGGAAATAAATATTATCAAACAGGTGACAGAAATTGTTATGAGTTATGTTACACCTGATATTCCATTGGCTGCTGTAAAAATGTACATTAAAACAAGAACTCATATAAGGGTGAGAGAGATAAAGTGATCAAGGTATTAAATGGTAATGAAAAAAGAAAATTTATGAATAAATTGAAAAAAGTAAACTGTTGAAATTCTTTGTCGGTGTTCTGGTTTTTATGGTGAAATAAATTTCCCTTTCTCTCAGTATGATTTTTGTTAATGTAGGTTTATGTTTTGTTTTCAGAATTGATGTAACAGTTTCTTATAATTGTAGAACTTCAAATAATGGAGTTAAATAACAATGATGTGTTTTCAATGTTTTAATAAGTACTTTTTCCTTTCCTATCCTCTTAAAATGATATGGTAAAATAACGGCATAAAGACTTAAAAGTTTTTTATATCCTTGTTCTACCCGTAGTATATAGCTTGGTTGGAAATATGAATCAAAGAACAATATGTATAACCATAAATCGGTAATGACATGATGACATCGGACATTTCATTAGCTCATCAGCTCTTTGTGAATGAAATTTGATTTTTCCAGCACTTGAATGCGAATGTTTTTTTTACAAAATCGTATTTGGAAGATCAAGTTTGGTGTTCTAAATAATTTCGTAAAAACGGACATAAAAAATACTGCATAGACCATGACGTTTAATATCTCTGGTTCTACCGAACCGATCAAGGGCGCAGTACCTATAGAATATGTGCGCAACGTAAAATTTGATTTCTCTCCCGCGAGTGACGTCTTGCGCAAAAGCGTTCCAAATTCGTCCTGCTGTTGAACTCACCTTCTAGTCTTTACATCGTGTAAAAGATCCTACTGACGAACTCTCGAAGAGCGGGTTATACGAACTAAAGTGCAGTGACTGTGACTGCCCGCTATATCGACCAAACCGGTAGGAGTGTTGGAGTAAGGTGCAGCGAACGTAAACGGTGGTTTGCATTGAAAAATTCATCTACACATTTTGCCAAGCATCTTATGGAGGACTGACACAACAGTGATTGCATCCCGAAAGTGCTCCACGTGGAAACGAAGGGGTTCAGATTGGACGCTCTGGAGCAATTGGAAATTTTTAGTCAAAATGTTTACTAACTAATGAGTTTCTTTTTTTTTAAATCCCTCCCCGTTATTGTGTGTACCTAAATTTTCGAACAATTTATGTAAAATATAGCAATTAAGAAAGAAAAGAGATGCACGAAAAATATCAAAATGAAGTGAAATATTTTATGGAAATCGCTCTACAGACGAGTCATATAACTAAAAAATTTTTCCACGACTGATACGCGTGGATTCACGGATGCTGATTCATTTCCACTTTGCAACTTAATGCTGTTTATTTTACATTTTACAAACTAATCACAATAAAATTAAATAAATGCATTGGCTCTTAGACGAGCAGTAATTTTTACTAGCCGACTTCACGATCAAACGTAACGTTATGGAATATTAACGAATTTAACCACAAATGAATTTGGAAATGTTATGAAAGTGCTAATTGATCTGCCTATCGTTGTCACCTCAAGAACAATTGAAGTAGGATGTAAGTTTCACATCTATTTATGAGGTTTTTGTACATCTAAGATCGAAATTAGAATGAGATAAAAATTTCAGAGTTATAGGGAGAATAAACCCAAACAAAACTGAACAAGGGACATAATTATTATTTTTATAACGAGATATAGAAATACGAAAGAATAAAAGTGTTATTCATTCTGAAATCAGATCACGAAGAACTGCCATGCTTACGCTCATCCCATTAAAAAAATGCAAAGCATTCGTTTTAAACTTTGAATCATTATCTCTTAAACCATGTACTTTCCCTTTCGCAAGGCAATATGGGGGAGGGTAGGGAAGTGGGAGAACCTAACTGAGTTGCGGACGATTCCAGAGAGAGTACGACACAGAGAGGAGATGAGATAGAAAAACGGAACAGTCGTTTTCCCCAATTTCGGAACGCGATGCAAACACTTTTAAAAGAAATAATCGTAGTTTTCTCCTCTGATTCTGGAAACCGAGAGAGAGAGAGAGAGAGAGAGAGAGAGAGAGAGAGAGAGTGGAAGGGATGGAATATAGAAACGGTGGAAGAAGTTCCTAAGCGGTGCTGAGAATGAGCGATAGACGGCGCTTAGCAAAACTCCTTATCTTTCCGTCCCATAGGGTTTGCGGCATTTCCGTTGTACAGTGCATGAGAAGGGGGGGGGGGGGGGAGAGAGGGAGAAAGTTGAAGTAGGGGAAAGAGCGGAGTAGAGAGTCCCAGCGGGAAGTTGAGACGGAAGAGGGAAAAGGGGAGAGAGAGAGAGAAAGAGCGAGAATTGAATAAGGAGAGAGAGAAGAACGAGAGAGACAGACAGACAAACCACTTTATTTAGGGCAAAATTGAGACTACATAGTCCCTTCTTACATTTAACCCTATGTTATGAATTACAAATGACAATAAAAATAATAACATATAAACATACAAACAGAAGACAAGTACAGCAAACTACACAAATGAAAAAAGAACAACAAAAAACACAATTGAGAGAGAGAGAGACGGAGGGGGGAGGAGGAGAGGGAGGGGAAGGGAAGGGGGAAGAGAGGATAGAGGGGGAAGAGAGGATAGAGGGGGAAGAGAGAGAGAGGGGGGAGAGAGAGAGGGGGGAACGAGAGAGATCCCCACCCAAGCCTAAAACCTCTCTGTCTCCCCCCCCCCCCGTTTCCAAGGCAACGCGGTAAATGAAAACTTTCGCTATTTATTCAACGCATCCCACAAAAGTTGTTTTTATTCCTTTACCTACCTAGGGTGGTTCATCATACACTCGATTGGGGGAGAGGAGGAGGAGGAGAGACAGAGGGCCGAGGAGTATTTGGGAGAAATCTTCGAAAGTTCTTCTGCCGAACCTCCGTTTTATAATGTATGAGATTGCAATTCTTCCCTCCAGAGACCCTCTCTTGCGGTTTATTTAAGGGGAAGGATGAGATCGCGAGGGAGAGAACGGGTGAGCGCTGGCGTATCTCGTGAGACGAAAGGGAAATTCAAGGGTTTAATGCGGTTTCTACTTAAAACGAGATTTTCTCCATAAAAAAAAACACGAGCAGTTTCCTCCTCAAGCATAATCCGAAAAGACGGAATTCGGAAGAGAAAACAATGCGGCATATCTCGCCAAAATGGCACCAATTCATCTGGTTTACTTTTGCTTTCCTAAGAGTACTGCACCCTATGTCCCCCACGCATTTGGTGATTTGCAGGATGGCGTTTATATGTGGATGCTTTACAGGGATATAATAAGAAAAAGGAACTACAGTAAAACTCGTTCAATACGTATTTGAGGGGACCGACTCATTGCTTCGTTATAAGCGTGACTACGTTATATACGAGAAACATGGTTTTTGGCCTATACATCCCATATAACACGTGTACACATACAGTAAAAGCTGTGCTATCCGGCTATTTAGAACCGGCCACCCTTAGATACCGGCAATTACACAAATACAATTCATTTTGTATTTCTTTTTCTTTTTTATGAATTTTTGTGTGAATAGTATAGGTGTAATACCACAACTTCCACTTTAAAATTTCTTAAAATATAAGATGTATATATTACGTATTTACTCCGTATACTTCTGTGGCTGCCGAGTAAGCATGGTGTTTTTGGTTACGTAAGCCATTTGCACTGTCTAGATATTTTGGTGTACTTCTACAATTTCCAGTTTTATCGCTTTTTATTATTTAAAAAATTACCCATCCACTGAATATGGCATCAAAATAAATACCTACCTAAAAGCAAGGAACAGGAGAGAAAAGGTTGGTTTAACGCTAACACAAAAGCTGGAGCTGATCAAACGAATTGAAAAGGAAAAAATAGAGCAGCCATAGCAAAAGAATTCAACATCGGATCTTCCACGCTCTACAATATCAAGGCTCATAAGGCTAAATTAATGAAATTTGTGTCATCTTCTGAGACGAGTAAATCAATTAATAAACATCATACGCATCATAAGTCAAAAATTGAGGAACTGGATAAAATATTATATGACTGGTTTTCATAGAAATGTTGAGAAGAATTAAATAATTTCGTCCTTTTCTAATAGAGTAAATGAAGATAAATAAGAAAGATATAATCCAATAAATTCAATTTTTGGAACAGGTTCACTGCCGTAATCCCCAAACTTCCCGGACGCCCTAAACTTTTCAATAGTCTTTTTGTTTTGCATGTAAGCGTAGCAACGTATTAAATAAGAATGGGTAAATAGTGTCTATATCTAACTACGTGTGGAAGAATTAAAATGGAAAATGCAAACCCCATGCATAGTTATGTTTGGGGAGTACGATAGTGAACCTAAGCCCAATTTTGTTTGGTTATGTCAAAATCGAAAATCGCTCCCCTGACCGGATATTTCTCCTAATCGGCTTTCCATAATCCCCAAGATACCCGGATAACACAGCTTTTACTGTATTTGCAATGAGTCGACTTCAATGCCGTACTTACATATGCAAAGAGATGCTTATCAACTTCGCGGCATGTAAAATGTTCGACTGCTATTACATACGATTTTTTAAATGGTCAATTAATATTATTATTGTCATTAATTTACAAAAATATTTCACATTTTTAATATCAATTTAAAAACAAAGGGAGCGTGGAAATTCGTATGGAAGGGGTAGATGGAGGAAGGGGACCTCTACGAACAAGTGCGCGGTAAACTAGCTGAAACTATTCATTACTTATCGCTCTGCTCGCCAAAATTCGTTATATATGGGGCATTTTTTGCCACTGGACCAAACATTTGTTCGTTACAGCCGAGAATTCGTAAAATGCGTGTTCTTTACATCCGAGAAATTTAACCAATGCCCTTATGGAGAAGTTCAAGGGACCGAGACATTTCTTCGTTATAGCCGAGATTTCGTTTTAGGCGTGATCGTTATAAACGAGTTTTACTGTAATTTATTTATTTGAAGACGTGCTAAAAGTATGTTAAAAATTCATTCATAACTTTATTAGTGATCATTCTATCGCTAATAAGAATTCAAAAGATTACACACAAGAAGAAGCATGACTTACTGCACTGTCAATCAAAAAAAAATGTATGAGTCACATAAACTGTCAAAGAATGAAAAAAATATTTATTCAGGAAAATTGTGCCGAAACTGTACGTTTGAATACAGTCTAGCGGTGTTGTTCCTTAAAATCCATTCTTTTGAACCAGTCATCTCCTGTGATATCTGGGATCGTCTAGTGGACGATTTAATATTCACCGAATGATATCGTAACCTTCTAGATTCCCCGTCGCCATGGCTATCACGAACCCATTATTTACATCACAGCGACCAACTTCAATTTATCTCTTAAGGGTCGTATCCCCTTCTTCGTGAGAAAATTCCCATTCGAGTGTCGGCTCTTTCATTTTTAGCCCTAGAAGGAGACTGACCACGGTCGCATTTCGTCTGCTGGTCACGGCGAAGGAGCTCCAATTTCCTCGGTGCAAAGCGTCATCCATCATCGCGATCCATTTTGGGGAGGTCATCTCCTCCTCAAGGGAAGACGACTCCTGACTCCTAATTGTACTTGGATCAGAGAACTTCAAATCGTGGGCCGTTATGGACAGCTACTTTTTTGTCCGCGCATGTGTGTGAGTGTATAAATGGAACGTGGAATTCGCACGAGTTTTGGAAATATAAAAATTTCGACAAAGTTAACGCAGTTCTTTAAAAAAACGCCTCCTAGGATTTAGATCGAGTACAAGGTGAAATACTGTAGGATAAATACAATCTCCTAGTGAAGTAGGTGAGGGTTTCCTTTTTTTTTCCCACAAGTCCATTGAGGATCAAGAGTGGTTATTTTTTTAGGAATAAATCGGTGCATCTCACTTCCCGCCATCTTGTCAGTTGTAGGATAATGTGCGTATGAAGACGCACTATACACGTGGACGTTTTGAAACCAATACAAATCCGTTATCACTCGCTATGGAATCGAGCATCTTTTGTATATTTCTGGGGACGTTAACAGCGTTATATCAGGATTTGCTGTTTCTGAGGCGAACTGTGCCGTGGTTCTAATCATATATAGCATTAGTGAATGATAATCTAGGCGATGTCGTGAAAGTTTGTCCTTTATGCTATAATTAAACCTATTGCAAGTCTATGTAACGATAAATATAGGCACAAATGCAAGTAAAAATAAAGAACGAAATGAATAAACACATTATAACTAAATAAAAACAAAATTAAAAAAGTAAGAAAAATAAAAAATAAAATCCTTTTGATTTACAAAATAGGCGGCCATAAACGGATAAAACAAGAAAAATTTCAGACTATTTGTTCGTTCTAAAATATTTTGGTGTCATATTCTTTTCATTACTGTTCTTTACATATCATTTACATAATAATTTCGCTTTGATTAGAGCAGTGGTCTTCAAGGTGGGCGTTTTTGGATTTTTGGTGGGCGTTGAAGAACTCACCAAATGCTATTCTAATTTTTACATTGAAAAATAAAATTCTATAAAAAAGCACACATATTCTGTACAACTATTTTATGTACAACTATTACAGTTCGTTTGTCGTTAACTATAGTATCATATCATACAATACTAGCGACAATGTATCCATGCTGCGGTAAAATCGAAAGGCCCATGAGGGTGGTCGGAATCTCTCGCAGAAGCAGCGAAGCGTTTAAGTTTAATTTTATCAAATAAGATATAAAATCATAAATTTTTAAACACTGTTATTACCACTGAGACCGTATTCGGTAATCTCATCTAACGACAATCCCACTAGTATTAGGGTTACCTTACCTCCGTAAATCGCTTTGCTACTGGGAGCGCAAAATTATTCTTTGCCCCGGGCGCCAGAAACCCTCACTATGCCACTGGGTGGGCGTGAACTTATTTCAAAGGACAACATATGGTAAAAGTGGGCGGTGGCTCAAAAAAGGTTGAAGACCACTGGATTAGAGGTAGGGCTTCAATAAAAAATGGGTACAATATACATTGTACAGACTTTCTCATATACTAATGCGTCGTTTAGTTATCTTTTGAAAAATATTAACTATGTACAATCATTATAAACATCAACTTAAATAACTATTCGAAATTCGATGAAATTCGTATGTGCCGTTTTTTAGAATATCCAATTTTTATTAATGTTTTCCAAGAATTAACTTAAATTTTCATTCAATTTTTGAGAAATTTGAACTATGCTGTATTATTTCAGACGTAAACTGAAGTAACTGTACGAAATTCGATCAAAACGTTGCACCCGTTTTTGAGAAAATCAAATTGTTGTTGAAATTTGCGACAATAAACAGCCCTTAATTATCTTGAAATTTCAACCATTTCTTCATAGCTTCTACTCTGTATGTTAAAACGCCTAAGTACGAGATTTCATTCATTTTCGCTATTCCGTTTAGGCTCTATAGCCGCGAAGACAGACAGACCCACAGGCAGACAAACGGCATTACGAAAACAACTTTTTCGGACTCGGGTACACCTAAAACGTATATTTCCATCAAAATCTCGAAATCAAATACGAACTTATCAATCAATATACTTCGTAAGCGAGAAAATAGAAATGTGCTTGCTATTAACTTTGTATTCAGATTCCATTTATTCCAGCTTATGGATTGAGATTATTACGTAAATGATATGTAAAGCAATGGAAATGAAAAGAATATGACACCAAAGTCTTTTATAACGAACAAATAGTATGAAATTTTTCTCGTTTTGTCCTTTCAAAGTCGCCTGTTTTGTAAAGCAAAAGGATTTTATTTCTGAATTTTTTAAATTCTTACTCGTTTTCATCTTTTAAGAGCGGAAATGAGTAACATTCAATGAAAAATAACGAACGTAAATAACTTACCTCAATCGCTTTCTTACTTACAATGACTGATGTCAAAATTCGAGATTTGTGGAACTTTTTGACTTCATGCGACTCTAGCGGTAGGCTCGTCAGTCTCAATCACAAAGAAAATAAGACGAGAAAACCGGTACCGGCATTAGCCTACTCTTTTCGAAAAGCACAAAGGAGGACCAACGGCTTTACGTCCGTTCAGAAGGATGGAGCGTTGATTGGGGCGCTCTTCCTAAGCACGTAAATAGGAGGCCGTAAAGATCTATTGAAAAATGCAACTTTCGCAGGTTTTCAACGGATATGTTCAGGGTAGCAGGCCAACGCCCTCGCCGCGGCACCCCATTTCGCTAGTTTTGAAATTTTGAAGATACTTTTCTACCCAGAAGCTATCTACCGCAGCATGATGAATAAAAATACTTTTCCAAAGGAACCATCTACTGATTGTCAATTGTTTTATGAAAAATTTCAAATTTTTAAACTAACAGTGAACCGAAAGAAAAATTATCACCAGATTCAAAGAACATTTATCATATTTTAGAAATGCCAACTTGGACAAATCTTGCGTAGCAACTCACGTCCTTCAGACCCAACACTCCTTTTCATCGAAAAACCTTCAATTATTGAAACCTATTTCCAGCCACTAACTTCTAGACGCAGCCTAAACTTTAGCCATTCTTAAAAACAAAGATATCATCTTCAATCAAGACACAGGTCCAATAGGAAACATTACTTTGCTTTCTCTTTCGAATAACGGTCATTCAAACGCTCTTCCTAACCTCTCTATCGCTACATTGTAACTATTTCCCCCCCCCCTCCCCCTCCTTTTTCTTTCCCCTTTTTTCCCTTCTCATTTCACCCCATGTGTGTATGTGTGTTTATATATATATATATATATATATATATATATATATATATACCGGAAAACTGCGGAAAATAGGAGTATATGGAGAACCAAGTTTAACCTAGAATAATCACGGACCTGTCAATGGACAGACTACCTATGATGATGATGATATACCTTCCCCGATTCGTCTTTGGGACGAAAATTGCGCTTGCGCAACTTGTACGCTCGCAGCGCATTCCTCTTCAGAGGAAGCTGCATATACGTACACAGAGCCGTCATCCTCGGCGCCCTGACGTACGCCTCCCCAGCGGGGAGCGGGAGATTGTTGCCCGCAGGAAAAAAATACCATCGCTGTTGCAGAGAGGTCCTGCCTCCGCTCTATCATAGCCCTCGGAGTGAGGATCCACAGCGGGAGGCTCTTTACTACCTTGCGGACACAGAGCCCATCATCTTCTTAGCGCAAAAAAAGAGCGCGGCTTAGTTCTTCGCTGACCTGCATCACAAGGCGTCGGAGGAGCTGCAGGCCATCGGAAAACAAAATGTTATGCCGTGGGATCGGCATAAGAGACCGCGAGCAGCGACGGAGGCAGCTGACGATCTTCCACCTCCGAAGATTAGGAAGATCGTGTGAGTAGGGCAGTGGTGCCCTCCTTATGTTGGCCTTAAGCGGAATACACCATCAGCACCTCCACTAAGAAAACTTTAAGAGTTGGTAGTGGAAAAGACAGGACAAGCGTAAGTTCTGTCTGCATCATCATGTCATGTTATCTTCGTTTTTTTGATCGATGAGATCCTTGATTTCGAAATGCGCATTTAGGCAATTTTTTTGGAAAGGAAGGGCCCGTGTGTGTGTTTGTTTAGTGTGTATTTGTGAGTGTGTGACAAAGAAAAGGAGAGTCACTGGCGTGGAGTACATTACCCCAAACCTAAGAGGTCCTTCCATTTATCTTCACTGAATTACTATATGTTTTTATATGACAGGAAAACAAAGATAACTTTACCCTGACGAACTTATATCGCTCATGAAACCTCCAAAAAACATTCTTAGTCTCCAACCGCGACCTGCATTCCATTAGGCAATTCTTTCAAATTGCGCGCATAAATCTCGTCGAACTTCGCGCCAACTTTCGAAGCAAGCGGTAGGGAAAGAGGGGGCGAGGATTGGAGAAGGGAAGAGGGTATATATATTCTCACACTTTCGAGACACGAGCTTACACCTTAATAACAAACGGCGCTTCCTTTCGCCGGGGTCAGGGAAAACGAAGGGTTTCGCATCGAGGAGGGCAATGGCTGATGCACGAGTCACTTGGGGGAGTAAGACCTTTCACACTGATACTTCTCGTGTCCTTTAGTGGCGAAGGGAGTTCTCGAGTCCCAGGCGGTGCACCCCTAATACGAGGGATTATACTCCCAACTGCTTCCTTCCAGATGCCTCCTTATACTTGCCACGTACCTCCCCAACCCAACCCAACCGCCCCCTGCTCCCCGTGTTGTCGCTCCAAATGCCAATTACCACGACGAGGGCGCCCCCAGCGCCGCAACACTGAATCTGGAAACCATAATTCAACTTTGGGAGGCATTCCTGAAAACCAAGACGCCGAGAGAGGGAGTTATTTTGTTGTAAATACCAGGTGCCTCTCGAAAGGAAATATTATTTTAGCGTGTAGATCAAGCAGGATTGGATATCAGATGAGAAATCTGCTTAAGAAATGTAATATCAGGAGAGTTTTCCGCGATTTGCATGAAATTGTGGCTTTAGAGACAAAGCGGAAATTAATTTCGAGGTTCTTTTTCCATGTAATATACCTCGAAATATGCGGTGTGATTAATGATTCCTCGATTCGTGATGCGCTGGATTAACCGAGGATAAATTCGCCTGGACCATTCTGAATAGCGAAAGTGTGAAATACGTAATTATGAAATAAAATTTAATTTACTGTGATACACAATGTGATGTAGATTAATTAATGCTGTCTTCATGGTCTCATTTATTGTAGAAATCCACGATTGATTCTGAATCAGAATTACAGCGCGTTTTAAAAATTATATATGCATCTTAAGTCGTCAATGGCAAAAAATATTAAAAGTATGGTAAGGTGATTACCGCATATTAAAGATTTATCAGAATGTCTCGTGTATTTTCAATTTAACTACAAAGTACTATATTCGTGAATAATCAATTAATCAGACAAAAATCTGATGTGGCCAACACACTACTTTCTCCATATTTGGGCTATAGATATTTAAATTATTATGAATAGCATTATAAGGCAAAATTATTATTTCGTATCATAAAAGAATACAGTCGTTTTTATTGCCGTAAATTAGGTATATTTTGAATGTTTACAGAATTAACCGCTAAATGGTGGTGGCGCTGTATACTAGAAAAGCAAAAATATCTCCGAAATGGATGGTTCTACGAAAATTTGTTTCAAACAAAACTTGGAAGAAATATTATTCTCTACAACTTTGGTCCTCACGAAGATTACCAATAACAATGTTTTTAAGGAGAAAACCGAAAAACCTGTTATTTATAAATAACACCTAAACAATAACTACAATAGAAAATTGTTTCAAAAGAAAGTTGTAGGAAATTACATTCTCTATATCTTTTTTATAGAACTGTAAATACACTAATGATATTTTAACGAAGAAATATCGCAAAAACCGAACGGGTTTCGAATTAACCTCGACTTCCGGTTACCCGTTATTGTCGAAAAACTAATCAGTTCTTTATGCTCACGTTAAAGTGTTATATATGAAGTTTGGTAACGATATGGCACGTACTTTTTGAGTTAGAGCGCCCAAACTAACATACACGCACGCACACACACGCACGCACGCACGCACGCACGCACACACACACACACACACACACACATCATTCCGAAAATAGTCTAAACGTGTTCTAGGGACCTCAAAACATGTATTTCCGTTGTAATCTCGAAGTCGATTTTTTTCACGAATACAATACTTTCCCATTACTACGTATGGAGAAAGTAAAAATGGAATTAAATGAAGACGGAATTACTAAAGAATGTTTTCATTTACATATGGGCTTCAATTTTTAAGCTCGTTGAATTCAATTTTAAAAGAGGAATTTTTTGCCAAACCTGAAATTTTTTACTATATCTGGCCATAAATAAAAATTGGGGTAACTTAGAAACTAAGAAGTACAACGAAAGTAAGTATATGTATGAAATTATATTGAAAAAATTTAATACGAGGAACAGCAAAAATATCAGCCTCAATAACAATAAATTCCGATGATTTCGCAGTCCAAGAGGCGATATACACAGAAATATTCTGCAACAGAAAATAAAAGTGACGAGGAGATAGATAGATAGATAGAGATACACGAACACTGCAATTCCCAAAAATTTAAATTTCTACGAAATAAAAAGCGCTCGTACATTACGAGAACAAATAGTCCTGGTAACGAAAAAAGCCCTATAAATCCCGAATACGAAAGAATGGAGCGGAGAAGAATTTATAGATACACGAATGTCCTGCACGCGTCCAAAGAACAGCTGACGGACAAACGACCTTAGCAGGGTAAAGTGTGTCGCCGCGGACAAAGCATTTATGCGTGTGTGCGAGTGTGTATGTACACACGCATGCACACACATACATACATATATAATTATATATATCTATATATATATATATATATATATATATATATATATATATATATATATATATATATATAATTATATATACACACGTATACTGGGGCATACGGCTTCAGACACGGAAGACAAAAACCACAGCGAAATTGTAAGACAAGGTAAATAAGAGCGCGTGTGGGAATGAGAGAGGGGTGGGATTTATGGTCGTGCACGCATGTAAATCCGCTTCAGATTTACGCACGAAAAAAACAGACAAACAAACAAAAGGAGTGGAATCGGATGGAGATGAGAGAAAGAGGGAATGAGAGAGAGAGAGATTGAGGAGAAACTCCAAGCAAACCCATGCCTCGCACACGGCTCCACGCACACGCGCGCACACACACACAATCACGCACCCACGAAGTGCTAGGGAAGACCTGAAACCGACTCTGGTCCATACGTATTTCGGTCACGTCTCCCTTTTCACAGAGCGACGCCTCCGCCGCGTGTGTTATACAGGAGGGAAGTAGGAAGAGAAGGAGAGGAGGAGGAAAGTGCTTAAAATGGGAACGATGGATAAAAGGGATGGAGCAAAGGCGAGAGAGAGAGAGGATAAGGGAGAAGAGGACGTGGGACGGATCGCCCCTCTCCCCACCTCCCCTTTGACGATAAGGGGCGGGAAAAAAAGGAGGAGGCGACTCGTCTGACACGCACGAACTGTGCGGTCAGATTTTCCCGGAGTGCGTTTCACATTCTATAGTGTGAGCACACAGACACACACACACACCCCCGTATGTAAATATACAGAATCTTTGTGTTCGCTAGAGAGATGAGATACCAAAAAGTTGTAGGTTAGTGGGAGGGGGGGAGGAGTGGAGGGAGGGTGGGGGGTGAATGGACATAGCTTCCCAGTTTCCGTGTGTATCATTCATTTAAATTAGTCCTAAAATATTTCATTTTAGAGGGAACCAACGCAAAATTAAAAGAATCATAAAGTGCGCTAACTTTGAATTTAATTTCAATAATAAAATATTCAACGAATTGCAACCGCATCATAGCATCAATAATCGATTTAGATTTAATTGAAGATAAATTATGAACGAATGGCAAATGGATTATAATTAATTCGCATATAAATGAGTTACGACGGTTTTTGTAAAAATGTAATGTATACGAATCATTAAAATATAAAAATATATTAAATGAATCATGAGCGAATAATTAACAATTGAAAAAAATGAAACATTCAATTTGTACAGGATGAACGAGTAAAATTTTCGAAATAGAGCAAAAAATGTCATACCTTTGATATATTTGGATTTGAAATGCAAAGTTAAGTTCTATTTTTATCCTCTTCATCTGCGATTAGGCTATTTCACATATTTTGAGTCTCTTAAAGCGTTCCCTTAAATACTATGCAGAAACGACACGATTTGAAAAAATAGGAGAAAACGCGCGATCAAGTCATAAAACCATAAAAGTATTTCTTAAAGCAAGTGTTATAGAAGAGAAAGTCGATTTGAGCCAAGCTTAAGAAAAACGACGGAAAAATATTGGATGCATTATTACAAAGTAAACAAAATCTGTTTGCTCAAACACACAAACAATAAGAAAACAGCATTAAAAAATTAGTGTTATCAAACTCGGCAATATTTTGTGTTTCATTTCGCTTTGAAGATTTTTGTAATTGACTTAATTGAGGTATTGAGGATAATTTGGAATTTGATCAACCGTTACATGCGTAAATTTAGTTCAACTAATTTTTAAAGTGGCATCAAGGTGAAAATGTAGGCTTAAAATTACAGCATTCCATCTTATATACATATTAGAAAAACAAAGCCTCTACCTGGATTAGTTTAAGAGGAAAGAGTGCGCCAGACAGACATACGGACAAACCGAGCGAATAAGTTGATTCCTTAAAAAAAACGAAAATAATAGTTTATTGTTTTAGAACATAGTATTCGTTCACTTAAGTTACGAATACCGTGTTAATTCCATAAAAAAAATACGTGAATATACACTGCGTGTTATATATCGCCATATATTATCATATAAGTGAGGCATTAATAACAGCCTCGATTCCAGTAACACCGCAAGCACGAGAATTCAACGCAAATACCAATTGCACTCGGCAATTCCAAAATGAAGCTCCGCGGTGCATGAATTTCATTAAAACGTTCCACCCTCATTCTTTTTGCTCGAGATCACCTTTTGGAAGCCTCAAAAAGTTAAAGGAACGTCTTAGAAATTCAAGTTTCCTCATGCAGGTCGACGCTAGCGGGAAGGCGGAGTTTCTGGATTGCCCTGCACGAGGAACATAACTTCGCTTCTTCGAACGTTGAGAGCAAAACTGTGTTCCACAGGCAGGGGAGTCTCTCAGAAATAAAAGTGCGTTTATTTTATTTTGAATGGGCTCTTTATATATATACATATATCAATTGATATTGATATGTAAATGTCCATAATAAGTTTACTCCTTTCGAAAAAAGTCCATTCAGATTATCTGAACTAGTGTAATTGCCCATGAAAAAAGGATGGGTATACATGAAAAAATATGAAATTAATATTTAAAAAACTCCCATCCTCCCTCCCTCCCTCCATCTCCCTCTTTCTTTCCCACTCTCCCCTAAAAATTTTTACTATCTCTCACTCCCTCAGCAACAGAGTTAGATTTGGATTCGAAAGCGATAAAAGACGATAAGAATAAGAAACTGAATTTATTTTTCTTTAATACAGTCCAAGTCCGAAAATCGTAGGTCAAATATGCGAATTTTAATAAGCAAAATAAAATAAGGTTGCAGGTCGGACTAACGATTTTTCCATGTTATCTTATGAGGAATGGAGATCATTCTCGGGAATCGGACCCGGGTCGATTTTGGAATTTTTTTCGTAAATGGCTTCTACTTTAAGAACCGAACATTCCTACCAAATGTCAATGTTCTAGCTACTCGGAAAGTTTGTTAAAAATAGCATTACAGAGTTCCGATTTCCCACCGACGACGACGACGAAGTCAATTATATATATATATATAAATGCTTGCGGAAGAGGAAAGGTTAATAAGGATATTTAAGGCAACTAAGTGTTGCAGGAAACCCAGTGAGCACTTACCGGAAGGAGAGCGGCTGGGGTGTCGGAGAGACACATTTGTAAACGTTGTTTGAGCTTTCGGGATGATTCCTTTGTTCCTTTGTCAGCACAAGAGAGACACAACTGATATTCCCCAGCGGCTCTCTTTCCGGTAAGTACTCACTGGGTTTTCTTCAACACCTAGATGCCCTATATATATATATATATATATATATATATATAAGCTTATTGTTTCAAATAGGAATGTCCTGGGACGTTGGAGATGAAAGGTAATGAAGACGAAGACATTATAGAGATGGCACTAGGAAGTTACAAAGGGGAACTTTATAATTGAAGTGATAGATGGAGTGAGAGGTAGATGAGAGAAAGTTTGATAGATAGAGAAAGGGAGGAAGAGGATGGAGGTTAATAAAAAGTGTACTCTTAAAAGGCTATACAATATGGTAGAGCATAGTACAATTTGGAGAGTTTAAACCCGTCTTCCTTTCATTACCATGGCTACGTAGAAAAGTGTATTCCCTAAGGCAGGAAGTAGATAGGAAAAAAACTATTCGATAAAAATTTCCAGCGCGTGAGGAAGTTAAAGGACGCCATTCTCGCTGCTCGATCATCTTATTCCCATAAAAAGTATTTAATTGGCAGTAATCGAAAAAAGAACGCTGAGGCAGAAGATGGCGAATGAAAATAAAGGAGAAACTGAAAAGAAGCGAGACCGAATTTCGG
Organism: Uropetala carovei; assembly: GCA_036926305.1. NCBI lineage: Eukaryota > Metazoa > Arthropoda > Insecta > Odonata > Petaluridae > Uropetala > Uropetala carovei. Next base: position 7,432,347 of record JAXCHB010000033.1, on the reverse strand, counting down.
AGGCAGCCTATTAATGCATATTACGTTACAATTCTGGATCTGATGGAAATAATATCTCGATTTGGAAGCTATAGGATTACGTCATTCCGCAAAGATGACAATAAATGGAGGATATATCTTCGCGGAAACAGTTTCGTTCGTGAATGAATAGGTTAACACGAAACAAAAAAATTAAAATGTGGCTTAATATGGCCGGAAATGTTTTATTAATTTTTTTGACATAATGAAATTGTAGCTAGTGCAAGATCCAAGTAATTGGATTAAAAGAAAAATAAAGATACAAATGAAGACAAATTGGAGGCTAATTGCCATATAATCATCTTTTCAATGAAAAACAAGTGACATAACGAGAAAGCATGGATTCCATGGATTTATTCATAATAAATAAGACCGAAAATCAGAAGAAAAAAAGATCGCTTCCTCGTCGGTCATAATATCTCGAAATACTACTCAGATGTTCAAAAGCAATAAAAGAAAAACGATCTGATCTTTCCGTTATAAATTAGGATCCACGCATTAAACCAATTGCTAATCACTTTGTTTTTCGGAGGAAATTCACGCGAAAAAAATGGGGGAATTGAGATGCGCGGAGGCGTCATCACTTTTCTTTTTTAAAAGAGAGATAATGAAATTTAAGAAAACGTATGAAGGTGGCGTACGCGATATAAAGTGACAGCGAATTAGCTCGTTTAATAAGAAGAGTCGGAGATGTGCGGCCGAAAATGTCCTTCTCGATTATATCTCGCACCTTTCACTTTAATGCCTCTGAAAAGCTAGACTTACTCCTTTTAAAGGTTTTTCTCCCCTCTCTCTTTGCTGCTTTGCCTCCAGCCGGGTGCCCCCCCTCCCCTCCCTTTTCATTCCACGCACCGCCACAGCTTTCACCCGACTCCCACTTTCTCTCACCCCCCTCCCCCCAGTAGTCTCTTCATTTTACTGCTCTCTCTTTTCCTCTCCTCTCCTCCCTTTTCCTCTTCTGTCCTTGATTTTCCCACAGCTTCCTCTCCTTCTCTACGTGTATCGAAACAAGCGACACGCTTTCTGGAAAGTGAAAAAGCGACCTTTCGGCTTTAAAAATAAAAATAAAAGCGAAGAAAGGGAAAATTTGAGCGACGTTGTTTGGTCGAGAACGATTTAGTAGGTGTTCTTTTGATGGGTCTCGCTCTGGGAGAAATATTTGGCCAGCGTGCAATAAAACGGGCGATACTGAACCCAAACAACTTATGTAGGTACCGTTAAATAAAAGGACATTGTATCCCAGAATGAAGATCTGATTAAATTCATAACACAGCATAACCGACAAACAAAAGCACACACCACGACTATGTAAATATTTTGTATGAGAACACTAATTCATAATTGTGAAGTAAAGATAATAAACATAAAAGAATAAGCACACTTGATAAATTAAGTACTTATCTTAGGTATTTCTAGTAGCCATAACAAGTTTATGGGGATATCTAAGTATGTATTTCTTCAAGCGTCTATTCTTGAATTTGAGTACGGCTAGCTCTATAGTGCTCTAGTGGAGGGTTTCCCAAAAGGTTCCGCGTAAGCTTACTGGGATTACTGGAGAGACTTTGGGATGAGTGCGTTTCTAGGGAAATTCTGAAGTGTTTTTCCGAGTCTCAATGATTTCATATTTACGTACACTGTTTTCCTTGGTGAAAGTGCCTAGAACTCTTGTGACTCAGCACTTGTCTGCGTAAACAATTATAGAATATTTTACGCCTCCAACAGAAACATTAAACTTGCCTCACAATCCATTTATTGCTCCTGTGTATGTAACTGAATTATCTTTGAAAGGAAAGGAGCAACTATTTGATGTTTTAACTCATTTCACATTAAAACTTAAGTTTTATGAGACGGAAATTACGAATTTCTGGATTAGGTTTTTTGAGAGAATATCCTTACATTGCCCTTCATGCTTTGAAATATCTTTTTCGCAACAACATGCTTTTGTGAGAGATCCTTTTCTCTCTATATTCAGCAGCAGGAAACAAATGGTTGAATAGGCTGAGTGCGGAAGATGATCTACGATTGCAATTAACTACAATTGCTCCAGATATCGAAATACTGTCCAAGGAAAAGCAATCACATCCTAGCCTCTGAAAATTCCTTCGGAAAATACTAAAATGCTGCGATTGATATGGGGATAAAATAGCTAACCTTTATTTTAATTTATTTCGAAACCGTCCGTTACTTTTGTAAATTTATAATGACTGTATACTGTAAAATGCATAAATTGTCTAAAGAAAAATCGCGAACACCTTAAAGGTTAATTTACTGCCATTTGGCTTGTCACTTCTTGATTAGGGTTGGGTTGAGCTGGGTTTAAATAAAAGGGTTCCGCGGCTTAATAGAATTTGGGAAACACCGGTCTAGTGAATTGATCATATAAAGTTAATATCAGAGCGATGCGGAAAGGTCAATGGAAAGGGAAGTCCAAAGGTCACGGACATCATCAATCCGAAGTGTACCAAAAAGCCTATGACACAGGTGGATGAAAGAGGACAAATACAAATAGGAGTCTGTACGTCGCCGCAACTGTAATGTTGACTGAACTATGACGTAGGGTGCAAATGAGTCGGCGCGACATCCTGGAGGTAGACTATCTCTCGAAGCAATACGAAAGTCATTTCGAAATAAATTCTCATTCACGACGGAATTACAACGTTAATTTCGGCCGTTGTGTTTGATGTCGACGTCTTTATGAATTTAAGGTGCCATCAATATCCTTATAACCATAGACACATAGCTATCTTTCGTCACTAACTTCATAATTAAATTTGGATCCAGAAAATATTCTGGGTTTAAAAATAACATTAAATATTTACTATAGTTAATGTTTTGAAGTAAATTTTCATTTGATCATATTTGTGATGAGTTAGACCAAAGCATAGACATTTTTAATGATTCGATGTCCAGGTTTAAAACCACGACATTCCAGTACCTTGTACGGGCACCTATATTTTATCCTTGATAATTTTTTTTGTTTTGAAGTCTTACCTTACTTCTACCGTTTGTTTATTCTATAATTTATTTATTCATTGGCTTATTAAATTGCGTGTAATTGGGTATTCCTGTACGTGATAAATAAGCTATTACTACTAAAAGATATAATAACTGATAAATTAGGTAGCTCCATCAGCTCCAGTTTTTCCGCCATTTTTATGGCCTTTTGGAACGGCCTAATTTATCGAGTCGATTTTTACGGTAAATTGACCCACGAATCAGGGTGCAATCTAGCGTAAAAGAGGATCCTTTCTTATCACGAGGCCATTATTATTATTTTTTTTAAAAAGGGTTTCTCAGAAAGAGGGAGAGGAACGGTGTTGTTACACTTATGGATTTTAAGCGTCACGGTTGCTCATCGGACGCGGTGGAGTGAGGTCGATTCCAGAGATGGACCAATTTATTAGCTTCATCTAGTGAGAGAGAGAGAGAGAGAACTGAAAAAAATCTCTAGCTGTATCCCTAACGAAAGATGACGCCGTAATCACCGGGAGTTTTGGCTCTCGAAGCCAACGTCATAACTAAACATTTAAAAACTCTCCAGAGCACCTAACTTCCTTTGGGACAACCCTAGCATATGCTTCGTAGTTTAAACCGATATTATCGAACGAAAAAGGAAAGATGGGGATCCCACGAATTATTGATGGATTCGGATTGGCGGGGGTTTCCCTCCGTGAATATGAAACGGACGGAAGGGCGGAAAACGAAGAACATTGAAAGCTTTCCCGTTTCCCGAGTAAACTTCGTTAACTATTACGGCTACTCGGATATCGTTTCGTGCGATCCATTACCCGGCGCATCAATTAGCAAATTGAAAAATGGTGTGAGGAAGAACTGCTGGGGCTTTAGTTCTTTTTTTTATCCCTAGTTTAAAAAAATCATGACGTATGTAGTTCCTAACGTGAAGATCGTTTCGAAACCGTGCTGATGACCGCACGAATTAGAGGAAGCATATAAAACTTCTGAATGAAAGCGTGTTAAGCCGTACCGTGAAATTCGAGCGATGTTTATAAATATACGTATATAAAATTCGTAAAATTAAAAAATAATATTTATGCAGATGTACGCGAAATTTTTATCTAAGTAGGTATAAAGAATTGTGAAATTATCTGTAAAAACTAACGCAAGAATAAATCATTAGCCAAAGCTAGCTTCTACAGTTCTTCTGTCTTGAACCAGAGACCAGGCGACTCGCACTGGAAATCATTCAGGCGCAAAATTGGAATATTTATTGAGTTAATAGTTTCCAGAAAATTCTCCCGTAAGATTTCGGTTGATTAGTTAATTGCCTAGCATTCTAAAATATTCATGGGTTCTCCGATTCGTAATTAAGTGAAAATATCTTAGTCCGGGGAAAATTTCCAAGACTAGAAAATCATGAAAGAATATTAAAAATGCATAAGATAACGAAATTCGTAAATTTGGATATAAAACCATATCCCTAAGCACTAAAATAATCTGTACATTATTGATTATTGATAAATTCCGAAGGTTTTAAAAAATTCAATTTGTATGCTATTAATAAACTTTTATCACTCAACTTTGTGGTACGTGAAACTCATATTTCAGAGGAAAAGAATAACTTCCACAATTTTGTGGAAGTTAACATAGTTATTCTTTTCCTCTAAAATATTCTATGCTATTGTTTGATACTGTTTTCCCCCTACGGGAAATAGGAACGCCAAATTTAGTTAATACCGGGACAAAGAGATAAAATAATTTTTCTCCATAAAGCAGTGCAAGAGAATCCTTAAATAACCTCAATATCGATATCTTCCTACCTAGCTCGTTGTATAACGCAGGTTTACCACGACGGTCACGTCTGACATGCATTAACATCGCCACGATAAGACGCGATAATTAGGGTGGCGTAGAACCCAAACTTGAACGTTGTGTAAGCATAATGTATTACTCGGAAATAATGGGCGATTTATTAAACGATTCTGTTCATATTTTCTCCGTCTTGGTTTCCTTTCTTTAGCTTTAGCGTGTTTCCCAACCATGGAAACACAAAGGCAAACAGGACAAAAGTCGAGGACACCGATAAATTGATTCATCACGCGGCGTCGGGACGTCGAAATTGCTAAAAAAAATTGAGTTCACATCGACCCGGAACTTCTTCTTTTTTTATTCTTAAAAAAAGCAACGAAACATCCATTTTCTCCTGGTTTTCCCGAGCACTACTCTTTCGCTTCGCGATGCTCTTCTCCTCCTTTATAACTCCCTCCATATCCGTCGCCTGGAATACATTTTCCACACTATGTTTACGCAGTCCCCGCCCTTCCAATCTATACGATGAATTTCCTCAGAAAAACAGATTTCCTCTTAAAGAACACCAGGAATCTCCGAAAAAAAATCCACATCCTCCGATCCGGAGAGATACAAAACGACACATATGTGTGTATATGTATATATATATATACACACACTAAGCGCGTCCCATTATCTAATATATGGGATATTTTTCGAAGATATTGGATTTAAATTTCATTGCTCGTTGTGTACTAGTCCAATTGCACTGAAATTGCTCATTTATCTATAGCCTTTAAAAGACTTTCAAAGGATTTTCTCGGCAGAGCTCCATAAGGATATCTCGTGTGTGTGTATATATACATGCATACATACACACACACGCGCACACGCACACATATATATGTGTGTGAATTCTGAGTAGGGCAGAGAAAAGCTTTGATTATCCATTTTAAAGTGTTCCGGCGAAATACGCACGTGGGCGTGGCATAGGATGATCTCGGGAAATCGGATGGGTTACGACAGAGAGAAAGAGAGAAAGATTGGGGATAAAACGCGCGGAAAATGCACTAGGGCGCGCTTCGGGATAGGAGACGGTACAGTTCAAATTGGCGTTTTAATTGAATGCCGAGAGTTTTACTTTTAACGCGACTGAAACGACGTTCAATGGATCGGGAAAATGCATTCATTCCTCGAAATAGTCCCTTGAAAAAATAGGTTCGACACTATTCGATGAAGATAAGAGGAAAAAAACCGTTTGATTATATACGACGTTAAGTTCGCAAAATAATGTGCTTTCGACATCGGCCGAAATCGAATATAGTTCTTTGTTTTTACGATGGGGATGTATACCTATATGCGTGCTCAAAGTCTCGCAAAACTGCAGCCGCGCTTAACGTATGGGGTCAACCGAAAACATTTCGCCCAGCTGCGTACCGTTGAATATTTTAAATTCAATCTGATTATTTTTTATATCCGTGATACGGGCCAGAGAGAGAGAGAGAGCGAAAATTAGGGGTACAAATGAAAAATAGTTTCCGAACGAATTATCTATACTCCTCAAGAGTTGAAATACCATTCAACTTTTTGGGGGAAAAAACGCAATTATAAAACAAAATTCTTAATCGCAGATCTTTTTATGGAATTGCTTCTTTGCGTGACCAACGGGCAGAAAAAAACGCATCGGGGTATAACTTGAGCGCGAAATTTCGTACGTGGTTAAAAAAAGTAATAATTTTATCATTAATAAGTGTGCACGACGCTAAAAAAACGCCACCTGTCTGATCAAATGGTGGAAGTAATTAGTTTTCGCTCTTCAAACGAAACAAAAAGCGCCCGGTGAGATTACTTGATTTTAAAAATGCACGTGGGAGTCCGGGCTCTGTTTAGTGTAGTGTGTTTGGAATGATTGATGAGGTTTGATTTTATAGGTTGCGGTATGGAAATGGACTCAACAGAGGAACCATATAAAAAATGCACTGTTTGCTGCTTTGACAAGCACAAAAACCTTTTGAAGTTGTTTACAAAAAACAAACAAATTGTTACGGGAGGATTGCCATTAATACGATGAAAATAAGGACGGAAAAGATCGTATTATTAAATATACGCAAAACAGGTAGTGCCTCTAGAAAGATGATAGCTTTGTTGGCCTGTATTTTTTTCAAGGAAATGGAGAAAAAAATATATTCTCGATATACGTCGAATATTTTAATAAGATTCATTTGAACGTTGATACTTAGTCACATTTTATTATTACTCGATACTATTTTGTTTCTCTTCTTTTGAATTAATTTATAGAATATATGTATTCTCCCATGGCTTCATTGTAACATAGTCTATGGTCTCATATTTTACGAGTTATGAATGCGTGTATGATTGGAGCCATTATAATATTTAAATAATAATAAAAAATATAAAATACGGAAGGATACTGATTGAGAAAATGAGTCATATCTAATAGCTCTATATTAATTTTGGAATAGTATTTCAGGAATAGTATTCCTACCAAGAAACTTTTCTCAAAATCAAACACAAAAAAAACATCCGTAGAGGATAAACAAAATAATTAAAATTATAAAAAAGAATTTTATATTTTGCGTTTAAAAGTAAAAAATAAATTTTGGTTATGAAACTTAAAGGGAGCAGGATTGAAATTCGATAATATTTTGATATGACAACTTATCTCGATAGAACAATAAATAAACAAAAAAAATACGGGCGTCACCGCGCGAACCAACTCCCCGCGTTATTTTAAAGCCCCCTCCGCATTTTAAGAGAAGATCTCACATGACGTGAAAGGAGGGAACGGGTCAGGAGGCGTCGAAACTTTCACCTGAAGCAGCGTCGTTCGAAGAGTTCAAAGACCTTTCGCGTGGAGGGACCGAGAAACAAAAAAAAGGGAAAATTATTCGGTTCTGCGACGCTTTAAAGTTTCACCCTTGGATACTGCGAAATTACCATTGCATTTAAGCCCCCCCCCTGCAGAACATTAACTAAATAAATTCCGACATTATTATATGGTCGCAGGAGAGGAGGGAGTAGAGGAGAATATAATGAGAGAAATAATGGAGGGAGGAAGAGAATGGAGGGACAAAGCAATGAGTTTTGATTTGGGGGCAGCGAGACGTAGGAAGGGATGAAGCAGAAAAAGGAAAAGAGAGGATTGACGAGGGAGATTCGCTTGGAAGGAAGGAAGGAGACTTGGAAGAGGAGGTGGAAGCTAGGCTGGAATAAAAGGGAGGAGGCAAGAGTTGGAGAGAAGAACGGAAGGAGAAATCAAGTAAGAAAACAAGGAGACCAAATAAAAAGTGAGGGGCGAAAAGACTAGGAGAGTTAACACGAAATCGCGCGGAAAGGAAGTGGGAAGCGAGGAGAAAGGATGGGCGACAGGACTAAAGTAGGAGTAGAAGAGGCGAAGAAGTCTTTTAGGGGAGTTAAAAAGGATTGACGATTCGAATAGGTGAAAGAAAAGTTCGTGTATCCACAGAGAAAAGAGTAAAAAATAGCGACAGATTCAAAGAGAGAGAGAGAAAGAGAGAGAGAGAAAGAGAGAGAGAGAAAGAGAAGAGAGAGAGAGAGAGAGAGAAGAGAGAGAGAGAAAAAGAGAGAGAGAAAAAGAGAGAGAGAGAGAGAGAGAGAGAGAGGGAGGGGGGAGAGGGAGACAGAGAGGGAGGGGGGAGAGGGAGACAGAGAGGGAGGGGGAGAGGGAGACAGAGAGGGAGGGGGGAGAGGGAGACAGAGAGAGAGGGAGGGAGGGTCGAGAAGGACCTTAAGAGAGGAAGAATAAGTCTCTAAGTAGAGTTAAAAAGATTGACGATTCGAATAGGTGAAAGAAGCGCTCGTGTATCCTCAGAGAAAAGAGTAAAAAATAGCGACAGATTCAGAGAGGGAGAGAGAAAGAGAGAGGTAGAGAGAGAGGGAGAGGTCGAGAAGGAACTCAAGAGGGGAAGAAGAAGAAGAAGAAAAAAACCCGAAGCGAAGGAGTGGAGGAAAATGTGAGATTTGTACTGAGAGAGGAGAGGTTGAGAGAGGATTGAGAAGATACAGATAAGTACAAAGGATGATATTAAGAGGAATATAAAAGGAGGTAAGAGAGAATGAAAGAGGAGAAGGGAAAAAGAGAGAAAGACAGGTCAAATGAAATCAAATGGAGAGAGAGATTAAGATCGCCTCTTTTTTTTAGAGAAATGATGAATGACTTAGGAAAGAAAAACAAAATTACGGGAAGAAAACTTCAAAAGTTATTACAAAACTTCTTCGACTAAAACAGGAAGCGCGCCAAAAGGAAAACACTTGAGAGACTGATTTAGAGGGCTAACAGTTGGATAAAAGTACAGCGAACTGATTTATCGGAATTCTCTTCCTTTTCGATAGTATTCGATTGAAACTGCAAAAGGATTGATGGAAACGAGTACCTACGTCGTTTCGAGAAAGTACCGGGATGGATTTCAACTGCCTTTTCTAATGGTCACGATACGAGCGATGAATAATGCGGGTGTCTCACGGACAGGAATCTTTTCAAAGAGTGCACTTAGAGGGAGAGAGAATGGAAGGTGGATGGTGAAGGATGAGGATACGTTGAGATAGTAGTTTCAAACAGACGATCGATGCTGAGAACAAATAGTTTAAATAAAAAAAACAACAGATAGAATAAATAATTTGATAGGGGTTACGTTCTTTTATTCCTTTTAGGAGCACGACCGAAAATATTACCCTACGGTTTACAGATGCTTTCGCGTCGATAAATATGCGTACTTTTTTGTATCACTAGAAATTATGTGTTTGCCACATATACGTATTTTTAGTATAAAATAAAATCAAAGCGATGTTTCAATCAAATTACTTTCCTAACCTGCTTTAGCCACACATACACATTTAAAAAATCGCTAATAACAGGGTTAAAGCAACAATTTTAAACACATTTCCCGGGAATAGAATATTTTCAAAAATCAAAACAAATGAACACCATCACAAAAACCCGGGAGAAATTAGTTGAAACATTCTTTCACGAATTTGATTTGATCTACAGCCAAAAGGATCCAATTGTTATAAAAACACAAGCTCTTTCATGAGTAAACGACAAACGCTAAACATCATACCCTAAAGTTAGAGTTGAACATTGGAATCCAAAAAAAAAAACGAGAAAATGACAAAAAAATAATACCAAGCGCTTCGGTGAAGCCAATCAAAATTATATATCCGTCAAGCAATCATTTGTTCCGCGATACAACGACTTTTCATAAAAGAGTTACTACCGCTTAAGGGTCAATGGACTGTGTCAAGAAATTAGTATTCCGAGAAGAGAGACAAAGAAACAGACAAACGACTTTATTGAGGGCGAAATTGAGACTATATAGTCTCTTCTTACACTTAGGGAGGGACAAAAAGAGATTTAAAAGGAAGAGAGATAAGGAGGATTGGGATTAAAAGCCAGCAATAAAAAAGAAAACCAAAGAGCACTCCAAAATGAAAGGAGGCATCGGGGAGGCTGAGAGAAAGAGGATGCGTAGGAAGACGAGGTGGCTTAAGGTAAATAAAGAAGAAAAGAGGTGGAAAGAGGGAGGGGGAGATGCATCACTCCTGCCTCCTACTCTTCCCCCCCCTCCTCCCTCTCTCTGCCCATCCATTGAAAAAGGTGGGGATTGCGACCGTAAGACGTGACCAAGGAAACGAAAAGAATCGTTGCTAGGAAGTCCGAAAGGAAAGGAGATGAAAAAGGTCGAGAGGAGACAAAAGACGAGCGTGGAAATCCGAGCGCGGGAAGAACGAAAGGTCGGAAGACGAAACGAAAAGTCGTAGGCGTAGGTAGAGGAGGGTAAATGTAAAGAAACAAAAAAAAATAATTAAAAAAAAAGAAAAAACGACGCGGAGAACAATGAAGACGGACGTCGAGTTGTCCTCTTATCGTTGAATGAACGTAAGGGGGGGACTGCTAAAACGAAATTCCTGTTTCATTTATTCTTATTTCTCACTCCTTTTGAATGGATTCGACGAAGCCGACGAAATAAAAAAAGAGCACTTTAAGGGAAAATTGTAAGGGTCTAAGCGAAGAGAAAAGGAAAGCGAAAAATCAAAAGAAGATCTCAGTGGACGAAATTAGAAATCAGTTGCGTATAAAGGGTTCCTTTTTTATACAAAAAATAAAATAAAGATCGCTTTTTATCGAGCGACAAGCGCTAATTATTCGTTATTATGTAGGTGAATAGCCTGATTAAATGCCGTTCCGCCTCCGATCGTGTTAATTTAATGGAGTTTATTCGTCAAACGAGGGCTTTTATGCTCAAAGGCTGACTTTAATTTCCGGGGTCGACACCATATACGAAGAGAAAATTTTCATAAAATGTTTTTTTTTTAATAGTCGTCGCAATTAATATTAATTACACGGTAAATGGAAATTTGGGCTTAAATGTTGACACGTGAGTTTTCAAATAAAATAAATACAAAAAGTCCATACGAAATGCGTATTAACTACATGGAAATTGGTAGACAAGGTATAAATTCATAATTTTCTCGCTGGAAAAATGTACGCGAAACAAATCGGAAAATCAAACCGCTCAAACATTTTATCGTATTTACGCGTCTAATATTCGCCATCGCATAATGGTCATACTCAAGTTTTATGATTGAAAATTTCGTCCTTTTGATTTCCTCCTATTATATTGCCGCTGAAAATATTATTTCGAATAAAAATGGTGAGTGCATTAAAAATTTCATATATTAACTTCGTTCACCTACGAGTGAAATACGTCTATAATATAATTCTGTTTACAAATTTCCTCGTGTTAATCAAGCTTCCTTCGAGGTAATTTGTTCTATATATAAATTTTGATTTCCTACACTTCAATAAGTAATTGCATTATGTTTGTTGGGAATGCTAAAATATACGATTATCTTGCGTTTGAGTTAAAAGAAGGTGCAACTTTAAAATCGTGAGAAAATGAAAATGATCTGGCATCGACACTTCTGGATACGATAAAAATTGCTCGTTAGGTACGAAAATAATATTGACTTCAATGAATTGGGAGAATAAGTCAGAAAGTTACGGAGAAGTCAGTGCGATTAAACAATTTCCCGCACGATACTTGCATCCCAATTTCGCGTCTCGCAAGTTGTAATAAAAATCAGGACGATAACTCGCGTAAATACACGTGAATTTCGTACTACCCTCGTTATAGCATGGCATTACACGAAGAGCACATTTTAACTTTCTGATAACGATCATCAAAATATGAAGAGAAAGAGAGGAAGGAAATTTGAAACGGAATGTTAGCAATGATTCAAGTTTTAATCACAGGAATAGCGCAATTATGTGTCTGCCAGCAAAGAACGACTTTAGGGGAAAACTAGCGTCTGCAGGTGGTGTAAATGGGAAGGAAAACCGAAAAGGGGCTTCATCTTCATTCTGTTTCCAACCAGTTCTTCAATATTTTAGCGAAGCAGAAGGATTTAGACCCATAAATATCAATAAGGACGGCGATGAAGATTAAGACCAAAAGGCCGGCGCGAGTAGAAAAACGAAATTTGGCGGTCGAAATTAAGACTTAGGTGTAAAAATAGAATGGAACTTTACGGAAGTGATGCGGTGCAATTACACGATAGAGGCGATAAAAGGCTTCTTAAAAGAGATTATTCTCTAGAAAAGACTGCGGAAACCAATTTAAGACGTCTCGCTTACAGACTCGATAAACGCTTACAATGAATGGTAAGGAGTTGAAAAGCGTTATTAAACTAGGTCGGAGGTACTTCGGCGGATGAATATTCACGTTTCGTCAAATGGATTCAAATGAAAAGCTAAGGTTATTTCATCAGCACCACAGAACTTTCTAGGTGGATCCAAGATTAAAATGAAACAAGTTAGGAAAGTGTACGACGTATCACAAATGGGCGCGTTTCGTGCAATGGAGTATTAGAAAGAAATTATATACCTGTACGTAAGGGAAACTGCGTTTTAAAGTTCTTTTCTTCCTCATAAATAATCCATTTTCTTCCTATTTAAAAATACTACATGCACGCGTAAGTAAATTAAACGTTTGTTTGTGGGATTGTTTATGTTAGCAACAAAGAAGACGTATTCATGCAAGAAATTTTCTAAGTTCCGCTCGAATTAAGACATTTTTGTTTGATTTTCTCGATAACGGCTACTCCTATGATAAAAATATATAGGTGAGGAAATACTTAATTTTACTAGTTCTACAACTTTTGTTTGAAAAATATTTTGATATGAGCAATACTTTATGAGATATAACGAAAATTTAATTTTTTGTCACCAGTAAAGTAGTACCCCTGATTGGCGTATGTGATTCATTTTTGCGATTTTCTTAATATATTTGATTGAAAGTCCTTAATATAAAATTTCATGAAAATCCGTTCGGTAGAAGCCAAGAACGAACATGCGGACGGACGGACGGACAGACCGACGATAATAGGCGTTCACGCTGGAAGCGAAACGCGGCTAAAAAAACACACGGTTTATTTATCACCAATATTTTGGTATTTGGATTCACATTAATTTTATAATATGTAACTGTTATTTTATTTTATCATTTTTATTCATTCAATCAAGTTAATTATAAGGAATGTAGTTAGACTTCCATCAAATTCGATATACTCGAGATTGATAAATCATAAGCGACACGCTACAAATTTTCCTGGAAATAAACTTTCAGTTTTGAGTTACTGGAAAACAATAAATAACTTTCAAAATTGTACCTTAGCCTTTTAATCCAATGAAACCGTACGATTAAAATGTTTAATAGATTATAAACATGCCTAAAAGTTGGACAGGACGTAATATAATGGAAAAAACTCGACGGATGTAGCCTTTACATGGTTGAACTTCATATTCACGAAAGAATAATAGTTACAATTGGTAAAATTCCATTTTATTGACAAAAAAACGAAAGACCGGTTTCGTCAAAAATATAGTCACCATCATGACGACTATATTTTAGTCGAAACCATTCGTCTGTCTTTTGTCAATAAAGTGGAATTTTAACAAGTGTTCCTATTATTCCTTCCGTAATATAGTAGAAATAAGGATTGTCTTACGTGTTTTACTAAGAAATGAGGGTTTTCTACACTTTAAAAATTTTCTTTTTCCTTCAGAACTATATACACGTTATCCTAAATTGAAAGAAAGTAAACTCAGATAGGAAAGATAGCGAAAGACCTCGATGTAATAAGGTTAAAACACAAACGTAAATTATAGTATGCTCAAATAGGAAAATTAAGTGTTTTTGCAATTGACTCGGACATGCAGGTCCGCCGAGAGCCAGCACGGGCCCTGGGGCAAATACCATCTCCGGGCCCCTTTCTTTGTTTTAAGTTCAAAAAGGCAGGCCCAGGAGAGCCGACTCCCCCTCCCCCCTTCCCTAGTGCAGTATTATAAGCAGAAATTGTCCACTTCCATCCAATTAAAATTTTTTATCAAAATTACGTATAAAATATATGTTGATACTATATATATCACACCATAATTAGACTTGGTATGATTCGGTTAATGTCGATAAACAGTGAATTTGTAAAAATAAAATATTCGACAAAATATAATTGCCGTCGACAAGTGTAGGCCATCACTAAATTTTTGGCGAAATTACGTCATGGTTTTTAAATTTGGTTTTCCAAATTAACACCTAAAATGTATTTTAGTACAAAAAAAGTAACGCATGAAAAAGATCGGTACTTGTAAGAGCAGACGACCACATTTGAATCGGAATTTCCTACACTTTGCATTGTGATTTCCCCTTGGCATTTTTAAGTAACTGCGTATCTTCCCCTGTAACAGAGTCCAAAAGTACGAATTACATGAGAATAGATCTTACAATTAGTATGAATGAATACCGATCGCCAGATGTCCCTATAGTACTTTAACTAATAAATTCTCATATAATTTACATTTCTAGGGGCCATAACGATAATCCATCCTCCGAAGGAGAGTTTCCCATCATAACCGTTCCGTGTTTGCGTTCTAGGTATTTTTATAGATTACTCTTGATTTTTTACCAACAACGCAACTTTTTCCTTCATAATATCTACGTATAAATTTGGCTGTATATTATAATAGCGTAACTTTAAGTTTGTTATTGAATGGTCGCGATTTCGTAATTGTACGATTCAACGAAGTAAGTCATGTATTTATGCACTTTTAGTAAAGTTTAATTCGATAGAAATTATCGTCGTGTCAGCCTTATATGCGATATTAAGTGTACTTAAATATTCCAAGTTCAACATTATAAAATATGGCCAATAAAGAAGGAAAGGCCACCATATCTCTTAAAAATTGGGAGTAAACAATAAGAACTGATCGTACGACGACACTCCGAGTGCTTGTGGTTCCGGACCTCGGGCCCAAAGACGGAATTTCCCCAAGGAGAGAAAAATGAGAATAGTGGGGAGGAGTTTCAGGGTGCTAAGGGGTGATAGAAAAGCAGTGGGTTGAGCTGGGAAAACCCAAATCCAAATCTGAGAAATGGAAATGGGAAATGGAGAAAACGCCGCCCGTTGGTATTGGTTGCCGGCGTGCTTTGCATCCGCGTATTGCGATAGGAAAACCTTACGACCGATCCTAATACCGGGCCTCTCAGAGGCCCGGGGGATTTTGCCCCGGTATCCCCACCCACTCGGTGGCCCTGCGAGCATGGCATTATTATCACTTTATAACATCCCTGCACTATGACTCACCAGATAATTACCGAGCTTTTTTTACGGTCTACAGCAAATTAAAGAATAAGCAGAAAAAAGAATAAGCATAAAAATTGAAAAAATGAAGTATGTATATCCAATCTCTCCGCTAGAAACTGCAGTAAGATGTTTCGCCTTAAAGAATACATTTGTTACGTTTATTTTTTGTCAAAGTTGCGGTGATATCCTTTTGTAGCTATGATACGTACACCGCATGTAATTCTTTATAGTGTAAATTTTAACTTATTTTGTAGATTTAAAACAAGTTTTACACCGGTGCAATTTTCAAGTCACAGCGTTACAATATTATTGTAATCCATCGGAAGCGCTAGATTCACGCGAAATATTTTTAATCATTAAAATACGTAAAACTCGAGTTCGCCATTTTATTATTTTATCGAGAAATGCGATAAAATGGGAATAAGGAAAAAAAAACACATACGGCTTCCTTTATCGGTCAGGACGCCACTTTATTATGCATTTGAGCCAATCCCCTTTTTTCCCTACCAGCAGAATTTACACCTGCATCCTTGGTTCCTTTTCCCTTATCCTAGAACAGTTTCACTGTATACTTTCTCAAGCCCCTTGTGGAGAAGAGAGCCTTTTCCCCACCCCTCCTCCCTCCCAAAGAAACTCGATTCCTGTTTTAGATTCTCGTCCGGATTCTCTGGGAGGAAAAAAAAGGGCTCTCACTCGAGCCTTAACGCCTTCCTTCCATGACCTTTATCCTCCATTCAACGAGCACTCGCTCTAGCCTCGGGAACTTACTGCCACTCTCAACATCCATAACTTCCCTTTTGCTCACTCTCCGGGCTGCCTTTCCTTTCGTCTTTTCCCCCACTCCTCCCCCATCTCCCCTCTCCTCCTCCTCCCCCCCTCTCCTACTCCCCCCCTCCCGCCCCATTCACCATCCTTCACCACTCACTCCCTTTTTCAATCACCTTCTTCTTCCCTGCTTCATATTCCTGATATCCCTGAAGATATCCCAATCCAATTTCTTCTTTCCATTCTTCAATCCAATCTAAACGTTAAAGATATTCTCTTCCCAATCTCCCTACCCTTTTCCCCTTTCCTTTTTTTTCTCTCTCTATCTCTCTTTATTCCCTCTCTCTTCTACTCCCCTTCCTGTTTATTCTCCCCCTCTCCCTTTGCATCTCCTCCCGTTTGTATCTTTTTCTTCTTCCGGGAAAATACGTTCCTTTTGTGGTCTTCTGGAAAATAAAGTTCTTCATTTTCCATCCGTTTCCGCCGCACTTTATTTTCCCTTAATCGACAATTGTTTCTATGGTTTCGAAATTTCTTTTTATCCGAAACTTGAGGATGGCGCTCCTTTTGTCCGGCGATTTGGGGGAGATTTTATCTCGATATTTCCTCGACGTCGACTCGTTTATTCTGGCTATATCGATGGATTAAACAATGGACTGAGGTTTATAAAACTGAAATTTGTATACAATTCACGTCCTAGGCATAGATTTATTACACTGAGTAAAAAAATTTTAATGTGGAAATATGGGAGTAGTTTGAACATGAAATAAATTGCTCACCGTTCTACGAACTTGGTACTGATTCCACGAATTTAACTTACTCGACCGGTTTCGACGAATGATCGTCGTAATTAGTTTTATTTAAAATTCATTATCTTCAGCGAATTGTTTTAAAATTTTGTTTGATCAAACTTGTGGGGATAAAAACTGGCTTAAGAATTCTAAACAAGAGGAAAGATTAAAAAATAATATGCCAATACGAAACTCGATAGTGTTGGCGCAGCGTATGCTGACCTTACTTTCACAAACGAACCATATAACAAATAAATATTCATAACGCGGCAGCCTTAGTTCGCTGAAACTCGGCAACCGTTGTTTCTTTGGCGCTTTTTCAGTATTGTTGATCGTTGTTGAGAGCGGCTAAAAATTATCTAATACTTATGAAGCAATGTAAGTCGTGAGTTAACCCATGTCAGGTAGATTTGTTTTCATTCCGCCATAGCAGTAGTTATTGAGATATTATCAACATATACCTCTTCATTCGCTGTTGCATTTATATTTCATCCTGCCCTCCCATTCTTAATGTTTCTGGCGAAGAATGTTTTTGTTTCTGAGTAATATGGAAAACATAATGCGAAACGTATTCTGATTCCGCTCCTGGAAAAAAAAACGTCTTGAAACTTTGCACTTAAGGTGTCCGAAAGTTTTCCTGAGATTTATTTAAAGGATTTCAGAGCATCCACGTTGATCTCCCGACCTGCGTCACCGTCATTCTAGGAATTCCAAACATCTTTCAAGTCATCTACTACGTTTCTCTTCAAACATTTATAAAACGTGCGAGACTCGGCCATTTCTTCTTTCACGTGACGTATGACTGTGTTATCCTCACATATAACGTCGTAACAGTAGTGAAAGATTCGCTAAACGCTATAGTTACACACACACATATCATAGTCATACTCTTGTGCCGAAGAAGGGCGGATGCCCGACAGCTCCAAGAGAAAGTCTTCCTCTATCGCCATGGACGTCCACAACACCAAGTAAGTGTCCACTGGCTCCCTCCTATCCCTCTCAACTACTAGTTGAAATATTATAAATATACACGCACGCACGCACACACACACACACATCTCTATCTGTTGCTGAAGAAGGACTTCGGCACGAAATGCTTTAAAATTTGTGTTGTTTTTCGTGTGTATTCGACACCCTCAGCGGCTCTCCAGTTTTGGTAAGTGTCCACTGGGCTTCCTCCAACACCTTCTTGCCACCCACCTTTATAATTACCTTTCCTTTTCCTTAAGCATATATATATATATATATATATATATACTATACCGTTTCTGATAAGACATTTCTTAGAATATTTATTCACATATATACCTATTTCGCCTTTTTCCTTCAACCTCAGCGTTTTCTCTTCCAAAACCGACATTTTCCTCCTCTTTATGTAACCTTACGGTTCTCTTCCTCTTCTTTTATATCCCATTCCTGGGCACCTTTTCCTCCTTTCCACTCTCCCTCTCTTCCTAAGCTTCTCCTCCTCTCATTTCCTTCCTTTCCTTGTTCTTATCCTCCGGATCCCGTTTTCGGTACAGGCCTACCTCCTTTTACCATCGCCTCTCTCTCTCTCCATCTTACACAGGGTGTTGAATCCATTTTCTATCCTTTAAAAATCTCCTTCCTATCCTTTACGGTAGAAAATCTCATTTCTCACGATCTCCAATTGGATGGGCGAAAATAGCCCACTCTATCTATCCATCTCTCTCTCTCTCTCCACCTTGTCTCCTCCATCTCTATCCCTTTAACCCTCTTATTTTTTCCCACGTTCGTTTTTTTATTCCTTCTTTTTTTGTAAGGGGAGGACATCGGAGAGACGACGTACGCTCTCTCTCTCTCCACTTACTTTACAGGACAGATACCCAGAACTTCGCTCTCCTTCTCCTCCCTCCCTCTCTCTCCCTATCCCTTTTCCAACCTTTTTACTCTCCTTCCACCCTCCAACCCAACCCCCCCTTCTCCTCCCTCCCACTATCCCTCCCCCTCTAGTTTTTTTTGGAAAATCCTCTTAAGCAAAAGAGAGCCGTTCCAAGAGGGACTTCAATGGCTGCCAGCCACTCTGTGCGACGCAATGGATGAAGTGCATTTTGAGTAACTTGATTCACTTAATCAAAGGTCTCTCTCTCTTTCTCTCTCTATACGGAATCCGTAAATCGGGCAGAGCCCTCCTTTTCCCCCCGAATTTCCGTCGAATTTATACCGCTCCGAAATGAAATCCGGCACCTATCAGAATTCGATAAGGCTCCTTTCACACGTGGACAAATAAATCGTATGTATCGGCGACGGCATCGACGAGAGCTGGGGCGATTCTTTTTTTTTTTCGCGAAACCAATATTGCCTTTGATAAATGGCGGGATTTTATTTATATGGAAAGGAGTGAACTAGGAGCATTTTCGATATATGGATATTAATTTACCCAAGTAAATTTATAATTTCACAAATACGAGTTCAAGGACAAGCACTTTAAAAAAAAATACTTTTATCAGGTATCTCCAACAGCCAGAAAAAAGGTTATAATGAACAGAATACAACGGAAATATTAGCACACGCTTTCTTTTAGTATCAACTTTCGGCGAGTTACCACTGAAGACGGCCACATTGTAGCGAGAATGCGCATCTGGTTCTAGAATATTTTCGAACATGAAGGCGAGCTCAATATCTCTCTGTTGAACAATGCCAGTGTTTCGCTGTGAACGATTTCAACTTTTTCGTAGTTTTCTATTAATTAACTATTTTTTAATGCCTTCACATAGGAAATCATTTTATACGAGTTTTCTGATCGACGATAAATGACAGTGAAAATTATTCCGCCGTCAAACTTCAACGAGGAAAGAATTATACGAAGCAATTATACGATATTAAAATTCTAACGATGAAATACTTGAAAATTCGGCTTTTTTCTTAGATACCGTACTAATTTATCAGACATAATTGAGATGGATTTAATCACTTTATGGGGCGTCAGTAAAGATTCCTTCTTTTGGTTGCACTCAAGATTTCTTACTTCGATCCCAAAAATGATCAAAATGGATATTAAAAGAACTCCGCATTTATTAGAAAGGAAACGTTCTAATAATCGACTCATGTCAGTCAAATTCTCGCATAATACGATCCGCCTTAAAAACTGCTAACTGAGATTGGTCGAAAAATAACCTGTATCTTTTCAATATATTCGTATCTATATTCAATATAAGACCACAAGTTTATCGCATATACTACAACGATAGAGCGACAAAGAGAAAGCTCCTTTTGTGATATTCATGTATACGTAAGTTACGAGATTTGGACGTTGAATGTTGACCGGACACTCTTTAATTTTTAGAGTTGTTTTTGTAAAAATCTGATTAGAGTCTCATCACAGCATATTTGTAAAACATTAGACTGCCCAGGTCTTGAACTAGTATCGCGAACAACCTCACAAGAGGAAGATTATTGTTTTCTATACACACCCTCCAATATATCGATAAAAATTAAAAGCGCAGAATTTTAAAAATAAATTCAAGTCTAAATAGGAGGTGGGATTTCGTAATACATATTCAGCAATGGTCATCAAGAATATAAAAATAAACTATTAGCATTACAAAAAACATTAGTTTGCATATAAAGAATTTTAAAAAAAGAATCCATCATCCGCAGACATTTCTAATGACTCACTTGTTTTTAAAGACGATTGAGGAAAAGTTAAATTTTGCAACGTATGCGACAACTTTAAATGTAAAAAGATATTTTACAGCGGTTTCAGCGGTATTTGACGAAAGGGACTTCGGCGAGAAATTTTCTCCCTGTTGCATTTCTCCGATATCGGAGGATTTAATGAAAACTGCTTTCTCCGAACCGACGTCGAATGATGGCCAGAATAAATCATTTCCAATTGCTTTATTCGATTGAAATTCTGACCGAATGCGTTTTTCCTCTCTTATTTCGGAGTCAAAAAATACTGACTCAATTTCACGTATTTCCATGCCGACGGACGAAATAAACTACAAAAGGTGACGGATAGGAGTTTTGCGGTAAAATATTCAACGGTTTATTCAGTTATTTGGTTTTCCGAACGAACTGCTGTAATTTCGAGAGTTCTACTACAAAAAAATCGACGCCATGTTATTTTAAAATAAATGAATGCGGAAAAATATATACTTACTAGAGTTTTACTTTAAAAGGAAGAATATCCCAATTTTTCCCCCTATCGATCAAAAGGTAAACTAAGGACGACACTTTATGAATTATTTGGTTTGTGTTAACATTAGAATATTCGTAATTTTAATGAAAAAAAATTAGCATCAACTAAAATAATACTGATACGTTATGTATAAAAATGGATGTTGAAATCCTGTGAGCTCTGCTATCCAGCGCTTTCCAAAATTTTCATTTATAAAGTGAAAAGTTTCCACCTGTCTGTATTCATATTTACTCACAGGGGCGGCCCGAAGTATTTTGGCGCCCCAGGCGAGAAACGGTTCAGCGCCCCCCCCCCCCTGTAAATTTTGTTAAGATATTTTAAAAAGAGGTCGTTAATTTATTCATTGCCTCGTAAAATGATTGATAATGAAAAACAAAAGGAATTTTATATACATTCCCGCCTGCCCTGCGATATAAATTTGTATCCATTCCACCTTAGCCATACGCTATTTACGGCACTGAATGATTTTTTCGGTAAGTTTCTGAATGACGATCAAACTTTCGGCTATAAATTTTACCAGCTATTAGCGAACCTCTGATTTGGAGTGTAGCATTATATGCGAGGCGAGGACAATGATAAAAAATGTTAGCAGGTTGGAGGCATTCGAGATGTGGATTTGGCGCATACTATAGAAAATGAACTTAGCCGAGAGGGAAATAAATGAGGACATTGTACATGACAGACAGACAGAAGAAACGGGTGAGGCAAAGAGTAATGAATAAGAAAGGTATATTGAAGGAAGGAAATGGAAACATGAAGTGAAGGGCCTTGGATAGCACAAAGTGAGTAGTGTGTGCCTAAAACGTACCGAAAAGTAGAATTACAATGCTGAAGAATAGCGAGCCACGCAAAATTGAAGTGGCATTCCAAAGAGCATTCCACTGACTAAGGAGCAGTAAATGCACTTTTACAATACGAAACCACCCACCGACCTAGTAGTTTCATGTTACGAAATAGCACTCAGACGTTATAAAAAATCAAGACAATATAAAAGACCATGAAGACACACATCTTCTTTTCGTATGGTTGCTCGGCGACATTACGAGAGGTTATATCCTAGCGATTCAGGTATTAAGCAAGATTTATGAACACCTTTCACGGGTTTTTATTGCAACGTTAACGTGACCAGAATAAGCGAGTCGCTATCCCGGCCGGAAATCCGTGAAATTACGACGGTTACCTCGGAATGATTGTCGGATCTCCTAGCCAAACGTCTCGAGACAAAGCGTCGCTCCGGAAACCATCGAGGAATCGTTACGCTTTTGTGTCTGAGGAAGGCCTTAAGTTTACAAAGTGGATTTCCACACGAATGGCAAAACCTTCCTCTTCGGTCCCTTGCCCACACGCCGGATTACCCGGAGATTACATTAGGACCATATCGAGTTACGGCACCCTGAGCTATTCCGGCTTGAAACTTGACACTTAGACCGCGATAACTTTGGAGATTAGCCCCTCCTGAATTCGTGGTACTATCTAATGGACGTAAAAGTTCACCCCCATTTTTTTGACCCTACTCAATCTCCCGCGTTGACGCGCGTGATGCTGTTATACGGTTGCGTCCGCCGTGAACATAAATTCGGTCGAGTCCTTGATAAGATTAAAGTGTTTCTAATATTTTTTCGGGCGTTATTTTCTTTTTATCGCGTCGTGTGTTAAAAAATATTGTTTACGAAATTAACGCCCTCTAAGATAATGGGATAAGTGATTTGATATATTTTTATCGATATCGTGGGGATATAAAGTAGAGGTAATATTCTCGGCACATATCGACTTTAATTATATGAGCTTTTTGTTTTCAGACAAGATGGGAATGATTTTATAGTACAAAGAAAAAGTTCGAAAAGGAGTACTACACGACTGGTAATAAATTCCACTGTTGCGCAACTTTCAACTACAGTTGGGCCGTCCTTTCTTGACCGGCGCCCCGCCTACTAGCTGATCGAAGGGATGGGGAGTCGTAACCAATAGTAAGCAGTGTTGCCACTTTTTTAAGCACTTGGGAGCTAGATTTCATCTTCTTGGTAGCTAGAAAGTATCTAGAATATTTAATTACCTATAATATTCATGGCTGTGTAAAGAAGATAACCATATGATGTTTCTAAACTATTGGAGAATTGTAATTGTGCGCTGAGCATATGCATCAACAATTACACAGGCATAAAAGATGAAACCTTCCCCTGAACCAATTTCTTGGCTAACTGAAAAACTTTTTCAACACCGGATGTTTCTTTTGTAAGAATTTTATGAAAAGTATATAGGAAGGCAGGCTCCAACTGTCAAAACCATGCAGTTACTGGTGTTTTTGTTTGCTTTTTTTTAGATTTTTTGGTTGTCTCCTCTGTTCTGACAAATCATTTACTTTAAAATGTTTTTAGAAATTCTCAGTGAAACTAAGCTAAAGCAAAAATAGGGAACAATAACTCACCGAAAAATAATATAACTTACAACAAACGCTTTAATTGACCGTTATTGTGAACCATTTAAAACATTTGGTCCTCTATAATGCTTGGTTTTTGAGGTAAATCGATTTTTGTTGACAGTGTAAACACACAGGCGAGTCCCTTAAGCGAGATGTCGCAAATAACTTGCCAGTCTATTCCCTCCTTTATATTCAAGGATATCTGCAACTGCAAGTTGTTTGTTGTTTATTGGGATACCAAATCTTCGACTAATTTAGGATGTTTTAGATTGTAGCTGGAAAAAGCTAAAATCTTTTTTCGATTCGCCAGATTTGTAACAAGTCGCTACGGTTGATTTTTCGGAGCTAGTTTGAGTAGGAAGTCGCTAGATCTAACTACAAATTCGCTAGATTGGCAACACTGATAGTAAGTGCCGATGCGTGGCGAGAAGTTCACTGCATTGCCGTCAGAATAGATTGGTCTCCGCGCTCGTCGTGGCTGTTTCGGGAGCTCGCTTCGCTGCATTTTTCGTTTCATTTTATAATCCTTGTTTTTTCGTTTAATAGATTAGGTCTGCTATTAATCTTTACGTTCGATTCTCTTTTGCTTTCATTTAATAGTCATTTAGGAATTCTTTGATTGTTACAACTGCTCAGTAATTTCGCTTATATTTTTAGTTTTGTTTCGTTTAATTTTTCTGATAGTAGATTTACGAGTAATTCTTCGGTTGTTAGTTAAGTTAGTTAGTTAACATGTGCCTTAAATTTTTCTTTTTTATCGATTTCATTTAATTTTCCTTATATTATATTTAAATATATGTTTGTTGTTCAGATTTGATCTATCGTTAACTTAAATACGTCTTTTATTTTGCTTAATTATTGCTTTTATTTAATTTTACTTGTGGTAGATTTAACAATTTGTTTGGTTTTTTTATTAGGTCCATCAATAATTTTAATACGCTTTTAGTTTCGCTTCGTCGTTGATTTAATTGAAATTTAATTTCAGGAGTTATTGTTTGTCTTCTGATAATCTGTTTCAGGTGGCTCGTTAGTTTATTTCCTCCTTTTCATTTATTAATTTCAAATGTGCGACGGAGTGAAAGAGCCAACGGGAAAAGTAGAACCAAGGCACAAGCGAGTCCTCGGTAGTCAGGCCCGCGAGATGATATTCAACCTGAGAATGTATTTTGAGGAGGAGAAGACTTTAATTCTCAAAGTATTCCTACGTTAACAGTAAACAATTGACTTTAAGTAATGCAAAAATAAAATAAATAGTTTAAATTGTGTAGAGATACTTATGAGCAATTATAACTCCCAGGAGTCGCGGTAAAGAAAGGGTCTGAAGAAAAAATTGTATTTTGGTGTGAACGACAGAAAGGATCAAATCTGGTAGAGAAAGCTTTTCCCAATAAAGGGAAAAAGGTAGAACGGGAAAATATCACCCAAGAATGTTACCGCGAATTTTTGAACTGAAAGTAATCCCACTACGGCGGATTAGCCGGCAGATAGAATAAAACCGGAGGCCCTTGTCTCTGGAAGCGAGTGCAAGTCCATTGCCGCGCTCTTCAATTGACAACCTTTACCGATCGACCCTTCTGCCCCTCTAAACCCCAAAATCCCTCCATCCCTCACCAAAAACCTTCCCTACTTCCC
This sequence comes from Uropetala carovei, assembly GCA_036926305.1. Classification (NCBI taxonomy): domain Eukaryota; kingdom Metazoa; phylum Arthropoda; class Insecta; order Odonata; family Petaluridae; genus Uropetala; species Uropetala carovei. Next base: position 7,407,131 of record JAXCHB010000033.1, on the reverse strand, counting down.
CAAAACCGACCTTTTTTTGTTTATTATCCCATGCCGATTCAGTCGAAAGATTCTTTCGGGGGCAACCGCTTGCGGACACACATGCTATTTTTTATATTCGAAGCGGCCTTCCTTTATGGGTAGCTTTTTGAAAAGAGTTTGAATGGAAAACGTAGTGCAGGAAACAAAACAGAAGATATGTCGTAATTAATGTGGGTATTTTTGGAGGGTTCTCGTTATTGTTGTATTCTCGGCGAATATTTTTAATCAAAATCATTAACATAGGGATTTTTTTAGAGGCCCCTTGAAAATATCAACCAGCCTCTTTTTAGACTAAGGGACACATGTTGGTGACCCTTTCCATATAGAATTTCATTGTCATAAATATATTTATAAGTTATATCCGAATCATACAAAAAATAAGATCGTTTAAGATAAAATCTTGGTTGCAATGCCGTGTAATTCCTAAGGGCTGCCGTCAACGCGCATGTGACGTTTTTATAAGCAGCCATAACTCGAGGCTCGAGTAAGATATCGGAATGAAACTTGCACTAAAAACATACTCGCTATTCACCTAAACAGAATAAGCAGCATATATGGGTGTAACTCTGATAGAACGAGATTTTGGAGGAGGCTACTTTTTTCACGACGTTGACAAAAAAATTTGCGTGTGACTAATCTAAAAGACTTTTTATCATCTTAACAATTCAATTTATGCACCATAAATAAACATCGTTGGTAAGCTAAAGCAAATAGTAATATAATATAATTTTCTTAACCTAGAGAATTGTACCATTTTTCCGTTTTTACTTGAGGCATAATAACGAGTAATAAAAAACGGATATTAGGAAAATCTAATAAAATATTATTTGTAAATTAAATGGAAACATTTTGACAAAAATAATTCTAGGAATGGATTCCGCGTTAGAATTTATAGAGGGAAATATTTTTTATTATAATTTAACTCGAAAAGTACAATTTGGCAACAACGCCTCCCCCGCCATAAGAAGTATTAGGCATCGTTCAAGATTCGCCATCCGCACTATAGTACAGTAAACGACCCCCCGTTATTTACTGCGTAACTTCAAAGATATTTGCCATAAATCGGAGATCCAAGCAAGATGGACTATGTATTTCGTGTGTGGATTAAAGGTATGAGGACGGTACACTTGAGATAAAAAAAATAGTGATTTAAAACCATTCGTGACATGATTTAATAAAAAACCCTGCACGGGCTGCAGTCAGTTGTTATGGCAATATACTGTGCAAAAAGAAAAAATGAACGCCACAGTGCTCTTCGCTAATAATAACGCGGTTGCTTATACCGCTGGCTTTCCTTGCTTTCTAAAGTCACTTATTTAATATAATTTCTAAAGTCACTTATTTAATGTATGATGTTGATTATAGAAATGATGGAAGCTAAAATTTTAAAATAGGGTTTCTATATGTTTATGGTGTATTGGGACAAAAAGACACATCCCCAATCTTCTTCCATCGAAATACGTGATATACAAGTCTCCCTCGGTTTAAACAAGGGACTGCCTCCTAGGAAATGGCGTTTATATCGAAATCGTTTAAAGCGAACCGCTTTTAACATGGTACTAAAGGAGATACGTTCCGGGCTCTGATATTCACCAAACTTTCCCTGCAGCTAACATAGCAAACCCAATAATATGTACGTCAAAATAAAATAAATATTTACTCGTCAAAATAAGGTCGGCTTTTCTGTAGAGTGCAGTGTATGATGAGGAGAAATATTACTTTGAGTCGGGTAGCGGACTGTCTGGATCATCTCGCGTCGAGCGAGAAAGAGTGCTCCCCTGCGTTTGCCTTCTTTCTCGCTAAGGTGATCTCTTTTAATGAACGTTGTTTCTCTCAGTATATTTCCTTATAATTAGCCGCGATAGACGACGATTCCCTTCTAAACTTGCTACTTCGCTCAGCGTTTGGATCCATAGGTGCTGCAGCTTGGGCGAGTTTGTCAACTAATATAAACAAATAATTAATCCATCTTTTTTGTGGTCAACTGCTGTGGTACAACGACAACTTCTTCTACTTCTTCCGCCACCTGGTTTTCTGATTTTAGTTTTCCATCCACACAAGAAACATTTTTTCCAAAGTCTCGATTGAAGGATCTCTCACTCTGGATATGATTTTCGCTGATAGAGGAGTTGAAATGGCGACAGATTCTTCGATCTTAACTGCTATCCTACGGACAGAGCGTACACATGACTCGAAGTCAAATATGCAGCAAACCATAGTCGGGTCATCTCTCTCAAGTAATCGAAGCACCTCAAACTTGGTTTCAAGTGTTATTACACCTTCTTTTGCTCCTTCATGGGGGACGTTTATGGGCTGCCGTTTTAAAAAAAATATATACTCTATAGAAGCGACAGTCAGAAAATTTTCATAGGCAGACATAGACAGCTAAGTAAGAAAGCGTTTCGCGGCGTACTCTGAGGGAATTCTTCTTATATTCACACATATAAAATTAATATGTAAATACGTAACAAACGTTGTGTGTGGAGCGTTAATTTTGAAATAAAACACTCGCTTTGTCCTTGCAATTCCGTTCAGTTACAAAGTGCAGCTCGCTTCTTATTCTCATCGAAGAAATGTTACTCTGTAATTAATGTGTATGCACTCGGCGTTAGTTTTAAAATGAAGCACTTTATTTGCATTAGACAAATCATTTAACTGTGAGGTGTATCGTTTATACCGATTTTTTTGGTTTTAAAAAGCAGTTCGTGTAACTTTGAAATCGTTTATAGCGAACTCCCAAAGCGAAGAAGACCTGTAATTGGAAGGCAATGTATGGAAATTCTAAAAATTGTGGAGGATGCCGTTGCGTAATTGCTAGGGCATTGGCCTGGTACGCTGAGCACGCGAATCAGCGCTCCGTCCCTCGGAAGGGACGTATATCTGTTGACCCCATTGGAGCTTCTCGTTAATTGTAGGCTAATGCCGGCACCGGGTTTCTCTCCTCACTTGCTTTGTGATTTAGACTGAGAAGACTACTAGCGCTGGTCGTTGTTTGAAGTCACAGGGCCCCAATTCAACATAAAAATTGTGGATTTTTATAATTATTTTAATTTTCTTAAGATTTATCAATATTTTTAGTAATATTCTCATCTTTTACCGTAATTGAAAATAGATTTATAGTATTTTAGTCACAAATGGTAAAGGAATGGTTAGCGTCTCCGACTCCCAAATCTAGGGTGGAGAATTCCATTCCTGCGTTGGACATGGTTGTCATCGTTATTACGTTCAATGTACACATAAGGCCGCATGTGACTGTTTATGAGATAGTTAAAATTAAAATAAAAAAATGGGATTTTTTTAACACCTACGTGATGCTCAACATGAATGATAGCTATAAAAGAAAAATTGAAGGAGGACGAAAAACGGAGGAGGAAATTTTAATTCTGTTATACCTTTTCAAGGGTCGAAACTATTGCGTAACCAAATTCTACCCTCTCTTGGTCGGAATTGTGAAAATCTCTTCCGGGTTCAACTTAATTAGTTCACACCAGCTCACTCACTTTTCCAAAAATAAATAAAACGCGACTACAAATAGACGAAGAGAATTGGAAAGGCGACCTCAGTGCAGGATATGTGCTATTTAAAAAATAATGTGCGCGACACGGTGGCGTTTGAACAGCTGAATCCCTTTTTGTTTAAATCAAAATAAGTCTCGGCAACATCCGAGTCTTTTACGCGAATTACTGTGGATCTAAAAGAAAGAGGAAATAATGTTGCCTCGCATCCTCATTCGCCCGAATTTTATTTTTCGTACGTTACACTCGCATCAGAAAATACAAGTGACGTCGGAAAAAAAATGGAAAAAACGGTGGTCCGAAAACATTGCATTACGAATAGAATGGCCGAATTGAAAGAGAGATGCACGGAAGTCGATGTTCGATCGTTTATTTTTTTTACGTCAGCCGCCCTTTTGTTTTTTTTGACCTTTACATTCTATACAAGAGAGAGGGAGAGGGAGAAATGCGGCTGCCGTGCCGACCTTCCATCCGTTACACTGATTCCGATTCAATTTTCTCCAACCCATAGCTCCGGGGGTAAATAATACATCGGTTAATCGAACAGAGTGAAGCCAGTGAGTTCGGAAGGATTTACCTTAATCACGTGGTAACGGTTTACCGGCCGGAATTCATTAAGATTCCGGCACGCAGCTCGTTTCTATGCTGTTCCGATAGCGCCGCGGATGTGATCGGAATGTTGGGATGAAATAGCGAGGAAAAGGGAAAGTATTGTTAAAAAAAAAATTTTTTTTAAACTACCCGTTTCGTCTGAACCGATCGCCACACAATGCAAGGAAGTCACACGTTGCTCTTCGATTTAATTACTTCGGTGGTGAACTAACTTAACTACAAGAAAGCTCGTCAAATGTTAACACTGAAACAACTAACGGAAAATTGCATTTTTCGGAATAGAGTGAGAAAAATCGGAAAATAGTTAAAATAATCCTGAAAACTGCCAAGAATCGTTATGGAAAATTATTACTGGTTTTTATTTTTCTCGTACTGAAAGAACTATTTGAGACCAATAGCTAAAAGCAACCGAAATTAAAAGCCAGAAAAATCGTCTTCAAAATAAGTGTTTTTTTTAGAATAAGATTAGGAAAGATTCTGCAGTCGTTGCATATTTTAATTAGGAAAAGAAGAACTAAATAGGCATAAAAAATGATTAATTTAACAAATCACGGTGGATGGAGATAGTTAATAACGGAATATTTAAAAATAAAATTTGGAAAATTTTTTACCTCCTACCGTAACTTCTCCTAATTTTCTAATTAATTACTTTACAGTTGCTGACTTTTCCTTAAACTCAGGTACACGATGCAAGTACTATACACTGAATCAAGGCGGATAAAATACAACCAAACCTTCGTCATTGATCTAGGGTGCTTTTTCGCGAAAAATGTACGGTGATTTCGGCAATAGGAAGTGCGACTTCGGAAAAAAAATACGTGTTGTAATATATCATTTTTCCGGGGGAAAAAAAAGTCATATATTAAAACGAAAAGGGGGAAAGAATAGAGAAAGGAACCGCATATGGAAAGCTTTATTGCGGTCAGAAATATTGGGAGAGTTTACCATATGAAAGAATACATTTTCCCACCACCGATTCAGTTATATTTCATCTTCTCCTCCCCTCTCTTTCTCCTCCGTCATGTTAAAAAAAAAGTGGTGGAAATTGATTCCTGACCGCTTATACGTCCTGGGCAAACACTGGAGTAGAGATTCGGAGGGAAACGTTAAATCAACGAATGCATTACAATAAAAGAGGCCTTAATTAGGAGGACGGATTCGAGATGACGCAAGTGATTTTTTCAACCCTATATTAGAGGAGGAATCAATCAATTATCCCCTCGAAATTGGCTATACTTTTTTCATATCCGTGGAGCGAAGGAAAGGGTGACATTTATGAATATACAGTCAAAGCCCCAATGACTCAGGCCTGAATCCTTAGTCATCTTTATTTCTAAACTTTTGAAACTGACCATCTATTCATAGCACTACCTCTGTGCGTAGGTAAGAGGGAATTAACAGTTTGTAAAAAAATGTTTAAATTCTAACTTCCGGTAGGTTTTATGAATACAGCATTATCTACAACACTCGCGTAGCTTATTACGAAAGTGATAAGGCTAAATATACCATTTTTAATTAATTAATTTATGTAGTTCTATAGCAATTAATGTTGACCAAAACAAATTAAATTAATACAACTAGAAATTAACTAAGTTCTTCACAGCGTAAAATCTCAGCGGATAAAACGAAATGCCCCAACAACTGTTCCTACTCTCCTTTGTTTGGAAAAATCAAAATTCGTTTCTTCATTACAAGTTTAGGACTGGCAAGAAACGGGATAGAGTAGTATATGGTCCGTGAGGTATTTACCCCGTCGTAGTGATCCGCGGACAGAAAAAGTTTGAGAACCACTGCAAAATTTCATCCGATTAATTGAATCACGAGCGAAGTTTTCACAGGCGCTTCATTGGGAACCAAAAATAGTTTCTTGGCTTCAAGATTCTACGGAGACAAAAATATGATCGCTCAATAGAAAATTGTTGCGCAATAGTGTTAAGGGCAGAAAGGATAAAAAGCGGACATGAGGACATAACTAATATGATCGCTCTTTTTTATCGCGCTCTTGATAAAACAGAAAAAAAATCGAAAAACGGGATATTCATATTCTGGAAACGACTCACATTTCATTTTCACGTGAATGCATTCGATAACGGGGGACTGGAATATTTTATGGAAACTGATTTGGAAATGTCGAATAATTAACCCGATGAAGAGCCTATATGACGGCGTAAAAATAATTATCGTTTTATGGAATCGATGCTTTTCCTAAAGGATAACGGAGACGATAAATATGAAATGCGTACTCGCAACTGTCTACTGTAAACTATTGATGCCTGCTATTAATGGAGGTCCAAATCGATAGACAAAACAATTGACTATAAAATGTGCTTAATTATAAGGACACAGATCCTGAAATACATATTATTAAATTTTCCCTGTGAATAAAAATTCAACAAAAACAGACGATAAAAATATTCCAAAATGTCCGAATTTTTAAACGAGAAAAATTAAGATAATTAAAGCTCCGACCTAACTTTAGATAAGTTTATCAGCTGCAACCGTTGTCCGTTTATACGATTTTCAGAATATTAAAACGTGCAAGATTGAACAGGTGCGTTTAATTAAAGGAGATTCCGCAAACGGAGAAACACGCCACGAAGAGCAGGTCAAAAATACATCCTGGGAAAAGTTTAGGCTACGAACGAGAGAACGATGGAAGGTATATAAATCGCTTAAAAAGGCGACGCTTAATTAACGTGCAATTAGGGAGATAAGGAAAAGCAAAATTCAGTGGGGAAAAAGATCGAACGACGGATAAAGACCGCAGAGGAATACGGCCATTTCCCACGCAATCCAAAGAAAAACCGACAAAACGCGCACACAGTCAACATAGATAAAAAAACAACATAAGAAAAAGAGGAAACGCCTCCGTACGGCGTATGTAAAACATCGGTACAACATACATTGTACAAACTTCCTCATATACGAATGCGTCGTCTAGTCATCTTTTGAAAAATATAAACTACGTACAATCATTATAAACATCAACTGAAATACCTATACGAAATTTGATGAAAATCGTATGAGCCGTTTTTTTAGAAAATCCAATTGTTATTAAAGTTTCCTAAGAATAAACTAGCCTTATATTAATCTTTTGAGAAATATGAACTATGCAGAATTATTTCCGACGTAAATTCAAGTAAATGTACGAAATTAGATTAAAATCGTTTAACAGTTTTTGAGAAAATTAAACTGTTGTTAAAAATGCGTAGAATAAACTTCCCTTAATTATTGAGCAATGTCAACCATTTCTTCAATTTTTTTATTTTGTACGATACAGTGCCTAAGTACGAGATTTTATTCACGTTCGTTCTATCGTTTAGGCTCTAGAGCCGCGAACATACAGACGGCATGGCGAAAACTACTTTTTCGGACTCGGGAACACTTAAAACGTATATTACTTACATCAAAATCTTGAGATTGAATTTTTTCGAGATTACCACACTTTCTCATATACTACGTACTATATGAGAAAGTAAAAAGTGCAACCTTTTAATGCAGATCTTTCTTCTTACTTAATACTATCTTTCTCTCTCTCTCCGTCCCATCTCTCCCTCCATCTTCGAACGCTTTCGCTTGTCTCGCACATCATGTTAAATCCTCGTCAGAGATGAGAGATGGGGTCGAAGTCGTGGGAGAAAATGTCGCCCTTCTGGGGAAAGCAGAGGGAGGGGCGGATGTCACGCTAAGGGACGGTCAGCGGGCGAGAAAAAACAGTAGACTGAGAGATGTACAGAGAGAGAGAGAGAGAGAGAGAGAGAGAGAGAGAGTAAGAGAGAGAAAGAGAAAGAGAGAGGGAAGAAGAAGGAAGCGGAACGAGAGAAATCTCTTGCGGTTTTTGCAGAGACGGCCATGCGGTTACACGACGTGTAACCAACAGCTTTTCCTCCTCTTCCTCTCCTCCCTTCCCATACGCTCTTAACGCCACATAAAACCAAAACCCGCCATCTTTCAGTCTTCGCTCATGAGTCCTCTCCCATAAGCCTCGATGGATTATGGGAAGGATAGAAAGCGCGGTTTTAATTCCTCCCTTCCTTCCCTCCTTTCTTTCTTTAACATCCCTTGCGAGGATCATAAATCATAGCGTCCTTATTCGACTCGATCCTTTTCCATCCTTTAGGGAGGAAGAATAACTCGCTCCCTCTCTAACCCTTCAAAAGTTGAACGGTGTTCTGGGAGGAGGTTGGGTTGGGGGGGGAGAAAGAGAGAGAGGAAGGAAAGAAGAATTACGGATAGGAGGGGAAACATTTTCCACCGTTCGGGGTCGCGTCTGGCGAGACATTCCTTGGCGCAGGGATGGTTCAAATGGATGGTTTCGCGGGGAGAAGCGATTCTGAATTTGTGGCCGGCTGCGGTCAACACTTGCCAAAAGGGTAACATTACATAAAACGAGAGAGGGAATACATTCTAGACGCAGTCGAAAGTTTAGCCATTCTTAAAAACAAAGATATCATCCTCGATCAAGACACAGGTCCAATAGGAAACGCTACTTTGCTTTCTCTTTCGAATAACGGTCATTCCAACGCTCTTCCTAACTTCTCCATCGCTACATTGTAACTATTTCCCCCCCTCCTTTTTCTTTTCCCCTCTCATTTCACCCCATGTATATACGAGATTCCGAAATGCGTATTTAGGCAATTTTTTTGGAAAGGAAGTGCCCGTGTGTGTTTTTATTTGTTTTGTGTGTATTTGTGAGTGTGTGTGTGTGTGAACAAAGAAAAGGAGGGTCACTGGCGGGGAGTAGATTCTCCTAAACCGGAGTGCATTTATTTTCCTTTAAAAAAAATATTTGTATGCTTATTAGGAAGTTCTTCCATTTCTCTTCTTTAAGCGAGGGAATGATTGCCGAACTAACTACATATGGCGTCTTTTTGTTCACCGACTGCTACATATCTTTCCAGAGGAGTAAAGAATCGCAGAAGGTTGTGTTTTTTTCGTTGCCTACATTTGGGGGGCGATTGCATTCCGGATTACTCTCCAGCTACTAGTGCTAGACCAACGAAATTTTTACCATGTCTAAATCTTAAACAGACCAACAATCTGAAAGCAAGGCATCTCTATATTGCAGGATTTTTGAAATGTTGCTCACATAGACGGACAGACAAACCGAATACACAAGCGAGTTTTTGTAAAGAAAAAAAAAGCGCTAAAACTAGGCATGTTAGGGAAGGTAAGCCGAATCGCGCATTATAAACGGGTCAAGGACGTTTAACTGCTACGCATACGCGCCAAGAGAAAGTGGCCCGTTACGAAAGCGCCATTTAAATGAATAAAAAAACGCGCTTCGCATTCATTATTTTTTCCCGCAAAGAACCTTCCATCTTTAGGGCTGGAAGTGTAGGATTTCTGTTCTGCCTTACGGTGCAAAAAAAAAATCCCAAAAGCCCACCTAACAACCACTCCTGCTGCTGCCCTCCCTCCCCAAAAAACAACCTTCCTCTGCACCTTTTTTTTCTTAATGCGGCGGCGATCAAATATCGAACGGGTTAAGATCCCTTCTTCCCTTTCTCCGCCCTGAGCATCCGACCGAAAGGTGATAAATCTCCCAGAATGCCCGAGCTAGTAATCTCCAAAGTGAGGCGGAGGAATGCAAAGGGATAAGGAAGGGCTCTCTCGTGGGGAGTAGGGAGGGGGGAGGAAAGGAGGATAGGACGGAGAATGGGAGTGAGACATGGAGGGCGGAGTTTGCGCGTGTGGAGAATGAGAAAAAAACCGTAGGGTTTCGTAGAAGGGATGTTTTAAACGTTTTGATACCGACATAAATGATTTGTATCGCCCTTCTCGAAAGGGTTAATCCGTGAGGGATGGATCTTTTTTCTCGTTTTTTATATCAATTCTTTTTTATTTCGGCAGGCGATATCGATGATTTTTCTGTCCTTCTAGTTTCTGGAAAATAATTTGTAAGTGGCGGGTAATAAAAAACATTATTTTTTATTTTCTTTCTCTCTCTCTCTCTTGATCCCAATAGGTCGTCCAGAGAAGTGATTTGTGGCTCCTGATAAGAGATCTCTTCATCTTGAGTGGAAGGAAGGCGATTTGATAGAGCTATTTATGATATCTATCTTTATTCCGAATTGAATACATATATACCATTTTATTTGTTTTTTTTTAAGGTTTGGAACCTTTTAAAAACAATTTGTAGGCATTATTATTTTTCGACAATCCGGCAATAAATTATTTTTAAAAAGTAGGTGAAAATAAATATACCCGAATGAAGATGAATTTGTATAGCCAACTCGAAAGATAAAGCTACCTTCGGTTTCTTATCCCTTTGCGGCTTTAAGGATATTAGTGAGGTTCCCAAACAAACTCTCCGTCTCGGATACAGCCTTTGGAAAGAAATATTCGTCCCCAAATTAAATTCTAAGAGGGCAGAGTACACTATGTGCTCTCTCGTCATAACTAAACTATGAGATAAAAATATGGGAGTGCTAACGGGTTTTTGCAAAGTATGCTAAAAAAAAGGTCATTCAAAATATATACGAATAATGTTTACGTGTAATAATCACTGCATTATTGGATGTCCGAGTTCACATGCCAGCAATTTTTTAAGAAAATAATATTTCGTTAAACGCGAATAGACATATGAGTACCGCGGCATTCACAAGTCATTTCGGATTTGATAGAACAATTGCAAAAATAGCTCTTCTTGTGATGTCGCTTTTCGACCTAATGTCCTAGATGAGACATTTAAATATTTCCACTCTTGAAGTAGAATTAATTCGCATTCAGAAAGACTGAATTTAAGTACTTATAAGAAATTCTCCTGCTTTTATAGGAAACAAATTTTCGAAATGATCGATATAATAGTAAAAATTAATAATTACATCAAATGTTTTTTAAAAATTTTCTAACTTCCTTCGTGAGGTTTCTAGTCAAACCAGCTAAAGAAGGTGAAGTATTTGGCCATATTGTAGGACAGACGAGAAAGGCACTTCCTACAACGAATATATATATCATAATCATCATAGGTAGTCTGTCCGTTGACAGGTCCGTGATTATTCTAGGTTAAACTTGGTTCTCCATATACTCCTATTTTCCTCAGTTTTCTTCATGTCTTGATAGCTCTCTTTCCCTTTCAAGTCGTCTACAAGCTGAAACCTTTTCCTACCTCTTTCTCTTTTTCCATCCAGTTTTCCTTCTAGCACTTCTTTAATCATGCACTCTCTCCTCAGGTAATGCCCAATCCAGTTCGCCTTCCTCTTTCTGACAGTCTGTATAATCGTTCGCTTCTCTCCTATTCTTCTTAGTACTTCCTCATTTTTCACCCTATCTGTCCATTTTATCTTCAGCATTCTTCTCCATGTCCACATTTCGAAACTTTCCAAGTATTTAATATCATTTTTCCTTAGCGTCCATGTTTCTGCTCCGTACAAAGCTATACTCCATACATAGCATTTTATCAATCTCTTGTGGATTTCCTGCTTTATATTTCCCGTTAGCAGGAGTTTCTTTCTTCTGAAAGCGGCTTTTGCTTTTGTTATTCTAGTCCTGATTTCATCTGTATCTTTTGCTTCTCTCGTTATGATGCTTCCAAGGTATTTATAATCTGAAACTTGTGTATATATATATATAATAGGGGGCAAGCTTTCAGTAAATCCATCCATAGCCGCGTGATTCAATAAAACGGATTCGAAGAAGGGGAGATTTTTGAAAACGTTAGAATCAAAATGGTTTTGGTTTCCGTTTTGATTCTATAAAGCGGCCGTTTCAATTAACCATTGATTCCAATAAGCAGAACTCACTGTATGTATGTGTATATATATATATATATATATATATATATATATATATATATATACACACATACACACACACACAGAGTCCATAATTATTCATCGAAATGTGTAGGCGTCTTTGGAATCCACGCGAGTCTGAATAAAATCTTGAACTTTCTCCTGAAGAGAGAGAGAGAGAGATATCCGTGGCATTCGAGAATGTTAAGAAAGGACGAAAGATGGGGAGTATGAACGTGCCGAGTCCAGATGCCGGTTTGAAAAAAAAATTCGCGAATCTCCTCCAAAATGCCTGGGATGACGTAATGAACACCTTTTCTGAATGTGACGCAAGAGACGAAATGAAATGTGACGGTTCACGAAGCGAAGGAAAGAGAAACGACGAAAACAACCGAGGAGGAAATTTAATGTCGAGAATAAAAGATGAATTCAAAGCAGTTTATCCCGCGACAACCCTCTCCTTAAGAAAGTTTCGAAGAAAATTTCTTTAAAAGTGACGGGTAAAGAATGGATTGCATGTTTTCCCCCTCTTCCAATTATTTTTTGAGGAAAAATAATTCACTGAATCATATTTGTTACAATCTTTCCCGCGGCGAACGTCAATGACTGACACGTGTTTTATGCTTCAACAGTAACCGAATTCTTGGTCTAACAATGGGCCTCGCAGGGATCCAAAAATGTTCTCTTCTAATTATTTCTGCTTGAAAAGAGCAGATGAGGTAGGGACTTGAAATTATAAAGTTTTGGTCACAACCGATGGAAAAAATCCGAAATTGTAAAAATTCCAAATAATCAGAGGTATTTTGCCCAATTATTGCCCCAAACGAGGATAAAATTTATAAGGCACTTCTAGATGAGATTTGAAATTTGGCACGATTATAGGATTTCGGTAAAAAACAATGAGAAAAATCCGACATCATTAATATTGTTTCCTTAAAATTGAAATAGGCTTAAATGATATATGCAAGATATAGCAAAGAAATAACAAATGAGTTTCGACTGTGGAAATTTTGTTCCATTTAATATAACATCCGATTTTTAAGTCTTCGAAACGTTGATGCTGTGTATTTTTCTGTTAACTGATATCAAAACAAATATTTACTCTCCAATGGCAAAAACGCCGTCATCGAGCTCAAATGCAAAATAAATATTTATCACTTCAATTCACCTACAGACGAATCAATTTAAGAGCATCACCACGGATGTGATTTTACACGGTGTTGGCTTTTCAACGAATCATTTGATTTGAATATAATTAATTAATCAGTAACTTTAGTTTTTTATTTTCAACAATTTACCAATCCCCGGATACCCATCAACTTATTTTTTTTTAAAGCGTAGCATTTAGAACAATTTTAACTGCGTACATGATGTATTTTATGCAAGTCTCTCACACTTAAAAATGACAAATGGATTCTACTCAGTGTTGATTACTAATACATTTGATTTATAAATTATTATATTAAAATTAAAACATACGTTCTAAAGTTAAGTTTTCAAAGAATGATAAACATATTGAGATCAATTCGGACTAAATGTTTACTTAAAGATAAATAAAAACAGTACATCTATTAATGCAAAAATAATGTAAAAATAATTTTTCCGCTAAGTTCTTCGTTAACATTAAAATGTGCCGTAAGAAGGCGAATAAAATTAATTGGGGATTTGTTCCAGTTTTTATCGAAAATAATTCCGTAATTTACTTGCAAAAATATCACAAAAAGGATCGTAAACAACATTTTAGCTAACCCTTCAGTTTATCCAAAAAAAACCATTTTCAAATGAGTTTATGTCGGCGCCAAATGTGCTTTTTGCTGGTCTTCCAGCGCGAATTTCGTCATATACTTAATCAAACCCAGAGCTTTATCGCAAGAATCTTGATCGAATGGAAACATTTCCACAAACGACTCTGATTTTACGCGCCATCTGTACCTACAATCGCTCATAATCAAACCATCCGTTTCTTCATTTTTTTTTCATTAAGAAGCTGTTTTTTTCTCATCGCACATCGATAAAACATTCTGTTAACGCGCGTTTGCATTTTCCGTTTCAGTAAGAAAAACAACGCAAACTCTTCCTCAGATATATTTGATAAATTAAAAGAAAAGGGTCTGGGAGGAACTGAAAAAAAAAACGCGCGATTCTGAATATTTAAAGCAGAGGGCGTTGAGGATGGGGGAAAGGTGGAATGGCTGCGACACAGATGGAAGGTGGACTAGCCGTTTATCTTTCCGAGACAGGAGGGGTGTGGCCTTAAAAAAAAGTAGAGGCAGGGAACGAGAGAGAGAGACAGTCCTTAAGAATTACCTTGAGGGAATATCTACCTGCGAAACAAGCCACGGAATTAGTCTTCTTTCTGGCTAATAAAAAAACCTGAGCTTTTTATTTGATTGTTTATAAAATTACATATAAACTCGCAGAATTTACTCACAAAATATAATAAGTGTATATATATATATATATATATATATATATATATAAAATTAGTACTAGTATAATCGATTATCAAAAATGACAAATATGCGTATAATATAAGGTATTAAATTAAAATTAAAACAATTACCGTTCTCACTCCATCGAAAATCTCAGCGTGACGGAATTACAAGCAAAGACCATTATACGTATGCCCCTGGATATTATGTCGCCGGTGGAACATGTAAAGGTACGGGACGGAATTAGAAACGGCTTATCTTTCATATAGATTTATCTTAGAAAATGAATTTTTGCTATGATAAGTATTCACAACATTTTACTCGCCATCGTTAATAAAATGGTGGCAATGTTAAGCGAATCAGTTAAGCACTTTGCCAAAAAGTTCAAATGAAGAATTCAGGCGTGGAGCGAGCGGGTCTCTTTACTTCGGGCGTATCATTCTAGGGGGCGACAAATTTGTGAAATAAATAAGCTGAGAAAAATTACTTCGTAATTTGTGATTACATTATTTGTATGTATTTTATATAAACATGTATATTTACAACAATAAAATTCATTGAAATGACGTAATAAAGCGAGATTGTCGGTGACGGGAAGGCAGTAATTAGAATATTGTTTTACATGTCATAAAATACAGGATTTAGACTGATTGCATGATTCACTTTCATTGCTCCAAAATACCTAGTCACAGCTCTGCAAATATGACTTTGAATGGTTTCGATTAAGCGAAAATTTAATACGCGAAATTCCCTTTAAAAAATAACGTGCGGGCTTAGGAAGAAAGAGTCAATCTTTTCAAAAAAAAGTACATTTGGCGTTAATTTACGCTAGATTTTCGGCAGGAAGTGATTGATTTGGGGAAACCTTAAACCTATCAGTAAAAAATTAATTTGATCTGACAGATGTCGGAAACAGCTAATTAGTTCGTTAAAGCAACCGCCGTAGTTCTAAGGGAATTCATCGTGCACGTTAAGGTCTTCCGCCTCAACGCGTCGGCTGAGGTGTGATGGAAAAAAACATTTCGGCCCGTAAAGTATTTGTCTCACGCTTAAACGAGACCGAGGCGTCGCTTAGATACCGCTCTCTAATCTCTCCGCTGATAAATACCGATGTCGGAGAGGAAACACGCAGTATGGCTGGAGCAAGGAACGGGACAAAAATAGCGCCCCTTTTTCTACGCCTAATTGAAATTGCAAACGAGAAGATCAAAAGAATAACGAAATGCGCAACCAGCGATGCAAATCGAAAAATCTACCAACGATAAATTTCGGGACGAAATCGGGATTGAATTTTTCATGACGACGCGCCGCGATTTAAATTTATCATGAGGTTCACATTATTTAAGAGCCACGCTTTAAAAGCTTAGTGGAACATTTCCAAACCTTGCTGTGTACGCGCATACCAAAATAGGATTCGAAAATTACAGAATTGCATTGACGGGAAATCTATCTAGATATATCAGTTATGCCCTTCGCATACAAAACGAGCGTTTAATGAAACTGGGCTCAGCGATGTGTCCAGAGACAAGCGCATGCGCACTCATTAACCCGCACAAAGGTCGGCGGTTTAGAACCCTTTTCAATTAAGGGGATTTCCGAGACCGCCTCCGAGCTACGATAAATTATAATCCAGCTTAGAGAAAAATACGTACTAAAAACTTTTACGCCGTGACACCTATCGGCGCGCGACGGAACTGAATTCCATGGGGGGAGGTGGAAAGCGTTGCCTAGGTGCGGGAAACACATCCAATTTCCCTTTGGGAAGGAGTATGCAAATTCCTCCTCCGATCTAACAACCCTTTTCCGGAAACGCTGGAGGAGTAAGGAGTATGGCGCGGGGGAGGGAAGGGGGGGAAGAGGGGGGAAGAGGGACGGATAGAGTGATGAGGAAGGGGGAGGACGCACGAAAGCGAGGCGAGATCTCAGCCATATAACATCCACCCCTCTTTCACACAGGAAGACCGAAATAGACGACCCCTGCCGGTCCTTCCTGGATAACTGAGTGACCCCCCTACAGCCTCCTTTCTCCCACCACCCCCCCCCCCACCTCTCAGGAGCTACAACCGATACGACCCTTTCACGGCATCCGTCAGTCTTACGCGAAAATGGTTATCTCTTGTTTAGATGCAAACGCAGTGGGTCGGAAAAGCTTCCTCTCTCCCTCTTCCCTTTCGCCTCTACACCCCCCTCCCCCCACCCACCTCCATTGCGTGGTCATTTCCCGCCTGACAACGGAGATGAGGGTCATTTCAGAACCCCTTCTCCGTGGACCCCATTTCTCCTCTCATCCCCTCCCTCTCTCTCTCCTGCGTCAGCGCTTTTAAGCTGAGCAATACTCACGATCTTCATCTTCTCGTAAACGGGACGAAATCTCCATTAGAGAGGTAAGGTTGGGGAAGAGGTGGGTTAGGATAACTCCCACGGGCGTTGAGAGAGACAGAGGGCGTTAACTGCTATATCGTCGCTTCTCATTCATGAGGCAGGACAATTCGAGTCGGCCTTCGAGGTTTACGTAAGGCCGCAGGGGATAATTCTGTTTTATTTATTTTTTTTAAATTTTCGGGACTAAAAGGAATCTAGGTAGAATGATTCTCGCAGGATGTCACCAAGTGGACGAAAAAAAAAGGATGAAAAATATTAATTTTCCCTCGCTCAAGTGAGGCGTTTTTTCGTACGGGTATGTGTGCGGGGTTAATTAAGCCCGATGAGAAATTATGGCGTTAATTTGGCGGGTACTCCGCTAATTACATTTTTTACCATAATCATTCTTCAGACTGTCCTTTTGATTCTATTTTAACACGCGGACATCTTTTCGGCTAGATTTTTATCTGTGAATGAGTTTTCGTTTTAAAATCGCGCCAAGGCGACTGAGCTTAAATATCTACGTACGAGAGTTTTCATAAACGAATGCCATGACGCAAAGCGTGTAAAGTTGAGGTTTTCAGGACGAATTTAAAAGATAAAAAATTCAACTTTTGTTAATAAATTATTCTAAACAAAACAACATTAACTTAAATTAAAATACACTTCGAAAATAAAAAAAATTGTATCTTACGACATTGGCAGAGGTGAAAGAGGTTGGACTGCAAATACCTGAAAATTGGAGAAAAAATTCGAGGTAAATATTTGTCCATCAAACATACTTCCATACCTATTTATACTATGTAAAGTAACACTGAGGCGAAGCAGATTTTATAGCTGAAATTCTTGTAGATTATGAGAATTAATTAAATTAAAAGGTGCACATAACAAGTTTCTCATTAATAAATAATATGATCGACTTAAGGCTAAAATAATTAATTTAAAAAAGTTTAATTTCATCGACTCAAATTCGTATACTTAAAATGATTTACCAGCAAAATGAAATGCATATACTTACAAACCATAAAAATTGATAGCGCTAAAACTCTTATATGGCGCTTTAAAATTTATGTTTTACTTTTAAAAGTCTTGGCAGGCGTGTTAAAAATTTGCAAGTCATAGGTGCAAAAATCGTCAATTTTGTGGACAAATTTCTTACGTTAATTACAAAAAAAACTTATTTTTTGCATCATGTGCTCACGAAACAAATAAAAAATATCATATCTACCAATATACAAAAGAATTGCACAGAGTTGTAAAAAGAGGCTTTAGATACTATGCCGCTAATCTAATCATAGAGTTCCTGTAAAGAATTAACATACATTAAGTAAACACTGATTAAGGATGTATTTTCGTTTTAATAAAACTCTGGCTCCCCAAACATTTTTCAACTGCAACGTCTCAAATCATACCAATTAGTTTTGGAACCGGGAATTCCCGTTCCTGATTCCCTAGACAATTTTTAATAAATTATTTTGTTTTTTTCCATTTTACGATTTTATTAACTAGGTAAATAAATACGAGATTTAGCAATGAATCAACGAAAATTTTAAAACATCATTTAGAAGAAAGGCGACAGAGCAAGTTAATATTTTTAATGAGATATGTAATGCAGCATTTACATTTTGTAATGGTATTAATATTTACAATTATGTCGTGTATTTACGTTGTATAGATAATAAATAACATGTTTCAGTGAAAAATATAGTTTAGTTAATAATAAAAATACTAACTAGTTACAGTTCCCGGGTTCCCAGGTTTCCCGGGAAATATTTTAAATCTAACTCCCGTTTCCCGGGGGAAAAATATCATCGGGGACCCTAAACTGTAATATTAGTTATAGAAATAAGTAATAAAATTACAGCAAACGTACGAAATAATTTAATAAGAATATTATATACTTTTTAAATTCAGCCAATCGATGCAGATGTAAATAAAAATTTCTTGAACGTATGTATATCCCCCCCCGCGACCCACAAATCTGGTGATTGCAGGGTATCATGCAGATGTACATAAATACGATGAGGAAATATTTTTCAACAGAAATCATTTCAACGATATAAAACCATGAAGATTTTACTTCGACCTGACTTCATGTTACATCCGAGACGGGATGACACCCAAGAATCATTCGGGATCATAACAGGAGAGTGATACCCGCGAGAGAAGTTATTAGGTAGACTTAAGTGCACTGCACCCCCTGCCACCCACCAATCTGGTGATTTGCAGGGCATTATGTAGATGTAGGAAACGCAGTAAATCGCATGTTTGGATATGTAAAATTAAGTTTACCCAATCAATCGATAAGATGTAGTGCAGGGGTGGAAAACATGAAGTTCCTTGGATAAGGAGTAAACTATTGGCACGCGACAAAACATTCTGATGTAGTTCACACTACTTTCTTGGCACGCGATTCTAAAATCATTTGCCATCCCTGATGTAGTGGAAGACGTGACTTTGAAAGCATTTCAAAAGAAATCTTTCAACCGATACAGTAATTTCGAAATTATTTTCTCAGATTGAATTTGATTTAAGGAGTTCAAAGTGAACTTTCATGTGGCTTCTTTTTTGCTGAGCCAAACTGAAACAAACAAACCCCCTTTCGTCCTCTCATTTGATAGCTACGTCCAGGGGCCGTCTGAGAGGTATCAAATTTGTGAAGGAAACCGGCCCAACCTCACCCCTGTCACATCACTATTAAAAGATAGTGGATCAATTTTTATTTAAAATCAAGTAAAATAACGGAGAAAATATTTTTTTATAAATTGAATAAAAGTTATAATAATAATATGTAATTAGTATAAAAGGACAATGTTAGGTTATAAGGCCAGTCCGCCCCTGGCCACGTCACGATGGAGACGCTAATTATACCTCCGAGCTGGAACAAATCGTGTCGCGTTTAATTTCAAAGATCGCCTCTCGCGATTTGCCACAAAGAGAATCAGAAAACTGAGAAGGCGACAACGTTAAACATCTACGCGGTAGTCAGAGGTACACACACTGCATCCGGCGTCGCGGAAATTACAAAATAATACATACAGAAGCGATCTCGTGCAGAAGTGGGTCAGCGCAAAGCCGGTTGCCATCTGCCTTTCCTCCGGTCTCCGTGGAAACCACTCAGGGGTCCGATTACATACGGAATGGAGGCGGGAAGGAGATTACCGCTCAGTCGGCGCGCGAAATAATAAAAAAATAGATACAGCGGATAGCACGCGACGCGCGGACTGTTACGCTTATGTTTTGGTTGGAGCTTGGACAGACGTTTTGCAGCTCGCCATAACGAAGGGTTCTTTTTCGGCGAGGCGGACGACCTTCCCGTCGTCCCTGCAAGGTGACCCGCGTGTGCTGCGAGGCAAGTTTCATCGGGGCTGTTTCGGTTGTCTATGATATATCGAACAGGATTCCGAAATGGGAGTTCCGTGTTAGTACCGCCGAATCGCGATGGTTTGTTATTCTTTCTCCCGCCCGCCGCCGGGAGTAATTCGGCGCTAATTGCGTTTCGTGTTCCGTGGGCGACGTAAACTCTATCTATACGTGCAGATAAATACAAACTACGAAACGATCCATCTTGCGTTCTGCTGTCCCCTAATAAATCCATCGTACGATCGCGGTTAATTTGTCGTAAATTCCGAAGAGGACGCTGTTTGTTATGTCTACGTTTTACTTGGTCTTGGTGCGTTTCCAAAAATATCTTTTAATGTTCATATGCCGTTTATAGACAAACATCGTCTCGCCAAATTTTTTAAATTTGGATCCAGCTATAAAATGAGCTCGGTAATTCTTTCTTGAACGATATCCACGCTCTTTAACGAATTTCAAATTTATTTAATTTAAATGCAACGTCAAGCTTTGGATATAACTTTATATTTATTATCGATTGTATTTTCTAGTATTTATTTTTATTTATTTAACATGTATTATTATTTTTAGTATCACTTGCTAGGTTTTCTTTATTTTAATAATAGAAAATTCATGCATTTTCCATGTCAGGCGATTTTTTAATGGGGAAATATCGGAGCTGTTTTTATTTTACTTTAGTTAATATATTATGAAAACAGAATCGTTGAACATATGCAAAGTATAAATGATAAGTTTCACGAGAAATTTCTAAAAACTCGGCTGATTTTTTTTTATCGCTAGCCTTTCTTCATTAAAGCTAGCCTAACGTGCATCTTTCGAAAAAGCTCTCTATAAATTCAGCTTACGGTTCTGTCATTTTATTTTATTTATCTATATATACTGCAATTGTTTATTCGCAGTTTCAGACTCATGTACGTGTTTCTCAACCTCTTTAGTAACAAACACGTTTCGATTTTGTTATGTAAAGATGCTTTTACCACTGTTCTCGACTGAATTCCAAAGACACGAAAACTATTCGTAAAATGGCGATATTTTACATATTCACTTACTCCAAGTAAAACTTTCATGCCATTTTCAAAACATACGTATCATGAAAAAGAATCGAAAGAATGAATGCTTTAGATATCGAAAAGCGTATTGATGCAGAAACAACATTTTAATCGGCGAAAGTTTTCAAAAGAGGAAAATTATATTCATTATGAGGTGACTATTTGTTGCCACTTATTCCAACAGTTATAAATTTAGAGGAAATCCCTTAACCTTTTACGTTTAACAGATTTTTTCTAGGACAAAACAAACCTTCCTTAAAAGGATTTAAAATTTTCGCGATTTTTCTCATAGCAAGCAGCAATTAAGCGTTTTTATCTTGCAAGAAAACAACAACAACAAAAATATATCAACTCGCGAGATTTATTAAGGGTGGAAATTCTTGAAAAAGAAAAAAAAACCTCCTAAAACTTCTGTAATTATTCGAACCACTCCCATCCCATTCATTGCGACGTAACCCGTTCCTTTAATGCGTTCAGTGATATAATCCTTGCGCTTGCTTGTTCGTGCCTCCCCTCATCCCCCCTTCTTATCTCGCCCACACTCCACTTCAACTCCAGAAGAAAACATGAAGTGAGCCTTCATAAAACCCGCTTTTCGGCCACAAGTTTTCTTCGTCTCGCCCTCTTTCTCTCGCCATTCCACACTTCGCTGCAACTACATCCGACCCCACACCTGTATAATATATCACTGCCATACACTACACTTGTTATTGCCACAGCGCCACGGACCAGACTCCATGTCAATTTACTACAGTCATTCCTGCTCGCTTTCCTCTCTCTCTCTCTCTTCTACCAGCGCCACCACCGAGAAAACGCGAAAAAAAACGACCGAAGCGCCAGTATTTCACCCTTCCGCCGTTTACCCCCTCCTTTCTTCCTCTTCTCTCCTTCTTCGTGTTCCTCTTTAACCATTCTACTCCACCTCTTTACATCTCCATCCTTTTCTTTTCCCTTTTTCTCCCCTTCTCTTATAGGTCGGGTATTCTCCCTCTTTCTCTCCTTTCCTTTGCCTTAGGACTTTTCTTCTCTCTCTCTCTCTCTCTCTTGAAGGACATTCTTCTCCGCAGAAGTAACGCAGTGTCTAATGTCTCCCTCAGTCCTCTTTCTTTCTCGGAAGAAGAGTTGTGTACGGAAAAATAATTGAAACGCTCCCTCTTTTTTCTTCTCTTGATGTTCTAAGGAAAGGGAAGCGAACGTCCATTAGCTGATGATTTTTTTTGAAGAAATACCCTCGAAGTTCCTTGCGCGAGAGAGATTTTCAACGGGATTTATAATCAATTTTCGGTACATATACCACTTTATTTTTCTCCGAGAGGGAGAAACGGTTTCGATTTTTTTTCCTGTCGTGAAATGTCGTGGCGGAATTCAATGTGGCGTCTGGTATTTGGTTGCGCTTGTTTAACCCTTAAAAAAAAAAAAAAAAAAAAAAGGTTTCGGAACAAGTAAATTTTCCTGTTGGAATATTTCGCACGATAAAATTAAAATGGTTCGCCACATAATGGAATCGTATGAATAATAATAGGATCTTAAGGCCAATGTTCGAACAGTCGTTCATTGTTTCCTGTTAAATGGTTCAGAAGAGATTAAGGTTAGCTCCGACTTACAGCACAAAATATTATATTGGCGATTCTAAAGATGTGCGTGACAAGTGCAAACGCTACACGCCATTTTAAAAAATCCATGACGTTTTAATCGATACTCATCGACGAATTTCCGGCAGAGTGAAATTTTTTTACGAATAATTGTTCGTTGTTGTTTCAAGTTGCATATATTTAATGAATACGTTATAAAATTATCGGAGAAATTGATCAAGAAATACATGTAGATCGATTTGGGAAGGAATATTTGGAAACAAATCTTATGACTGAATCCATCGAATCTAATTTCGCAAGGGCAAAAACGTGACTCACTAATTCATAAAAGTAAATTTCTTAAAATCTATAGCCAGCTATTTGCGAAAGACCTTAAAATTTCCTAAACAATATTCTTATTTTTAAAAAAAAAAAGATAATATTTAAATTCCTCCTTCCAGAAACCTTTAAGTAAATTTTAGGTGATTTACATCACAACCGATTAAGCAACCATTTGTTTTAGAGTCACGTCCGTTTCACGGATATTTGTACAGCAGTATGTTAACGTCATCTTCTATTGGCGCCTTCCTAGAAGAGGATGTGCCCAAAAGCGTAGAGAACGCAAACAGGCCAGACAAAAGAGAGGCAGACAGGTCTTGGGCAACGGAGATGATACACACACACACACTGTTTGATTTAAAGCCGCTTTTATGGACGCCTGAAGCAGTTTTGCCCGATATGCGTTGCTTTTGGTACGGCTATGGTCTCGAAAGATTGTAAGAGATCTACGGCTCAATATATCTCGAAGAGGCAACCTTTAAGACGATATAGGGATGATTCCGGGCAATAAGTCAGCTTCAAACATTTATAAAACTAAACTAAAGTCTTCGCTTAATGTTAAATCCAAAATTACTTTTTTAAGCATGAGAAATTGCTAATCATAATGTCGGCTGAATGAGCATTTAAGTTTGAGGTAATTTATGCTAAAATACAGTGTAATCTCGATATAACGAGTTCGGAGTGTAAAGAGAACGGAATACATATAACGAGAACTTTATTAAAGCGAGCAAATACACTGTCAATTCCTTAACATGGCATATACGGAATTTAAATTTAGGATATTACGAGCACTCGTTAGAACGAGTATTTTGACGAATTAAATAAATATTCGCTCTTTCGAGGTGTATTAGAAGTGTCTTATAAAGAGAAGAAAATATATGTATAAATTTTCGTTGCTAGAAAAAATGATTGGAGTTCTAACATTATCTTTATATAATTACTAAGCATTTAATAGAATGAAAAACTATATTTAGGGAAAGGAACCTCCAATTTATAGATCAAATTCTTTGTCAAACAAAACTTTAAACGAGGCTTTAATAAATTAAATGTTTTTTTAGCACCTGTTAATCTTTAACGTACACTTCCAAGGTTGGAAATAATGGCGATATCCTTTTTTTTACATAGATGACCAACGAAAGACAGAAAAATATAAATAAATAAAAAATGCCCCGAAAAATCCCGTCAAAGAACGAGGTCAGGGCGCGTGCTTAGCCTCGGCTTGCACACTTGCGGAAAGAGATCGACATTTTCGAAATTCCTAGCGAGTTTATCCCCAAAAATTCTTGTCCGTCGTCACCAAGCAACTGCAGTGAAGGCGAAGCGAGCAGAAAATTGAAGGAATCAAGGGAGGAGAAAATGTAACGGAATTCCTTTTCTATCTCTTTCTCTCTCCGATATACTATTTGAGTTTTCAAGAAAACTCCATCTCACGCATCGCGAGTTCAAGCAAACGGGTCAAGAGTAACGTTCTATAAGGATAATAGGATATCTGTTTAAACTTGGGAAAATGGCGGAGATGCTTCTTTCGGCAATGTTTAGTTTTCGCAATTGCGAAGCAACGCATGGGTTGAACACGGAGTGAAGACGAAAATAGTTTAATACGACATTCGAAGGAAAAAATACGATATGACGGATTATTACCGTGTCTCAATATTCAAGCTACGAAAAATCTTTTTTCAGTGAGGTTCTGGCATTTTTATATCATATTTGAATAATCTGGCATTTAATTCAAAATAGATGAATCAAGGAAATGAATTAAACGTTCTTTGCACCTTATTTCCATGACAATTTTTTAAAAGGTACATCTTACAATCAATTAGTTGTTCGTGAATTAAGACTTCAACCTCCCGAATAACTATATATGTAGTTGTAATCTTCCCAAATTCTACCTCAAATAATTTTAAAGGGCCAATGGTAAATAATTTAAAAAAATATATACGTGTAAACACGTTTTAAGTGAAGTAATAACAGCTGTGTATGATACCGAAAACATTGAAGATAATAAAAAAATATTCGCAACAACTTGACCTGTGAATTTTTTATTTCACGTCTTTTTAATAATATCATCGCACGCGTTGGCGCAAAAAAAAACGCGTGGGACAATATATGCATAAACCCACTCACACCCTTGCGTCAACACCGCCTCTTTCATAAACTCCGACCTGTTTATTCATTCTATTTTTTACTGCACCCTTACGTATGTGTATAAAAAACAAAATCATTATAAAATATACGTGGGTATATTTTCCGCCCACTCTCTTGGTCTTGAGAAGATATGAAAAGGATGAAATCCCAGAAATACCTTCCGCGCTATCTCTGTGGGGAAAATATATTAAAATGGGAACTCTCCAAACGAAAAGGTAAAAAAATCTGGTAAAAAAAGAGGGAGAGGGGGAGAGAGGGGGGAGAGAGAGGGACAGGGGGGGAGAGGGGGGAGAGAGAGAGCGAAAGAGTAAGATATACAGCGAGATAAAAAGAGAAATAAAAAGAGCGAGAGGGGAGAGAAAGAGATAGAAAGAGAAAGTGGGAGAAAGGGAGGAGAAAGAGAGAAAGAGCAAGAAAGAGTGAATGAGGTGAGAGTGAAAAAGAGAAGCGATAGAGAGAAATAGAGGAAGAAAGAGAGAAAAAGCAAGAGAGAAAAAGCAAGAGAGAGAGAGGGAGAGAGAGCAAAGAGAGGAACAGAGCGAGAAAGAGAGAGCAAGGCAGAAGATAAATGAAGAGAGAAAGAGCAAGAGAGAGCGAGAGTGATAAATAGAGCGATAGTACGGAGGAACCATAACTCGTATTCCGTTGAATAAGCCGTAGAGTTATCCATTATAATATTACAGTAAACGTCGTTCCACATAGAAACGGAAACTTCCACATAGCAACGGAAACTTTATTTGTGTTATTGATGAATTCTAGCGAAGAAATTTGAATCATAGACGATAATAGCAATTTAAACTCGAAAGAGGTTTGTCAGTTATTTGAAGATAAAGTTAGTATACAATATTTATTATTAATAATAATTATTATTTCTTTAGTCGAGCAAATACCTTCGAAGAAATTTTAAAATGTCCAATTCAAGAGCCGAATATTCATATTATCGTGATAGGATGAACGCGCAAAGAAAAGAACTTGATCGGGAATTTATAGAAGGAATTAATGAACACAGAAGAGCTCAAGCTCATGAAAGAAGAACAAAAGGTGCATTTTTCAAAGCGGCTGTCATTTGGTGTAAACTTATGACGTCATAGTGGCGTAACCCCCTATTTGATCATAGACAATAATAATAAATGATAATATCGTAAATGATAATAATAATATTCAATACATGGATTTTAATAATGTGTTCAGCGATTTTATGTAGATAATTAATGTGTAAGTTATTACTAATAAGCGTGATTGTTTTCTTCTCGCGTCCCTTATGACGTCATATAAAATAAATAAATGTATTTATCTTCTTTCTACTATATTAATTTGCTAATAACTCCATAAAGAATCGAGATTGAAACTCTAACTTTAGTAAGAATGCTCGACTCATGTATTGGTATGCGGAGACGATAAAAATCTCGGAGAAAGTCCTGGGTTCGACTCCAAGGTAGACATTTCTATTTCCCATAAGGTAGGAGGGAGAGAAAAAGAGGGAGGGTGAGAGAGGGAGGGATAGAAAGAAGGTGAGAAAGCGAGGAGGGGAAGCAATTATTTTTTTAAAGTTTAACTAAAGAGAAGTAGCCTCGCGGAGCGAGGCACGGGGTCGGGGGCCGGAGGCGCCAGGGGCGGAACCTATAGTATAATATAATATACGAGTATATATATATATAGCGTGTGTGTATAGTAAGAGAAAGGTGGTGACGGTCCTGGGCGTAACAAAAGAGCGTCGTAATCTCTTTTCTAGGGTTTTTTTTACGAGAGACTTTCACTTTCCGATGTTCCATTCTTTCCACACTCTCGGCGAGTACTTTTTTCTCCCTCCCTCTTCACATCCCTATCCCTTTCACTCTCTCTCTCTCTCTTTCCTTCTCTGTAGTATACTCATCTCCCCTCTTTCTGGCGCTGTGCCCTACTCCAACATCTCCTCTCGAATCGCTCCTCACGTCCAACCTGCTCGCTTTTACGACGCGAAGGTCTGGTCAGAGTGGCGACCGTCGGCCAGTCCGACCGCAGGAGCGTTCCAATAGTTAAGAGGACAGACCTCCGAGGTCCGTCGGGAGGGTTTATAAAAAGAATTACTGACCTTGGTTCGACCGGTGGGCAGGCTAAGGCCGAAGGAGAAGATGGGGAAGAGACTTTTAAAAAGCAAATGGCGAATAACTTTCGGTTTTTTTAATTCGGTGGAAACGTACGAGGTAAATTATTTTAGCGAAGATGGGATGGACGATTTTCCGCTCGAAAGCCTCTCGCGCACATATAACCGTGAATATTAACGCTCGTTTATAAATATGAAGAAAACCTAGAATCTTCAGTTTAAGAATTAATAACTTTAACAATTTTTTAAGGATATTTGTAATTTAACAACAACTAGTGCCTTAGTGGAAAATGTGATATATAAAGCTAAATCGTACTGTCGGCCAAGTGCTGATGGGATATGGATGCCCAAAGTTATTAATATTTATAGTAATAACGAACGATTTATGGAGACCCGGTTAAATATTATAACTTTTACGGAGTTTCTTTATTGGAAATCAGCTAGCAAATGACTTTTAGTAAAAGTTATTGCAAAATTTAAAATAGGCAATTAAGTTATTGACAACTTCTGGGGGACCCTAATATTAAGGGGCCTGGATGCTTCGCATCTGCCGCTTCCCACATTTGGTCGGCCATGGCGGGACTAAAACTAAACGAAAAAATCGGTACATCATACACTGTACTAACTTTATCATATACTAAGGCGTCGTTTAGTTATCTTTAGAAAATAAAAATCGTATCAGCCGGCTTTTAGAAAATCCAATTTTTGTTAAAGCTGCCCAAGAATAAACTATCCTTATATTCTATCATTGAGAAAAATGAAATATGTAATATAATTGCGGAAGTATTCTCAAGTAACTGAACGAAATTTTATCAAAATCGTTAGAGCCGTTTTTGAGAAAATCAAATTATTCCTAAAGTTTTAATTCAGTAAAGATCACCAATTAACTTAGGAACTCACTGGATCAAATTAAATCATAATAATAATAAAATTTCAACAGATAAATTACCATATAACCTATTGAGACAGAAACCACGTAGCAATATAATGGGCAGCAACTGGGCTAAAACTGCAAGAATACCTTAATATTATTAGCGCATATTGAATATTTCAATCGTATGATTGGCAATTCGTTGTATTTTATAAAACTCTTTAAGCTGAAAGTTTGACAAATCAGTCGTCTTGATCCAATTTAAAAAAATTTAATCTCCGAAAGCCACTTTAAAAATTAAATGAGAACCTCATAGTGGAAGTATATCTACTATTTGCTCATTTTCGTCAAACTCACTCATCTGTTTTGCAAGTGTTCACAAAGAAATGGGAAAATCCTTATTAGTCTTCGACGGTAAATTTATCAAAAACAATTGGTTTTACAACATTCGTGAATAGTTACTACGGTGTACTTAATAAATCGGCGTCAAAGGACATTGATATTTTTATTTATCTCCTTTTTCCATGAGCATCAGCCGATACCGCAATGCTTAATCCACAGGTTATAGATAACATTTTTTGCACGCATCTTACAATTGGTCTTTCAACGTGCCTTCCTTTTAATATAGGTTATATATATATATATATATATATATATATATATATATATATATATATATATATATATTTATATATATATATATAAATATATATATATATATATATATGTATCTTTCCCTTCGTCCGTCCAGTCCCCCTTTCCCCAATCGCTTTATTTCTCACTCATCCTAACTTCTCCCTCAATCCGTCACCTTCACTCATTCGACCTCTCATCCTCCTCCAACCTACTGCTAACTTAACTTTCTCTTCTAATCAATCTATCTCACCACCGGGATTTTCTCCATCCTTTCTTCCTACTCTCATTCTTTTGCTAATCCCTTTTCTTTTTTCGTACGCCTACGGCCCTTCTCCCAACTCTCTCTCCCGTCCTCTTATCTCTTCGGATTGCGGTCTTCATTTTTTCCTTCCTTTTTTTCCTCTCTTCAAATCCCTCCAACACTTGGCGCCCTCATCAACTACTCCTTTTCTCACACCTACACTCTCTTCTTCGCACGTTATTCCCCCGCCCCCACTACAGATACCCACGCCTTTTCCTTTTTCTTCCTCAAATTGTTTGCGCCCCTTCATCTCCTATTCCCTATCCGTTTCGCCTTTCTCGAGACCGGGCATTCTCGAGATTTATTTTCATCTTCTCCTGAACTTCTTTTAACATATTTCCTCCCTCCCTCCCTCCAATCAGAGGCGATCCCTCATCGTTCTGCTCCTTAATCCTGCTCTCTCACTCGAATGATTTTTTTTTCTCGTCTCCCTCTCGTGTTCTCTCATTACCTCCTTCCTCTCGCACTCCCCCGCCCTGTCACGAGACGTCGCATTTATTTGTGTTTTCGTATGGGATTATTTTTACTTCCAAGGACGCCTTTGTTGTTCGCGCGCTATGATTCTCGCTCGAATATGAAATCGCTTTGCATCTCTATGCATAGCCGCACAGCAGATTATCGCGGTGCAGTCCGAGGCGATGCGCGTGCGAGGCGAAGAGCGGAAATGGAAGGATAATTTCCTGTCAATCTTTTGTTTTGAATGAATCTGCTATCTTTTAGCGCTTTTTCTTAAAAAATCTCATATGTAGGTATACGATACGTCTGTCTGCCTAAGTGGACGATAGGTAATGTGAAACGCAGCTCGCCCTGTTCGTAAATAATTTGTAGCAATGCGGAGAGAAAAACGCTCAGGTTGACGCCGTTTTCATTGATTTTAAAAAGGCGTTTGATAAAGTACCCCATAAGAAATTAATACGAAAACTAGGAAAGTACGGCATAAACTCGAATATCCTGAGTTGGATAAAAGACTTCCTTTTCCAATAGACAACAGATTATAGACAATGATGGGAAATATTCCTACCCAGTTAAAGTCGCGTCAGGTGTTCCACAAGGAAATGTCATAGGCCCACTACTATTCCTAATATACATAAACGATATCTGCTCGGTATTTCGCTGCAAAATCAGACTTTCCGCAGATAACACCGTCTTATATAAGGATATAAAGAGCCAGGATGACAAAAAAATCGCTCCAGGAAGATTTAAACGCCCTTTCAGCATGGTGTCAAGATTGGAAAATCGAAATTAATCACAGCAAATGTTCCCTTTTGAGTTTATGGAAGGGCAAGAACAATGAATTAGACTCGGAGTACAGAACTGATAGATGGAATATCCAATCTACGGAATACGTTAAATATTTAGGAGTCACCATTTGTCGTGATCTGTCGTGGAATATGCATATTCGAAGGGTCGTAGGCGTAGCTAAAAAGAAATTGGGCTTCGTTGGCAGAATAGTAAGAAGTAGCACAGAACAGGTACGAGATACGTATTATTTATCATTGGTCAGATCTCAGGTCGAATACACTTCCCAGCATATGTGATCCGTACGAAAAGGGACAGATACTTGAGTTAGAAAGAATCCAACGCAGAGCAGCCAGATTCGTTAAGCAAAAATATGAGCAAAAATTAAGCGTCACATCACTCTTGAAGGAGTTGAATTGGATATTGCTAGAAGACCGCAGAATTAGCGCCAGGTTAAGGCTTCTGGAGAAATATAGGTCGGAAGTTCTACTTAAATGGGCAGGCACGATCACGAGGATAAAACACGAGAGATCGACTGTAGGACCGAGCGATATCAGGGTTCGTTTTTCCCAAGGACCATACGGGATCATAACAGAAGAGTGATTCCCGCGAGAGAAGTTATTATGTTGGCTTTGGTGCGCTGCATCCCCTGCCACCCACCAATCTGGAGACTTGTAGGGTGTTATGTAGATGTATCTATGGAATCCTGAAAACTGGATAATCCATATTTTGAAGATAAGTCGGTCTACATGACAGATAGATACAGATATGGTGAATCTAGGATAAGCTGCCGGGGAACAATATAAAAATAGCATTTTATGTCATTTTCTCTGCGATTCTTCCCTTCCTTGCTTTCCTTATTCTCTGTCCATTTCAGCCATTTCATTCCTTTTGTTTTAAATGATGTTATTAGATGGAAGAAAAAGCACCAAGGAAACAACCGGGGAGTAAGAAAGACATACGAAGAAATATAAAATGTATATATACTACTTACGATTCGCATTATAGATTTTTTCATTGAAATTATTTTGAGTTGTGTTCAAAAGCTTTGACAAAAAACCCAGGCTTATAATTATGACATGAGACATGGCCAATTTTCCCTTAAGCAATATGACTTTGAGATCCCTTGCTTTGACAATGGAAAACACGCTCTAGTTTCAATCACGTTGCATATTACCTACTATACACTAATTAAAAAGAAACAAACATAATGGAAAGTGTTGATGTTGAATGTTATGCTTGGTCATAAGTATTTCCAGAAAGTCGTATCCAGGTCTTCCACTTGCTGTACGGGCTTGCAACTCTAGTTTAAGATATGATTGGTTTTTCTTTTGGCGTTCCTCACGAGGGTCATCTGTTGGTAAAGGCTGATAATAGCATGGGGCTAGTCCGCACTCAACGAGAGAGAAAGACTCGTATCTGGAGAAATTCCTTATCGCCTGACGTTGTTCTTCTATTTATCATATCTCTAATATCCCCCTTCATCCATCTCCTGTCATTTCACATTCCCTCTCTTTTTTTACTTCCTCTCCTTCTCTCCTCATTTCTATTTTCAATAGAATTTTCACCACTTTCTCTTCTCTTTCCACTGCTCCCTCTCTCACCATTCCCTCTCTCTCTCTCTATCTATCTTTCCTTGCGCCGTCTTTCTATTTTTTTGTTACATCATCATCAGTCTTTTTACCTTATCTGCTTCTCTTTCGTTATCCATAATTTTTTCTTACACAACTTTTACCTTCTTCTTTCGATCCAGAAAGTCCAAAAAAAAGGGATCAACGCCCTTGCGTACCAAGAAATCTTCTAAGTAGCTTCATCTCATCCTCTCTCTCCACTTCAACGCCCATCTCTCCTATCTTGCAAGTTTCGAGGAAAAAACTCCTGCTTCTCTCTCTCGAGCCCTTTCCCAAATATCTCACAATTATTTCGTTTCTTCTCTTTCCCTTTTCTTCTTTTTCTCCCCTCAACCTCCTCTTTTCTTCCCCTCTAAAAACCCTGTCTTCATGCATTTCTCATGCACATATAGCATTATCTATTTTAAACGGAATTTCAATTTTCTTCCTCTCTCAAAACTTCGCCTCGGAATACAAAAGAAAAAGAAGTTCGTTCCGCTGTCTTCCATTAAAAAGGGCGTGCGAAGCAAGAAATCTTCTTAATCTTAATGGTAAGATGAAACGGCCTTTTTTTTTCTTTTGGTTTCCCCTTGCAGAGTTTGAGAGCTGGAGGAGTTTAAATATATTAAATTTTACGCTCGGAAGGTTGAAAAAAAGAATGAAATCTCACTTGAGACACATTAACGTTTATTTATTTATTTATTCGCAGAAACAGAACGAATCCGAGTAACTTCCCTCATTATTTACTTTCCATGAACAAAATGAGAAACATCACAGACGTTATAGTTATAGCTGTTAGACATGAATGTAAATTGAATTTCTTTCTTATTCGCGTAAAATCTGTTAAGAGAGGGCGCTTATAATTGCACTCTATTTAGCGAAGACAACCGTTTTCACCGAAACATTTTGCTTGAGTATGTTTATAAAAGAATAAACACGCCGGAAGTAAAACAGAATGCATTTCTTAAGATATTACTGTCGCTGCAGTTTTCTTTTTACCGCTACTCTTAACTAGGGTCGGCACTCTGACCAGAGATTCAATTATAAACAACAAAAAATACTTAAATTTGTATCAAATTTTAAATGATAAAAGCTGAAAACGAAGGATATTTAAGAGGAGAAAGGTAATCCGAATTTCATTTATAAAAAAAGATTTTACCGCCATAGAAAGATGACGAAAGGCTCTTGCTTAATGACATTAATGCATTACCACTTGAACATAAAAAGTAGGTCAATGTAAAAAATCAATTTTTCAAGTGAAAAGCAATTTAAATTTTCCTGAAATCGCTTATATGTAACATTTTCATATGTTCGTACTAGCAGAGAAACCATCGATTTGAAGAACGTGTTATTTTTCAATGTCTACCGTTCTTATTTGATTAGATCCTGAAATCACTGAAATGAGTAGTAATAAATTCAAACTCTTTTAATACATTCTAAGATATGACAGAAGCTAGTAATTGACTGCAATGAATAATTATCATTTATGTCAAACTGTAACATGAGGATAACATTTGCAAATAAACAGACGATATTGCTGCAGGTATAAAATTCATCGGTGGATCAAAATTAAAACGTTCTCCATTTCGCGCATACAGATCATTCTGGCAAAAAGAAACTTTCAAGAGCCTTCACAATACGCACGGCTTCAATTTTTCGATATATTTATGAAATGGCGTTCGAGATATAAAGCGCGCTAATTCTCTGTAACAACACAATACGAAACACAAAATGAAATTTTTTTTCGCCTCCCCAATTGGAGCGACGACAAAATATTGATGAATGATAGACTGGAAATTGGGACGCACCTTTCGAAAAAACAACAAACTCGTATACATGAGTAATAAAAGAATGCAAGAATGCAGCTCGCGATCCGACGCGGCATTATTCAAGGGAAAAAAGGTGTAGAAAAACAAATTGTGTACCTAGACTGAAAAGATTGGCCTGAAAAGATATGGATTTGGACAAACTGGGGAGACATATTGAAACGCGTCCCACATTCTTACTCGGGAATTTCTGTCTCGAAAAAAAAAAATTCATTTATCTCGCGAGGTATAGGAAAAAACACGTTGGATGCGAGCAGCGAATAATGCAAGATATGCAATTCCAGCGAATGCGAGAGAGCGACTGCAGCGCCAAACGGTTTCGATGCACGGATTGACGAAGTCTTTTGTTTGCGCTGATTATTAGTTTTTTTTGGGAGACGCCAGCGTTACGCAAAATAATAAAGTTTATCTGAGAAAAATGCTTGTTCATATTAAAGCGATGCCAGAGGATTCAATGGTGTTTATTTTTCGGCAGAGGGAAAAATAAGGGCAAAGACAAGTTTTTCGCAGATTTTTTTTAAAGAGATCATTCGAAACAAAACACTGAAACTCGAATTCGAATACTTTCTTAAAAGCGACGAATTTATCAAATTTATTAAAAACTGTTTTTAAAAATATATTTTGAGCTATCAAATACTCCACTACTTTAGATTTTTAGTTAATTATTGAATTTTCATGCATTCACAAGGTAAATGAACGGTTTTATTTCGAAAGTTTTAATTAACACCGTATTTCCTTAATATATTAAAATGGGAGAGAAAGATTTATTACATTTCACGTGGACTGTTCATTCAAGGATTTTCATTAAAAAGTTTTACGTAGTTAACTATATCGGGCCAACGCGAAACATTTTGAATGAATAACAAACAAAATGATTTGTGTACGTATATGTCTATCACTGGAATAAAATGAGAAATGGAGGACATACGCAGACGCTGATCTTACATAAAAAGAGAGATCTTTCAAAGTTTATCACAATTACCATGAGAAACTAGGTCAAGACGGCAAAAACTGGATTCCATCTGTCTATACGATATAGGAAAATATTATGTTTTAAAAATTAATTCAAAATTCATACCGAGTAAGTTAAAGACAGAAGAGTCACGTGAGTTTAGAATAGGAAAGAAATGGCAAAAGATACTATTACAAAGCGCGTTTATGTAATGTTGCACATTAAGACGAAATAAAATTATCAGCTGATCGATTTAGCAATATCATAGTATGAACATATAGTAAATATCGAAATTTGTATCGGAATTGAATTTTACATAAAGTACGACAGTGGATTTTACTGTTGTCAAGTTGCTATTAACTCTGATAATTGTATGATTGCACCTAGTAAGTTGTTCAGTGCGTAAATGTGCACAATTTAATATTTCAACTTTATTTAAAGTGTAACTTTGTCACTGCAATTATTTTTCTCGCGTAAATTATAAAATAATAATTGAAACAACCAAAAATATTTTCACAGTTTTGCTAACTCAGATATATATGTTTCGTAACTGGACACATTACGATCACCATTGCTGGTACGAAACCAATTTAAAAAAAAAGACGCACCGATAAGAACGATTCCATAAGTAATCATCGAGAAACTACACGTGAGAACTTTTCATCACTTAGTTAGAGCAAGTAACAGAATGCGATGCGAGCGAATCCGCGGTAAAGACTCCCAAGGATAAGCACCGGGGGGAAAAAAAAGCAGGACGAGAACGTCTCGGACTCCATTTCGGATCTCCTTGGCGAAGGACCGAAATAGCCTTCCGTAGCCATCAACAAGCGGTTCCAGGGAAGGAGAGAAAAAAGTGACGGACGACCCTGAGCACACAAACCAATGCCACGTCTATTTAGAAAAGGAGTTAACTTTTTTTCTCTCGAAGAATTAAAAAAGAAAAACGGGAGGATTTTTCGGGAGGCAGGATTGAATAAGGAAGAAGTATACGAGAAATCTTGAAGGTTTACCGAATCCGGGAAGAAAACCCATTATTCGTCGCTCCGACGGGCGTTTCCTCTCGCGTTCCGCGAGATTCATGCAGAGGTCGTTAATTGTGTTGCGTGAGTGATGCGGAGGCCTTCTCTAGTGGACGACTGTTTGTGTCCCTTTTACTCGTCCTAATGGAAGGCGTTTACAGTGGAGGGGGGGGTGTTTATGGTCCCGGATGACGGGGGAAAGCGGCTGTTTTTCTCGCCCAGAAGACTTAGTTTGCAATGAAGACGGGATTGGGTTCAGCCATTAAAAACATTTAAAAAAATTTATTACAGCTTACTATGGGTTGAAAGCTTTTACTGGAGGTTGGTCGGAATTTTATAAAAAAATTGGTGCAACATACGTTGTACAAACTTTCTCATATATTAATGAGTAGTTTAGTTATCATTATAAAATGAAATTTCTATGAACCTGTTTTTAGAAAATCGAATTTTTGTTAAAGTTGCCCAAGATTAAACTAGCCTTATATTCATTCATTGAGAAAAATGAAATATGTAGTATTATTGCAGACGTATACTCAAGTAACGGTACGAAATTTGATCAAAATTGTTAGAGCCGTTTTTGAGAAAATCAAATCATTGTTAAAGCTGCCTAGAAGAAACTAGCCTTATATTCATTTCTTTAAGAAATATGAACTATTTGGTATTATTGACGACGTAAACTCAACTAATTGTATGAAATTTGATCAAAATCGTTAGAGCCGTTTTTGAGAAAATCGAATTGTTTTTAAAAATCCGTAGAATAAACTACTATTAATTATTGAGCAATGTCAACCATTTCTATGTATACTCTGCCCAGTATAATAAAATGCCCAAGTACGAGATTTCATTCATTTTTGCTCTACCGTTTAGGCTCTAGAGCCAGTAACAGACAGACAGACGGCATTGCGAAAACCACTTTTCCGGACTTAGCGACACCTAAAAGGTATATTTCCGTAAAAATCTCTAGGTCGAATTTTTCTCATTATACTTCGTATATGAGAAAGTAAAAAAACAGCGCCGTGTTTTTTTAAAAAGTTTATTTACGCAGGGAAGAATTGCACGATTAGAATTATTTAAGTCATTTAAAGGAGGCTGAATCGATGCTAAAAAGCAGTCGCTTATCTCTTTTTTTAAAAAAATTAAGTGCACGGAAATCTGGTAAGGCAGGAATGCAAACAGTTTAAACGTGTCCGCGTTAGAAATAGAGAAGAATTTATGTCGTTCCAAACGCTGAGAGAGTGTAAAGAAGCATCGGTATATCATTTTATACGCTATCAGTTTTCTTCTTTATGTAAACATTTACTTTACAAGGATCACATAAAAATGCAGATATTGGATTGTGAAATACTCTCGGATTTAGGGATTACCAGGATCGGATTAATGTATAAGCGAACTGAGTTACAGCGTAGTGGCACGGGATATTAAGAGCCTCCAAAAAGGAAAGAGCAATTCAAATTTCAAGTTTCGTCAAAATCAATTGGTAGTTATGAGTTTTTTGAATCTTGAAATTGTCACTGGCAAGGTTCTCAGACTCCGGCCCTGACGGCTATCCATTATTTTAGAAATGGAGTTTGAATTTTATATTCAAATAATTCAAATTTGAAAAAGGTGCACCATGACTTTGAGCTGACTCGGCGTATCTATTAATTCAAATAACCTTAGAATCTACAAATTATATTTAATATGCATCATCATCTTTGTGCACGGTCTATTATAATGTGCAATAATTCCTGCATTTAAAGTGAACAATATTAGCCTTGCTCCTCAGTGAGTCGTTGTTTTAATTTGGAGTAGCAGGAAAGGACGGAGGAGGCGAACTTTAGCGAGAGGGCATAAACAATGGAAGATAACCGTATTATGGAAAGGAAGGGCAAAATAATTTTACATTTTATAAAATACTATAAAATAATTTCCTTCGATGTTAAGAACGATGCGCATTTTCAAGCGGATGAGAAAAAGAAGAGGACGAGAGGAAACCTTTTTACATGGTAGGTTTACATTTTTAGAATTTTATGAGCATTCCATTGATATTAAATCAGTTGCATTTCAGTAGTTTTCAAACGTTTGACTATGGCTTGGGGCCACGCTTGATTTTTCATATCCTTTACGCTCTGAAGAGTATAATACGTAGAAGAATGTTTTTAAAAAATTCCTTTCGCACTGCCTTTGTGCACTTTGCTGATATTATGCACGTCTGGTTTGCTCATGAGTGAAAGGGTTGATTTACTTTACGTCAGCTGGATTAAAGCAATTAAGGAAACTCGAACATACGTATTCGAAGCTTATTAGCTTTTCAGTACTTGGTAAAAATATCTCTTCAATTATTCGTTTGCACTAAAAGGAAGACCGATGCGAATATCCGCTCTGATTAACACTTGGAAAACATGCATGTCATACTAAAATATTCTGACACGAATTCAAATTTGTATATTTTATCGTAGGAAATGAAATTCGCGTTTTTTGCTTTATGCAGCAGTAAGAACAACTAGGAAAAAGAAAAATTCCGAAAGAAATCATATATGTATTTCCTCGAGTCTCGGAAGATTCAATGATGCGACTGCGTAAACGGTGGAATAACATTCCTTTTATCTGTGTTTTAGGCGTTCTATACCAGCGAAGCGATTGTAGAGAAACTCCTTAAGGACACGCCTCGTCTGTCTTAGGCGACTTTCATATCCTGAGCTGCTTTATGGGTTTTGATTAAATTAAGCAAGAGTGATCCTCATTAAAATCTACCTCCGTATTATAATTTGAACCGTACCCGTAATTTCCACTTAAATAAACTTTTACTCGCATATCGTTAAATGACATCCGTCTAACAACAATTAATTTCCATATGTTTTTCCTCCATAGCTTTTGCATGCTATAAGGTATCGATTAAAAAAATGTATTCTGATAGAGGACAACATTTACGACAAAAAAAAGTTTCGGAGATTAGAATAAGAAATTCGATTAATTTTTCTTTAAAACAGTCCAGGTCCGAAGAACCTAGGTCATTTTCTTCCAATTGAAATTTGCAAAAGAATGAAGCTCGCACTTCGAAAATTCGCGTTTTACGTGTTATCTTAAGGAAAATGGAAATTATCCCCTGGAGTCGAACACAGGACTTTTTTCTTATGTTTTTGAATTTTCACCTAACCTACATAACCTATAAACAGTCAAAATTTCATACTCCTAGCTCAGATGGAAGTGCCCAAAATGCATTATTTATTGGGACTTGAAACACGGCATACATACATACAAGTCAAATTAGTATAAAAGTTGTATAATAATTAGAGAACCGCGCAATATCTCGATGCCGTTTCGTACTTAAATCTCACAAAGAACGACTTTGAAATCTCAGCGCATTCAGTTCATAGAGTATACTTCTCCATCTTCTTTAATAATCGTTTCACCTCAATTTCTAAGAAATATAGATCCAAGATACTTTTTCAACGCGCAAGCTTGATATTGGATAACTTTACTAATGAACCACGGACTGAATGGCAGAATAGCGAATGACCCACAATTCAGAGCACGTTAAAAAATAACTCCTATCTCTTCTTACCCGAATCATTTTTTCCCCTTTCAAGGATAAACGCGCCTCTTTTTCCTCCATTCTCGCAATATCAGACTATTCAGTCGCTCTTCTAAAGAAGGCATATTTCGTCAGCGTTTAAAAAGTCTTTTGTAGTCGATTCGTTATTTTCTCTTCCTAAAGATTTTCCCCCTTGAATTTTCCTCGCTTTAAACAGCGCTCGAATCCTTTCTTACGGCGCAAATATATGAACCAAAAAATGAATTCTAAGTAAAAAAATATATAGTGCAAAGAAAACTCCAAAAAACCTCCAAATACTCTGACTGCAAGGGAAATAACCAGTATACTGAAGAAATATGATTTTTTAAAATAAGCATTCCATCGCTATTTCAGTCTACCGACTCTCATTTGAATTTTAATTCGTGTGAATTAACGAAATATCGTGCGTTTTTTTCTTCCATGCCTTATTTTTTCGACGGCGAACGTAAAAACCCTTTTATCTTTATACTACATCCTTCATCCGCGGATTTCACTCCTGTTGTGTATATTTGCGATTTCAACGCCTTAATACTAAGATATAAATTCAGCGCGTTCCAAAATGGCTGCTAAAATATTGCGCACTTCAAAGGTTGATTTTTGCGAGGATCTTACGAAAAAAATACGCCCGCTATTAATTGCGAGTACGAATACGTTTTTAAAAAAATATTCCGTGTCTTTCCGTGCTCTCTCCAATTATTTCGACAGGGTAATTGAACCGACGTACCGAAATATGCCAGGAAAAAAATAACAGCCGAACTTCGTTTTCTGCTACTCAAAGTCCGCGTTTCAAATTTCCACACCCAGATTCATCACAAACGTGGCTCTGAAAATAGGATAATCGTTAAAAAAGAAAAAAACACCGTACCTTTTACATCGCCGACTGCCTTATTTAGAAATTATTGGATTCGTTAGAGCAGAGTTTCTCAACCTTTAGTAGATCGGGGAGCAGCTAGTGGTGTTCATTAATTTAGGAGGAGCACCAGAACAAACTTTTCAGGAAAATTTTTGTTAGCTACCAGCTGGAATGTCCATATTAGGTACAATTGTCAGTACAAACACGATCTAGGAAATGAATAGACTCAAACTGAAATGAAATTAAAGACGATCTAACGCATATTATATATTGGTTATTTAATTTAAAAAACAAATCCATACAAAATGAAGAAGGATGAAGATCATGCGGAGCACCTACCTAATGATTGCGGAGCACCAGTGATACACGGAGCACCGGTTGAGAAACGCTGCGTTAGAGACGTTGCCTGGAGAATTAGAATTTTCGCATCCGTGCTAAAATTTTCCATGACGCGATCGAGTGACTTTATTTTTTACACATTTCCCTTCTTATTTATTTGTTTATTTAATTGAAACAATTTCTGAAGTTCTCGGATAAATTTTTTAAAAACTTGTAACAAATTTTCGGCTTAAAAAACTGAAACTGATTGGTAAATAATAATAATGACTGAGTTTGTATTATTTTCATTAGTTTATCATTTTCCTAAAAATCACGCGTTTAATTTAAGTTTAGTGTTTCAATCGTATTTGATTCAAAATGCTTAGTAATCACAGACTTTGTATCGATATGCGAGGAACGTAGACTGCAAGCTAGATTTAATCTGCTAGAAAAATATATGCCTGAGGGATTAGCGGATGAGATAGTCGATCTTGCCAGAAGTCCGACATATAATGGAAGGCAGGAAAGCGAAGATAAGATCCGCGAGATTGATTGCAGGATCGTTTTTCCCTAGGACGATAAGAGAACATAATAGGAAGAACTAAGGAGGGTAAGCTAGGGAACCTTGTTGCACTGCACCCCCTGCCATCCACCAATACGGTGCTTTCAGGGTAATATGTAGATGCTGATGAATAATATTTAATTCTTCTCAAAATTTCCTCCTCCTTCTTCACTTCACGGTTTCGGCCAGTGATGGTGAACCTATGGCACGCAAGACGATTTTGGTCGGCACGCCAACGAAAGACGAAAATCAATGCCGCAAAAACATTTGTGTTATTTAGTTAACTACTGTAAACATTAGTTTTATGGTTGGAATTTTCAATCTCTTATGTCCTTGTCACGAATTTAATTTAGTTGGCACGCAAAAAAAAAATCAAGGAATTTTTTGCGGCACGCGAGGCGGAAAAGATTAGACAAATTCAGTAATATTGGCGCGCGGGCAATAGAAGGTTCGCCATCACTTGTTTAGGCTAATCAGCCTGATCCGGCATCCATCTCTTCCTCGGTCTTCCTATGCCTCTTCTTCCTTTGGGGTTATACGTTTTTACTGTTCGCAGCATCCTATCCTCTGCCATCCTTTCCAGGCGGTCGCACCATCTTCTTTTATAACCTTTAATTTTCTCGTCTGGGTTGTATATTCTTAATTCGTTTCTAATATCGTCATTCTTCTCCCCGTCCAATCTAGTACATGCTTTCACACTCCTCAGAAATCTCATCTCCGACGCTCGGATCTTTTGTAGCTAGTACCCGTATTTCGCTCGCACATGATAGGGTTGGGACGGCTATTGTTGTATAAAATTTCAGGCGTGTCTCCTTTCCGGTTTTATTCCTTAAAGTATTATGAATTGTTCCGCTAATTGTCTAACAGTATTTTATTTTACGTTCGCTCCATTTAGCATTTGACTGTGCGATTATTAGGAATTTTTTTTAGGTTCTTTCGCTCTCACGATAACACCAATAATAGGGGATATCTCGCGATAAAAGCTCAGTTAAACTTAAAACCATTATGATAATCTTCAAACGCTTCACAAGAATCACATTCTTGGCTCAGAAGATCCAGAAAAAAATATTTTCTAAAGAAATACTTCAATAATTCAAATAATCTCTTCTAAGTACCTACCGCTGCCATTTCCATAGCAAAACCAATAAATAATCCTAGCGATTAATTTAATTCCGTCTTTTTTACGCATTCGCAATTCCTTGAAAATATACATATATAAAGCCATGGAACATCTACGTCACTCGGAGAGAAACTATAATTCTACGAGTAGTCCCGCGGAGGAGCAACTATAATAAATTTCACCGAGATGATCATCTTCGCAGGCGACGGCGGAGTCGGAATGGAGTCTTGGCGGGAAAGGAGAAGAAAGAGCGTTTCGCGGACGTATTACGTCTGCCAATAAGGCCTTGACGTTTAATAACGTAGAATTGCTCTTAAAAAAAAAAACGTCGCCGTCCAGTCGCCTACTTCTGCGAAATATTGGGGACGGTGCCAACGAGCGTTGCACAGCCTCCCGCCAGGCTATTAGGACGGGAGGGCAACAAAGGCATCCGCGGCCACCAGACTAATACACTTCGTCGGTTAACAAGACAGCCATACATTTTAACGTGATAAATAACGGTCGTTTATTGGTGTTGACGAAAGGGAGAAGATCACAGTAGGCAAAAAGCCGAGATTATACGCAGGATACGTATAAGATACATATACGTACTATAATCGGGCCGGCGAGAGATGATCTCTGACAGTTGCAGTGGACGGGATGCAGTGTTGCCGTTTTGAACGCCCATCCCCTCCGACCGACTGACTCGTAACCGCTCCAATCCCGAAGCGTGGAATAATCAATTTTCGAGAAACATAAACGGGTCTATAGATTAATTCTTAGAAAGAAAAGTTTTCAAGGACGATTTTATTGAACGATTAACTTTTTAGAGTTATTAGACTGGGTCACCAAATTTCGTATTTTCTGAATTTCTTTCCCTTGCCGAGAAGAAGACATAACGAAACAACGAAACCACAACACATCAATAACATAAACCACTAAACAACAAACTGAGCGAAACAAAAATAGCAGAAGCAACAACGAATCAATAAAATAGCGATAAACACACGAGAGGTAAAACACAGTAGCTCAAGGCGATAATAAAAGGCGGGAAAGTGAGAACTGAAAATTGGCAGCAGCGCCTTACGGGAAGGCTCATTCCGCTCCCCCATCCCCCTCCAGTGCCGCTTACTTGTCAGAGATCAACTCTCGCCGGCCCGACTATAGATATTATGCCATAATGCTTGCAGATAAATATAAGTGCGGATTCAGTGATAACGTATACAATAGATTTTAATCTTTAAATCCGGATTCCACGATTGCGTAACATCCACAGAAACAAATAGCAATAGTAATGTAGTTTTTATAAAGATTGAACTCATTTCAATAATTCATCACCCCTAACTGACTATATCTCTTTGAAAACCTCTTAAACACCTCGAACTAGTAAAAAAAATACGGAACAAAAAAATCGATGCAACAGTCCAAGTCATAATATGTAAAAATCCCTGCATCGAGGAAAAAAGAATTTAACCTCAATGAATACCTATTTAATTGCGAATAACATACTATAACATAACGATCGGCTTCGACCGCCACCTCTTGGCAACCGATATAAAAAGATAGAAGTGCCGCTTTTCTAGTCTGCAATATATATATATATATATTATATATATATATATATATATATATATATATATATATATATATATATATATATATATATATATATTATATATATAAATATATAAATAAATAAATAAATAAATATATATATATATCATGCAGTCGCCTCTAGCATCATAAACTTCCATTCGAATAGTACGGGTCACATTGGGGAGAGTCTGGCCGTTTTTATCTTTCAAATAAACCACCTATTAATCTCTCACGAGGGATTGCAGTCCACCCCTGAGTTAACGCCTTCCTCTTGTCTTGCCAATAAATCGATTTGCGTCCCTTTATTCCATTATCTCCTCTAGAGGATTTCTTGAACTCCTAATCCTCTTGTCTCGCACTTCGGAACAAGGGGAATTGAGTCTCATGAATAAAATGCCCCTGCGTAAATATCATGGCGCATCGCTTGATTAAAAGTACTTTTTTAATAAAAATAGTTGTTCTCGAGCCACGATCTTTTTAGGCCAATAGATAGAAAAAAGAATAAGAGTTGAGCATAGAATTTGGAGCAAATTATTTTGATGTTACTATTAATTTAGTTTGAATTTAGCAATTTAGTAAATTACGTATTGCCGCTATCATTTATCGTATCTGGAGTATGAGCAGACATTTTAATTTGTTCTTAAAGGAGAATTAGAACCGAAGTTCACATTCAGAAAGCAGAGCGGAAAATGTGTTTTCGGCAGAGATAATAATGTATCGATTAACCATTATTACAATTCACAACATGGAAAGCTGTGTATTTGTCAAATTTTTAAGAATGAAATTTTTACTTTTCAGTATTAATTACAAAAATCAGTCACAAAAAATACCACTAGAATAAATTAAGCCATTTAATAATTTATAGTACAGCATTTTTCGATTAAACTTTTTCGTTTCCATGCATAAATCTCCTCTGAGCCGTAAGCTCATTAAAATTAAACGCAGCGATTCCCTTCGAACAGATGATTCCTTAAGGGATGACCTTTAACCTGCAAACATATCCATAATAGTATATAAAATATTTTCAGAAGTAAACAAATATAATGCATATACAATTTAAGTGGACACATTAATCAAATTTATCTTCCAGGTTGGAGGTTGCGCAATCGGTTAGAATCC
The DNA here is from genome assembly GCA_036926305.1 of Uropetala carovei. NCBI lineage: Eukaryota > Metazoa > Arthropoda > Insecta > Odonata > Petaluridae > Uropetala > Uropetala carovei. Next base: position 7,362,353 of record JAXCHB010000033.1, on the reverse strand, counting down.
CGTCCACTTAAAAAATACATTGTACTTATAAGCACCAAAACAGGTTACTAAGCCCCATTCGTGTAGTAAATACGATGATGATTAACCCACTATTAAATTCAAGAATAAGAAATTAAGTGTTATTAATTGAGACATTACCTCTAGTAGCCATACCAAGATTATTTTTATGCGTGGAATTTATTTTCAACCATAGGACGAGCTCGATAATTCACCTGTTAATCGATCAACTTTTACAATTAGCATAGCAGTAATGGAGAAGCTCTTTTCAATATGTCAGAAAAATATGATACTATAAAATCAATACACCGCTCTCCATGCTTACTATTACATATTAATGGCAAATAAAAAATTCCATGGATTACAAACGCCACTTCGAAGAGCAAAAAATGTAAATATTACATATATTCATACATTGACGGGCGTTTTAAAGTCATCCCACTACCGGGAAATACGATATTTCAATGGAAATCGACTCGCTTTATTCCGACGCCTCATTTACAGTCGACGGTGGCGAGGCGTAAGAGCCATAGGGCGTTAACGTCATCAGCGGTGGATCATTTTATTTCGGGCACGAATGGTAACAAGATCGCGGGACGGATCCACCTTCCAATTCTCCAATTAGCCGTTTGCAATCCATTTGAATTTCAAACAAAACCTCTCTCCCCCGCGCGATGGCGGTAATGTGTGTATGGGGATGAGGGGCGGAGGGAGGGGAGGAGGGTGGGGAAAAGCGCTTTCGAAAGTGAAGGTTTGGGGGGGATGCGTTTAGGGACATGGCTCGTTTTCTTTAGGGGGGGGGGGGTGAGGAGAGTTTTTGATGGGGTGGGGGGGCGGGAGGAGGAGAGGGAGAGGAAGGGGGAAGAGAATAGTGTTTGGTTTCCGTAGTGATACCGTTTGCTTTGAAACACAAAAGGGAGAATTACAGCGGGAAATTTAATTTCCGGCAAAAGTCGGGAGGTATGAAACTCTCCCTCCCTCTCTCGCCGTGAGGAGGGTTGGGTGGGGTTGAGAGGGGTTAGGAATGGACAGCGGAAATGTTATTCTTCTCACGGAGAGGATGGGGCAGTTGGAAGATACGGAAGAGGGAATTTCGTTCCAGCTTCTCTTCTTTTTTTTTTAAATGCTGTATTGTTTTCACATTGTTGAAGAAATAAATAAAAAGACGTTTGCGGCGCACGCGCGTGTGTGTATGTGCGGTTCAACTTCGCGGGATTTCCGCGAGATTTATTCTTCCATTATCATTATCGCGGAGGAAATTATTCAGTTTAACCCTTCAACTTCTAAACCGTAAAATAAAAACTGGGGCGATTCTTTTTTAAATGGAAAAATTTAGCGGAAAATGTTTTTCATTTTCGCTTTTTCTGCTGGATGAAAAATTTTCCATCCGCTAAGCTTTCAGAGATTCGTATTGATGAAAATCGTTTGAAAAAAAGGTACCGCGAGGGAGTCATTAATGATTCACTCAGCACTAAAACATTCTTAATTGCCATGGAAACGGCTCACGATGATTATTTATCGCTAAAATCGAATTTAATAAGCTAATGTAATTACCTGAGTGGTGATCCATTAAGACCAATATTTACATCGTTAGAAGACACCGCGGATTAAACGCGCGTTAATTTCTACGTTCTCTCGTGTCATCGACAGGAAAACAGCAGAGAATGATTAAATGTAAGCTGCAATCAAGTGGCGCAGCCAGGAATTTACGTTGAGGGTGTCAAATAATAAAAGGCTTTTTCTCATAAGGAGATTACACTTATTCTTCTTTGATAATCTCTAATAAATCTCGAAAACAACATTGTAAAATTTAAAATATCTAAACAGTAATTTAACAAATATAGTTATTTTCAAATTAAAGTCGAAATGAATGCGAAAGCAGCCGGATCTCAAATTATTTTCCTTATCGGGGGGAGGGAGGGTCGAAGGCCCGGATGGCTCCCTATTGGCTGCGGCACAGCAGTCAACTTAAGAATTTATTGTCATACATGTTGATGAGTACTTTTCTAACATAATGAACAAGTGAAAAATTGAAAGTAATTGATGAGTTCCCGAAGCCTTACTTATCGCTCAAACGGGAATTTAAAAGTGGATAAAATATGTACGCTACTGGAGATTGAAGAATTACCTTCACGAAAACAACTCTGAAATACATCTTCTGGTGCCGCGATAATTTAAAAAAAAATGCACACATTCATAATACGTTGAATGTTAACAAAATAAAAAAAACAACGATTTTCACGAATTTGAGTTGGCTGCTCAAAGTTAAAAAAAGCGCTAGGATAAAAATTTCAGGATTAACAAAAGCGACTTTATTATCCTTTCTCTAAGAATATATTTTCTCCAAATGGTTCGATGATTCAACCAGTATTTCATACCTGCATGAAATTAAACTAATTTTAATTTTTTACGGTAATATGTACTAAATATACACCCGAGAGACGGTAAATAAACAATCATTAAATGCCTACATTACATTTCTCACTTATTCACGTGGCCGATATTTTAATTCAATTTCTTGAAAACTCGATATTTTCCGACCTATAATCTTTTCACCGCCCGAAAAAAAAAAACTCGTGAGATCCTTTTCCGTGAATCTCTTCCATATTTTTAACATCCGCAGAAGATTATTGGGGGTATTCGACTTAGCCGCCGTTTAAAGGGAAACATTACTCCTCCCTCTTCCTTCCCTAGCGACCTGGTTGCCGACGGACGCCACGCACATTTCATCCGTATTATTTTTCCGGGTGAAATAAGGAAGGAAACGTACACAGCCGTCTCCTTGGAAGAGAGATCGAAAAATTTCACCCCATCCAGCGATTCCGCCGAGAAAGATGGTTCGAGATAGAAGAATGAGAGGGGTGGGGGAGAGGGGGAAGGGAGGGGGAGAGAGAAAGGGATGAATGTAGGAAGGATGAGATAGGGAAAAAGGAGGGATACACAAGCACACACAGACACAGTGTCTGCCAATTGAAAAAGGAGGCCATGTTACTCTATATATGCTATAAAACCTATGGTTGTAAAACGATTCCAGTTTAGATTCATCACGTCAAAAATGTTTAGCTTGTACTCTTGAAGGGGAACTTGAAACCTATAAATTATTATAGTGGATTTTACGAATATAATGATAACACTGCATTAAATTTTTATTTAAGTAAAAATTTCGTGCCAACACTCAATTTTATTTCTTTCGCATGTTTATTTTCGTGATATTCTTAAATAAGGTCAGCTAGAAATTTTAATATTGCTTATTTAAACATATTTTAGCAAACGGAAACTGAATTGGAATCAAACCATCTATATAATTTGCTTGGTTATGCGTTATGCGTTTTCATTGGTTGAATGGGAAGCCAATCATGGTTCAGAACATTACTTACGTCAGTGACGTTCTACTGCAGCGCCACTTCGAAGACGTGGAAGAAACGCGAACTAAGAGAATATATGTGATGATATAATTCGAAGTCATTTGCGGCTGTAATTTTAAATAAATTTTTGATATTTGAAAGATATTAATAAATTGTTTATAAGAATAATAAGTGCGAGATTTTAAGTTAAATAATATATTCCTTCACGTCATATTGACGGGCTTATATACTAGTCGTGTTATAATCATAGATTTGATAGCATTTATGGTGGAAATGCGCCGTTGTTAAAATAAAAATAGAAATTATAACAACACGCAATTTTAATAACCCTTCCGCTTATACCACATGTATAGTCTATTCATTTTATTTAATATACACACACACAAACTGGATAGGGAGAATCGGTAACTAAGACACGCGCTCGTAAACGGACGACGTAGTTTGGTTGTTTATTTGCTTGGATATCGGGCAGAATTTCAACTTCCCCGCGAGAGGAACTATCGTACAACAGTCACCACGGAAACCTATGAAGCCAAGGAGCCAGGGCGCGAGAAATTCCACGAAAAATCGCCTCCAGAGGAATCATTACTCTCGATCACTCCTATATCCCTTAAGGGCATTTCGTGAAAAGGGAGTAGTGATTCACCAGCTTCCGCATTCCCAGGTGCATCTTCAAACTTCTGCTATCCGACTGATCAAGTGTGATGCCCTGCGGCGGACGTTTTCAGCGTTCGAGATCATCATTTGTTAGGGTGCCCAGGTGGCCCCTTTTTTTCCCCAAACCGCAAGAGATTTAACGCGGCGACGAAAAGTTTTGGGGTCCTTGAATCCGGGAGGAGGAAGGGGAATAAAAGAGAAAAAACTTTCGAGCGGCGAACCGGAAATTTGCTGCCGACTCCACTCAAGGGACGCGTGTTTATTGCGCAGTTACGAATGAGCACGCCTCGAACTCCGCACGAATATGTTTATACGAATATGTAAGTTTATATGTATACGTGCAATAAGCGAATTTTTCTGTTAACGGAAGACAGTCGTCTCAATGTTAACAAATATTCTATAGGATATGTGGTTTTTACCGTTTTCGGAAAATATTTAAAGAAATTCTTAAAACTATAATTCCCAATACAATGCAATTCTTCCATCCGAAGAGTTTTTTTTAGCGCACTCTACCAAATCTGCGCTATCCATGTCTTTTTCTTAAAGTTTTCATTCCCGTACCCAGTTCCTTCTTTCTACACGAAGTAATTAATGATAACGATTGACAAATCAATCGATTCATTGGTTGACTCAACGAATTGATAAGAAAGTTAATTGAGTTTCATTAGATTTTACGGCATTAATTTAAATTTAAATTTATAGAATTTGTAGGACAAGAGGATATTATATGATTTAGCCTCATAAAAATCCAGTCTTTATTTTTATTGTAAATTTCATGTTTGATAAACAATATTACCATTTTCCACATAAATGCATTCCGACATGGAACATTATGCCGTGCAAACGCCATGAAAATGAAATATCTGTTATTTTCAGCGTTATCGGAAACAGCAATTTTTATACCGATTAAGCGTTAACATAAATTTTGAGTGAAACAGTTTCAATCAGAAAGTCACAATTATTTTCATGTATATGCTAGGAATACTTATTATAACTGATCTCTTTAGTTTGGTATTCGTAGACACTAAAAACCTGAGTGTGAAAAGAGACGTTTATTCTTATGGCATATATCCAATAGTTTAACGTTTGAAGGAGTTAACCTATATCGTAAATTAAGTAGAAATATTGATCTGCCAATTCGGAGATCTCGAGTAGTCAATTTTGGATTTTATAAATTCAAACATCCCTGAAAAAATCATAAATTTAATGGAGAAGTCGACCCAGTGGTAACGGAGAGATAAATCTTTGACTTTTTTTTTTTTGGCAATGGGGGAGAGAACGAAGATTCCAACAACCTTTTTCTCTCTGGAAAACGGGACGGAATCCAAAACTAAGCGAAAAAACATAAAAGAGACGGATAAGTTGTCTAAACGACGCCGACTTTATCCTCTCCCGACTCTTTTGTTTTTCTCTATTCTCTTACGCGCTCTGGCAGAGCGCAATTTTCTCTCTCTCTCTCTCTCTCTCTCTCTCTCTCTCTCTCTCTCTCCCCTCCTCTAGACATCCGAAAGAGAGAGAAAATAAAGCATTTTTAAATTTACACATCCGTGTCCTCAAGGGGGCAATCCGGATTCCAACGTCCATTTCGACGGTGAGGTGGAAGAGCATATGGAGGGCAAGGAAAAATAAGTGAAGGACAAACAGACAGACACATGAAATGCTCCGTCTCGCGGAATGGAACCGCCTATCCGACTCAACCTAGTAGCGTGAGAGAGAGGGAGAGAGAGAGGGAGAGAGAGAGGGAGAGAGAGAGAGCCCTCGGTTAAAAGCATTTTCCTTCATTTGTTCCTTTTTTCCGAGTCGCGAAGAGGTTTTTATGAAATTTCAAAGGACCTACAGCGGAACAGAGAGAGAAAAATAAGACAATAAAGCTTCGGGATAACTTTATCAACCGAGACGAACGGGCGGTTTCCTCCTTATTTTTTTTTACGCGAATCGATCTGCCATTCAGTCTTATTCGATTTGGAAAGCTTCGAAATACCGTTGCGCACAAAAGCTGTACAACTATTTATTTTCAGAAACCTAAACTCCGTTCAATTCGTAACGCGGTGTGTATTTAAGGCTACATTTTTGGAATGATATTATTAATTCTGTATTTTAATTTAGGACCGAGCGTTTGATTTTCATCAGCATATGGAGAAAATTTAAGATATGATGGACACTGTAGTACACTTACCCAACTACATTGTAGATTTGTGAATCACTTCGAGCAAATTTTAACCGCAGTAACTGAATACCATGTTATTTTAGGCCCGCCTATAATATACGAACAGGATGAATTGTGATTACAAAGTTAAGTCCTAAGATTAAATTCGCTCTTCAAACACATTTTACCGATCGATCTGATCAACTTTAGAGGATATACTTCTAATAGTATATGAGGTTAGAGGAGTGATAATCACTGTTAGGTAGCAGTGAATTCACTAGAGAAGTATCGAGTTAGTATTATGGCTGAAAAATTTTCAATAACAATTGAAAAAAATCGGTACAGCATACATTGTACATATGTTAGTGCAAATCACATGAGCCGTTTTTTCGAAAATCCCATTATATTAAAGTTTCCCTAGAATAAACTAGACATATTCATTCTTTGAGAAATGTGAAATATGTAGTATTATTTCAAACGCAAACTCAAGTAACTGTAAGAAATTTGATCAAAATAGTTGTAGCCGATTTTAAGAAAATCACATTGTTGTTAAAGATGCTTATAATAAACTAGCCTTATATTAATTTTTTTTGAGAAATATGTACTTTGTAGTATTATTGATGACGTAAACTCAAGTAACTGTCCGAAATTTGATGAAAATCGTTAAAGCCGTTTATGAGAAAATCAAATTGTTAAAAATGCGTAGAATAAACTTCCCTTAATTATTGAGCAATGCCAATACTATGCTCAGTATGATAAAATGCCCAAGTACAAGATTTCATTTATTTTCGCTCTACCGTTTAGGTTCCCGAGCCGCAAACAGGCAGACCCGCAGACAGACAGACGGCATTGCGAAAACCAATTTTGCGGACTCAGATGCACCTAAAACGTATACTATTTCCATTAAAATCTCGAGGTCGAATTTTTTCGCGATAACAATACTTTCTCAATATACTTCATATATGAGAAAGTAAATTAAATACTTATATGTTATTATGGTAAGTAAATGTGGCTATGTTACGTACTTAATTTTTCAGTTTTTTTACGCATCAGCACTTATTTTTGAATTTGCTGAAAGCGAACAAATGGTACAAATTTAGATTTACTTTCAGTTATTGCAATTGTAAATGCCATTTGGAAGTAATATAATATTGTAATATTTAGGAATTTGGAAGACGAAGACAGCAAATGTGTTGAGGTGTGTTGCAAAACTATTTGTTATTGTATGTATCATAGTCCGAAAAGTTTCCACCTGGCTTAATGGCGAAATTGTTACCTTTGTGTAATAATTATAATATTATAAAAAAGCAAAGCATACATATAAACTCGTTACCTTGTTTCCTTTTGGAAAGTCACTCAACGTTTACTTTTCCGTATGCCATTTACCCGAGAAGCAGAAATCGCGCGTAAGAGGAAGTTGGGCAGGTAACGTGTTTCACGCTCACATGAGCAGTGGACAACACATGCCGCTTTGCCGTTTAACCGATTATAGTGCGACGCAATCACACTGATAGCGCGACACGCTTCCCAAATCAAAGGAATGATGCCGCCGAATTGATAGGTCGCGTTCAGAGGATTAACGGCTAATCAAGTACGCCTCAATAGAAATGAGTCTGGGTAAAAGGGAAAACTGACGCTCGCTGTACTGTGTGAGATCATATTGTGAGATCATATTATTCATGCATGAGAACCCTTTTTAACGGGATCTATTTCTTATGATAAATCTAAAAACGCTTATTAACTCAAGAATGTATTAGATCCATCATCATAGGTAGTATGTCCGTAGACAGGTCCGTGATTATTCATGGTTAAACCTAGTTCTCCATATACTCCTATTTTCCTCAGTCTTTTCATGTCTTGATAGCTCTCTTTCCCTTTCAAGTCTTCTATCAGCTGATTATTAGATTATATATATGTAACATTCTCAGATATACTATATCAATGGAGTTGAACTTAAGTAATTCACCACATTGACTCGGGGATCAGATCAACACAACGAACGGATCACTTCTCGGAAAAATATGACCAGGAGATTGAATGTGGTATGCAGCGTGATCGGACCGAATGAAAGCATCTTTAAATTGAATATCTCAGTCTAAATAAAGAGTAGATTGCATAGCTGTAAAAGCATAATCGAATGGATTTCACGAAATATCATCAGACAGAAAAGAATATCAAATATAGATGAACGGAGAGATTATGCAGCTGACGATGGAGAAAAATACAGCAGCACGTAAACATTTTCGCGAAGCTAGAATATTCGTCACAGAAGACCTTAAAATACATATTGATCCAAAAATAATTTTTATATCATATGGACTTTATGGTCGGCTTTATTAAAGAAAACATAATAACTTTACAATGTGCGAAAAAAGGAACGAAAAAATTAAACGTATAACTTGGTGAGATTTATCCATGCGTGACTGCATATTTCGTACAGTTGAATGTTTAATAAAACAGCCTTGTTTGAATATCGCTTCAGTATTAATATGATTTTAAATCACTAAAGACACATAGCCCAATTTCGCATTCATCATTAAAGAGAGAAAAAAATAAAAATTCCTCGATCGTTTGACGAAGAACGATAATTTTAAAGCAATATCGAATCCGAGAGCACGCAAATATTATCTTTTAACATAGGGCAGATGTGTTTATTTATCCTGCAAGTTCGAATGATGATAGACGTAAAGCAAACGAAAAAAAAAACGAACCAAGCCCTTTCTAGTTAAAATGGCCAATGCTGCGTTTGCAAATTTATTTTTGCGACAGATGAATCGGTGTTCGGAAATTTAATGTCGAAAATTTTCATTCCAAATGAAACTAGAAGAGAACTAACAAAGGAAATCACTCTTGTTGCTTAACTTGTTAAAATATCTTCCAAAAAAGTGCGTTATTTTCAAAACGTAATAAGTATGCTAACCAGGTTATTTTATATATAAAGAAGATTAGCCGCCTAACGTACAAAAAATATGTCTGGCCGGCACAAGTTGCATCATTGCAAGTAGGCCAACACTTAATTATTAACGTTTGAAATATCGCCAGTAAAAAAAATGAAAGCACCACAAGGAAAGGTTCTCTGCGTATAATGAATACGTTCGCCTACTTGTCATGCATGCGCTGACGGGAAGCGTAATTTCTCGCGAGTGTGCACCGTTAAGGATAAAAAAAAGCTAAAGAAGAAACAGAAAATGTTTTCAATTTCGCTGTCGTAAACAGGTCTTAATTAAAATGAAGTTTATCCACGCTTCCTCGAAAAGTTGGTTGACCTCGGTTTTAAAAATTATCTCTACCCGATGAACATGTATTTTATTTTTATAAGCATCTAATTTTAACTAAATTATCCGTCTTTTTCGCTCCGTTTTCTTGCGCGTACCCTATTTTATGTTTAATTGCCTCAATAAGACAGTATCCTACAATTTTTTATTTCTAATTACAAGAAAATATGCATTTAAAGTAAACAGCGAAATTTAATGTAGTTATCATTTCGAAATAGTAATTCAGGATTTTCATGATTTCTGCTACGTCACCTTAATCATCCATTATTTTGGGAATAAACCATGAAAAATTAAATCTGGTTGTTTGCAGTAAAGTAACCGTATTTGCACATTTGCAAACAGATAAACACGAAATTCATTGGCCATTTGAGAAAAATAACATTTAAATAATTACTCTGAAAAATACGCTCATAAAACATAAATAATAAGCCTAAATATCTTGGAATCATAAGCTTTGGTTTCTTCTTTGAGGGCATATTAAATTTGACAATTACATAGAAATCCTGTCCTTATTTAAAAAATATTTATACATTTACTAAAACGGCGTAAAACTTTTATTTTATTTCTCTGTTAATGGACGACATGATTTATTCGTGACTATCTACTTCTATTATCTGAGTAATGAATTGGCGGAAAATTTTGCTGCTGTTGGCGACTGAAATAAGGGCAAAGTTTGATCGGATGTTTTTATCATCCGACGTAATTTTCAGAAATCAGCCCAGCGCTCCTAAAAAAAATGCGATTACGATTTAGAAAAAAATGCAGGAAATTCCTCATTTGGAGCCTTCTTCCTGCAAAAAAAGCGTGCGTCATATGATATGTTTCGCCTGATGTGTCAAAGCATTTGTCGAAAGGAAAAATTTATTCCACAATTTTACGTTAATGTTAATGAGACATTTTAATTAAATTTATTTTTATTTAAATGCTTTGATGGATAAATTTCATATCGAGCCAATTTAACGCAAGAGATCCTTTCGACGAAAATCAAAATAGTTTACCGACCCGCGACACTCCCTTATAGCAGGGTTTCCCAAACTTTTTTTATGTCACGGAACCCTTATTTAAAATATTTTTTCTCGCGGAACCCTAACTTAGTGGTGATAAGCCAAATCGCAATAAAATTGACTATATAACCATTGTAATATTTTTTTACATACCTTATGTATCTTAAAGTATATAGTTTACAAGTGAGGCCTACGTTCCATGTTGTAAATAAGACAAGGAAGAACGTATCGGATCTCTTTCTCTGTCTGTCACAGAACCCCGTTTAGCTTATGCGGAATCTTAGGGTCCCGCGGAATACAGTTTGGGAAACCCTGCCTAAGAGGATGCGGAATACGTTATCGCTCCATTTCAAATTTCCGGCGACCTTACACGGCTCATCACCTCCGTTTTGCTCCGCGTCATGGCGTCGTCTTCGAACGGCCGTCGAAAAATGTTCGAAAAAACGCAAAAAATCTGACGCGGCGAATTTTTCCGTCTATCTTTGATATGAAAATATCGAGATAAAATGAATTTTTTCCCTTCATATCTTCGCATTAACAGTAAAAACGAGTCAAGAAAAATCTGCCGAAGCAGAGAGTAAATTGCTTTTTTTTAAAGAAAATTTTTAATGCATTACATATAATTAGTCTGAAATAATATTTAAAAAAAAACAAAAATTTAGACAGACGGAGCTCCACAAAAAAACCTGCACAATGTAGAATACTAATGAGATTGGAGGAAAAAAAAACGAAGTCTCTACCTGCTTCCGTTTAGGAGGAGTTGGAGCGTCATACCGACAGACAGACGGACATACCGAACGCTGGCTTTCTTTTAAAACCGCTAAAAACCTTTCCCAAAATCCGCGCGCGAGAAATTAAAAAAAAAAAGAAACGCGTAAACTCCACCCGGGAAACATAGAAAGGCAAATTCTTTTTTGTCTCCAATCTATTTCTCTCTCTCTCTCCCACGAATAAATAATACGACCCGCCTGACCTTAATTCAGACGGAAACGTTTTTTTCAGCAGGAGATTGCATTAAATTTGCAACCTCACGCGTCAGGAAAAAAGAAACAAGAGGAATCGAGAGAGAAGTAACGCCCGTGAAATTAGCGTGCCAGCTCCCTTGGTTTTCAGACCCTCCTCCAAAACCCTTCCCCCTTCCTTCCTCCCCCTTTTTCTCTCTCCCTAATCCCCTTTTTCCCAAAAACGATCGCGCCGTAGCCGTGCCCTTTTGCAACAATGATGAAACGTTCGGGTCAACTTTTTTTTCCGGAGATATCAGAAGGCCCCTGACGAGGGGCGGAGGTCGGAGATGAAACCTGTGGAATTAATACGTCCGGGATAATATATTTTCCGTTATTTTACCGTTATAATCACGGCCTTCAACCGAAACATGAATGGAATGTGCTTGCCAGAATTTATTGTTTGTCTGGTGGGACAAAAAAATTCCACACCTAGAACGTGTAAGCGAAGGCGTTGTATCAACGTTTGACGAAATGGAGGCCGCTTTAAATAGGATAAAAAAGTGACGGATGAATATGAAAGGAAGACACTTAAAAATTACACGGACAGGTTCTGAAAATTATTATTATTTTCTTCAGTAAGTCGCTATATCACTTCTTGTTGGTCGCTAGCGCTCCCTGCGACAGACTAGGAAATCCTGTTACATCACAAAAAATAGATTGTTTCGTAACTTAGGTTTAGTACCGTCTAACTCGCAAAATGCGCGGTAGAAATAAACTTTTGGGACTTACGAAAATATGGAAACTATCTTAGGATAACATATTTACCAAAAGTGATGTTAGATCAGTGTTATTCCATCCAATTTTAGCTATAGTCGACATGGTGTCTACGAGCAATCCCAACTTTATTTTGAACAATCGCGCTCTCTATTTCTTTGTCTTTATGGCCAACATTCCCATAAATGGTACCCATTTTTTCGGTATTGTAGTATGTATATTGCTCAAATTACAAAAAGAAAACAAAATAAAAAGTGAAAGACAACAGATTATTTTACTCATCAACACAGAATTTCGTTTTTCAATTTCTTTCCTGTGTTTAATATGAACACAGTTGTCATAATTTTAGCCAATAGCTAGAATTAGCTAAAATATTAAATCGATTAGTTTAGTAAATTGTCTAGTATTATTTCGGGCGCTAAATCGAAGCTAAAGTGGCTATATATAGCTACAAATTCGCTAAATTTGCAAATCGGACATGCAGTAAAGCGTTATAAACAGATATTTTTACATCAAAGGAAATATTCCCGTTAAACTGCCTCAACTTTTCATCCCAAAATGCCAGAGTTTCGGACAGCTGTGTCTCAGAACACTTACGGATTCGACCATGCTGTAAACGTTTGAACAGTGATTCTGTAACGAAGCAATAAGAAATCCGTTTGCTCTAATGAGCGAGTTAAAAAACTGTGACAGGAAATGAACCATAGGAAATGAACATAGGGACAAGTCGCTCATAAAAACGTTAAGTAAACGATCGGGACAGTATTCGGCTTTGTGAATTCAGGGTTGAGAATTCAAAGACGAAACTTCATGGATTAAAAGAAGATTCTAATCGCGTATAATCGATATCAGGCGGAAATACTTGTTTTTGGAGTTCCATTTCATATTAATTTCTTTGTAATTCTATACGAATATATTTACATTTCTGAATTATTTGAAAAGAATCATACGGAGTCTGAACGAGGAAAGAAGACGATGAAAAATTCTAGCGGTTTTGACGAACGATCAAAAGAGATAGGCGAACTGATGGAAAGGGTACCCTTGTTAGCAAAATAATCAAGCTCATAAATCGAAAGTTTGAAATCTCGTGGAGAAAATCGGTGAAAGTTCTTATTAGCCTCGCAAATATGTGCCAAATGCAAATTCCCCGCGCGCGTGAAACTGAAACCGCTCCCATTATAAAATATACGAAACTATCGAAAGATAAGGAAATGCGGGCGAATGATATCATGCAAATTTCACCGTTGTTTGTTATAATTATGCGAGGATGGGATCGGGGCATGTACAGGAGGCATAGACAGCCGACGTCTGCCATGAAGTTCGAACGTATTTGACAGAGTTGGTGAGCAGCCGTCTCCTCAAAATTAAAACGAGGAGAAGCACCCTAGTGGGAATAACAAATTAGCCCAAACGATGGCCGACGAGGGGCAAGTTACAAAAGGATACTACTAAAGAAGAAGAAAATGAAAGCCTCTTGACAAGGCGCAGAATTAGATCCTTAATCCAAGAGATTTTTAAAAAATTTGGATTTCTTCGCATTTTTGACAGTATTCGAATTCTTTTAATTTCGAATTATTGGAAGTTTTTGATTTTTTTTTTAGATTTTTCGAATTTTTTGAATAATTCGAACTTTTGGAATAATTCAAAATTCCAAAACTTCGAACAGTATAAGAACAGGATCACACTTGAGAAGCTTTCGATCTTTAAAATTAAAGGAGTAGCGACCATGGAAATAAGTCGAAAGCAAAATAAGAATATCAAAACAAAGGTACCCGTTTATAGAGGGAATTCTATAAAAAATCATATGCCATAAAAAATGGAAAGAAGGGAAATGGAACTAATATTTATAATTGCAATTTCGCGAAAAAGTATAAACAAGATGGAATATTCAAAAAGCTGAAACTATCAGAACTTAACTCCTGGACCAATACATAGTTTTTCATACATTTGTCGCAAGATTTTTTAAATTGATTAAATTATATGAGCGTCATAAAACACAAAATGTATGTTAATCTAGGTACTTTATAAGAAATAGATGCTGCGAATCCTGGAATTAGTGAAATTTACTTATCCAGTAAAAAATCTGTCCAACCTTTATATATTTCTACCTAAGAGAATAAAGTAAAATATTATTATTGTTGAAATAAAAAAAACGTTTGCAAACACCCGGATATTTAAATCAAGAATTGTATATAAAATAATGATGAAAGAATTTTAACGGATAACTTATTGTACGAGGTGATATGAAATCCGAAACACAAAAGAGAAGATGGCATGACTCATCAGACGAAAGAGTCTGTGATTAATAAACGTATTAACGAGAAACTAAAAACGTTCAAATCCCGAATTAAAAAGCAAATTCGACATTTTATGCATCGCATATTATATCAGCTACTTCAAAATCTGAAGTAGGATCTGCAGTGATTGCTAATTTCACTCGCGGCCGCTTATGAAACGAACGCAATGAATGTAAGTCTTACGCGTGGAGAGAAATTCCGCAATCAGAAAGCGCGCTCAACTCAACGGCGACAGGGAGCAACTGTTATTTCCCCTCCTCCCTTCCACTCAGCGCATCAAGAGAATTAATTATGCAACGACACAACGAAAGGAGTACAATTTCCAAGAATCGACTTTAATACGAGCCGAGCGCGTTTAGCCCGCTGCCCGAATGAAAAATAAAAAGAATATGCCGAAACAGCAACGACGACATCGCGAGCTTTTAAATTATTAACATCAAATTTGTGCGATTCTCGCGTCGACTCGCCTCCGTATCTAAATGGCACTGCACTCATCAAAAAAATTTATGCTGCGATGCTTTCAAAAATTTGCATTTCTGAAAACTGAGAGCCGAAGTAAGATTTTTCGAGTGCCACATTAAATTCACAAATCCTGTATTTTGTTTTTGATGAAAGAAGATTTTGAGCAACTTCCAGTTCAAGAAATCTCAAAAAAAAAGACGAAGTTTTTAACGGAATTTCCATGTATCATACAGTATCTTAGATGGTGTTAGTAGCGAGTGGGTCTAGGAAAATGGAATAAAACCAGAAATCCCATACGTTTTTTTTTGTCGCAGTGCTACGGAAAAAGTTGACGTAGTTGATATCGACGCAGATTTTCGTACAGATGACACCGAAGCGCACTGGTTTTCAAATAATCTTCTTAAATTAATCCTTAATGTAGGCCCAAAGCTTTAACAACGCACTACGTTTCAACGGTTAACCTAAGTTATAATGTACGCCAAATTTATGTATACATTTCTATAATGCAGGGAGAACACGGAATTCACGTGATTCATTTAACCGTAAATGCTGTACAGGAGATCGAATCTCGTAAACAGAATATACTAGCCCATCATTTATCTCTTTGGGAGTTCTAGATTTACCGTAAACCAACACAAAATGAGAGCGTTTTCAATCTGTTTACACCAAAGTGGCTCCATGTAACGCTAAGTCGAACAACCTCGGAAGAGATAAATGGGCGAAACGAATGGAATGACGGAAATTTCGGTAAAAACGGCACTGTCATGGGGGAAATATTTGTTTCTCGCGGACGAAGCAGTGTCTTTTTCTGCAGTTTTTATTTTCGGCATCCTCCTCAAAATGTCTTTTTATTTTGTATCGGTGACGTCCTCGAATGAAAGATTGCCCTCGGACAGCAAATACACTGATGAAAAGAGGAATGTAAAAAAAACCTCGACTGAATTCTCCGGAAACCAATTTAAGGCTTTTCTTGCAAACCTTTTTGAGTGTGTGTCCTATGTCCTACTAAAGAGATAACAGAGATGTTTCTTTACCCTGATTTCAGCGTCTTTAAGTTTATATCGACCGTTTCCTTTCTCGCGGAAAGACAAAAAAGAACAAGCGGCCTATAAGGCCCGTTTGTAAAAACATTGAATGATATCGTTAATGCGGAGACAGTAAATGGCTTTGATGCGATTTTACTTGGCGCGTCTAGAAGAAAGAAGACACACATAGTTTTATCGTCCGCAGTTAAAAAAAATTCACGGTTCGCGACACAATATTTTTAGGCTAAAAATGTGTCGAGAGACTGCCAGACGAAGCAGGAGGAGAAGAGAAAAAACAAAAGAGGCAATAAAATGCGCTCCAAGATTGATTTTTCCAAAAACCAAACTGAATAGTTTACATTAGCAAAAAGGCATTAAACAGACAGACTAATTGCGCATCCCAATTAAAAAGTATCCAGTCACCATAGTTCGCGGTTTCTTGTACATAATAATCGGATTAAACTCAATCGTTTTTGAGGTTTTACGATTTAACAGCGGCTCACTAACTGAGTTGGACGATTTAACTTTGAAAGTACAGAGCCGGAAAATCAGGAAAGAACAGGAAAAGAGATGAAAGAGGACAATTCATAATGAGTGCTCCTGCTTCCTGCGACCAATTTTAAATAATAAAAATCGGGAACAAATCCCTTTTAATTCGCTTCCTCAATTTTCGTCACAATTAAGAAAAAAATATAATTTGAGGAATTTCCTTTTTTCGTGACCCCTATAAGCCCGAGCCGCCCTCTTGTGAAGCCTTTATTACTCCCAAAGGGATGACATTTAAAAAAAAAAAAAATTTACGCCTAAAATTATTGTTATTATTTTTTTCCTCGGGGGAGATTAACGAATTTAGACACCGAGCGTTCTATCAAAAGCCGTCACTCGTTTTCCTCATCAATCATCGTCTCTCTCGCTTGCGTTTGACGTTTTGATAGCCCGGAACTGTTAAACTGGAGCACGTTTTTACGGAGCGCAACGCCCGCTTCTTATCAAGCGCGATTGAAAATTTCAAAGTTATCGTACGTTTCCCGCCGCAAAATGAAATTAGATTCATCGTCCTCGAATTTTAAACAACAAACGTTAGTTTATTTTCGGAGTTTTACGGCGAAGTGGTAACTGCGGGGGAAATTCGAAGTGGAAACATCATGAAAGATTCATGCGTCGTATAACTAAGTAAAGCAATTGAACCACCTGCTCTCCGAATAGCGATAATACCTGTGTGTTGTTAGCAAGTTGACTCGGCACAAAGGTGATAATCCAATTAATAATGCGAACTGCATGAATCGTTTCCGCATCCCAGAATCGTGAATTTAAAAAATCTTGCACGAAACCGAAATTTGCCCATTTCTTATGCGCCAAAATTAATACGTATAGCATAAAGGATTTGTAAAATAAGGACATTCTGAGTGTTACAAAATGGAATTAAACCACTAATGAACTAAATTAGTTAGCTCAGTTTGCGGCTCGTGTCGAGAGATGTAATCAACTCCCGAAGATGTGACGTGGAAGTGTGAATAGAAATCTGAATTCAGATAGAACGCAATAATAAATTTTGAAAATTTCTACCGCCGAATCTCATATTCCCTTTAAAATCCGCAGAAAATGATTCACTTTTATTACTTCATTACTGAGCGTCGAAACTGTATTTTTACTTTCTCTTACGAAGTATCGAGAAAGTATTGTTATCGCGAAAAAACTCGACCTCGAGATTTTTACGGAAATACCTATACGTTTTAGGTGTCGCTGAATCCGAAAATGTGGTTTCCGCAATGCCGTCTGTCTGTCTGTTACTGGCTCTGGAGCCTAAACGGTAGAGCGAAAATGAATTAAATCTCGTACTTGGGCATTTCATTATACTGAGCAGAGTATACATAGAAATGGTTGACATTGCTAAATAATTAAGAGTAGTTTATTCCACGCATTTTTGACAATTCGATTTTCTCAAAAACGGCTCTAATGATTTTGATAATATACGTAGTAATATTGCAACGTGTCCTCAAGTAACTGTATGAAGTTTGATCAAAATCGTTAGAGCCGTTTTTGAGAAAATCAAATTATTGCTTAAGTTGCCTAGAATAAACTAGCCTTATATTCATTTTTTGAGAAATATGAGCTACACAGAATTAATGAAGACGTAAACTTAAGTAACTGTACGAAATTTAATCAAAATCGTTACAGCCGTTGTTAAAAATGCGTAGAATAAACTACTCTTAATTATTGAGCAATGTCAACCATTTATACATATACTTTACTCAGTATGATAAAGTTCCTATGTACGAGATTTCATTCATTTTCGCATTAACGTTTAGGCTCCAGAGCCAGTAACAGAGAGAGAGACAGACAGACTGACAGAAAGAAAGACAGACAGACAGACGGAATTGCAAAAACCACTTTTTCGGATTCAGCGACACCTAAAATGTATATTTCTGTAAAAATCTCAAGGTCGAATTTTTTCGCGATAACTATAGGTACTTTCTCGATACTTCGTATGAGAAAGTAAAAAATCGGTACAACATACATTGTACAAACTTTCTCATATATAGGTACTAATGCGTCGTTTAGTTATCTTTAGAAAATGAAAATCGTATGAGCTTGTTATTAGAAAATCCAATTTTTGTTAAAGTTGCCCAAGAATAAACTAGCCTTATATTCATTCATTGAGAAAAATTAAATAGGTAGTAATATTGAAGTAACTGTACGAAATCTGATCAAAATCGTCAGAGCCGTTTTCGAGAAAATCGGATTGTTTTTAAAAATGCTTAGAATAAACTACTCTTAATCATTGATCAATGTCAACCATTTCTATGTATACTCTGCTCAGTATGATAAAATGCCTATGTACGAGATTTCATTCATTTTCGTTCTTCCGTCTAGGCTCCAGAGCCAGTAACAGACCGACAGACGGCATTGAGAAAACCACTTTTTCGGATTCAGCGACACCTAAAACATGTATTTCCGTAAAACTATCGAGGTCGAATTTTTTCGCGAAAACTACTTTCTCGATACTTCGTATGAGAAAGTAAAAATCAATTCCTATTTTTAACACAAGAATAAATGGAAAAATTCAGAAGAAAGGTATTGACCGAAAAGAAATGAAAAAATCGCAGCGTTATTTATCATCGTCAAATGTATTGTTATAGACCATCCCAATATGACCCTATTACAATCTCATGATAAATGCAAAATATTACAAAAATCCTCTTCACCGAGTCATTAAAAAAAAAAATCTCATCCCGAATCTTATGCAACCGAAACAACGCCTAACACGAATGCTGAGGGGGAAATGGCTCCAAACGCTATGCGTGGTATACGTCCTCGTAGTAGGCACGAATTCTTCCGAGCTGTAAAACAAACAAGCACGCGTCCTTCACGTCTGTAAAGAGTGATATCTGTCTTATATCGATACTCAGCTCTCACTCCGGCTGAATAAGATGGACTGATGAGTTGGAGGAAAGAGAGATCGGGCGGAGAACGAGCTGCCACATGTCCCCTTAATCGCATGTTCCTCAATGTGTGTGTGTGTGTGTGATTACGTGAGCGTGTGTGTGTGGAGAGAGAGAGAGAGAGAGATGCTGGAAGAAGAACAACAACAACGGAACAAAACAAAAAAAGAAAATCTCAAGATGTTGTTCTCATCTTTTGAGTCTCGCATAACTTTCCATGGCGATGTTTTCTTACCAAGCTCCGCTCTTAAGCCATCGCTGCTCTTAACAGAGAGGAAATACCCCGCGTTCTTCTCTCATATCCACCCTTAAGCCCGAATACCTTGCTACAGAATCAACAGACCATCCTTCTATCTCTCTCTCTCTTCTTAGCCATTCTATTGTATTATACAAACCGTACAGTATAAGGGTTGAGCAAGGCTTTTATCCCGGTTGAATAGGAAGCCAGTGGAGGACGGGAGCGAGGAAGGGACTTGCAGGGACAAGCTATAATGGAATGGAAACCGGAATGTGGGCCGGACGCGCCGCTTTCGCACGCACGCACACACAATGCACATACACGCGCAGACGGTCGAAATCCACCGATCCGCGTCACGGCCTTGGAGACGGCGACCCTCTGGATTGCGGAGGGCGTGTAAGCGACGTGGGGCTTTCAGAGTCAAAGCGACGCTGCGTTTAAAGGGTTACTCTCAGCGGACGTTATTGAGTCGGTGATGATCGAGCAACGCTGCGTGAGGTGCAGTCGAAGGCTTTTGACAGAGTGACGAGGCAGGCTGACGCAGGGTGTTAATCGGAGGAGACCGCAATCAGGTTACGCATTTGGTATGCAAATGTTTGTCAATTTCGAGCGGTGCGAATTAACATAATTTATATGTACGGAAAGCCGCTGTTTTGGATCATAAAGGCGGTTGATTCTGTTGTTAACTACATCGAATATAAAAGCTAACGCAATGTCCAAAGAAGAGGTTGTTATTTTATTGCGAAAATTTCATGCCTCTACCGATCACTTTTTAGAATAGAAGGCGTTATTTCCACAACGTATATGGTAATCTGAATCAGAGGTAAAGCGGTGATGTTAATATAATAATTGTACTTAAGAGAATAATAGCAAGAGAATATTATTAGTACTTGACAGAATAATGAACGAAAAGGTTTTATAAAAACTCGCTCAAGATTTGATGTTATTTATGATAACTAAATAAACTTGACCTGAACAAAAGTATCACTTTACGAATGACGAGACTCACCATAAATAAGAATTGCATAGAATTTAACTTTATTTCAAATCCATCCCTTTAACGTGCCATTTTATCGAAACCCATTTTAAAAAACCGTCTAAGGAAGCGTTAAATATCCAAACACATAAAAAACAGAAAATCGGGAAAGTCTCCAAAATACTTTCGTTAGGGCAGGTGATGTATGTACGACTGTTATCTGTTTTGGCAAACGGAAAAAACAAAGCGCTCGGTTGGATTGCGGAAAAATGCGGCATTTGAGGAATCTTTCCAGCATCCGCGTGAAAACAATGACCGGATAGCCCGCCACCCTTTGATACACATACACACACATAAAACCGTTCCGCGTGCCACATAAATTCGTGAGGTGGACTCAGTCCCTTGCACCTCCGGCCTGATTGTTGATGCAGAGGCTTGGGGCTTTAGAGGCGATAAGAACTACGATGAAAGGCGCTAGGAAAACACCGTTCAGATTCTCTCGAAAGATCATAAAAATACATTTCAACAGTTTAACAACCTCTCATTATTGAAAATGCCTAGCTTTTAGGCTTGCAGCAATGGCGCCCATTAGCTTCGGTCTGTCCGTATGTTCATTCTCGGCTCCTACCGAACGGATTTTCATGAAATTTGATATTAAGGACTTACAGTAAAAGCCAATAAGAAAATCGCATTAATGAATCCCGTACACTAATCAGGGGTACCACTTTACTGGGGATAAAAAATGAACTTTCCGTCTATATCTAGCAAAGTATTGGTCATATCAAAATAGTTTTCAAATAAAACTTGTAGAACTAGTAAATTCGAATATTTATTTTCCTTTAAATTTTTATCGTTGGAGTAGTCGTTAAAAATAAAAACAAACTAGAGTCCTAATTCGAGTTGAACTTAGAACATTTCTTGCATGGTTACATGGTTATGAAAGCTAAATCGTATATTCATCTGTTCGTTAAATCCTCCCACACTATTTGACAATTTTCCACCAAATTTTGCACGGTGACTCCTATTATTCCTAAAAGTAACATGAAGGGGTCAAAATTCCCGCCAGGTTTCTCACAAAAAAGTTATTTGAATTTTTCGTCTTTATCCATTTAATTGAGGGTTTTCAGCCTTCTCTTGGTGAGTTTAATGTCCCTTATTTCACTTTATACTCTTTGGCTGAATGCGCCAAAATATGGTAATTTTGTTATTACTGTTAATATGAAGTGCAACGAGGCATACCTTTTTCTCCAAAATATATAGGTTCGAGTCCAAAAGTAAGATTTCCTTATTTTACGGGATTTGAATGTGAAGCATTTTTGGGTTAATCTCTCATTTTCATCTCTTTATAAATTCTTTAACTGCAACCTCACAGATCCTATAAGACTATAAGGAGAGAATGCTTTTTCATTGCGCTCACCCAAAATTTTCGTTTCAATCGGTTTATAAAAACACGCAATGGCATGTTTGGCACTTTCTTGAACTTACAAAACCATGTATTGTAATTATTTGCTCTCGTTGACTTTTTCGTGGCAAATTTTGTAATGTATCCGAATAAATGTTCTAATCGGTGCTTCAAAGATCGTGTAAGCGTTGATCATACATGAACTGTATTAAGTTTACCCGGGAAACGCCAGGCACTGTAGCTAGTAAGGCTATAAATTAACTTTTGGGCGCATGCAAATATATACTTGTATGTGTTTTTACGCGCTTGTGTGTTTATACGTATATACAGGGTTTTAACAATTCCGTTCTCGTAGGGAAATGAGACACAACAGAATTAAACGAAAAATTATTATATTTCTATTTTCTTATCGCGATGATGTATTACTTACACTCCGTTGTTTGCGAGCAAAGGCTTGGAACGAATTACTAGTTTAAAAAACCTGATGTGGCTTTCTCCATATTTGGGGTATAGATATTTAAATTATTATGAATAGCATTATAAGGCAAAGTTATTATTTCCTATCATAAAAGAATACAGTCGTCCTTATTGCCCTAAATTAGATATATTTTGAATATGTTTACAGAATTCGTCGCTGCATGATGGTGACGCTGTATACTGGAAATTAAGAAAAAGCAAAATATCTCCGAAATGGATGGTTCTACGAAAATTTATTTCAAACAAAACATGGAAGAATATTATTCTCTGCAACTTTGGTCCTCACAAAGATGACCAATTACGACGTTTTTAAGGAGATATTTGACGGAAACCGAAAAAACCTATTATTTTTTATAAATAATTCCTAAACAATAACTGCTATGGAAAATTGTTTCAAATGAAAGTTGTAGGAAATTACATTCCCTATAACCTTCGTATAGAATTGTGTATACAATAATGATGTTTTAAAAAAGAAATACCGTAAAACCCGAATCGGGTTTCGAATAAACCTCGACTTCCGGTTAACTGGTATTGTCCAAAAACTAATCAGTTGTTTGTGCTAATGCTAAAGTGTTATATATGTAGTTTGGTAACGATATGGCAAGAACTTTTGAGTTAGAGTTCCCACAATCACATACATCCATCCATCCACACCGACACACACACATACATCATTCCGAAAATAGTCTAAACGGGTTCTAGGGACTTCAAAAGGTGTATTTCCGTTGAAATCTCGAAGTCGATTTTTTTCGTGATCACAATACTTTCCCATTACCTACTACGTATGGAGAAAGTAAAAATACAGTGGAAATACTACGGAACATAACCGATGCCTGAAAACGGTGATGCTTAAACTATTAATTTGGTGTATTATTAATTTAGAACTAAAACCATTTTATCGCTTAGTTCTGCTATATATCTTATTTTACGCGAGAGATTATTTTACCAGAATGCGTCAGAATATCTCCATGGTTTATCTTATTTGTTTTCAAATCTACATATCTCCATAGCGTTTCCGATTTATGAAGAGTTGCTACAAACAAGATTCCCTATTAAACAAATCACGTCCGCTTCACCTGCCTGTGACGCACTTCCAGTATCATAAAGATTGGCTACCTATATTATCTTTTGATTTATGTGAAAATTTCCTTTACCAGGATTATTTTTGATGGATTCGAAAGTTTAGTTCCAAACATTGGCTTTATATGAAGGAAAGTAACGAAAAACACCGTAATTTAACTGTAACTTTAAACTGTAGTACTCGAGAATGTGACGCTTATTGGCACGAGAGGCGCTGCCATGCAACTCGGCCTCTCCGACCCGACACGGGGCGACATTTAATGAAATTGCCTGCGGTCAAAAATCCGAGCTAGTGTTTGTGTTCACACGCGCTCACGATCGCTCTTTTGTTTTTTCCCCCTTCTGTCTCCCTCTCTTAGCCTCGTGGCGAAATACCCGATGCGAATGGGACTGTGGTGAGATAAATGCTTTATTTACAGCGCGTCGAAAACCAGGAGTTGAGGAAAGAGAGATAACAAGTGAAAACCAGAACAGGATTTCCCACGATAAAATTCGCACGTATATTACACGCTGCGGAAATGAACGAAAAAAAATGGACGACATTTTAAATTTAAAAAAACACCTATATCGCGAACTGAAATTCTATGACAAAAACGCAAATTTAATTTGGAATTCTAAAAACTTGCGCGCCACCAACATCCACAGTTTCATATTATCCAGAATGAAATATAGCCATTTTGTTCTTCTTGAAACATTAAACGCAGAGTTACCCAATAGTGTATTTCTCAAAAGGGTTTTATATGAGATTTTTGAAATGTAATAACGTAGATTCCGCAGTGCACCTCAATGAGACACTCAGAAATCATGTCCAACCACGCACTGCACATTCATTTAAAGTAAATCCAATGGCTACGACCGTCGACACGTATACCACCGCATGCAGTTTGAGGGGGCTAAGGTTAAATTCTCTCTGCGGGTTGATGATTTTGTTTAAAATCTGGATCACTGCCAAATCCACTGCGCATTTCCGTAAAAATGCCCTTCAGGCCGTCGGAAGCGTACTTAAGTACAGCGACCATTATAAGCATTCCATCAGAGTGGACTAGTGCATGCGATGATTCATGCTTTGCAATTATGTGATAAAAACCGCCTCTTCTAACGTGCAAGAGGACAGAATTTTAAATTTATACGTTTTCCCTGAATTTTCGACGGCTTGAGCCTGGAGGAATGTTCTTCTTTTTATTTAGAATAAACATCTCGCATGAATAAATTCCATCATTTTATTGAAATGATGACATGTTGCGGCATACCAATAAAAATTAATGAGATCTGTTTAGTAATATCGTGATACAGCTGAACAGGACCTTCACTGAGTAAATTGACATTTAAACGTTGACGTAATTTACTTTAAAAGGATTTGGAACAAATATCGCAGCGACTGGCACTTTACTGGCTCTGTGAGCACGAGTGTGGTATTGTTTATATACTAAATGAGAAAGGTGTTAGCATAGAATGATCCATTCGCGACATAAACATGTTGCATGGTCCATGGAACTATAGCCATCGGTGGTAGAGGCGAAAACTTATTTTTCTATAAAAAAGTCAGAAAAAAGCCGCGCAATGAACCTTTTGCCAAATAATAAGAAGATCAAAGGCTTACATATTTCTGTAAATTATATTATGGGTAATGCATTAACTGTACTGCTCTCTAAGTTGGAACGGTACGTCTAATTTCAAATTTAAAACTTATGGAGGTATTTTAAATATTTTATTTTGGAGATATCGTAACCTGTAAGAAATCTATATTGGAAATATAATTAGAAACACGTGCAGACCTTTCATCACTACTACTTAATGAGTCATAGAACCTTCTCGATTCGCTTTTTTTATATACTGCCGTAAAAGCAAAATTGGAAATTCATTTCCACTTTCCCTTTTTCCTTTAAAGCGTCCTCTTCCTTCTTTATCCTGTCTACGTAATGCACACCTTTCACTAGTTTAAAAAAAAACCCTTTCGCAGTGAATGCCTAATCTATTTAATTCTTCCTCATTCATCTTGTTTCCCGGTATCTTTTAATGTATTCACGAAATCCCTAACTGATCATATTAATTAAATTATCGTTTATTGATTACATATTTTGACATTTGTTGCTTATTTATAATTTATTTTAAATTGACAGGCAGCTTTTTTGTATTAAAACGTTTGACTACATATAAAGATTTAATTAAAATAAATAGTTCTCACATATAACAACTTCATTCTTCTTCCACTCAAGGTCGAAGCAGCTTCTGAGAAACGAGACATGACAATGCGGAGATAAAAAATAGACAATGGGAACCGACAAGAGACGACACAAAAAACGAATCCCATTTCCTTCCGTGAGCGATGACCTCAATCCCATAAAGTATTAGGGCATCGCATTTGGAGTCGCATTTGACGGAATTTTGC
The DNA here is from genome assembly GCA_036926305.1 of Uropetala carovei. NCBI lineage: Eukaryota > Metazoa > Arthropoda > Insecta > Odonata > Petaluridae > Uropetala > Uropetala carovei. The sequence goes on along the minus strand of JAXCHB010000033.1, from coordinate 7,336,402 downwards.
GTTCTCTACATTCCTATCGCGTTCTCATGTCGAATGGGGCTTCGCTATCACTCTGATCGAAAGAGGAAAGACTCCAGGGGGGAATACAAGCCGCAAAACACGACGGAATGTGGCCTCACGACTTTGGAGGAGAAAGGGGATGAGGGAAGAGGATAGGTAAAGAATGGGAGGTATTGAGCGGGAGAAGGAAGGTAAGAATGCATTCGAGGAGTTCAGTGACAAATTATCTTCGTAAATAAATCACTGAAATTTGTCTCCTTTCCTTTCAAGCGATAGAGGATAGCCATGGATTTGATAGAGATTTAATTAATTGCTTGTGGTCAGCATTCGAAGTAAGATGACGTTGGCGTTATTTGTAAATGAAAGTTGTTTTTATGCCTAACACTTATGTATTTGTTTATGCAGGTGGGATAATTAGGTAAACGTTTTGGATGATGATCCGATACAATATCGCAACTCATTCGACGCTGCGACCGCTAACCAAAACCAAAGTTGAAAATTTAATAATAAAAGCTATTAAAAGGGTCAGGTTTTTGAAGCTCGACACAAATAAACATACTTATTCGCAACTATTTTGAATGAATTAGAATAAAACTTCTTAGGTAAAAAACGATTATGTATGCAAGATATATTATCTTAAATTATTTTTCATAATCATAATGTTAATATAAGTTAAACTCAATCCTGTAGGATTTTCTATGATAAAAAGTTTATCATCACAACTTTTACCATCAAAATCGATATCGTCCGATACCAGATTTCTTATTGATTAGCAATATTAACATTTTTTTATAAAACTTTAATCCCTCTGACCTCAATAAGCATCCAATGTTTTAAGGTTAAAGGAAAGCGGAATAGTATGATTCTAGTATAGCGATTATAAAATGTCCCCAAGGTTTTACCTATTTTATTTCTCATTAATTTTGCGCATACGATCGTTTTAAACATAACTCAGTGAACTTCGTACAAACGATAGTACTTGTAGGGTCATGAAGACCAAAGTATGCATATGCAATATTTAAAAGCACTTAGCGGTTGGTATTATTCCGATGCACCTAGTCGTTCTCATGAAGATATCCTGAACAAAACGATTAGTTACAGGAACACATAAGGTTTATACACCTGGGGTGATGGGTTCCAATTATCTGGTTTCAAGGTCAAAATTAATTTTTTGAAAAATATTCTTCATCAGTATTTTTGATCGAATTATAAGCTACATGTTCTATGAAAATTCTCCAAGTTTACCCTATTCATGGGTGAAGTCCATCCAAAAATACGTTGCCCAATCTTTTTCTAAGGGCTTTTTGCAGAAAACTTCCTTTAAAATTCTTTCCTACATAAAATCCCTCTTAATCATCCGTTCCCCTTTAGTTTGAATTATTTTGAATGTTTTAGTTTTAAAAAAATAAGACAATCATCAAGATGAAATTTTACTTTAATTTACTTAATTGGATTTTTGTTCTTCTTTTCCAACGCCACAATAATTAAACTAAAATTAAACCTTCTGCATTCTCCTCTCTCCCCCTCAGATACGCCCCTGGATCTTACGCCGACGGTGGAGTTTATAAATGAACGTGAGGGAATTACATGGGGCATCATAGCTCATTGTTTTAGAAGATTGTGGAAACGCAGTAGTGTCTTCAAATTATTTAAAAATGTTTCATAAACGGACGACAAATGTAAAAATTAATCGTTACAATGAGATATTGGTATCAAATCGCAATGTTAGTTTTACATTTACTTAAACAATATTTTGAAGACTTCGCTCAATGACTAAAAAATAGGCCATTTCAAGTGAAAGAGAACTTATAAATGGAATCAACGGGACACCCAAACGGCTGAGTAAACTGCTTGCTTTAATAGATAGGAAAGATTAAGTTAGACTCGAACAACACTCTTCATCAGAAACGATCCATTAAGAAAAGGAGAAAGGTATTTCAATTATGATAAGGGAAGGTTAGTGATTCAACATATTTGAGCAGCTCGGGTCTAATCTAAAAGGCGAAGGACTAAAACAAAGAGATTATTTAAAAAAATCATTTTCTCCTCGGGACAGATGGTTATCTAAAATGTACCCGTATGGCTTTCATAACCGAGCGATACTGTTTGACGAGGTCTCAAAAGAACAACTCTAAGAAATAAATTGCGTTATGTTTTTGATTATTTAGGCACTTGAATGCGACTGCCTAATGAGTCAGTTATCCGGGGAAAATCAACGTATATATTAATTGAGTAAGAGCAATGCCATCGTCAGTCATAACCCGAAGCGAAACTTCCTCTGAACTTTCACTCAGCCACGCCTGAGTGAAAGTGGAAGAGAAAGTAATGCGCGGGGCGCAAGGAGGGCCTGCGGGTACCTGGAATAGGGCTCCGAGCCTCAGTTCGCGGCGGCGGCAGCGACTTAAATATTATTATATACGTATTGGCCAAATCAGTTGAATTTGAATATTGAAACCGTAACTGTTTCGTAAATAAAATCATGATATTGTGTATTTTTCGTTTATTAACGGAAACAGTCCCTCGAATCTGGTTTACATTTACCAAAACGCTTGTTGTGTCATATCATAAGGAGATTATGGATTAGTTATAAACGATAACTTCTTTGCTTGCCCTTTTATTCCTCCACCAATCAGCCCTTTTTAGATATCATTGGTGCCCCCGCAGTAACTTGGCATTCGGTAGCCCAGCTACGGAATATCTGCTCAAACGGGTATATGGCTTAAACGAGCCAAGTATCAAGGTATACCAGGCGCGCACCGAGGATTTTCTCTTTGGATGGGGAGGCTAAATTCTAACAAATATATTCCACCAAACATTTGGACAACTGGGGGTCAGCTCAACTACTGGCAGGTGCAGAACCTCCTCCTGAATGAATACCTACATATTTGGATATTTGGTTAATACAAACTCGAGTTTAAGGTTTTTAAGTCAGAAAATGTAGCATTTATAGGGTGGGGAGTAAGCCCATCAGCCGCTCCCTCCATGGTTGCGCACCTGAGGTATACACTCTGTATCTTTGCTCAATGCATAGCATATGGTTATTGCAGTTGGCGTTCATGTCTCTGGATCTATGTATGTGGCGTACCAAAAAATCGTTGGGTTGGTTGGAAGAAGGGTATCAAACAAATTATTAGATTGGTTTGGCTGGATTGAAAGTATGGTATTAAAAAAACGTTTGGGTTTGTTGGAGGACCTTTTAAAATAATACTCCTACAGAACTCCGATTTCGAAGCTGTACGGGTAGCTGGTATTATTATTAAACGACTATGAATGTGACTAAGCGAGTATCCGGTGCATGGGATTGTGTGAAGACATTTTACTGCGTGAGGAGAGATATAATATAACGCAAATTTAGTTTTTGTAGACGTATACCTCAATTGTCAAAGATTAAAATTGGCAGTAAAATAAAGCTAGCTTGAATTCTTCTCTCTTTCTTCCGTGTTTTGCACTTGCGATAATGGTATTTCGCGGCCCAAGGCCAATTCGGTATAAACACTTAAAAGACGGTTCTTCGCAAAACTGTTGGCAATGGTATACTAGGAATAAACACTATCGAAAAAATTTCAAAATGTTTTGGAAAGACGTTGTAGTCTTATTTCGACGCCTCTTTCGAGAGGCGTCTGAAGCAATCTTCCCGTCGCCTCGCCTAAGAAAAGAAGGTACACGGTTGTATTGCAACCGTTCTTCGAACCTCTCCTAAAGGGTTGATGAGAAAGTGAAGAATCCCTTGCTTTCACGGAAGGAACCGCTTCTTTCGAAGGTTGAGCCAAAACGGAAGGGGCAAACTAAGAATAGGCAAAAAATAGAGAAGGCGAAATCTTAGGGATAGCAGTGAGGTACATGTGTAGAAAGAGAGAGAGAGAGAGTGAGAGAGATAGATAGAGATAGATAGATATATATATATAGAGAGAGAGAGGAATTCCAAGTAAAGAATGAGATATATATATATATATATATATATATATCGAGAGTAGAACTGGACATCTAATCCATTTTCAGTTACAAAAGTAATTACAAACAAAACTTTTAGATAAGAAAATACAAATAAAATACACGAATGATAAAAAACACATTAGGCAGTCTGCTATATATGTACCGAAACGAGTTAAGTAGATAAAGACACGTGTATTAGTTTGTGAGAAAAAACTAAGATTTGTTAGCATAGGTATAAAACCAGGGAAACCTACAAATAGTATTATTTACAGATGGGAGAGAGAACTAAACATAAATTACACATATAGACAGTCATACATGAAAACATAGAGATAATTAATAATAACAAAGAAATGCGTATACATAATTGGATACATAGTCATACACACATACATATACACTTATACATACATACTAATACATATGTATATACATATATGCATCCATTCTCACAAACACATATCTGCATACATACTTCTATAAAAACACATTTACTCACAGATTAATTTTACAAAACTGCAAATACACATTACACAATACGAAACCTTTTATAAAACCAAGAAAAGTGAAAAAAGAGAATAAATAAAAACAAATAGAGAGGGATAGGGAGACTATGGCGTAGAAGATAAACGATAGCTAGGATACGACCAATCTTCGTCCAAATAGATCTTCTCCAAATGCGGAAAACACGCAATATCCTTTTTCTTACAACCTCCTAAAGCCTCCTTCTCTCTCCACTCAATTCATCTCTCTCTTTCTCCTTTATCTTCATCTCTATCCCTACATTTTTTCTTGCGCCTGTTTTATTTCCGCCTAATTCTCTTCGTCCGTCTTCTCCTATGTATATCTTGTTCCTACCAGGTTTTCATCAACTATCGAGTCCCAGTTCCTTCGTGGAATTGTGTCTCCGCGATCTGACATGGCGGTCTTAGACGTAGGATGGAGTGGTTGGGTCGGGGAATGTTTTCTTGTGTGCACTTGTCTCTGACAGAGGTTTTGCCGCAAATCATCGGCGTTTCGCGGCGGTTCATTATACCGACATGGAGCTTATATTGCGCTACTGCTCGGGTCGCAGCATGGGACTGCTTGATTGAGCGTGGTTTAAACTATTAAGATACTTGTTCAAGACGGCTCCAGTTTTGTGGTAAGTCTCGGTTAAAATAAACTACAGTAAAATCTCGTCGGTACAAAATAATTAGAGAGACTGAAATTTTTACTGTTGTTAGTAAATGGTTTGCTGTAACAATGCGTACATTTATATTTTCGCAGGATGCTGAAGTACCCTTCACAAAAACGAGAATTTTATATTAAAGGTTTTTATTATCAAGGTTTTTTCAAATTAAAATTTTAAGATATCTTTATCATTTTCGTTATTTTTATATCGATCGTTCTATTTTGGAATTTAAAAACGAACCCTAGGCACATAAATAAATAATTTTTTAAATATAAAGCTTGCTAGAAATTTTAAAGGCTTTTATAAGTTAGATTTTTATCTAAAATAAAATTTCCGTTTATAATAAGAAAGAAATTTCAACAAACCGAGACGCATACACAGTGATTAGATGAATTAACGGCAGATTTTGTTGTGGTTTCATATCTATCGTAATTATTTCATGCTACTCCTACAGTATTGAATCAGTTATGTCAAAATTATTAGATTACGCTAAGCCTTTTCTACTCGCTTTAAAATACATCCCACACCTTTTGAGATGAATTCTACTTACGCAGCGGAAGTTCCCATAGGCTACATGCGGGACATTGACAGACGTAAGCCCAAAATATAACACCAAACCGAAATAGTTCAACCGAGTACATTTACTTGGAAAGGAGCGAGAAAATTCCACGGGGTTGGATAAGCGTTGTGATAGGAGACACCTAAGTGTTTACACGGAGTCCCGAGATGTCTCTCGTATAGGCGCCACCTAGACGCGTCCGAAGTTAAAGGTTTAGAAATATAATTATAGCGACAGACGCGAAAAAGACAACGAACCCGGTTCTCCTTTAATCCGCCCTCGCGCATCCTTCCTCATCCCATCCCATTTCCTCTCGTTTTAACTCACGCTGCGCACTCCGCACTTTCTTTTTTTTCTTTTCGTCCGCGCCCGTCCTGAACGACCTCTATCCATCGCAACCCCCTCTTCATCACCTTTCTCCATCTATCCCACTCTCTCTTTGATTGCTCTTTCGTCCAACCCCTTCCTTCCCCTCCACCTTCCGATTTAACGTCCTCCCGCAGTCCTTCGCTCAAATAGCCTCTCTTTTTCCTTCTCTCCTCTTCCCGTTTCGATTCACTTTCTCCAGCCGTCCGCACTTCGGTTTCCCTGCGCGTGCACAATGAAACTCTTTCTTTTCCTCCTGGAATATTATCGACCGTCGCATCAATCCGTTTATTTCCCCTCCTCTTCTGTCTTTCTTTCTCTCCAAGATTACTCTTTCCCCTCTACGCGTCTCTCTCCCTGCGTAATTTTCTCCTTCGCCGTCTTCGCCTCCTCGGCTGAATCCTATCCTTTCCCCGCCTGTTTCTCTCCCGTTACGTCGCATTCCAACGTCCAAGCTCTGCCATGATGCTCCCAAGTCGGGACGAGACGTTTTTGCGCCCTAGGCAAGGTTTGAAAGATTCGTCTCCTAATGAAAGTACACAGAACAAAATTTTATCTCTCAAAACTAGTTTATTTACTGTGTAGAGGTGAAACGAAATATACAGGGTCTGCCATAAAAACTGAGGCCCTTACGCTATTAATAATAGTTGTTTAACGATTGTAGTTTCATTTGTATGCATTAAAAAGTTTATCTATTATTAAGTACAAATTTGAAATCCATAGCTGCACACTTTTAATATACTATGAAAATAAAAAAGGATGTAGCAATTTTGGTTAAAATGACTATTTTACTCCATTAAAAACTAATGCTATGTCATCACCAGACTCATAAATCCACGAAAAGAAAACAAATTCATTACCTTTTTGATAAATATTTTAACATGATGAAGTAACGTTGAAATCGTTTTACCACAACAGATTTGATAGCACACAGTATACGGTCTCCTTTTTTTATTGGCAGGCCCTGTATTTTAAAATATAAAACGTTGCACTTAAAATTTCAAATTATCATTCGTCACTCCTCCCAAGTGTCTAAGCAACTTGGGCGGGTGCCTCGCTTGCCTAGTCCTTATGCCGGCTCTGCCTACATGACTTTCCAATACTCAAATCCTCCCGTTATCTCTCTCCTCTTACAATTATCCTTCCATGTTTTGCATTGAGTGGTCCAGTCTTAATGCGGCCTTTCCATACGTTCTTCCTCCCTTCCAATTTTAATCCCTCTCTTTTCTCACCTTTGTTCCCTGTTCTATCCAACCATCCTATCCCATCTTCCTCTCCTCGCCTACCTCATATATATATATATATATATATATATATATATATCTCCTCCCTCCCTTCTTCCTACACTACCTCCCATATCGGTTTTATTCTTATCTTTTCGCACTCGTTCTACTCTTCTACTACTTCTACTTCCACTTCCACGCTCCTCTCTCTCTCTCATCCCATTTACTCCAACATTCTCTCTCCCTCTTCTCTGTCTGTCTCCCTATTTTCTTCTTTCCTTCTCTGTCTAGTCTGAATCCCGTCCTTATAAAGACTTTTGTCTATCTACCTCTTCTTCAACTTTCTCTCTCTCTCTCTCTCTTTCCTCTTTATTTACCTTCTTCCTCTTTCCCTCCCTCATTTCTCTTTCACTCCCTTACTCTTTCCATACCTCTTTCTCTCCCTTCGTCCTTTACCCCACAATCTCCCTTCACTCCAACCTCTGCTTAATTCTTCTCTTTTCTCTCACGTTTTCCTCCTTTCATTCTTATCTTCCGCTTGTATTCCCCTCTCTCCAATCATCACCTCTTTCGCTTCCCTCCTTCCCACTCCATTCTCGTATTCTCTCCCCCCATCCACCCTCCTTCCAATTTCCTCATACCTCCTTCTTTCACATCCCTCTCACTCAATCGCTCCCGATTCTAAAGTGCTACACTTGATCCCCTCAAGATCCTCACACCTTCTATCCTTCTATTTCTCTCTCTCTCTCTCAAACATTTCTCTCTCACACACACACAAACACTTTCTCTCTCTCTCACTCTCTCTCGAGAAGGCAAAATTGGATCTTAGGGTGGCGTGGGTGAGTGAGAGTGAGCGTAAAGGGTACGTCTTGAAGGACCTTACTTAACTGGAGGACGAGGACATTTCATCGGGACTGCGTGGAGAAATAGTGAAATTCAAAGTGTGAGGAAAAGGAAGGGCGGATGGGCGAGAAGAGGTCGATTGAGCGAGTCAAGGAGCGGAACAGAGTTTGAAATTTAGTGGGATGGAGAGGCAGGAACCTGCGCGGTTTTTTTTAGTTTAAAGGACAGAGGCGAAACGTTATGGATTTCGAGGAGAAGATAAAGACTTTCTTTTTAATTTCGAGATGTTCGCCTTCCTCACCGAAAAACCGCTTTCGATAGACAATGGCCGGAGAATGTTGCGATCCGTGCCGATTTTCAAATCATACTACGATACTTCAATAATAAGCACTCAAAAATAACAAGAATGAAAAAAAAAATGCTTGTCTCAGGTATCTTCAATAGCTACAGCAAGGTTATGAGAAACCGGATTCGCATTTCGGCAACAACGCAGCCATCCTAAGTGGAAATTCAACGAAAATACCTAGATTCTTTAGAGCAGGGTTGTCAATCATACGGCCCGAGGGCCAGAATCTGCCCCGTCACCCTCTCACAACTTATTCAGATAAAAACAGCTTTCACAAATAAAACCAAATTATCCCATTTAATACACCAGTAGTTAAAGCAGGTGCGTACTGACAGTATCAAACCTCGTATATCTTCCCCACGCTATTCGATAGCCAGGGAGTGGAGAGGCAGTGATAACAAAGGAATTTCATGGGAGGGAGGATGTGTTTGTGGTTTCAAATTTTTAAGCCTGAGTGTTATAACCAATTTAAAAATTCTCAGGTTCCATCTTAATTGAATGAACCCACAAAATCACAAATCGGTTGGTAGTTGATATTTTGTTTTGGAAAAAAAAGTCATATTATCTGTTTTGGTGTCCACCGGAAATTTTATTTTTTGCGTTTCACTCTTAAGATATTGCGTCGATTCAGTGTGTCGCGTAACTCTTTTTTAATCAAGCATTTTTGAGAGCTAATTTGTTGTAATATGGTTTGTGAGGCCCTCAGTAGGTGACAATTTTAATAACAACCGCACATCCTATGTTTAATGCTAGGTAAATATTTTATCACTGATTATTTTGAGACTGGGTAGTCCGTGAAAGAGAAATTAACACAAATCTTAATGGATGACGTATTTTTTAGCACGGTTTATTAAATAAAAACGAGATGTTTTCACTTTTCACGTCTGTTATCTCACTAAAGTATAAATTGCGGCTACACTACAATACAAATATATGAAATTGTTAAGATATTTTTATAGTATCATAATATCCAGGGCCACCGAGAGGGTGGGGATACCGGGACAAAATCCCCGGGGCCCGGGCCTCTGAGGAGCCCGGTGTTAGGATCGGTCGTAAGGTTTTCCTATCGCAAGGCACGCCAATACCAACGGTCGGCGTTTCTCCATTTCCCATTTCCATTTCTCAGATTTGGATTTGGGTTTTCCCAACACAACCCACTGCGTTTATATCACCCCTTAGCACCCTGAAACTCCTCTCCACTACTCTCATTTTTCTCCTCTTCGGGAAATTCCGTCTTTGGGCCCGAGGTCCGGACCCACAAGCACTCGGAGTGTCGTCGTACGGTCAGTTCTAAAGAACAATATTGTTTACTCCCAATTTTTTTAGAGATATGGTAGCCTTTCTTTCTTTATTGACCATATTTTATAATGATGAACTTGGAATATTTAAGTACACTTAATATCGCCTATAAGGCTGACACGACGATATTTTTAAATCATGAAAAATATCTTTAAAATAATAAAAACATTAACTATACACAGGAGCTCTCCATGGCCTAATGTGATAAAAGGATGATTTCTAATCGCTCTTAATGCTTGAAATCGCGCCATACTAGACATTAGCTGGACAATCTTTACTTACCTTTATAAAATTTGCTCACTGGCCTGAGGATGAGGAAAAATTTAAAATGTGGCCCCCCTCGAAAAAAGGTTGGACAAACCTGCCTTGGAACCTTGTGGCTATTGGAGATGCCCGACACAAGTACTTATTTCGATATTTTTACGTTTAAGTGTTTATTCTTGAATTTATTCAGATCTAAAATGAGCTCGATAATTCTTTCATAAATCTCTTTTCCATCTATTTTCACGGTTTTTATAACAGGTTTGAGGTGTTAATTTGTTGGCATCAAATCAGATTCAACCGTGTACTCTGGAACAAGATTAATAAACGTTTTCTGCAATTATTCATCAGAGAACAAGAAAAAGACTTTGTTGTATATAAATTTAAGCTAAATTTGGAAAATTGCTCTTCAAAACACGAAGCAGCTGAAGAAAGCTCTTAAAACAAATACCTAGTGCATACTTAAGGATAACGTAAATCAAATCCATGCGCATGAAGAAGAAGCATTTGAATCCATGAATATGTAATACGTATCACTGTTTCCTCATATAATTATTAGCGATGAGCTCGATTCTGGAGGCTCTAGATAATTTATTTAAAACGCAGTGACGAGCGAGACTGATGCGAAAGGCAAAGTGAAAATTAGGAGCGAATCCTTGAGAGTGAAGGAAATACGATCGCAAAACAAATTCATAGGGATTTCCGGATGCTAACGATCCTAGCCTTCAGAAAAGAGGAAAAAGCACCAAGACTAACTTGTATGCAGAAATTTAACAGATATCCCGTTTATTAAATCAGCATTTCCACGGACTAAAAATCAACCAAATCTGTATCATCGGAAAGGTTAAAATCAAACACATACACACAGGATGATCCGAACCTCAGTAACTAAGTCCTTGTGAGGGACGAATACTATGCCGAGATATGTAAACACTGATGGGAAATATTTCTCCTTCGACTAACCCAATATCCGAATTTATAAAAAAATCTAGACCATGCGCGCACGTATTCGTACGTTCATGTACAGATAAAAACGTTATAATAAGATGCTATACGAATAACTAGCGTAATTTTTCCTCAAAATTACTATGAATGTTGAATAAAATTTAAACTCAATTCTCCCTCATTTACTAGGAGGGCCGCTGGGGTGTTGGAGAGACACATTTGTAGACGTAGATGATAGAGCTTTCGGGATGACCCCTTCGTCAGGTCAAGATAAATACTATATATACACACACACACATATATATATATATACACACACACATACATGTATATATATACATACATGTATATATATATATACATACATGTATATATATATATACACATACATGTGTGTATATATATATATATATATATACATACATACATACATACATACAGCCTCAGCTCACTGCCTCAAAGTCGGCGGGTGTAAACGGAGGCTAAAGGGCGAAGCACAGTGGTGTCCTCGGTCTTTCTGCAATATCTCCGGCCAAAGTGAAAGAGGTAGGTACTCACCAACCCGCTCTGCGTGTTTTAAGGCCCACAATCCTCCCATGACATGTACACCCATAAAAAACGACCCTCATTCTCCAGAGGCTGGATTGCCTCTGACCGTGGCAGTGGTCAGGAACAAGGCATGAAGGCAGAGGGTGCTAAGAATCCCCGGAGGTTAAACGCCCACTGCAACTCTTTCTCATCCTTACCCAATTCCTTCAACCTCAGTCTAACTACCTTTAACTGCCGGGCACTGTCCAGCGAAGATAGACTTCAAGAGCTCCAAGAACAACTGAAGAAGATCACGTGGGACATTTTAGGACTCAGTGAGGTGAGAAGAATAAGGCTTTCTTCTGCACTTTAGCTGGATTAATTGAAAACCACCGTGGGGAAAAAATGAGTCGATGAGTATTTACTATATTGCTAAACTGACTAAAACATTTTATAAGCTTGTGTGCCAAAGGGAGATATGCAACGCCGCGTTAGAATGCCAACTGCGACACAGGACGGGTAAAAGTTTTCTCCTTTCGAAACACTCTTCCGGAAATCTGAAAAACGATATAATTACGCGATACGGTGCATGAAATCCAGAAGGAAAACACACCGCCCTGCGGTCCATCACTCTCGGAATCGTGTTACGAACGACAATATAAATGAGCGTATAATTTTTCGCGCGCAGTGTCAAGGTCGGCTCTTGATAAGACTCGCATCCGCAGTCCTAATGATAATCAAGGAAGTGGGATCGGACTCGCCTGACATTGGAGCTGCGCTACGCTGTATGAATACGTATAGGCAGAAGGCCGTTGCTTTGCTCGCGTGTACTACGCAGATTACCCAAAACACGCACAAACAGCTCAAATAGAAAACATTGCAAACTCTATGGAGAATAAACTGTGATTTTTTTCACAAAGGAGCGACTGAATTTCTAAAATTATCAATGAAAACTTACGTCATCATTCAAGAGAGTGCTCACTGCACTGATGGGAAAAGGAATTCCATATTTGGGCATTGCCTCATGATTCCCTATTAAAAACAATGTGCATATATATAACGTTTAGTTTTTAATTTCTTAAGTAAATAAGAGAAAATTGAGGAATATAAATTATACTCTGGATGTTTAAGAAATTGTACATATTACTCCGTATATAAGCTTTTCTCTTGTCATGTTGTTAGCGCGTGGCCTTATAACAAACTTTTAACATATTTTTGTTCAAAATACTAACAATAAAGCCGCATGAAATGCCAAAAAGTCACGAAAAATCATCGAATGTATCCTGCAAGTGTATAAAGTTATGTAAAAGCAAAGAAAAAACTTGCGGCAGAAATATTCTTCGATCCGTTAAAAATTTAAATGAATAATTTCTCTGCGTCAAAAAGCACGATCTAACGTTAAAAGATCTCGGGATGCGTCGTTGACAGTAGGTCTTGGAAAGAAATCCTTACGAAATTGACGCGTACGTTTCCTTTTTCCAACAAGTTACACCAACTTACACCGTATACGCGCGCCGCATAATCCCAGAGCGTATTTCATCGATTCCAAACAATTCTAGAAGAAGAAAGTGCACGCAGAAATACGGTTTATCTCAACCGAAATAAAAATCGGCCATTTTTTTTACGGTAACGCGAAATAACCTCGACGAAATGAGCGATACAATCCATCAAATATTTCCCAAAACGCCCGAAGGGGCTGCGCTCTGTATATAACCCCTCTCTCTCTCTCTGCCAGGGAACCGCGAACGTTAAAGGGGATGGAGCGTACCGAACTGTTGAGAGGGAAGGATATGAGAGTGAAAAATAAAGAAAGAGAAAGGAAGGTAAGAGGCAAAAGGGAGGAACAGAAAGAGAGGGGAGAAGTTAAAATAAAAAGAGATAGGAACCCCGCGTCTCACGCGGAAAAGTGGGAAACAGAGGGCGCCAGTGAGAAAGAGACCATCCTCCGTATGGCGGTTACGGCAGGGAAGAAACGAAAGATTTTTTGAAGGGGAAAGCGAGAAACATATCTAAAGTCGACGGAAACGAAGGGAACTGGATTGCGGGAGTGCAGATAGTATCTGCCTTTTAGAACGACTTCGATTTACGCGCTTTCGAATTACGCTCGCTCCCCGATAAGAGTAAGCTAATTCCGGTACCGAGTTTCTATCCTCGCTTACTTTGTGATTTAGACTCTTCGTTTGAATTCACAAGGTCCCAATTCAATTCAATTCTCGAATTACGCGCTTTAGAATCACACGCCTTCGAATTACGCGTTTTCGAATTACGCTTCCTCGAATTAAGCTCTCTCAAACTACGCGCTTTCGAATTACGCTCTCCCGAATTAGACTTTCGGGAACTGCACGCTTTCGAATTATGCGCTTTCGGATTAGGCTTCCTCAAATTATGCTCTCTCGAATTAAGCGCATTTCCAACCAATAGAATTACAACGGCATCGATATCGGAGAACGTTTTTCCGTTTTGGACGGAAGCATTTTTTTTTACCGCGCAACATTTTTATTGGATTCTCAAATCGTGAAAATTTTCGATATGGAACACGTCCTGCCCGAGTTGCGCGGGAGATTGATGTTCGTTGGGCGCGGCGCATCCTTTGGGGACGCATAGGCAATAAAGGAAGGTTGGATAACTGTACATCCGCGCGCATCTGCGTGCATGCTGAGGGACGAATTGTTTGCGAGCGACACGAAATGCTACGCTGACGATTTCCGAAAACGATAAGGAGACTCGTGTTCCTCCGGCTCTCGCGTCATCCCAAACACATGTCCGCACGTCTGTACTTGCGATAGTGCGAACGTGAAGCAGAGAGCGAGGAAGAGGAGAAGAGACTGGGAGCGATACAAGGATAGATACAGATATACGTCATTATTAGGGAGAATTTAAGAATGTTTAGCCTCTTATTATATCTAAACCAAAGTAATAAAGTAAATCCCACATAAATTACATAGCACAGATGGAAATAAAATATGAAGGAAATGCACGGGAGAAAAACAAAGGGTTAATAGGCTAAACAAACTTTAAGATAAATCCCGCTGCAGCGAAACACCTCCATGTGAAAAACATGCGAAAATAGTATAATTAAAACTTTTACAGTTAGAAAACATAGCAGGCGTTAGAATAACTACAACATAAACAATAAACAGGTATGAAAATATAACATCAATATCATTCATCAGAGACTTATCGAGGTAGCCTTACGTCTGAAAAATTCAAAAATACGCACTTAAGACGGAATAACCCGAAAAAGTACTTACAACGGCTATCGCCAATAGCTACAGCTAGAGGCAGGAGCTATTAAAGGTAGGTGAAGTACCTTTTCAATTTTTTTTACATTTAATTGCTTATTCTTGTATCAGTATAATAGAAAAATACATGCTGTGGCAGAAATAAGAAGGATCAACTTGTACAGGCACACACGCATACGTATTCACGAAAGAATATAATATAATTTCTTAAATTAGGTAACATTAAGAATAAAATAAATAAAACATAACAGAGAGAGGGAAAGAGAAAAGAATTATGGATCGCTGGCGGCAGTTCCCTCCCTCACGTCTTCCGACCTCGGAACGCAGGAAATGAGAGGTGAGCGAGAGAATGAGTTGGGAACGCCTAAGGAAGGAGGAGCGAGCGGGGAGGGGGGGAGGGAGGGAGGGTGGAAGAAAGAAGGATGATGGGATGGAAAAGGAAGGGATGATAGAAAGGCAAGAGGCGTTGGCGTGGAGGTCTCCTGAGATGGAAGAGAGAGAGATAGATGAATCGCGTGAGGGGGAGGGGGGGGGAGGGGAGAGAGAGTTGGAGAATGGGGGAGGGGAGAGAGAGAGAGAGAAAGCGATTGAAGTTTCACCCGAGGCCAATATGCATGCGATGCGCGAGGAGGAAGGGCGGCGGGGGTCAGGAGATGGGAGAGGAAGAGGGAGTTTTCAGAGCGGATCTGAAACGAGGAGAGGGATGTCTTGAAAGGAAGGAGAGGTGAGTGGGGGGAGGAGGGAGGGAGGAGGTGGCAAGAAGAGAGGATCTGAGGAAATGCCGGAGGGAAGAAGAGGAGAGGGACGAGGTGGGGGGATGAGGTATATATAGCAATGGAATGGAAGGGTGAGAGATGGAGGGAGGAGAGGAGTGATGCGAGGAAGAGAGAGAGAGGGAGAGAGATGGAGAGAGAGAGAGATGGAGAGAGGGAGAGGGAGAGACGAGTGTAAGGTTTAGTATGGTGGAAGAGAAAGTCGGAGGGAGACAAAAGAGTTGTGAAAGTCGGGAACCGAAGATGATGATTTTCTTCAAAGAACACAGCGTGCGGTAGTTAAGCGAAGAACTGTGATCGGAGAGATGTCGAATGAAAATCTAGGCAAAAGAGAGAGAGAGAGGCGTTAAGAGGCTGGATTGCAGGTTAATAATTAATGGCTGGGACGGTGGCGAATTGAAAGAATTTGGATAAAATTATTTGGACTGGCATTTCATCTGTACATCAAGGCTGAATGTCACATTTTTCTACATGATGTACATAAAACTAAGACATTTTCGGTAGAATATTTATAGCAAAAACATGTATATAGTATAGTTAGTTTTAATGTTGAATAAGGATACTCCATTTGAGACAGTATTTTAAAAACTAGATTGAGATAATCGCAAATGATTATCAAATACAGAAATTGTCCAGGCAAGTTTTTACAAACGCAGTCGCACACCTTTACAATTGATGGCCTGCCAATTTCATTTCCGTAGTTTCGTCCACTGCTTCTAGCCTGGCAGGTGAAAAAAATACATTTTGTAGGATCTGTATGGCTCGTTGAAAACAAATTTGCATAGCCGTTTAGTTATGGAGTATCGCATCTTCCGGCGTTTTAGCTACAAACTGAACATACTATGCTATGCATAGAAGCTGCTCGCCTTGAGCTTGTTCAAAGATTCGGGGAGACGCACAGTAAGGTCTGAAGAGCCGCCGGTTGGCCACCCCTAGTCTTAAGGTCTCCAATGGGACCAGCGAGGCGGAACGCACTCGTGTCACGCTGACGGAATGTAACAGATAAGACGACGAATCCGGAAAGGGGCAAAACGGTTACCAAGAGAGAGTTCTGAATTCAAGAGAGAGGGAGAGAGAAAACGGCGGAAGGGACGGATTTAAATCGAGCGAATATTTCGAGATAAGTGGAATTCCTAAGCTGAAGCACGAAGAAACGTACGAAGAAGAAAACGCCGCTAGGAATGGATGAGAACGACTTATACTGTTTTCAACTGGGTTTAGGTACCAGGTAAAACGACATAATAATTTATGCGATCGTGACTTTAAAACGTGAGTGAATCAGAGCAAGTATGTTCCTCTGAAGATAACGGCTTGTAAGAAAGTGGACGACTTTCAAAAGAAACCCAAGGAAAGAAACGCGTATGGAAGCGATCAACTGTGGCACGATTTGCCTTGGTCTACGGAAAATGTGGTTATGTTTAACGGGTTAAAAAAATTAGCAATTTCCTATGAAATTTTTACGAAACACGTGTTATGATTATGTTATCATAGCTACGATTTGAAAAGAATTTTTTGCTGCTAAGGCCGTAGAATGTCGGTTTATCCCAATATCCTCCTGATGATAATAAAAATTTTCCGAAAACAGCTTCATCCATTGGAGCGCAAAGGTGTTTTTGCCAGGAAATAACAAGATATACATGGCTATACAAATTTCAGGGTATTCCTTAGATAGTCGGAGCGAAACAGCAGAAAACTACGACACGTACTCGTAAAGCGTTCCCTCTAGCTAATGTTTCTTCTCGAATAGTTTCGTGTAAGGAACTCTCGCCGAATTTCAGGAGATTATAATGTTAAGTTTCTAATTTAATACAGATTACATTGAGAATCTGTCGAAACGCCCTTTTTGAAAAGGTTTCCAAACTTTATGCATCCGCATCTTCTTCTTAATGTAGCCCACTTTACCGCTGCCCTCTGAATCGCATCCACCAAAACATAAACATCAACCAACTTAATTTCATAATATTATAAATATCTATTACACTTGCGCGAACATTAAATTTTATTCTAAACATAGTTATACATAATATGAAAACAAACTTTCCCTTCTTCACGATTCTCTGAAAACCTTGTGGCATGATAAAATTGATATACCTCTGGCATTTTCCCGTTCTCAATGGAATAGCTACCTAAACAGCATAAAAACGGGGAACATTAAACGTTTCACTGCTAAAATATAATTTAAAAGTTACCGCATTAAAAAAAATCGGAACAACATACATTGTACAAGCTTTCTCATATACTAATGCGTCGTTATCTTTTGAAAAATGTGAACTATGTAGAATCGTTATAAACATCAACTTAAATAACTATACGAAATTTGATGAAAATCGTATGAGCCGTTTTTTCGAAAATCTAATTATTGTTAAAGTTGCCTAGCATAAACTAGCCTTATATTCATTATTTGAGAAATATGAACTATGTAGTATTATTATTGAAGACGTAAACTCGAATAACTATACGAAATTTGATCAGAATCCTTAAAGCCCGTTTTTGAGAAAATCAAGTTCATATTAAAAATGCGTAGAATAAACTACTCTTAATTACTGAGCAATACATATATTCTGCTCAGTATGATAAAATGCAAAAGTACGAGATTTCATTTAGTTTAGCTCTACCGTTTAGGCTCTAGAGCAGCGAACAGACAGACCCACAGACATACAGACGGCATTGCGAAAACCACTTTTTCGACTCAGGTACACCTAAAACGTATATTTCCATCAAAATCTCGAGGTCGAATTTTTTCGCAATAACAATACTTTCTCAATATACTTCGTATATGAGAAAGTGAAAATCAGCATTTTTGATGATGTTAAGATTTAAATACTACTATTATAGTCCCATGCGCATCGCCGGGGATAAAGCTCTTTTAAAAGCCCACTTTAGCAAATTTAATACCATATGGATGAAATCACGCGTTCACATGGTAATGAAGATTTCGCGCGTCATATACATAAGGACGGACGGTGCGAATGATTTTTGCAAAAACCTAATCCCAAGGACGCGTGATTAATATCCTCCTTAACTGTGTGTGCGACAGCATAATTGGGGAGTTTTTTACTAAAAAAATACGATCCGCCAGCTTACCAAGGGTGCGTCGGAGAAGAGAATATACGGTATATATATAGAGAGAGAGAGAGGGAGTATAGTGGATAAGATGAGAGAGGGTCAAGAGAGAGAGAGAGAGACAGAATGGAAACAGTTGAGAGGGAAAAAAAACGGCCAATGTTGGAGAAGGAGAATATGGAAGGTTGCGAGAGGGAAATGGAGAGAGAGAGAGGATGAAGTAAAATAGAGGGTTTCCAGTCAGGGGGGGGGAGGGGGAGTGTGCGGGGGAAAGGGAGAAGGAAGAAGAGAAGGAACAAGTAGAAAAGAGAGGGATAGAGAAAATGGTGTTGTAAAATGACAGGGTAAGTGAATACCTGCAAAAGGGGGCGGGAGGGAGGGGGAAAAAGAGAGAGAATTCATTGGAAAGATAGAGGGATAGAGAGATGGAGATCGAGGAAAAGATGATAGGTAGAAGGAAAGATAAATAAAGACAAGGGAGGAAGAAAAAGGGGTAGATGGAGAGTGTGAGAGGGAAAAAGAAGGGCGGCGGGAGGGGGGAGAAGAGAGGGGGGAATTATGAGAGATAGAGCAAGAGATGAGGGATGGAGAGGAAAGCAAGGTAAGAGAGAAAAGAGTACAATATACGAGACAAAAGAATGATAGCTAGGAGAAATGAATAGATGAGATGGAGAGATAGAGCGAGATGTAGAGGGAGAGAGATGACAGGGAGAGAGATGACAGGGAGAGAGATGGGAGGGAGAGAGATGAGAGGAAGAGAAATGGGAGAAAGATGAGAAAGAGTTGAGATGGAAAGAGATGGGAGGGAGAGAGATGAGTGGGATGAAGGACAGAGGGAGATATGAGGATGAGAGATTGGAGAGGGAGGGAGAAAGATGAGAGGGATGAAGGAGAGAGAGATAAGAGATGGATATAAGAGGAAAAGAGACGAGAGGAAAGGAAATGGGGACAGATGGGGTAAACGGAGAAAAAAAGACACTTTGAGAGAGGCGGAGGGAGCTAAAGAGAGCAAGGGACATGAAAAAAAGGGAAAAGCGATATTGCTAGATGCAAGACAGAGAGAGAGAGAGAGGGAATAAGTGTGCAACTAAAAAAAACGAGACTGCTGTACTCTTGAGGGAGAAGAGAAAAGGCACCAAATACGAAAATACGAGAAATGGAGGAGAGAGAGAGAGAGAGAAAAAAAATGAATAAGTAACGAAAAAACTCTTGTAGTAGATGACTTCTGACACAATATACTGAGGAATAAAAGAGATACAGAAGGAATAAGAGAAAGTGGAAAAGGAATAGCTTAGATCGCGAATATAAAAAAATAAGAAAGAGAAAATGAAAACTGAGTGAACCTAAATAGTCAAATGGAAAACAGAATCAAACGAGAATGGAGGTGGATAGGTAGAAAATAGAATAGTCATGTCAAACTCGAAGAGGAATCAGGGCCGCATTAAAAGGTATGGATATTAATGAAGGGTCGAATTATGATTACAATGGTTTAACGAGGGAACTATATGTGGAAAAATAGATAATATCTTGAAGATCTTTTTGCTATTAAAACGATATCTTAGTAAACGAGTTCTACTGTACCTCAATAACAATGAAAAAATCTTTTCTCCTTTTCACAAAAATAAAATAACTTATATAATATTCCTAACGATTTAGTTAAAGACAAAAATTAGCATTCAGGCCGCAGTTAAGCGTAGAGAGAGTCGAATGCGGCAAATTTGACATGCCTGGAATAATTTAAGATAAAGCACGTTAAAACGTACTTATATCAGGTATGGCCGCAACAAGGTTATATTGGAGGTACCTGAGTTAAGCACCTTTTTAAGTGCTTGTTCTTGATTTTTTTCAGGCATAAGAAGAGCTCGATAATTCTCTGTTGAATACCTGTAATAAAAGGACAAAATGATAAAAGGGAAGCGAAATAAAAGTATTCATGATAAACACTGAGCGTGCAAGGCTATTATGTAGTTGAAAGTTAAGAATACAGTCGTAAAATTAAAAAAATCTGTAGTGTTTTATGATAAAGGAACACTTATTTCTCGGAGGGAATAACTGATTTCTACAATGGGATTTCTTACAATGAAATTTATAGAAAGACATTAAAAGTTATTTCAGTTTCATGTCATCATAATTTGCATTAATAAGATTTCAATTCTGTGTTCAAATTACCGAATCTTCTGCTTTTGTCGGAATCACTACCAATGAAATCCAAGTTTCTCAAACGTGCCCGTTTGATGAACTAGAATCTTCCTTGTCAAACAAACGCATACATTACATTGCTCGACATAAAAAAAATTATTTTCCCCCCTTCTTTTACGTTCCACCGACGTAGTCCCTAAAATATTTCATCAGAACCGGCAGAGTGGTCCACCTATAAAGGGACGGACGCAAACAGCGAATTCCCTCAAGTGATCGCTCCATATTTACATACGCTGATGAGAGGAACATGGACGCGAGCGTGAAATGGAAAGGGGAGACGCGAAAGGGACCATCAGTTACTATGGGACCGATAGGTTTGGAAATATTATGACGGGAGGTAAACGAAAGCGTGGGACGAAATGGAAAGAGAGAGGGGGGTGAGAGAGAGGGGGGGAGAGAGAGAGAGAGGGGGGGAAGAGAGAGTCAAGAACAGGAAATGCGTAATACGACGGTAAAAGCAGGGAGGCGGGAGAAAGATTGGAAAGAAAGGAGACGTAATATTTAAGTTTCAAGGAGGAGATAAAATAAAGAAGTGAATTTACTGCTAGAATTAATAAAGGTTATTTGTAGGAATAATTTTGAAACAGGAGAAACATTCTTTTTCCGTAACCGGGAATCAAACCCTGGTCTTCCACTTGTCGGGGGGATAATAATAATAATTGCTTTTTTATTGATAGGACGATATTCGGACTATACAGCCCATCCTTACATATTACCCAGGTTTTTTTATCACGGACACAAACAACCATCCATTCTCTAGGCGAGACCTTAGTATTCGTCGGCAGACGCTCTGACCAAGGCCGGCATATTATATCACTGAACTACCGTAGCAGACAAATTCTCCTGTTTTAGAACGCGAATGATTTTCGATGAAATAGGAAGGACGTAAAAAATTTAAAATAAAAAAAATAATATACAAATAAAAAAATACGAAAATAAATATAAATGCATGTGTAAAAAGTTACTAGAGAGAAGAATATGAAATTTTTGAAAAGGATAAATAGAGAGAGGTACAAATAAGCAAAGAGACGTGTGTGAAGTAAGATGAAAACAAGTATATATAAAAAACAACTATTTTAATTTAAACAACTTTTAGAAAGTGTATAAAGATGAAACGACAACCCAACCCAATGGTTTGATTCAATGATTTTACTGTCGATTAAAAAATTTACGGTATTTTCCTCGTCTCCAAACATTCCCATAAATTCTTCAACAGTCGGAATCATTTTTAAGGGTTGAAAGTAGGACGTAGTTCGGTATGTGGCCGTTGCCAATTGTGTCGCCTCAGTAAAGTGACGTCATTTCCATTAATCCAACAATAAGAAACTTGCCCTTATATGATCTATAAGGAATCGATAAATAAAGTTAGTCGGATAGAGGACAACGTTTGCAACAAAAAAGTCCGGGAAAGTACATAATTACGACTTATCAAAATTCTCGCCCACGTCATCCAATTGGGGGAATTGAACGTCCCTGGAATCGAACTATAGTCCTAATTTTGTACGGTTATTACACATGTGAGTCTTTATGTGATGTTCTATTTAAAATGGAAAGAATGGATAAAATACATGCAGCCATTCTTGAGTTATTCGACATTATTTGTCTTGAAACCTAAATATGTACCTACCTATATACCGCGGTAAGTTAATATAAATGTTGTTCAAAAAAGAGAAAAACCAACAGCGAAACAACATTTATTTATGTGTGAGGTGGGATAGGCTAGGTAAAAGTATGAGATGGAGAGTCGCATGAAAGAATAGAAGCGAACTAGGAAGGGAGAGAGAAAAAAAGGACATGAAATATTCCACGAGAGAGACAATGCGACACGTGACGGAGGAACGGGGAAACTCTCAGAATGATAAGAGAATATGAGAGAGAACCCAAAGGAAAAATAAAAAGGGGAAAATATTGAGAGATAGAGATTGGGAGGATGAGAGACGAGATGACAGAAGGAGAGAAAGAAGAGAACGATAAAATACAGGTAAAAGGGGGGAAGGAAGAGAGGGAGAGAGAGTAGCGGAAGAAGGAAAGAGAAGAGAGATAGGTTGAAGAGAAGAAGTAGTGTCAGATCGATGACGTTTCTCGCCGTTGGAGGAGCCACTCTGCGCGAAGGTTGGTCGGGGGAGGGGTAAGGCAGGGGAAGACGAAGAATTGAAGGAGAGAGAGAGAAGGAGATAGGAGAAGGAATGAATTAAAAGATAAAAGAGAATTAGAAGATAGAGAGATATTAGTATGAGGGAGAGAGGAAGGAAGAGGAGCAAAGTAGACTAGGAAAGAGTTCCTATCTCTCTCAGCGTTTACGTTTATGAGCCATCTATTTACCCCCAACCGTATGACATATCTTTCGCGCCTTAAAATCTCTTCTCCTCCATTATTTATTTTGCCGAGATTTGATAAGCGAGGGTAAGAGGGCGCGATATCCCGTCCCACTGGTTGGTCGGGATAAAATTCGCAGGACTGTTTTCTTTTTGCGAAGATAAGGAGTTTTACCTCTCGGAACGTATAGGACCTTTTTTTTTTATTCGTTCTGTCCCGAAATATTGGTTGTTAATTTGTTTTAATGGCGGGAGATAGGATGAATGGTGTTTCCTTTAGATTCTTTTTTTTTAAGGAAGCTGGATAAAAAATTTCAATTGCGATAGTAATGTTATTGTGAGAGTTAAATGGTATGCGTTTTCGTTTTTTATAAACAGATAGATAAAAGAAGAAATATTGATAAAAACAGTAGTAACTTCGTGGCCATATCAAGCATAACGGCAGTATTCGGAAAATTAATCTATAATTTTGATATCATATGATATCATAATTATGGATTAATTTTCCGAAGTCCAAGATGTGATTGGATATGTGTAAATATATATATATCAAGTACAACTTTTAAAGGAAATTCTGAAAATCAGGAGAAAATTTGTGCATGGAAGACCCTGGTTCGATTCCCGGTCAATAATACAGAATTTTTTCTCTGCTCTTCAGAATATCTTCCAGTCCATTATATTTCTGCAAGCATAGAACTTTCCTTTGTGACGCATTTTACAGTAAACTTCAAAGAGTTATTAGGAAAGTGCGGAATCTAATATAGTACTACATAGCATCTAGCAGGGCCGGCGAAACGGGTTAGCAAAACGACGACAAATATTAGTTATTAATAAAAACGATTTTTATTAATATTATATAACACCGATGCTACTGGACTGGACTTACGGTGGTATATGTAATTACTAATAATATAAATTTCCATCTATTAAAGTTTTAGTAGTATAATTAGACTGGAGTAGGTGCGCCAAAATAAAAGTTTGCCTAGGGCGCCAAAATGTCTTGCGCCGGCCCTAGTATCTAGTAATGATTTATGACTAAAAAACGCGAAACCGTATACACTCGACTAAGATGAAAGCTTTTTTATTGTCATACGATAAAAGTAAAGGTTTTTTATCGTCTATTTTTGAATAGAACCTATATGCAGAATCTAATATAGTGCTTCATATGTTACGCCCATATATCTTAGTTAGAAAAACATTTCTACTAAAATGACAGGAAAACTTTCTCACAAGGCATACACACTTTTGAGTTGCTCCACGAGACCGTACTAGAGTTCATAGCGGAAGCATCTCGAGAAAGCGCAAGGGACACTATCCGAGAAAATAGATAAAAAATAATTTTTTACAGTATAAAATCACTGTTCTTTTTACATAAGTGTAACAGTTATGAAATTTTTCTGCATTTAATTTCACGGTTTGCTTTCATAATGATTTCTTTGGCCGCATACAATCCCCTAGCATGCCCCATGAGGCACGCAGGCTTTGGTTTATTCACCCCTGGCCTAGGGAAATCAAATATTCCTCTACCGGAAATTACCCTGGCATACAAACTCAGTTAATCCTAAACTATCTCAGCCGATGAATTAAGAAGCGTCTTTATTTTTCCTTGTAAATAATGTAATTTCTAAGCAGACTGGATTGTTGAATTTATTATATTCTATCGAAATTTGACGCACTAAATGTTTTAATCGTAATGATGAAGCTTTTAAACACAAGTAGTGCGACAAAAGGAATACTTTAACCCACCACTTGGAGCGTCCGTCGGTAGCACACATGTGGCCGCCTCATTCCAGCAATATTTGAAACATCTCGTACCGATATATCGATTGATTCTAAAGAGATAACTTCGCATTCCGGCGAAACACTTTCTCTCCGAGGATAAATTAAAGAGAGCACAGAACAAGAGATGCATGGACCTGAGGTCAACCTCTGCACGAGAATTATCTTCTCCCTTTAAATTCCCTCGGAATCCTCGATTTCTCCGCATAGTCCTCAATACGACCGCGCACGTAAAGGTTGCATTTTCTTAAAAAAATAATTTTGCGGTTCGGTTTCGTTCGAATATTTTCGTCTCTCCGAAAATCCATTAGAATAGGCTTCGTAAACAATCCCTAAATTTCCTCCCGATGTCTTAAATCTAAAAAAATAAATGGCACGAAAAGTGGTAGACGTAGGATATAATGCATCTTCAGAGAATTTGACGCGATTACGGAGCGAACTTCAGTCGAAGGAACGCAGGTAAAGGCAATGAAAGTAGAAAAAACAAGACGCCTTAAATCAAGGAATTAAGTGAATTATGGTTTGCGAAAACTTTCCTTCTGGGATCGAAAATGCACGTCAGACTGACGGAGACAGGGATTATTCCAGTGATTTAGCACCGTGAAAAGGTGGTCGTTCTGTTGTTAAGCGCGCATCTAATGCATCGAGAATGTTATGGACGTTATCAATCGGATTATTTGACGAGTGTTTTCGTGGAAATCTAGTTTAGCAGTCCCACTATATTTCTGTCTGTTTTTTCATTAGTTCATCGAAATTCTCAACTATATCAGAAAGGTACTCACAAGGTAGAGAACTATAAACAATTCGTGCAAAACATTGGTGCAGTAAAAATGTAAAAAAATCGGCAACCTCGGTAGTTTGCTATCGTTGTTTTTAGATTTTTTCCGATTTTTTTACAATATATTTTTCTAAATAATAATAAATGTTCAAATAAGTGTCATAGTGAGAAAGAAAAATAGCTCAGATGATGAAAACATAGAATGATTTTGTCTTATTTCCATACCAAAACTTCTTCTTCGCTTTCAAAGTAATATAGCCCAAGACTGGGTATTGACAATTTACTTATCGTCGTAGTCAGAGGATAGGCTGCTAGAGATTAACCCATTAACTTCCACCGTACTCAAGCGAGTACATCTCTCTTCCAGTCCCCAGTGCCATCTGTGTATAAAATACTGTATTAGTTTAAATCACAGCAGATACCAGACATGTCGAGACAAGTAATTACGCAAAAGTCTAAAGTAGTTGTGTTAATAAATTTATTGCAGGTAAGTGAATGTAATATTCTAATTTACTTTGTTTTACACATTTGGATTCATATTCAATTTCATATAAAACATTTGTTAAAGTCATGCGCAATGCTATAATAACCTTATTTTAATTCTAACAATTAATTGTAAAACGGAAACCCGTAATATCGGTCATATCATGCTGATTTTTAGCTTTATTGGAATAATTTTTTCTTGAATTTTTTTACCAATGCCCTGTTCAGTTTCTAAAATACTCGATTTTCGGATAATTCCAGTTTTTTGGACTGTATTAAATCAATCCTGAAAAGTACGCTTTCTTTGTTATTACCATCGCCGTCATCAGCTAACTTAAACATGACATTCCGCTCTCTCTTATATTATCTTAATTATCAACGGTGAAAAACTTTGTCGTAATTTTCGTTGTGTAGTCCTTGGAACATAGCACTGCATAGTACATCGAGATAAAGCTAATGATGTCCCGTGTAACACGAAAAATTTTTGTGTACTTTATCGGGAGTGTATATTAGACGAAAAAACATAACGCCCACGGTTATGTTCGAAGGAGGATACGAAAAATAATGAGGAATTTTCTTTAAAAAAGAGAGGCTCCCGCTGTGTTCTTGGATTTTCGCTGAGATAAGCAATACCAGGCATAATACGTACGAAATATGGAACCCCTTTTTGCAGCTCTAATCATGAAAAATGTGAAAGCTAAAAACAAAAGAAAAACACAGAACGGAGACATTTTATGGAATTTCGAAAAAATCGAGAGTCGTAAAAAGCAAAGACAAAGGGTTCTTATTACCAAAAACCGAGATATTTGGGTTTTGGGCGAGGTGTAGTCGGTGGTAAAGGGTTGACGATTCCTATATTGCTCACTTTAACATACCTCCACTATTTTTGACCGGTAAATTCTTTTAACCATTTACATTCGAAAGGTTCAGGCATTTGATTAATCATAAAATTAGTTTTCATTTTCATCCCATAAACATTATTTTCACATTTCACAGAGGAATTTAAAACTTTTCAGTTCATCAGGAAACGAGCGAAAAACTTTAAATTATAGATCTAAAGTACACATCCCGTTCGTTTGTCTCAGTCTAGAGATAATGAACTCAAACTTTTCGAGCAAATTAAAGTTTAATATTTGACTTGAGAATGTCAAAACGAAGTTTTTCCGAATCATTATACGGAAAAGCTAAGATTTTCGAGTCGGATATGGTCCAGGAAGCTGCGACGAAAAAATGATTCGTGAATTTTTACACGGAAATTTTAATTTGTTTACTTGAAATATTACTAAAAAATTTCCAAGTGAGGTTTTAAAAGATTAAATATTATTTATACTCGAGTTAAATTCAGGCGATTTCGCGAACTATTCACGTTACTTCCGATTTAAACTCGTATTCGGTCCACCAAGGGGCTCGCAACTTCTAATGCGGCTCGAAAAGGAAATAGTTTGCCTTCCCCTGCGGCCACATACTTATGTATAGGACATTATGTAAAGTACATTGCTTTTAGATTGTTATTCCTACAACTATACACGCGAATATATTCTAGGTTACAATTAGATATTATATAAGACACTTCCCGAGTAATTCATTTAGTAAGATTGCTACAAGCGTCAGTAACTACTCTAAATAATTTTATATTGTTATTCCTATGACTATCCACCCAAATACATTTCAATTTATGCATTATATCAAACATTTCCTTTCTTTAGATCTATTAAGGCGAAATGAATTACTCCAAATACATTTTAAAGCAATTTTTGCTATAACCTCAGAAATATTTCGTACCTAGATTATCCAGTTTAACACGTGACTGGAATCTGATTTGTAATAAAAATATCTCATGTAATTAACTGCGACAAATATCGGTCTCACAATACTAAGAGTGACTCTATTCGTACATCATGTGCAGCCAAAAATGCGCGCGACAGCTGCTTGTAATTACAAGCAAAGGTTCGCTGGCAAAAATGAAAAATGGAACTCGTCGTGTGGCTGGAATTCAATTGATACACGTGCATACCTATAAAATGTTGGGGATAATGAGAGGGATATTAAGGCAACTAAGTAGACGTCATGGTTAATGAATCCCTTATCAGCGATTGAGAAAATGTAATTCTAAAGAACCAACGACCTTTCATTCGACGCTTAATACGTCAAAATGTTCATCCGATTTTAAAAAGTTTCATTTCTTTAGCAGCAATCTCACCAATAAAATAAATTGCTGTCTTCAGACTTATTTTTAAAAAATCGGTGACCAGATGCAAGGGATATGTCATCAGAATGACGGAAATAATTTCAAAGCGGAATGAAGCTTTCCTCAAAATTCAATTTTGGTGACGAGATTGGAAAATAAAATCATGTTTCAAGAAGTTTGATAAGATATTTTTAACAGAGATATCGGCAACATAAAATGGCCGTTAATAACGTGTTAACTCGATGACCCAGGAAAATCAACATGATAAAAACGTTTTACCCAGGCAATATTTTTCCATTTCTATTCGATTTGCTCTCATCAAACACTTAAACCAATCAGCTCGACGAACAGAATAGGGCGGCAGCCAGAATTTTCAGAAGATGGTAAATTTTGGCGGCCTTATTAAGTAAATGGGGAACGAATCGTCCAAACTTGAGTAACCTCGAGGCGCATTCCTAATTATCCATCTCGTTCCCTAGTTCTCTAGGCCGGGAGGAGGAGGAGAGACCGTGTCGAATTAGCATAGGAAGAGAAAAAGGGAACAAGATGGAGAGAGAGGAAGGGAGAGAAAAATTCAGAATAACAAACCTTTCAACGTTGGGCTTAAAACAAAAAAAACAAAGGAAAAGGGTCGTGAAAAATTGAGCAAAGGGATGGTCGACGAAAGGAAATTAAAAGAGGTACGGATGCATGGAAGGGGAAAGGAGAAGGGGGGTTAATATAGGAGGAGGAGTGGGAGAAAAGACAAGGACAGGGGATTTTCGGAACGGGCTGGAATAAAGAAAGGAGGAAGGAAAAGAGGGAGGGAGCAAGACTGCCAAGATGTAACAGAGCAAGGAGGAGGATATAGACAGAGAGACACAGACGAACGACTTTATTAAGGGAAAAATTGAGACTATATATTCCCTTCTTACATTTAACCCTAAATAGAGATAGATATTCGCCTTTTATTTGGTCGAGATCGAAAATACGCAGTCTCTGTTTTCATCTAACCCACGAGGAAGAGAGAGGGGGAGGGGGAAGAAAGTGCTGGAGATAGAGAGAAAAACGTTTTTTTTAGATAGATAGAGAGAATGGGTAGGCGAGAGAATGGGAGCTAAATAGAGAGAATCAGTGAGACAGATAGATGCCTTTATCATGGCGAGATTAGATTAGTAAATCTCTTCTTCCATCTGAGTCAAATTCATTAACAAGAAATAAGATAGATTTAACATTGGAAATAAAATAGGAATGATAGAGGAGGGAAAAAGAGGGAAGGAGAATAAGATGTGTGTGTGTGTGTACATACATGCATGCATGTACGTACGTACGTAAGTATATATGTAATTATGTATGTATGTATGTATGTAATTATGTATGTATGTGTTTGTGTGTGTATATTTATGTGTGTGTGTATGTATATTTATGTGTGTGTGTGTATGTAGATGCCTTTATTTAGAGCGAGATTGAAATTAGTAGTTTCTTCTTCCATCAAACCTTGTGCCATTTACAAGTGATAAAATAAATTTTACACAAATATTATATAGCTCAGTTGGAAATGAAAGAGGAAGGAAAGAGAGAGAGAGGAGGGGAGGAAGAGAAAGGGAAGAAGAGAGAGAGGACGAGAGGATGAGAGAGAGAGGGAGGGAGGGAGAAATAAAGGAATGAGATAGAGGGGTTTAAAAGAGTGGGAAAGATAAATGACGGGAAGTATTAAAAAGGATGGAGAATGGGCAGGGAAATAAATGAATCCAGTGTAGGAAACGGAGGAAGACGATGGAGATAGAGGGCGAGGAAGCAGAGTGGAGTGAATGATTGCGTGAGAAAGAGAAAGATATTTAGATGGATGGGCAATTTTCTTAAGGAAGGCAAGGTTGAGGCTTGTAAGCCACCTCTTACACCTAAAACCTATCCTCCGCACGGCCACCGCAATCAATATGCAATGATAAATGATAAGCAACGTCGTTCCAATGGCCATAAAAAGCAGAGAAAGCTAATTACATTCCAATATCAATAACTGATTTGTGGTTAGAACGAATCCAACGCTGAGCAGCTAGAGTGGCGAAACAAGCGTTATGTCATTACTGAAAAATTTGAATTGTCTGTCGCTAGAAGACCCCGGATTTAACGCTAGTCTTAGGCTTCTAGAGAAATATATGTCGATAGGTTTGGCCGAGTAGGCAGCGATAGCTGAAACGCCAACTTGCATTAAGAGACACAATAAAGACGATAAAATACGTGAGGTCGATTGTGTGACAGTACGTCAATGAGGCTCGTTTTTTTTGCTAGGACGATAAGAGATATCCTAAGTGAAGCATCGAACCGGCGAGAGAAAACAGGGAAGTTTTTTTTACATTATAACGCCTGCCATCCACCAGTCCGCTGAATTGTAGGGTATTTAATATACTATATATGAATTGTAAGTTAATATACTGTACTCGTATAATACAGTAGTATGATAGATATAGATAGCAACTGGAGTGACGTTGTTTATCAGTTTAATCCGAGGCATATAAACAGCTCGGCAATTTTTTTTAACAAAGCTCAATGCAGCCAAGTAAAATATACGTAATAAAATGTAGCACACAAAGGAAAAATGAAGAAAACTACACCATGCCGTACAACGCACGAAAAGAGAATCTTGAGTATGTAGGAATGTAACGCAGAAAATCATCCGAATCCTCCCATGACATGTACACCCATAAAAAATGGCCCTCATTCTTATAAAGAGGAAGAGTAAGTCAATTATCAACACGCAAGTGATAAAAGAACGTAAAGAAAAATTTCAGCTCGAACAGAAAAATCGATTCAGTGCGCCAGAAGACCAAGAAGTTGAATCACAATTAATAGAGATACTCAAGGAAACCGCTCGAGAAATAGGTGGAACAGTTAAAAGAAAGCCAGAGAAAATGTTTACAGAAAAAACAAAACAGCTGATGGAAAAAAGAAGGAAAATGAAAATTACTAATGATCCTAAAGAAATTATCCATTCTGTAGAAATAAACAAAACTATAAGGAAGTGCATCAAGGAAGATGTAAAGAAATATAACTATGAGCTAATCGAGAAAACGATAGAAAACAATTGAAGCTACAAGAAAATGAAGCAACATCTCTCGATCGGATGCTAGAAGACGGCTCCATAACCCATAGTAGAAAATTAATCCTAAAACGGGCACAAGAATTTGAAGCATTTGAGTCACCGGCGCATTGCAGATGACATCATACTCTTCGCAGAGAGCTCAGAAGAGCTTCGTAGAAGAACTGAAGAGCTTGGGCAAGCAAGCCGGGAAGCTGGACTTAAGATGAATCTTAATAAAACAAAGGTTATGTACAACTCCTTCACAAATTCTGAGAAGATACATATCAACGGAACAGAATTCGGAG
The DNA here is from genome assembly GCA_036926305.1 of Uropetala carovei. Lineage (NCBI taxonomy): Eukaryota > Metazoa > Arthropoda > Insecta > Odonata > Petaluridae > Uropetala > Uropetala carovei. The sequence continues at coordinate 7,304,742 of JAXCHB010000033.1, read as the reverse complement.
AAGTAACCAGCTATGTTTACTTGGGTCAACTCATCACTATTGATGGTTCGCTTCTTGGAGAAATCAACCGGAGAGTGAAGATGGCATGGAGTGCTTTTGGCAAAATTGCAAACATCTTTAAATCAAACACTCCAGTCTTCCTAAAAAGGAGATTGTTTGACCAATATGTTCTGCCTGGTTTGTCATATGGTTGTGAAACATGGACCATGAACGCCAGAATGATACAGCGCCTGCAAACAACACTGAAGAGCATGGAGAGATGCACGTTAAGGATCACCCGAAGAGACCGCAAGAGGAACGACCCGGTAAGACAGAAGACGGGAGTCTGTGACGTGATTAGAAGAGTGAAGGTGTTAAAATGGCAGTGGGCGGGCCACATTGCTAGAAGAAATGACCAGCGTTGGACGTCCAGTGTCATCGAATGGATCCCAAGAAACATCAAGAGACCGAAAAGAAGACCGAAAGACAGGTGGGACAGAGAACCTGCTAAGTTCTTGGGGCAAATTGGGAGGAGGGAGGCAGTTGACAGGGAAAACTGGAAAAGTCTAGGACAGGCCTACATCCGTCCGTGGATTGAAAAAGGCTGATTATATATATATATAATATACACACATACACATACATACATACATATATACATACAATCACGCATTATATGTATGTATACAAACATTCGAGGAGGGAAAAAAAGAAAAGCGATGCAAGGAGAGAGTGAGGAAGAGATGAAAAATTGCGGGAAGAGGAGAAAAAAAAAGTGGAATCGGTGATAGTCGGTTGGAGAAGGGCGGGAGAAAGGAAAGACGGCAATGCTATTTTTTCCGGATTTGGGTGAAAAGTAGGGAGCAAGACGGTAGCGGGGTCGCTAGGGGACCGAAGGGGTGGGGGGAAGGGGGAGAGAGAGAAAGAAAGAGGCGGTCCCGAAGAAGATGTAGGTGGCGCCTGCTGGAGAAGAAGGACGGAGCGAAGAAGAGCTATGGGTCGCAAGACGGGGCATTTGAATAAGGGTCTGGGGTCGAAGCGGCGGAAAGAAATTAGAATAAATTTGATGGAGAATGAAGTGCTGAAGGAGGATTAAAGAGGATGAGGAATTTTATGGCGGAGTTTTCCCAAGTTACGGCGCCGCGTCGGACGACTTTATATGCATTAAGAGAATAATACTCCAACGAATTTATTACTTTTCGGGATGTTTTTTTTTTACATGGCGCAAGCTACTCCGCGAGAAGTTATTGCAGGGGAAGACGAAGGATAATTTCCATTAAGATTCTTCTCTCTCTTTTTCTCTCTGTTTAAGGTGCATAAATAATTAAATTTTAACATTTTTCGACTTGTTTCAATCACAAAGTTATCAGCTTAACTACTACAGGTATATTCCGCCGAAATTTCAAAATAGGAGATCACGAATAAATTTAAATAGCCTTTACGTAGCGCCTTTAAAAGTAATTAAACGTCAATTTTCTTGAATCAGTTATATGAAATCGAAAAGGTTTAGAATAATAACCCACACGAATTTCACCTAATTTAATTGGTAGCTATAAAAATCTAAATTGATCAGTAAACTTGAAGTGACGAAAAAAGATATTTTGACAAATATTTACCAGCGTAAATATAGCTATTAAAGCATACATTACGACCTGGACACACGTCCTTCGAAATAAGAAGTAACAGATTTCACATTATAATTCTTTAGACATATAAAGGGGACATAACAACATTTTCATCAATGTTAACTCTATGACTGCGTATCGAATCTCAGAAGTTAAATGGTGACCACTAATGGACAAAAACATGCAATTTCATACAAATAAAACTTTGAATACAAGCAAAATTTAATTTAATGGTTCACAATGGCAGAATTACTATAATAGTTTCTGCGATCTGTACGTTTGTCTATTTGTTGGTTTGTCTGATGAAACGCTACACCCGCCCGATATAAAAATGCGATTAATATTTATTTTTATATGTCCTCGGCAGTATTCGAACCCGCGACCCTAGCATTGGGAATAACTCTAGAAATAATCGCGATAGAAACTCTAAATTTGGCAGGAATGCTCGATTCACATATTTTAAGGTGACGACGAAAAAAATCTTGAAAAGGTCCTGGGTTCGACTCCAAGGAAGACATTTTCATTTACCATAAAATAACACGTAAACATCGACTTTTAGACGTGTAGGCTTTTATTGTTTTTTAGATTAAAATAAAAAAGAATTAATCTACTATCTTCGGATATGAAACATTTTGAAGAAAAAAATTATGAAGTTTCTTATTCTGTTCATCATTTTCCGCCTACAGTTAAACGTTTAATTAAAATATTTTGGGAAAATCATGCCACATTAGCGGGATGTTGCCTTGCTACCAATTACATTGTTCGACTTAGAAATCCTATTGTTATTTCAATCCTTATGGGTGTAGGCATTTAATACGAGAGAGATAGAGATGAAAGGAGAGGGAAATGATTTTCATAGCAACCAAAGTAAACAACATCCGTATATTATTATATTGAATATACATTCATTTTCTTCCGTGGAAGAATATACGCACCTATTTTAAGTTTAAGATATAATTGTTCTCACTATGGAAATTTAGGTATGTACGAAACATAATTTTGAATTTCCTTTACTTTTTGACTTCAACCGCACATGAATTCGAACGATTGCGCTCCACGAGGAAAAGGACTAACCGATTGAAAATATCGTTCGGAAAATATTAATTACAGTTTTGAGGTTAATTTTCGAATACTTTGTACGCCAATCTAGACAGACTGAATGGGTTATATTTTTTTGACAATCGCAATGATTTCCTGAGGGATCAATCCTCCCGGATCACCTTGGTAACGCAGGTTTATAAATTACTCAGGTTCAGAAAAAAAAAGTTTGTGTTCTCCCACCTTTAATAAAATCGATTCTAAACAGGGTGACGTAGAATTAACGAAAGCGTTAAAATTTCAGTGATAAAATCGTTGCCTCAACGTCTGAAAATGCTTCTTCAATAACAGAGTTCGAGCCGGAGAAATTAGCAAGGGCTTTTAGGAAATATCTGCTACAAAGAAGTGTGCAGCTGAATACTGCGTCATGGTACTAATTATTATGTATCTTATGAATTACAGTATTAAAAGTTCGCGAAAATACTATGAGATCCAATTCAATCACCTTCCGAATGCCTCCAAAAAAATCGCGGTTGCTTCACTGCCCATGCGGAATATAAAAAACTATTCCACGACGGAAATAGCTGCTTTTAAAGATATATTCGGGAGATGTGGAAGAACAGAGAGACAGATTGAGTGACGGAGATAAAAATGGCGGCATGAACGCACGACTGCGCAGATAATGTATGATTTATTACCTGCCTCTTCAAGAGCTATTGAGAAGGTTTAAAGGCTCCGAAATAAATAAATGAAGAATATAATACACGAAGCGTAAATGGAGAAATGGCTACAACCCTTACTCCCACCCTCCCCCTCCTCCCCCATCTCTCCCTCTCGAATGAAAATGTGTGCGCCTTTGTGTATCGACAGGTTATTCGAATCGATTCCGCATATATTCCTGGGATTATACGAAATTATACAAAAAAAAAGTTATTTCCCCAGAGGCGATTTTTTCCGACGATTCATGGCTGTATTAAAAAAAAAAGCGGTACATTATTGACGCTTTCGACTCCGCCATGAAAAATCGCCCACGTGTCACCCTCCCTTCCTTCTTCCTTAATATAGAGATCGGGCCACGTTCGAGGCGGAAATACGCCCATCGGAATGACGTTATGCGGGAGCGACGTCGTCGACTTCTCGCACGATAATCCTTTCGAATAAGGCCAGATTCCGATACAATACGAGAAATGCTTCCAAGCTGTTTGCAAAGCTAACCGATTCATGAATCGCGTCTTCTCGTTTTCATTACGTTCAAATATAGTTTTCACTTCATCCCGATGTTTATTATTTATGCGGTAATTTTACCGACCGTCACAAATGATGGGCTTGCATGCATAAAGTATTGAAATTAATTCTTTCTCCCATTCTTCTCATTCTCTTCTTCTTACCCTCCCCTAAAAAATATAGCTGCCTCTCTCAGCGTGATATACGCACAAAAATATTACATACAGAATGACTTTAAAAAAAAAAAAGCACGCCGAAAAGGAAACCACACACAAAGTAAGCATAGATACGTATCATGTGATGCGTAAGTGACAGTCTACTTAACGACAGTCGTGTACCTGGATAAACAAATGACGAATGGAAAAATCATTCACAGTGTATGCATACGTAACGTCAAACTATTCTCCATTGGATTATCAAATGTAGCGATTGTGTGAGTTAGTACTAATGAAATGGAGATAACAGACTTTCAGGAATCATAACAATATCTTCAATATTGAGTGAGAAAATCTTAAAATTTAAAAGTGGCGTTGCCAAGCGATTCTTGAAAATTTTATCGAAAAATAATGGAAATGTTATGAGTTGCAAGCGTTTTTATAATTTTTCCGTTTAACTCCGTATTTCGTTGCACCAATGCGATGTGATAAAATGTAGTACCAAACTCTTGAGAAGCACGTAAATATTAGTCTGTCATGTTTGAGATTCTACATAACTCGAATTAAAATGCCGCTATTTGTGTGTGTGTACCGATTGATAATTTGCACGGTTTATCCGTAAAAAATACGCGAAAAATTAAAATTTACTACAAAATTCGGCCTTATCAAAATGCGACGGCATCACACATTACGTGAACCTCACGAATAGACGGATGCGACCGTATTTGCAATGCAGCAGGTGCAAGTGGAAAGAGTTCTCAGTGAATACCAAAACATTTCAATTGGATGAATGGATGCCGTAGCCAAAGGTAATTTAAAATCTAAAAAATCGTCGGATTCCTCATCCAATCCGATCCGTCCCATATAAAGCCTTTCTCATCATCTTCACTTAGCTATTCCCTCTCCCTTAATAAATCCAATATTCCCTCTGATATCTACTATTTCCTAGTATCCTATTATGACTTCTTTCAGTAGACCGTCACCTCTCCATTATTTTTACACACTAATTTATTTTCTCTATCCATCGTCATTCTAATTTAGCTCCTAATTTCCTTCAGCCTACGCCATAACTGCATCTCAAAAGCCTTTAATTTCCTCACATTTTTGCGAGGGAGATCAAGGTTGTTCTTGCTTAGGTTTTCCCCACAAATGCAAATCTTCCTTGGGATATTTTTCATTTGTATTTTATCATTTTAATTATGTTTTATGTAATGTAGTATAATTTAATGTATTGTAATATAATGTATCATTGACGAAGGGTTAAATGCAAGAGTAGACCTTATGGTCAAAATCTATCTTCTCTTCCAACATCTCCCATGGTATATCCCCCGAATAAGAAAAGAATTTATCCACTTTTTTTTAACGTTTTACGATAACTTTATGCTAAATTATGCTTGTAAAATGAATTATTTTAAAATTTTACTCTAGATGTCTCTCGGTTATCTGTATCCCTTGTTTATTTTAATCTCAATTTTACGTACGAGAACTCCTTGGAGGAAGATTTCACTCAAACGACATCTTCGAAAGCTGAATAACCGCAAACGATCTCGAATACATATCTTCAAAATAAATATATCCCTCCTTGGATATGTATACATCCTCGACTCGTTTTATCTGGTTAGAACTCTGAAGGGAGATCAAAGGTGGAACTGCCAGCTAATTTCCGACCAAAGCGTATCTCCCCCCAAAAAAAGCTTCACAAGGAATCCGCTTTGTCAACCATAGCGCTGCGAACACACGGGAGTTCACCCGTCTCTTTGCGCGATTTTCTCTTAAACATGATGATGCCTAAGATTTCTTTTATACCATATACTCGAAAAGGGGTAAAAAAAAAGGAAGAATATCGAGTCTTCCTTTCCGTCCATTGAGAAGTCACAAATTCCACTCCCAACATTCGCTACAAATGTTTATCTTGATCATAAAATCATAAATATAACTTTGAGACTAAAAGATTGGATGAACAGAGAGGCTCAGGAATAAGAGCAGATCCTTTTCTGATATTCCTTGGCTAGTACACAGGATAAATTAATTTTTATTTCGAATTTTAAGACGTTGTTTAAAAGAGCGTATATTAGTGTGGTATTAAAAGCAAATCTATGATAGCTTAATTCATTTATTAGGAGCGACGACTTAGTATATAAAAATGACTACCTAATACAAATACATCGCGATATTTTACAATGATAAATTTACGTTTTAAAATAGTTCTGTACACCTATGTGATGTATAACTCGTGGGTTTTAATGGGACAGTTACCAACTTGGACGTAAATTATGATTATAAAATAGTTTAAAAAATGCACATTTCATTGAAAACGATCCATATTTTACCAGAAACAATACATAATAAAATGCATAGTAAAGAGTAATAACATTCAGTAGAGCTAGTAGATCGCTTCAGTAGTGACTTAGTGAAACCAATCGATGATAAAATAAAAAAAGAAAAAGGACTGTAATTTATCTAAGAGTTTTTTTAAAGTTGCCTAACTATACAACTGATATGTGCGATTGTTACTTACATAGTAAAGTTCCGGTAAATAAATATGGAATGATAGCCAACTTTAAGAAGGATAGATATTCTGAAACGACGGTAAAATTCTGACTTTTTCTTTAAGTTAAGCCTTATACACAAAAACTAAATCTTAAGATATGCAATATTTAAATTACTCGATATTCAATCCCATATATAATTACACGCGCACTGAACTGAAGCGAATGACGAAAGACGTACTGGATGTCAGATTCCCTCTGAAAAACATACGATCGAAAAACGCCCTACTTCGATGAAATAGAGATATCTTTTTTAAAGGCTCTCACCAAGCTCGTCATCATCTAAGCGATACGAGAACGGAGCATAAACAAACGCGAAAGGATTAAATAAACGGAAAAGTTGACCTATATATATATAGTATGTGAAGATGAAAGGGGACAAAAAATCGACGGTTTATTTTGAAGAAATGTTATACACGTCGCACTGTCGGAGAACCGAGGCTTTGAAAGAAGGGATCGAGCGAAGAAGAGTTAGCGAATAACAAGGAGATGGCGCGAAGTATAAAATGGGAAATATATAGTAGAAGAGAGCGAGAGAGAGAGAGGGTGGGTGAGCGCTGGTGGAGAGGAGAGCAGAGAGAAAAAAGAGACATATTTAGGATATCAAGGAGGAACATAAAAACCCTGATTCATCTCCCAACCCACTCGCACTGAGGTGGTCGCTCGCGTAAATTTATACCCTCGCAAAGCACAAACGAAATAAGCACGTGCGTAAATCTCCAAGAGGGAGGGGGGTATGGCGATGAGAAGATACTACTGCGCATGCGCGCTGCGATACATATTTTTTTTAAAGGAAAAGCTTAATTTATATGTTCCTATACTCTATAACTTCCGAGTTATCTTCAAAGACAGGGCGCCGAAAACTTTATCGACGGAACACAATGTAGATACTCTTAAAACAAAGATTTTCGTTATCATTTACTTTTAAGATCGTAAACAAGCCCGATATCCCACTGTCTCAACTAAGTAATTAATAGCGATGGGCGAAGCGGGGCACGCGCGCAGTCAATTTGGTTCGAATCCCACAATTCAAGGACGTATACGTAACTTGACTGACTATAAATATGCGGAATTGTCGGAGCATCCGGCACGTATGCGCCCAAGGTCAGAATAGTGGTAGGCAGCCTCCATCCGTGGAGTGGGCTAATGCCTTTCCAAAGGGCTTCCGCATAACTCGTGTCTTTGATGTGGCCGCGAATGCAGTTAACCGCATGCGAAGTGCACTTAGGCATGGCATGAGGGTGTTAGAGGGGATTAAGCTACATGAAAGGCATTCACACGGCGACTCTTTAAAGTTGAACCACGCGATGTTTCGTATTTTTCGATCAAATTATTAAAAAAAACATTCGGGTGTCTCTGCTTCCGAATTTTAAATCACCGTTATAGAAGTTGTAGTTTCCATGGGCAACGGTAACGACAATCCGCTACGTCCTTCGGCATCCCTAATAACCTCGGCGCATCCCAATACCCTATCAACTGTGAGTTAACGTATCCATGACCTAAGCGATTCAAGCCGTAAACAACTATTTTTAACCTTCTGAATCTGCTCATTCTCTTTCGGAAGGAGAATCGTAGACTCGGAATTCCTTGACGACGTTAAGGATCGTCGTTACCGTTACTATGGTATTATATTCCCTGTAGGAGTTCCTCTTCGCCATACCCATAATGAAACCTTCCTTCATCGACCTAATTCTCGCCTCTACAGATCAAGGTTTTACGCGTTTTATCGAATTTAATTCATCTGTAACTCCATAACCTCAGCCATGACATGATCTCATCCATTACCTCATGCAATTCTAAAATTCAGTGTAACAAGTCTTTCTTGTCTTTCTTAACACTCATCATCCATCCATGAAATCATTATTGTTCTGTTCTTCCTAATAGATTTATTCATGATGTTGTCTGCTCCTAATTATCACATTGTAATAAGCGAGGCCTTCCGATTTTAGTAGTCATTTTTAAACAAATAAACTTATTGTATCGAATTTCAAACAACGAAACAAACCACTAGAATTTCCCGGATATGATGGCATTTTTTTCATACGTTCCTAAAAATTATAAACGCCGATGTTTCAATAGGTACAGTTTTTGATCTAAAGAAATAACATCACGAAGGTAAAGAGTGTGGGTAAAGGATGTATTGTAAATGAGAATAAAGAAGCTTAAGAGGAATAATGAAAATGTGGAGAACACGATTTACCCTATCATGGAGGATTTTTAGGCGGAAAAATTACCAAAGTTGATAGTAATAATTATAAAAATAATCCTCATTTCCTTGGCACAAAATCCCGACCCAATAGCTTTGAAATTGGATTTAATAAAATAAATTATGTTTTTTTTGAAGCTAAAGTACAGATGAAATGGATGAAATAATCTCCGAAAGATGCTTTTTGCATCAAATATGTTTTGGCTAAACCATTTAAATTGCACGTGGATTGGGGTACACTTATAATAATTCCTGAAAAACAGTGGCACGTTTGAGTCGACGACACAGTCGGCACTATAGGGAGGAATTTATTGAAATACCTGCGGTAAGTAATTTGCAACACCTTTTCGTCACAGGCGCTAGAATTTTCCCAGAATATGCAAACAGCTCTAAAACACTCAGGTCACTCCACTGATGTTGCGAGAGGCATTCTTAACTTCCAGTAAGATGAGAGAGCATTCTTACCTAGGAAGAAAGGAAAAAATGAAACATTACATAACCGTAGCGAAATCATGTTTAATTGACTAAGCATAAAATATAACAAAAATAAAATTATTACGTAAACTTAATTTATATTTTGAATATACCCATACTAGTTGACTTACAGCTTTGTAATGTATCACAACCAGAGGAACATTAAATAATTTAAATTATTCACCGGAACATATATAGAAAAATTACAATAAGTGTTTGTCGCATGGAGAGTCAATATACACGTGTTTATGTACATAAATTTATATGCTTACGCCTGAGTTTGAATGTTAAAATTAATACTTAATATTTTTAATTCTGAGGGAGGCTAAATGCTTTCAAGCGCATAATTCATTAATAATGTAAATGAACTGGAAGATTGCCGACAGTCCTCTTTTATACGAGTGTATAGTAACAGTTTTTTACATATCGCACCAAATTTTATAATGCTATGTTTAAATCTATCGGGACTTGGAGAAACAGCTTTCAAGAGGACGGATGCAATGGTAATTATTTTGAGACCCTCGCTTCGGCAAACACAATACAAGAGGCATTTTTTTTTAATATCGACCATATTTACGGAGGTTCGAAAGCATTATTGTGTCATCGCTCAGGGTAACAAATCACAGCCATTAATCGGACACGCCAACTTTTCGCAGTATTTTTTTCTTTTCTGGAACATTCCTCCCAATTTCCCCCCCCCACCCCACCCCCCCGCAAAAAAAAATTCACGCCCGATAGTAGTATATGGCCAATATCTCGCTATCGGAAAACTATTAAATGCCACGCCTTTCTCCCCTTCCATCCCTTTCCTCTTCCGCGGTGTGATTGGTCGATCAGACGTCCTAATTTCAAAGCGACGGATTTTATTTTTTTCTTTAATTTTGGAAAGCTTAATGCATGCGCGTCCTTGGTAGAAATCAAATTAACCTTTTCGGACGGAATTAGTTTTCCCCGAGCAAAGATTTGGGAAGAAATCCCCGGGAAGAGGAACGAGATCACGACCCTTAGGTGATCAATTGAAGATTTCGGTATTCGGGGTCTTGAGTGATGGAGGGTAAAACGTGGGGTCGAGCATTTCGAGATTGGAGGAGAGAGGGAGGAGAGAGGGAGAGATAGGGAGAAGAGAGAGAGGGAGAGAGAGGGAGGAGAGAGGGAGAGAGAGAGGGAGAAGAGAGAGAGGGAGAAGAGAGAGAGAGGGAGAGAGAGGGAGGAGAGAGGGAGAGAGAGAGGGAGAAGAGAGAGAGGGAGAAGAGAGAGAGAGAGGGAGAGAGAGGGAGAGAGAGGGAGAGAGAGGGAGAGAGAGGGAGAGAGAGGGAGGAGAGAGGGAGAGAGAGAGGGAGGAGAGAGGGAGAAGAGAGAGAGGGAGAGAGAGGGAGAGAGAGGGAGGAGAGAGGGAGGAGAGAGGGAGGGAGAGAGGAGGGGAAAGGAGGCAGAAAAAAATAGGTTAGAAGGTCGGATAGGGTTCACTCCATCTCCATCATGCAAATAGGTATGGGAAGTGGTATAAAATCATTTGGAAGGGAGAGAGAGAGAGGAAAGGAGAGAGTGAGAAGAATAGAGAGGGGGGAGAGACGTTCTCTAAAAATATACTCAATAAATTGGGACTGATGCGATAAATCATCGCAACCGGTTTTCAAATAGTGTCAAGTGGGGAGAGCCTGTACATGCGTGCGAGAGGCATCACCAGAAACAAGCAACCGCATCAACGTTCCTGCTATGTATTATATGAAATATAAACACATAAATAAATTAAAGGATATTTTTTGTAAACACGTAAGTTGAAGCCGTTTTCCCGCGGTTAAAATAGCATAAACCAATGAAGGAAATTTATCTTTCTGTGTTGTAAATGCAACATATTGAAAGCTAAGAATATTTTTGTTTATAAAAAATCTGAAGAAGTTTACATATGTACTCAAAATGCCTGAAAAATATATAAGTATACAAATTTATGGGAAAACCAAGCCCAGAAGTCCTTTTGCTCCCACATGTTAAATTTGACAAGTAAAAATAAAATATATATTATACCTGCTATATTAATTGTTATATTTAAGACTTAATTAGTCTTCACAATTATTTTTAGCAAGCACAAGTACGTTAGTATGGATGTCCTCATAAGCTTCATCCGTACTGATTTTCTCGAGTATTAGAAATAATTGTGATGACTAAATAAATCATAAATATAGCAGTAAACAAAACAAATATAAAACGAAATATAAAAACAAATATAATAATGAATATAGATAGTATTATTATACTATGAAATATTAACACCTGGGGTGCAAACTTTTGGGACACCTTTTACAAAAAACTGTCTCGTTGAAGTAAACATATGTGAAGCAATATTTGGGAACTTTGCAAGTATCGAATAGACAGAAAACGCTACCAACATCTACCACTAGTACATGTTCACAAGTGCTTCGGAAATTCAGCATTTTGACTGTCTTAACGTGATAAATTACCTATGAATGTTCACAAATCGCGAGAATAATACAACTGTGAGAGAAAATGATCCACAACGTATATTTTAAACATCTATTATGAACTCGTGAATTATGAAAACGGAATATTAAATTTACAAATTAGATATTAATAGATAAATACGAATAATTGGGCTTAAGCAGTAAATTTATCTAGGGACCAATTCATTGACAACTTTTGTCAATATTTTTCGTGGACATACATTTTGCGTTCAACTTCAACTAAAATGCCATAATCAAATCACTCGTTTATCTAAGCTCTTCAAACGAACGGCATATCCACTTGTATCAGCAATGCGTTGTTAAAGCTTGCTCTTTTTATCTAATATTGTTACCCGTTTCAAAATAAACCATTCATTCGCGCGTGAATTCTGTAACATAATAATCGCACATTTGTACGGAAAAACGCATTCTGAGCATTGCTACGGCGCTGTACGACTAACTGTTCGGTCGTATCACTCGCAAAATCGCCGTCGCTCTGAATGTTGTCCGTCAATACGTCTCGCGCTCTCGAATGCGTCTTTATTGGCGGCAATGCGTAGAGCGCTCCGACGGCTCGCGAGCGAACTAGGATAGATTTCCCGTAGGTAATAGCATACCTTCCACCTCATCTACTTAGATCTAGGAGGACATACATTGCGCCCTATCCCTGCGGAGGGGATTTCTCGCTTTAGAGCAGCGTCGTATAGGTTGGCAAGAGAGAGAGAGAGAGAGATTCCCGAGTCCGTTTGAATTACCTCTCGCCTTTCATCTTTCTCCGAGGTGTTTAAAAGCATGTGTTTCAAGCGCTTACACAACCGTGTTGATTTTCGTTAGGGCGTGGGCTTTTCTCTTTAAGAATAAAAGGGTTTGAACCGAATAAATGTTTAAAGGCCCCGGAGCGGCCGCAAAGAAACACCTGGCACATGAAGAAAGAGGCGGCAAGTTGCTTTCATTCCTAAAATATTCATTCGGACGAATATCGCTGGATTTCACAGTCATTTGCGTTTTGATATTTACAACCTTGGCGGAACAGAATTATTTCTTTATCTGGAAGCGATTAGAAAGGAAACGCACATGAAATAATTTTCAGAGAACTTACCCTACGGTTGGAGTTCTTAACTTGTTTGCAAGTATCACCCATGGACTCCAACCCACTCTCATAATATATTTTAGTATGATTCCAGTATAAAGACATGGAGAGAGGGAAATGGGATATGTTTCAATTTAATGCATTATGCATGCGTATCCGTCATTTTTATGGTAATTACACGGGTACATTTAATTTTCCATGGGCCTTCAGTGGATCCAATTGACCTACCTCATGAACCCCAGGTTAATATGCTACTCATAAATCAGAGGATGACAGATGACGTAGTAGGTCAGAGATCGCCAACCTATGCTACGCGGGTCGCACGCGGCCTTCGAGTGCATTCTGCGAGGCTCAATAAATTGCGATGAGAAAATGAACCGCGAATTTTTACACCGAAAATTTACAGATTTTATATTCATTTAAAATCATGGTCATGGGTAAATTTTGACGCTGAGAATATTCTTTACAATTGATTTTTATTCATATGAATCTCTTTGGATATTATCGCACGTGGACCGCTGAAGCATTTAGATTTTAGATGGATCCATAGCTATGGTAGTTTATGCTTATCTTCCCAAAATGAGGTTTTTTTAATATTCAAACAACTTTTAGCTTTGCTTCCATTTATTTGACTAACCATTCCCACTGATCAGTGTGTGTGTTCGAGTGTATGTATTTGCATGCGTCATAACATCTTTGAGACTACATCTTAGGATCATAATGGTGTAATAACTTTGTTCGAAAACATTGGATCTCGAAGAATTCTTTTTCACAGGTGATACTTGTGATTCAGAGCATACCAGTAGGTTGAGCGGCATTAAGTGGTAGAGGCTGACGGTGTATACATGGTCATATTATTCAGTAAATTTATGTAAGTTGGGTGGCATAAAAGCAAGGGGCACTTGCTGTATTGCTGGTGATGTACGGTTCAGGGGCAGAATTGTGTAAGTTGGGTTGCATAAACTCAAGGGGCGACTGCTGTTTTGCTGACAGCATACGTCCCGGGGGTAACTGTGGGTGGCATATATTCAGGTGGAAACTGGTGAGTGATGGACGGTGTGCGTTTCAGGGGCAACATAGCGTAAGCTGGCTGCATAAAATCAAGTGGTGCATATTGCTTGCGTATTGTAAATGTTTCAGGGGAAAACTGGTGTAACATGGTGGCATTAATTTGCATTTGATTAAAGTTTTGTGGAGTTCCAGGGAGGCATACTATATTTTTGTCATTTTTAGGGAATTTTTTCTTCTTTTGGTGTTATATATTGTTTTTTTATTAATACTAGTGCAGGTTGATATGTATTGATTGTAGGAGCTCCGATATACACCCATACCTTAGCAAGAAAGATTCGTTCTATGCTAGATAGGCGGTGTATAAATGGTATTATTGTCCTAATAAAAACATCTCAAAGCATGCATTCTTAGAGTTAATGCAAAATGCCGATAGATTTCTTATGGGTTCAAAGTTCGTTAATTTTGCAAATTTTGTCACCTTCCTGTAGCTTAAATCATCGTGGTAAATGACTGATCAGGCCGTGTGAAAACTTCAAAGAGCAAGTTTTGAGAATTTTTTTGATTCTGTAATATGTCATACGCCTATATTATAAATATATTGCATCAATGTACTCGGAAAATATCGTTTAGATACCATAAATGATACTTATTGAAAATTCCTGGTGGTGAATACAAAAAACTTGAAGAAATATATGAGGTAAGGCGGACCAGGTTAAACCGCGGGCCTTAGTTTGGGGACCCCTGAATTAGATGAATAGATCATAACAATTTAAGTATTTAGTAAATTTATTTTTACTGCTGTAGTAACAACATGAAAAACGCACTAAACAATCCACATCATTTTGCCCTAACGGAAAAATTTAACGCGGTTGTCGAATTCAACACAACCGCAATTAAAATTATTGGAGCGCTTGAAATATCCAATCAATGCACGCACCGTGAAGAAGTTGGCGCATGAAAAGTTTGTGTCAATGGTGAAAGCCACGCCTTTGTGTGAAAGTGATCCAGGCAAGTCATTTGGCCGTCAAGTGACAAACATTTATTTTGCAGCAAATTCCGAGTTCTTTTCAATTAGACTAAGCGACTTATTAATGTCCGACGTGCGGTGTCGTTGGCGACGTTTCCGATTCCGACTTCCACCTCGTAAGCACTGGTGTTTTTTGTTTTAATTTTCCCGACTCGCCATCTGCGTAAACGGATACGCCCTGAAAAGGCGACAACAAACATAGCACGATAATAAGTCTCTTTTTGCACGATAGCACGTGTTAATAATGGAAATAGAGCTTGGTCGGACTGCTCGAATGTATGGAACGAAGACGTTACTGTACTGAAATTTTTAAGGTAGGAAAATAAACAATATTATTTTTTCCTGGGACGAGTGTCACAACCAGTATTTCTTCTATCGTCGATCTCTTAAAAAGGCTAAAATTAACTTAAGGAAACTGTGCGATGGGGCAATAATGGCTCAGCACGTTGGACAAACTTTCGCATATCCATGTGCTAATAGCGCACACAAATATTTTAAATGTTACAGTGATACGTATGTAACCGCAGTTGGACGCGTAGATACAAAGCTACTCTTGTTACCATCTTGTTACTACAAAGAATTTGGTAGCAGCAGACAGTAAAATCCACGTTGCATATGTCTATGGAAGTTATTTCCTTCTTTATCCGGGACCTATGGATTTCTTAGCGTTATTTAAGACAAAAAATCTCTGTAAATGGAAAAATTTCAGTGAAAATCTCATATTAATTAGATTAAATTGCCGAAATAGAGACGAATAAGCTACCTTCCATTGTTGAGCGAAATGGATTATATCAACAAGGTTTATATGCCGAACAATACATTTTGTAAATGGGAAATTTTATCAGATTATGTTCAACTGATAGAGATGCTCATGGACGACATAGAAATTGTAATGGAAAAAAAGACTTATTCGTTAAAATGTAGAAAGCGAGTTTTTTTTCTTGAACATAAAACATTCTCCGAATCCTTTTCTCTGCCTGATTAAAATGGAAGAATAGGAACATTATTACTTGTAGAATCACGCTCTCATTAATTCTTGATTTGTTTTTTATTACAGCCTAAGGGACCTCTGGGCGTAATGCTGGATCCGAGTGACCGCCTTTCACGCGTTCGGTGAAAGAAAGGACGAAAAAAATAATGAAATCGGTAGCGTTTGAACGACATTCGCCGAATCCATTACGTTCGTGATGCAGCAGTAAGTGCAAAACATAATTGAGCTTCCACGCACGATGTATAAAAGCACGTATCACTCTGCGAATGCAGCTATATAAGATCAGAAAAGACTTTAAGAAGTTTAACTGTACCTGAAGCAAGAGCGTGCAAAAAAGTGGGAGAGATTTTCCAGTAGGAATACATGACGTTACATTGGAGAGCCGTCATTCATTAATTTTGCTATGTTTTATTCAGAATTGATTCCTTTATTCTTCATTGTAACCCCTTGATTAAAAAATTAAACATTTTGTGAATTTTAATGTCTGGATACCTCTCCGAAACACCGTCGAAGCGAAACTGATGAGGTAGTTCTCCAAATTGAAAACGGCATTAAACCGAAAACCTGTAGAGGTAAACCGTGCAGCGCGAGACCGTACAAAGCAAAAAACCGTGCAAAGCGTAACCGTGCAAAGTGAAACCATGCAAAGTGAAACAGTGGAAATAGAAAGTTGGTTTTAATGCCCATAAAAAATATAAATCCACCTTACTTATCGACTCACCCTTCCAATAACGCGATCGGTTTTTCTACCGGTAGACGAAACGTAATATAAAAAAACAGATATAATTTTCATAAGCGCTCGTCGGTATTCTGCACTCAACTTCACGTGACGTATGCATCAAAAGCGCGATCTCTTTCCTAAAAAGAGAATGGCATAAATCTTTTTTCGCTACATTTAAACTTGGTTTATTTCCATCTCGCCGGCGCATCCGTGCGAGAGCTGAATGATTATTTATCCGCTACAGCGAGTCTCAGCGCCCGTCAAAAATTAAATTTCCGAACACGTATCAAAAGCCTGTCGAAATTAAGTTTCACCTCGCGACTGTCTTAAACGCCCTTCATTTTGGGAACGACGGCTGAATTCCAAAATGGTTAGCAGAAAGATAATAAGCAAAGCGCCTCTTTGTCAAAAATTATTTTTGCTTCCGAACGGCAAAACACACTCGAGAAATTATTCCTCTCACGGAATGCGGATCGCTGTTCTTTTTCCTTCCCCCCCGAAAGGATGAAAAATTACTCACTTCCTAATACCTGCGCGACACGCGGCCATCGATTTTAAGACGCTTCATGCGATGGCGAAATGGTCGATTCGGTTACTATCTATTTCATAAAAATGTAAAAAAATTGTTTTTCTATTCATCTTTTGAGTTTTGAGGGAATGTGTTTCGTGGCCAACATAATGAAACAGGACCGTATATAATTCAGTTTCGCAGCGAAATGTTTGCCTATTCTAAAACAAGTGTACGCAGAAAAATGGAAGAGTAATTTTACGGTCGGTTACTATGTACGTACGTAATATTTGCTCTCGGAATAATTCTAGGCCCGCAAGACAAATATTTAACCAATTCATTGGAATCCGTCAAACGTTCACTATTGGAAACATTTTCTTGCCAGATTTTAATTACCTACATTCGAGATTATTCCGAAATTTACTTAAACACGAATCTAGCCTCCGCTAGAATTCAACCGCTGCCTGATGCATAGATAATTTTAGGTAAAATAAATCCACAACATTAAAGCTAAGAAATTTTCACCTGATCTAACATTCTCTGATAACTACACTTAAAAAGCTATTTCGATGTTCGTTTGGAAAGTGAACCAAATTCTGCTGCGCCAAAATGACATAAAGAACTTTAAGAGAAGAAAAGTCTATAGCGTACGAGGAACAAGAAAATTTTATCGTTAGGCAAACGATTTATAGTTGGTCGAATTTTATTAAATTAATTTACGGATAAAGTTGAAATTTCATCAAACACATAACAGGATGAGAAATAGGGACGTGCGAACCCATACCCAACTGAGATACCATCTTAATCTCTCTCCAAATCAGATGGATTTGATCTCCCGCAAGGGGAATTTAAGCCAACACCTCCTGGTGGCCATGGCGATAAAGATAGGACCGAGGAGTTTGAAAGAACAGGAAAAAAAACGCATAACCTCAAGCAAGCCAAGGGAATACACGTTTTAGCACTCACGGCCCCGGATTCACCCTTCATTTTATGCTTGGTTCTAACGAATGGCGGAGAGAAATAAAAAAAAGAAGATCGCCACACGGCGCAAAGTGCGTGAAAAGAACACGGCATCTCGGATACTGACCTAATTTTTTAAAAACAGTAGAGTAATACGTTGGCGAACGAATCGCAACCCACATGCAATACAGCTCTAAGAAGGGTCGACACGAGGACGTGTGGGATGACACGACGTGCACGGATTGAAAAAGTAGGTACAATTGGTTTTAAGCTGCAAATTGTGCAAATCGAATTAAACGACATAGCAATGAGAAGCACCTAACGGAAAATGCAATCTAATTTTTATGGATGTTTCTGCAACTGCGCCACGACAGCAACAATTAGCCGAAGCTAATTTTTCAGTCTATATATACCCCTGCACACAATGGGTACAGGCAATGTTTGGATTATAGCGACAATTATTATAGTCAACACTGAAGTGTTAAAATCGTGATAGATGCTGGAGTTTTTAATTGACAACATAAATCGCAAAAAATCAATGTTTTGTGCAGAATTTCTGAGCCTATGAGGTCAATCCAATCGATCTATTCAAAGCCGGTAAGAGCCAATCTATATAAATATAAGTCATCACTGAAATATATATTATCCGACTACATTCTCCCTCGGGGCTTCAGTTATCCTTCAACACTTTAAATTCACATACATTCTGCGATCACTACTAAAATTCACATACATGGGCGCGCAGACATGAGACAGACAAGGACTTTATTAAAGGCGAAATTGAAACCATGCAGTAATCCCGTCTTACGTTTAACCGCGGACAATATTCGAACGGAAAATGGTTCTTAAATATGCGGAAATTCCCCACGAGACACCATTTTCCCTCTCTCCGCACCAATCCCCAAAAAAAATCCCCTTTTTTTTTACGAGAAAGAAGAATCAATTACGCATTCAATTTTTTTGACCGCGAGACGCAGCGGTACGATAAACGCGTCCTGGAATGAGATATCTCGGATCGATGGCTCGAGTAACCTCACGTGACTTAATCTCCCGGTAATGGTAGCTCACTCCTTGGTATGGTGTGGTTAAAAGATTTTCTTATTCTTTTTCTTTTTTATTTTGGCCCATGCAAGAAGCAGCAAGCTCTTCCTTCCCATATCTTCCGGGACAAAGGAATGGGTTAGGCGGTGCAGCGGACTGGGAAGGACTTAAGCAAGGCAGAGGGAGGAAAGGAAGAGGATAGGACGGCGAATGAGAAGGCCATGCCGGAACGACCGAGGAAAAAAATTGAAGGGAATTGGGGTTGCGGTGTTCAATACCGCGGAAAGTCTTTTACATCCAGGATTAAAGAGAGTTATTCGTGCTTTAAAAAAAAAAGGGGAAGAAGATGGCGGTCCATGTGGAAGCCATTTTCCTGAGGATAGGGGAAAGCTCTTTTTGAGAAAATTCAGTCGTATGAAGGGGAGCTTTTTTCTCCTATTTTATTTTTTTTAGATAGAGAGAAGGGGGCGGGGTGGGGGGGGGGGTGTTCGGAATGAAATATATATTTAAAAATGGAGTTCCCGGAAATTTGGAATTATTTTTTTCCTTTAAATACGGGATGAAATTGATCGTGAAATCGCTGGAGAAATGTTTTGAAAGTTCCGATGATTGGAAAAATGAAGGAGCTTACGTGAGCTATGTAGGATTTGTACAGGAAAAGTTGATACGGATAAGTTATTATTAGGATGAGGTGATCCTGACGGAGAAAAGTCGGAATCAGGGACGTCCTGAACAAGCAAAACGGGGACAGAACGCAATTCGCAGGATTTAAATCATTCTTATATGATTAAATATGGCGCGGCATAATTTTGTGAAAAAATAGATGGCGAGTAATTTATACCAATACTCATACCTTGGCGTTGGACCAAATACACCTTATCATACGGGAAGGATCGTGACCATAATTGCTAAATATCAATTTATGCATGGCAGAATTTAAACAATACAACTCAGAGAGAAAATTAATAATCGCATTTTAATGTAAAATTTGCTGCATATGTACGTACGTAAAAAAGTTGTTGATTTGTGAATCGGTCTATTACAAATTAAACAAAACTGATAATTTCATCACAAGTCTCAGATTTTAAACTGAAATAATCAAAAGTAATTGACTCAGTCGCCTATTCTCTCACTTAAAATGTGGTTATATTAGGTGGTGCAATTAGCAGTCAGGAAAATGTCTTCGTTTAAAGACATAAGGGAGCCCTTTAAAACGTAACACAAATTCTACGTCGAACCATAAGAGGTGTTTTTAATAAAATATAATTATGCTTTAGCTTCGTCGAAGAGGAGGAATTATATAATCGAAGCTTGGGTAGATGGATAGATATATTAATTACGAGGAATGGGTAACCGAGTCGGAACGAGTTAAGTAGATAAGATAAGGTTAGACGACGAGGGAAGTGTGCGTGGAAAGGCTTTCCGTCTTTCTGATGCGGTTAACCGTCAGAAACGTCAGCTTCCGTGATAACTTCACGACAAAGCTCGTTTCATTCGGAAGGTGGGTTTACCACCACCAAAATACGGGATTCGAAAAACAGGTGTAGCCGTCGTTTACTATGCGACGCTATTCATTATAATCCGACCTAACATTTCACTTCGAACCTAAAAATAAATCTTAAAGTAAAACTATATTTGCCTAATTGAGTGATGGCGAACCTTCTATTGTCCGCGTGCCAATATTACTAAAATTGTCGAATCATTTCCGCCTCGCGTGCCACAAAAAGTCCTTGATTTTTTTTGCGTACCAACTAGATCAAATTCGTGATCAAGACATAAGGTTGTAACCGTAAAACTAACGTTTACAATAGTTGACTAGATAACACAAATGTTTTTGCGGCGCCAAATCAATACGATAAATGCTTTGATTGGTTTTCGCCTTTCGTTGGCGTGCCATAGGTTCGCCATCACTGGCCTGATTCAACGAGATTTTCTGTAGCTGCTTGACATATCCATACACTACCATGCTAAAAAATCACACATGCAGCATTCTATTTCCAAAAGAAAGTCTTTTAGGTGATTCTAAGCAAATTCATTGCACCAATATAGCGTAACCGGTTTCTAAATTCAATAAATATGTAACACATACTTATGAAAGTTTTTCTGTGAAAACAAGGATTGACTTATTTAAATCGTGAGCGAATATCATCGTATTTTTATTTTGAGAAAATTACGTGAAATCATATAATTTTCTTTCACGTTAAAGGCAAAAGATTCTCAAAACCGGCAAAAAATTCCTTAAAGTTAAAGACAAAATATCCTTATAAACGACAAAAAAAGTTCAATTGATATATAAACACATACATTATCGGTAATATTTTGACTTAAAGAAAAATGAAAAATCCCTCCCCTAAGAAATTTAACGAGACACTACGATGATAATTACCGCCTTCCACGATTTAAATTTTCCTATCCTGCCTCATTCACCACGGTCTTTGTTATTAGGGACATCAACGCGTAATGCTTGCCTCTTTTGGCTTAAGTCTCCCACGAAGCAGGTCGTGTTCGTGGGATCTTTAGATGTGGTTTGCGCGAGAATGAACACGTCACTTCTTACGGCTTGGAAAAGCAAGAAAAAGATGTAAGGAGATATTGTGATGGCAGCTGCAAAGTTGAACATCCTTCATGAAGGGGCACTTTCTCGACTTTCCTCTAAACTTTCTTTGCGCTCACCTAAAAACTAATCCAAAACTCAAAACAAACACGAAAAAGGTCTTCTGAAGTTATATAACAGTTTCCTCGAGCATCACCAAGCCAAATTTGAGCGTGAAATTTTAATTGATACGACAGTTCAAGGGGAGTATGGCGGGCGTGTGTGTGTGTATTGCCAAATGGTACCTCAAGCATAGGCCGCATTTTCATTATTATGAAATTCACTTCAACCGAGAAATATTTCTTGGAAAGTTTTGAATTTAAGTGCGAAATGCTTAAATATAGATATACCTAAGAGTTAATATTCAAGCATAAACGTCGTAACGTCCTGTAATATATTAATTTCTATATTATTATTTCCTGGAGAATTATTGAGATCAATTTATGACTAAAATGTTATTCGCAAAATAAACGCTTAAAATGAAATTAAAAATATAGGTAATACTTACTTAATTACCAATAGCCGTCAAAATATAACGAAAAACCGTATCCGCTCCGTGAAAAGCCTCAAAACCAGAGAAAATACATCACGCTTGTTTTTTTTTTAAAGAATCTGTAATCGTTGATGCCACTGACTACGGCTAATTTGTAGCGCTATTTCTGAAACTATTACTCCTACTATGCGCACCACAACGCTATACTGAAGATCGAAACAAAAAGTTGATGGATGGTACTATTGTTGTATAGATGCTTTTATTTTACTTAATATTTGACCTTCGATCGTTCTCCCCTTCAAAGCGATGACCTAAATCGGTCAAAGTCTTTCGTTAGTCGGCTCGGAATTATTCTCTCGAAATGAAATAAAATTGAAGAGCACTCGTTACTTATTTTGTTTTTGTAAAAGGTGTCCTACTTTTTGCAAAAAAAGTCATACTTTTTGTAAAAATGTACTGTCTTTTGTGTGAAAGTGCCTGGGAACCCAAGTTACGACACATACGAAATAGAAAGAGACAGACAGAAAGAGAGAGAGAGAGAGAGAGACAGAGAGAGATTAGTTCCCTTTTTTGATGATACATGGCGCTGATGGATGTGTGGTTTTGCGTGGGAGAGACAGGTCCCAAAACTTTCACCGGTTAGGTTTCGCCGAAAACGGACGAGATTACCACGGCGGCGCCTCCATTAGTATCAACACCATGGAGTTGCTTTGTGTCTTCATTCGCATTTTATCGACCCATCTTTCTCTCACTCTATTCCTCCCTTTTTTCCCATCCCCTTTCCATCCACCCCTATCCCTATCTCGCTCTAACACCACTCAATTTCCTCTCTCATTAACCTAATGTCTCCCATCAAGCCTCCTCTTCCCCATCACACTTCTTTTTTTCCCAAGGAGAACGGCGTCGCATCAACCGACAGAACGATGCGTGCTCTATCTCGGTGGAATCCCGGGTATGTACGCCCATCGAGTCACGCGCGCTCGCGCAGACACACAAACGGGCGTGTAATTGAGGCGTCATTTAAGAGGGGGTTTGAAGTTATTAAGCAGTAAGCGGTCGCCGAAAAATTCCTACGACCGTTCGCCAGCGACCTCCGCCGACCTCGCGCGAAACGGGTTTATTCCTTTTTATTTTTTTAACCCGCGAAAGGATGGATATTCTCCCCAAGCCTCCCTCGACTCTCAGCCTCTTTATTCACGTTTCCTCCCGATATACGGAGTAATCCGCTTGCGAGGAGCGCGTCACGCACCGGCTGTGGATGGAAATAAGAGACCGCTACGAGGGAAGGAGGGGTTGGGAAGAAAAGGACGGGGAATGGATTCTCTGGAAACGAGGGCGGCCGTGTGCGTATGCTTAAGTGCGTCAACTTACCAATTCTCTTTTAAGGGGAGATAATCATCCGTAAAAAATAAGAGCGGCAATTTTGCAGTATTAAAAATTGAATGCCTTTTAGCAGGTTTATAGCAGGATAATTATTTGCGACCGAAAACATTTTTAGGTCAATTAGCGATCTGGTTGAATCTGAATATCCCAAAACTCAGTGAGATCAATCTCATATGCTAACTTCGGATGGTCAAAGCCGGGATTAAAATCCTGCGATATCATCATCATCATCTGCAGTAACGTAAATATTTTAAGGCAATGATTGTTACTTTTTTAAAACCAGAATGCGACCCATCATTCGAAAGCTATCGGTTTACCGATATAAAAACAGCTGTTGGATTAATAGACGCGGAAATTGAATGAATACGTATGATATGAAATAAGATCAACATCGGGTCATGTACGGTAGACGTTTATAAAATTGAATTATAAAGCTCTCTTTCAAATACTGAGAATTCTCGAATGAAGTACTGCAATGTTTATTTGAGAGTAAGGAAACAAGTTTCCCATAATTACTTTCGAAACAAAAAAAAAAACCCGAGTGATGTCTTGATTTCTTTATAGAAGCGAAATCATTACCTATAATCGTCAGTAAGTGTACTTAAACCTGATTTCCTTAAAGTACTACTACTACTCAATAAATCTGAGATAAAACATTTGCATAGATTATTGGACTCTTTTAGGGAGTTTATAGTAATAGCATACAATTCATAAACAATTCTCGATGCACACATTCCTCTCAAATTTCTTTCATAATTACTGTATACGACGAATTCCTCCCGCTTGCCCCATCACCTTCGAATTCTACTGTACATAATCTGAGTAAAAGGTCACAACGAGATTTAATCAAAGGATATATATATATATGTATATATATATATATATATATATATATATATATATACACACATACACACACGGAAGTAGCTCTTACAACAGACACAACAGCTATTGACAATCTCATTTAAACCTTCAGAGCAGTTGATTTCAAACTCATTCAAAATATATTTATATTTTTAAAGGCAAAAAACCTCACTTCTAGCAAGCATAAAAACGGCACCGAAATTTAAAAAAAAAAGAAGCCGGAGCGCCGAAATGAGGGATAGAGAATAATTTCTTGAAAAAAATAAAACAAAAGACGTGTGCGCGCGCACGCACGCACGCACACACACAAACAAACACAGATAATGGAAAGATATGCGCAGCGGAGATGTCGGCCAACAAAAAAATGAAGGGAAAATACACGAAGATCAAAAAGTGTTTGAGGTCGTGTGGATGGACTTAAAGGGAGAGTGAGGAAAGAGAGGATGTTTGAAGGGAGGGATTTAGTCGGAGCTCAGGCCATGAGAGATAAAAGGAGAAAGCGAAAGCGCTACAAAGAGAGACGTAGAGAGAGAGGGGGAGAGGGGGGGGGGAAGAAAGAGAGGGGGGAAGAAAGAGAGGGGAGAAGAGAGAGAGGGGAGAAGAGAGAGAGGGGGGAGAGAGAGGGGGGAGAGAGAGGGAGAAGAGAGAGGGGGGAGAGAGAGGGAGAAGAGAGAGGGGGGGAGAGAGAGGGAGGAAAGTGAAGATTTATTTGATGTTTCGGATCCGGCCTTTTAGGAGGAGGAAAGAGAAGGGAGAAGGGGGGAGGGGTGGTCAAAGGGAGGGAGGGGAGGCTGCAGAACTGGACCCAGAGGATGGGGGGGGGGGAATGGGGACGCTTAATCGAGCTAAAATTCCGCAGGTTAATAGACAGAGAGGGAATAATGAGAGAAAGAGGGAGGGAGGGGAGTGGATAGAGAAAAGGATAATATAAGTAGAGAGAGAGGGAGGGAGGGGGGAGGTGTTAGAGGGATCGATGGCTCGCACTTCTCCGCTCTGAATGTACGCGATAATGGAAAATACTGGTAAACACCCGCAAATTTCGTCCACATAACCATTTGAGGATGCCCGTGTTATGGTTAAACTTCAACGGAGAAAGTTGCCGAAAGTAATGTCTTCGAGGATGAAGGTATTTTCAGAAAGACGGGAGTTATTTTGTTTATCTTTCTGTCCTTAATGAACAAAAGCGCGATTCCAGGACCGAGAAATGTAATTCACTTTTTCGATTTGATGTTTCTTTTACAGTTTATCCAAAGGATACTCGATCTGAACCACTTATAATTGAGAATTCAAAAGGAGAAAAGAGATGAATCAATTTTTTATCTAGTTGGAATTTATTCCAAAAGGTTTTACTGCGTGTTAAGTGATTTCATTGATACAATTTTTCCAAGCAATAAATAAATTTGCAATTTCAGCTTCTGAGACAGTTCTCTTTATATTCAGCTTTTGATAATTGCACACAAGGCGAAAATTTTTCATTTTCACCAGGGTACTCATTTAATTAAGCGTGTATTTTTGAAGAAAATTTGTATATCTCGAAATGATCAGAGCGCGTATGACAACTAATGCAAAAACCCTGTTTACGGATCTTCACTAGATAATTAAAATATCGTACGACAGGCATTAATTTTTTTCTATAAGCATAACGGAATTCATTTCATATTCAGACGTTATAAAAACGAGACGCAAAACGCAACAAAAACAGGAGAATACACAATTTTATTAATTACGTGCCGCAAAATGACCACAAGAACAAGTTCCTAACAACCCAATCCCAGCAATAAAATACCCTCCAAAAACCAACGAAAAACAAGGTTCGTACTTGTTTGTTTACGAAATCTGGAATTAAATTATCAAATCAAACCATCAAAAAAACACACTGTCACAAATAGTCACTGGCACGCAATAGGATAATAATCACGTTTATGAGTAACGGTTGTTATTTCTTCTTTAATTCTGACGCAGTTTTATTACTTCCGCAAATTATGTAGTTTCCATTACAATAGCTCAAGTTACCGAATTGAAATGCGCTGCATTTGATTCAAACGCAAATCAGATGCGATGCAATACAGTCAGAGACGTAGGCGGGAGATGTGGAGTTTATGGCAATATTTTAGGAAACACCTTACGTAGAATATTGATTTTCATAAGTATTTATGAAGAATAATATCATTTTTATTAAAAACAGGTTTATAATTTGAGTATTACATTAATAAGTACTTGTTTATGGGGGAATAAAGTTTAACATCTGTTCCGAGAACACTTGGCACCTTTTGCAAGCGGCGTCTGTAGCAAATATCGCCATAGTTGCACTGAATACGCCATCAAAATTTGTGGTGTTGGCATCCGCGATTATTCACGGGGGATTTGACGCTCGAGGCATATAAAGTTGATTGCTCGTGGGTTGAACCAGCGGCGACAGGCCCAGATTGTTACTCTCAATACGTTAGCAATATAATTAAATCATTCGCGAATTTTGAGGACTTCCTAATTTTTATTTTTACATTGAGGAAATTTTTTAATAAATTTCATAATAAGCAATGACAGAAGCATATGTCACATAATTTCCAGGATACAATTGATGAAACCAAAAATGACCCATGTAAGCTAGGTGAAACGAAACAACATAAAGATGTGCGTTCTTTTTTTTTTGCATAAAACTCGCCCTCTTACAAGACCGTCTATAACTTCAAATTTCCGGTAAATCTAGGACCACATTTTTCCTGTTAAAATTTCCCGAGAGAAATTCAAATTTTACTGCTATTTTCGAGTCAATGAAAGCTGAACGTACGACTGAGGCGAAACGAACTTCGTAAAATGTCTTAAAGTACCATAGCTAAAAAGGAACTCACGGACAAATCACAGGCAAGTCGCTAGTATACATATTTTCTTTAAGTATTTCGAGAAATAATGTTAATGATAATGAATTCCTTCTGTGAGTATGTATGTACGTATTTATGTATGCGTATATATATATATGTGTGTGTGTGTGTGTGTCTGTAGAAATGCTTAAAGAAAAGGAAAGGTAAAAATAAAGGTGGCAACAAGGTGTTGGAGGGAGCCCAGTAGACACCTAAATTGGAGAGCCGCTGAGAGTGCTGAAGACGCATGAAAAACGCAAAACCAACACAAATTTGAAGCTTTCGGGCTGACGCCCTTCTTCAGCGACGGAGAGAAATGTACTGTGGCATATATATATATATATATATATATATATATATATATATATATTATTGGCACAGATTTTAGGATACTATTTATTAAATCACGAGAAAGCTTCAGGGCGATGTGTTTCGATCTTTCCCCGAGCGCGATATTTCACGGCTATGATACCGTACGTCCTCTCAATTAACTAGTGTTTATCTTTAGATAATTATTTTGCCGGCAATCTTACACATCCGGCGTGCAAGTACACCGACGAGACATATAGGTATGTTTACATGAAGAAAAAAATCATAAACCGAGGTGCCGGAGCGCAATTTCGAAGACCATTACACCGCACTCGTCGTGATTAAAAACAAACGTCCTACGGAAATACGTACAAAAAACTCGTCGCGCGAAAATGTATTTCATTAATCTCTCGCCGCTCTGGTTGCCTGGTATCGCATGTGAGGGATCTCTTGCTGAAAAGGGTTCCTACCTGCAGCCTACGAAACGTGCACGGAAATTTCTGAAGATCGCGAGCCAAAAAAAAAAAGGAAAGGAAAGCGTGCGAGGGCGCTGGCTTGTGTGGGTGTTATATTTGTGAGCGACGCCGTCTTCGTCATGAATTCGCTCTTTTATTATTCAGAGTCACGACGCCGTGGACGGTATTTATAATATGCTCGCTTTTTTTCGGCGAGAGTGGGAAAGAGAGAGAGGGGGAGAGAGTGTGTGTATTTGGGTCCGCGTAAGTGTGTTTTTCTCTCTTTTGGGCGGTTGAAAGTGTGCGTATTTCGTGTAGATGCGTGCGCGAGCGCGCGTGAGGGAGTCGCCAAATGATAATGGGCACGCGAAGCCTGACGAGTGAGTGCTCCAGGGGCGGAGGACGAGAAAGGAATGAAAGAGGGATAGGGGAAAAGGAAGAGAGGAATGAAAAGAGAGGTAGATAAGGAATGACGAAAAAGGGATAGGAGAGGGGAGGGATAGAGGAGAGCGAGATATAACGGGGAAAGAGGGAGAGAGGAGGAGGAGGAAAGGGAGGGAGGAGGGATAGAGAGAGACATGATGGGGGAGAGAAGAGAGGGAGAGGTGGGAGAGAGAAAGATTGGGAGAGAGGAGGAGAAAAGCTAGAGGGAGAAGAGAGAGGGAGAGAAAAGAGAGAGGTAGAAAGAGGACAGAGATGAGAAAAATGAGGGGAAGGAGAGGGAGGGGGAGAAAGGAGAGGGAGATGGGGTGAAAAGAGTGGGAGGATAGGGTGAGGAGAGAGTGGGAGGGAGGAGAGGGTGAGATGGAGGAGAGAGTGGGAGGGAGGAGTGAGTTGGAGGGAGGAGTGAGTTGGAGGGAGGAGAGAGTTGGAGGGAGGAGAGAGTTGGAGGGAGGAGAGAGTTGGAGGGAGGAGAGAGTTGGAGGGAGGAGAGAGTTGGAGGGAGGAGATAGTGGGAGGAGAGGGTGAGAGGGAGGACAGAGTGGGAGGGAGGAGAGAGGATGGCGGAGACAGGGAGGGGGGAGAGGAAGGCAAAGTTATAAAGAATGGGAGGAGAGGTTTTTGAAAGTGAGAAATGGAGCACAGAGTGAGAAAAGGTGTTGAGGATAGTGCGAGGTAGGTATGTATGAATACATGGAAAGGGAG
Organism: Uropetala carovei; assembly: GCA_036926305.1. Taxonomy (NCBI): domain Eukaryota; kingdom Metazoa; phylum Arthropoda; class Insecta; order Odonata; family Petaluridae; genus Uropetala; species Uropetala carovei. Next base: position 7,275,583 of record JAXCHB010000033.1, on the reverse strand, counting down.
GTGGATAAAAGGAGAGGGAGAGTGAAGGAGTGGTCGGGGTGGAGAGATAGGTATGGAGATTGGGAACGGTATAGGAAGAGTCGGAAAAATGGACACGGAAGTTGAATTTCTCGCTCGTAATGGATTCTTTGGAGGGTTACGTGATTAAATAATGAAAAGAAAAAAAGAGAAACATCGATCTCCAGTCGTGAATGCCGGCAGGAACGAAGGTAGGGAGACTTTTTTCAGACTCGGAACAAGCCTGAAATTTTAGAGTAGGGCACTTTTTTTGCTCCGGAATCACCAATTATTCCCTTAAGTGGTTTTGCTTCGTGCAGACGTAAATTAAATGACGATTTCTTTTTAAAAATTACATGCTTCGTGAAAAGCAGGTTTTCCGACGAGAAACTATCTGGGCGTTTTTGTGTCGCTTTTAAAAAAATTAAGTTAGATTATGAAATTAAAGACGTAATTATTAGATTAACAAAACTTTTAATCAATTTTAGGCGGAACAGTGACTTGCATTTGGGCAAAATTGGACTTTAACGAAAAATAAACCCGGTTTATCTCTTAAGATTATAAAATATTCTCAGCGAAAGCCACTTTTTTAGATGGGCTGAAGGAAAAACTTTAATTCTTCGTTAATGTAAATGAATTGTTCCTTTTTTTTTAAATATTCCCTACGATAAAATTTTTTTCAAGATAATGCATTGAAACTTTTTCCGCGAAACATTTTCAAGTCCTAGAATTTCATTATTGTTATAATCGTGATATTATCCATTCAAAAAGAAAGAAAACGATATGTACCTGTTTCCTTCCAGAAAGGTGCGAACAGGCTTAAAGGTGACCCGTAACTTTTCATTTTAAAGTTTCTTTATAAACTCTGAAAACAGGAAAAAAAAATCGATCTACGTTGTGGTTTTCTGTTTTTGTGCACTTATGTTTGTAAAAGAGGCTCCAAATATAACCAAGGCACACTTTAAAACGAACAACTTTGAATGATAAAATAATCTAAAATAAATAATTTTTCCTTAAAGGAAATACGGCAGGTTTTTTTTTTATGAAAACTCACGACGCGCCCTAAAACTCTGAATGAATAAAACCTCTTTGCTTATTCAACGAATGCGTTTTTCTTCGAATATTTTTCTCCGAAAATTATTTTTCTACCTTTTTTAAGCGATGAAATTTTCATAAACCTCATTTACATTCGACCGCACAGCAATGGCCGCATATTTTTGGTCGATTTCTTAAAGTCTTACACTTCGACGAAACTGCACACGTCGGAAAATAAAATCAATCGACATACATTTGCTACCAATATATTCATAGATTCCAACTGAGACATGTGTGCACCATTTTCGATCTTTATCTATTCGCTATGGAGCCATACGAATTTAGTCCTTCGAGGTAAACGTGATGATATTCTTTAAAATGCGCAGTTATATAATCTTGGTTAAGGAAAAGTATTTTTAGAGTTACTGATTGTAAAAACGTCCTATAAAGGAACTTTCCTGAGTTATAAGATAAATTTTACGTTCTTAAATAAGTAAAATTCTAATTTATAAGTTCATGGCCATATTATACATTATGGAATTACTTTCCGACATCTCTATGCAGTCCATTATGGCTTGGTATAGCAGTGTGAAAAAGTAGTCGAAGTTTCAGGGCTTAAGTATTGTAAATAAATTCAAATTATGATTTCGAACATTCCATAGAATTGAAAATACTTTGCATTTGAATGTGTCATACTCGGATATGAGCTGGTGTTTAAAGCTGAATCGAAAGAATACATTTTGAAACGTGAGTGGGATACAACGAAAGTGTAACGTAGATATGACTGCGTGGGATTCGACATAAGAGCTAATCATAACTCGCTCCATCTTGAAGAATGATTTTAGAATTGACTGAAAACAACATTTAATTAACATAGGGAAACAGCAGTTTAATTAATATATTTGCGTAATAAGTTAATTGAATATACATGCTTATATGAACAGAAATGAAAACGTAATTGATAATTCTAGTGTTTATAAGAGGGCTTTATCGTTAACGATACTCCTGAAATAACACTTCAAAGATTTTCATGAAAAAACATTGGAATGGTGACATCGGAATTTAATATGAGTTTTAGTATTTTCGGTGCGTATTTCTGAATATCCTTCAGTTACATTCGGATGGCATCTAAAACGTTTTTAGACCGAGATATTTCAAAATTCTCCTTACGGAATTCTATTTTAAGAAAACCAAATAATAATTTTTTATCATTTTCGCCTAGCGATAAAACGCGAATTAAATACAAAGTAGAAACACTCCGTGACTCTAACTCGTGCTATCATATATGAAGATCCGACTGAAGAATATGAAAGGTCTCGCTGATTAAACGCTGAAAATACTGACTGAGATCGAACAATCCACTTCGTGACCCATTCGCTGCATTGCATATAGAGAGAAGCGCCTTTTTCATAAAATGAAAAGATTTTAACATCAAGTTTTTTTTGCACGTACAGCATAAGGTAGGGGAAATGGAGTCTACTCTAGAATCATTATCTGAAAGTATTCATATCTTAATGAACGCTATCGAAAACGAAGATGAAATTCTGTGTAGATCATTTAATGGATAAAATTTGATAATAATCTCCACGTTATGAAAAGAAAACACTTTCCAAGCGTGAAATTTAATCTAAATAAGTTTAATAGGCCCGTGGAGATGAGTTTGAAAAATATATCAATTAAGTCTCCCGGGAAATGCCGATTGATGCCACTAAAATTCCACTCCATAAATTTAAACCTTGCAAACACTGAGAGTAAACTATGAATATTTTTGAAAATTTCAAGGCATATTTTTCTAAGCTTTTTATTTATAAAAGTAATTGTTTGTACGTAACGAGAAATTTAGATTATCAAACTCCGATGATTAATGCAAACAATATTCCATAGAGACCACCGAACGATTTATTCAATCTAAAAATCTTGTAAAACGATTTCCATATCCGGCAGACAGAGAGAGAGGGAGGGATTTCAGAACTTTTCTGATAGCCTCGGGACGGCGATAATCCGCGCATTTGTATTCCGAGTAGGCGTAAAAGCTCCGATGAACAAGGGAGTCGTAGAACGCGCAATACGCCTCTATATTCACCTTTACTGCCTTTTTAGTTGCGGGACATTCACGGTATTACCATTCCTTCTCGCCGTAAGTGGCCGGCGTACCTAACAGACATTACGGTATGCTTTCGCATTGATTCAATGGAGCTGACACATCTTTCCTTTATATGAAGCGAAATTGAGCATAAAGAGATCTCCGAGTTAAGTCAAGAGGCCATGATAAACCAATTGCGGGGACGTGAATGGGTATGTTAAATGCTGGTTAAATATACGCAGGAACACAAACCATATTCAATGTGGATTCAGGTGACACTTATAGCATACGTTTAGGTCAGGGGTCTCTAACAAGCGGCAGGCGAAGCCAGTTAATTTTTTCAATACGGTCTAAATAAAAAATCTTACAAATAATTCACGCAAACCTTTGAAAATAATCCTACGTAATTACTGAATGGGCACAAAAAATCTCCAGCTTATTGCTCATTGTTAATTATAACTCCCTTCATAATTAGCGCAGCTTGTCTTAAAGGTTCTAAAACACAAAACCAAACCAAGCACCGTATTTAACTTGCCAAATTCCCTCACTTTTTCATAAGATTTTTCTACACTAAAACAAGGGTGAGGCTAATACGGTGTTTTCCTATGATAACAAGAAAATAGTCTCTTCAGAATGAGGTATATCGAACGCAATTTAAAAGATTTACTGGAATTTTGTTCCCGCACAAACTGGTCCACAAGAAAATTATTTTATTTTATCGAAACTTGACAATGTCTTCAAGTGAGCCATGCAGAGTAAACAACGGTAGTCATGTAGTCATAGTCAAAGAGGAGCGATATAGTTACAGAGTGATCTAAATGCCCTTCCTGCGTAGTTATAGAGAAGTTATCTTTTTTAAATTTGTTTCAAATGAGATACAAACTCGACATTTGGACATACGAAGGAAAAAAAAGAGGAAATAAATGCGGAGAAAAAATTAATAATACGTTATTTTTGTAAGAAATGTGTTTGAAAAACCATAGACGAATGGGGGGTCGATCTCTAAAACCCGACTGGAAGGGTGGAGAAAACGAAACTTTCGTGGGTTGTAAAAAAAAAACTGCTAAAGGAAATGCGGCCCACGGATTTAGTGGGCATCGTGTGACTCGCGCATATAACGCGAGTTCCAGACAGCCTCGTACGTGTATGCGAATACTTATACACGAAAAGGAGGACGGAATGGGGCTGTGTGATATCTGGGGGAAAAAATACATCGGTCAGATAATTGGAAAAATGTTTACATGAAAAAAATCCATCGAAATTGAAAACAAACACTCATTTCATGTGGCATTCCATAAATTAAAAAAAAACGCGATCTAGCGAATACTCTGAGGAATGAATAATGAGCGCGATTAACACACTGGGAGGCGACAAAAACTGCTCGACTCAGCGATGCGTAGAACGTGCATAACAGACCGAATATTTTAAAGAGAACCGCAATCGTAAAGGAAATGAGAATCGTCCTCTGCCGAGGCCTATTATTAATATTTCCGAGATACACCCTCTTACTTCCTGGCGCCTAATTTATGGGGGCGTAAATTTTTTGTGGTCCTATAAGTTTTGGCCCTCGCCTGGGAGGTTTTTGTCGGTAGTATAGGGGGAGGGATATTTTTAAAAGGCGATAAATGCCATAAAAATGCATAAAAATTTTATGGCTGGATAAAAAAAAATGTTTCAACCGCGGGAGGATTTTTCTCCCTTTTCGTTTTTCACGCTTTTATTTAGCAAAAACATAAAACCTCTCCGATCACGCAATAATGAATGCCCTATGTAAACCAACTAAGCTTACAATAAACGTTGAGAGCCGATTTCACACTTGTTTACATATTACCGATTATTTCTTAAAGTTTATAATAGAAAATTACATCTTTAAATAATGGTTAAATGCACAGTAATGAATTTTTTGCCCTGAGAGGGTCGGATCCCATAACTGGTTCTGTTGCCAGCCTACAACAGGGTGAAGCGAAGTCACAGTTTCCGGTATAGTCCGGTTTTCAGGAATGTTCCGGTTTTTCGGAATCTTTCGTTTGTTGTGCTATCTCCCGAAAAAGTCTTCCGGTACACTGTACCTTCTTTTTTTAAAAATATAATTTGTACTATTCGAATTGGAATCATTGCATGACACTATTACTTCGGTAATTTGTGTTAGATGTTACCTTAAATATTCGTTTCGATAAGTTTCCTGATGAATTCCGTGATAATAATTTTTGCGTAGCGTTTGAATTTGTGAAAATAATTCGAATACCTTTTGGAAAAAAAACAAAAATGAAGTTCCGCAAAATTTGTTTTTATAGCAGACTAGCAGAAATTCCCGGCGTTGCCCGGGAAATTTTGTTTCAAATCCGATCGGAATTCTAGATGATACATGGTCTTTAAGAATTCACTCGGCCGCCGTGTTGAATACAATGAGAAGAGAGAAACAAAAACCACGTATGAATTATTTCTGGGAGCCCTCCACAATCGTACCAAATTTGATTCAAATCAGTAGTAGAACTTGGGAAAATACGCGCATTTTAATCAGTACATGCCGTCCAATTGTGGATAAGGAAGTAGTCCTTTCCCACCTTTCTCACTGTGTATAAGATGTAGAAAATATGGAATATCAGGAAAATCAGGTAAATCAGGAAATTCAGGTAAATCAGGAAACTCGGGAAAATCAAAAAAATCAGAAAATTCAGGAAGATCAGGAAATTCAGGAAAATCAGGAAATTTAGGAAAACGGGTAAATCAGGAAAATCAGGAAATTCAGGAAAATCATGATATTTAAAAAATAGGGAAAATCAGGAAAACTACTTTCCTTATTTTCCTTATTATCCTGATTTTCCTGATTTACCTTATTTTCCTGAATTTACTGAGTTTCTTGATTATCCTGAATTTCCCATTTTCCCGAATTTGCTGATTTTCCTGAATTTCCTTAATTTCCTGATTTTCCTGAATTTCATCATTTTCCGTATTTTCCTCAATTTCCTAAATTTCCTGATTTTCCTTAATTTCCTGGTTTTCCTGAATTTCCAGATTTTCCTGAATTTCCAGATTTTCCCGATTTTCCTGAAGTTCCTGATTTTCCTGATTTTGCTGAATATCCTGATTTTCCTGAATTTCCTGATTTACCCGATTTTCCTGAATTCCATGATTTCCGGAATTTCCTAATTTTCCTGAATTTCCTGATTTTGCTGAATTTCCTGATTTTCCTGAATATCCTGATTTTCCTGAATTTCCTGATTTATCCGATTTTCCTGAATTCCCTGATTTCCGGAATTTCCAGATTTTCCTGAATTTCCAGATTTTCCTGAATTTCCCGAATTTCCTGATTTTACTGATAATTTCCTACATCATTTATTTGAAACATTTTAAAAAGGAAAATCAGGAAATTCAGGAAAATCGAAAAATTCAGGAAAATAAATAAAATCAGGAAAATTACTTTCCTTATTTTCCTGATTTTACTAATTTTCCTGTTTGTCCGGAATTTCCTGATTTTCCTGAATTTCCTGATTTTGCTGAATTTCTTGGATTGCCTGATTTTCTTGAATTTCCTGATTTACCTGATTTTTAAGAATTTCCTGATTTTTCCGATTTTCTTTATTAAATTGTTTGAAATAAAAGACGTAGGAAACTATCAGATAAATCAGGAAATTCAGGAAAATCAGGGTATTAAGGAAAGTCAGCAAAATCAAGAAAATCAGGAAAAATCAAGAAAATCGGGAAATTCTGGAAATTCAGAAAAATCAGGAAATTCAGGAAAATCAGGAAATTCAAGAAAATCAGGAAATTTAGGAAAATCAGGAAATTCAGGACATTCAAGAAAATCAGGAAATTTAGGAAAATCAGGAAATTCAGGACATTCAGGAAATTCAGGATAATCAGGACATTCAGGAAATTCAGGATAATCAAGAAATTCAGGAAATTCAGATGAATCAGGAAAATCAGGAAATTTTGGAAATCAGAAAATCCAGGAAATTCAGGAAAATCAGAAAATTCAGGATAATCAGGAAATTAAGGAAAAACAGGAAATTCAGGAATATCTGGTTAATCAGGTAATTCAGGAAATTAATCAACCGTTAACTTGAAATCAGCTCTTCTTGGTCTGATTTTGCTCATCTACAAACTTGATCTTATACTTGTATTGAAAGTGACAAATATCAAATTTGACTTCCAAACCCCAAATCCCCACTGAAAATGTTTTTTGAGATACACTACATAGCCTATATTTTAAGCTAACCAGTCTAAAGATACTCTGCAACTTTCATAAAAATTCGACCAGCCATTTTTGAGTGATGCGGTAACAAACAAACAGACACACAGACAACAATTGTGCAAACCGGCTCAAACGTCTTCTTGTGATGCAAAACACACAAAAAAGTAAAACCCCGACAAAAAACAAATGTACAGACAGAGGTTGCAATTTTATTGATATAGATTTTTAGTCAAAACATGAAAAAGTTGACCTGCGAAAAACTATTTTTTCTTTGGTTTAGGTAGGTACATCTAGCGAATGAAGTGTTAATAAAAGCTGAAATATTATTTTGAAAAAGACTGCGTATCAATGCTGTTTTTAGTTTTCCTAATACTGAATGATATATGAAAGCACGGGTGCGCGCTAACTGGTCGGCAATCGGGGTGATTTACGTATTTCGTATTTCTCTTCTCTCCTGTAAAGATTGTGCTTAATGTAAGATAATGTAAAAGAAGTTGTTTATAAATGTTATGATGTACTAAAATATTCAAAAAAATTTATACAAATCCAATAAAAATGAAAAAAAATTACGAATTTTCCAATTCTCAGGAATCGAAATCGCGCATTTTCGCAAATTTTTAAAAACCTCTTATGACCTCAAACACGGGATTTAAGTAAACTTCCGGCGCGCTTGAAGGGTTAAAGTGAGTCAAATTATTTTTAAGGAATATAAGGACATTGTTATCTTTTATCATTAACATTGAAAGATTTATCGCAACATAAATCCATACATCCACTTAGATTTGTTCGGTAACCAAAATGTTGTTTATTGTTTACGTTTTGGATAATAGTATTGACATAATCCACATAATTTTATTGCTGCTTTAAAGGCTTCGGTGCATCTATCCATGTGAATATTAAGAAAGACGTTAATGCGTAATTATATTCATGGTAAAACTTGACAATATACAATACATACAATAGTAAATGTTAATGTAAGCATCGCTTGCGTAATTAAGGAATAGGGAACGTTTGTCCCGAGCAATAAAATGCGTTTGCTACTTAAAAGAAAAGTTTCCCGAGCGACCAGCCGTTTTTGCGTGATGCGGTAACAAACAAACAGACAGACACATTTTCCTAAAATATTTACTAAATTGTTTTCCTAAAACATTTCTTATTAGACTTCTTCGATGTAATCAACCGTTAGCTTGAAATCAGCGATTACTCTTTCGGGTGCCCCCCCCCCCCCCCCCTCACAACCCCCCTTCCTCTTGGTCTGGTTTTGGTCATCTACAAACTTGATCTTATACTTCTATTGAAAGTGACAAATATCAAATTTGAACTTCCTAAGTTAATTTACTGGAGAGTTATCGTCGAAAAACCAAATCGATCACCCCCCCTCCCAAAACCCCACTTAAAATCTTTGTTGAGATACACCACATAGCCTATGTTTTAAGCTGGACCAGTCTAAAGATACGCTGCAAGTTTCATAAAAAAATCGACCAGCCGTTTCTGTGTGATGCGTTAACAAACAAACAGACAGACAACAATTCTGCAAACCGGTTCAAACGTCTTCTTGTGATGCAAAACACACAAAAAAAGTAAAACCCAGACAAAAAATCAAATGTACAGACAGAGGCTACAATTTTATTTATATAGATGAAAGAATAAAAAAACCACATTTGATCCTGGCCAAGTCTCGGTTTTTCTCCCTCGGACAACGTTCCGGTTTAGCTTCCTCGGAATCTGGTCACCATGCTCTATGAGAAACAAAGGGCATATGCAACGACTCTTCTACAGATAAATGAAAGAGAATTTGCACAGCACGAAAATGAGCAAAGAAGAATCTCCTGCTGTAACTAATATACTTGCAATAAATAACTGCCCTAGTCGGCGGCAAAAAAACGTCCCATGTAACGTCAACAAAAAAAGGAATCGCTTCTCGTTTCGTGACAAATGTTGATAATATTTTGCGTAGGTCATTAAAAGCCGGAAGTTTCTCCTTCGTCACCAAGTGAGGTACTGATGGCTTCTTTTGTAGTTTTAAAGTAAATGCAGCTCGGAATACGCAGAATTCGTCGTGTGTCATTATATGTATCACGGGCGCCCGCAGAAATTTCTTCAAGGGGGCAAAATGCCTACCCATTAGCATCACCTCGCAGGGGCTACTTACACAAATGTAGCAAAAACACGATTTTAAATTGATTTTTTAAGCAGGGCGTGGTTTTCGTTTTAGGGGAGTAGTATTGCATACCGCAGATAAAATGTTTCTTTCTAAAATTCTCCATAAAGTATTACATCTAATGTTATTAGCAATGCGAGTTAGCTGCCGCGATATATATCGAAAGAATCCAAATTACTCAGCGATGTAGGTTTTTTCGTTATAGGTAAAAGTAGATTGCCTACATTGGATCAGAACCATTCTTTTCGTTTATATTTGAAATATTCGCTTATTTGTTATTCTCATTCGCACAGTAGAAGTAAGACTCCCTCCCCCACTGGCTGTGCGCTTCTTTGCAGTACTGCTCTGCTAAAGTTTCAAAGACTGATATCTCTGCTACTTTATATTCCAGCATAGGGCACTTGGAATAACGCCGGAGAGCAAATAATTACTTTATCGTGTTCCGTCTTTTCTTCTTCCGTTTTGCGAATGGGTTTCCGGGAAGCCCCTCAGCAAGTGCTCGGATTACTTGTTCCTTTACTATTGATCATACAAACCCCAAATGGCTAGAAAAATGTCTGGAAAATTACATCCAGTCATCTGCACTCCTTATATTTCTTACAATCAACATTCGGAAATACAGTTTCAACAGAAGGAGTATGGGAGTTTTATTGCACTCAAAACATTTACTTGCGGCCACACTTCAGCAGATTTTCGCCCAGCCGCAAATGAAACAAATATTTTTAGAAAACGCAGGGCCCGGTGCAGTCACACCATTGACACCGCGATGTGTCAGCCCTGCTTGTGTCAGCGTAAACTTTAAAATTCCATATGTGCAAGTTTTTGGAAAACGAAGGGGGGGGGGGGAAGTGCCCCCTCTTGCCCCTTACTGCGGGCGCCCATGATATATATATATATGGCAACTAGGTGTTGTGTTTGTCTTGTGCTGACGAAGGGATCATCCCGAGAGTTCCCAAAACATCTACAAACGTGCCTCTACGACACCCCAGCGGCTCTCCCGGTAAGTGCTCACTGGGTTTCTTTCAACACCAAGTTACCCTAAATATCCTTATTTACTTTTCCTCTTCCGCAAGTGTGTGTGTGTGTAACGCCCTTTTCATGTTTGGCACTTTCAAGTGAATTGTTTTACATGGCGGAAAAAAAGTTAAACATGGTTACCAAGCACAAAACTATGCTTTAATAATGCGAGCGCCAACTCATTGATTTATTTAACAAATATTCCCGATAAAATATCTTTGTTGAATTTGCTATAACAGTCGGAATGAAATGAATTCCTTGAAAATAACTAAAAATTTAATTTCATCGAGAAATGTTCATAAGGGATACGGGATAATTGTCATTAAAAATGTTTGGCACAACGTTTACAACCATAAGGAAAAACCTCTTGAATGATTTTGGTAAATTAGTTTTCTTCAATCGCTCTGTAATGACAAAAGTTGATTTGTGCTTAAATTCGAGAAAATATGTTACAATATTATCAATAATTCAAATCTAATCTATTTAACATAAAGTTGCTTTAACGACGTAACAACTTTGGCATATTTTCAGATATCATTATTATTAACTCAGCACGCTAACTAAGACGGCACACGCGTTTTATAATTTAAAAAATACGGATAAAATCCAATCATCCCAGGATATGACCCAAAACCCTTCAGGAAACTCCATAAACGGCCATATATAAGCATTAAAGACCTCCGAGAGGCATAAAGGTTTATAAATTCGAGGTCTCGGAGGGAGAAATATTTAACATTTGCCCTAAACCCTTCTGAAAATGGCAAAATTCCGTTTTAATTTATACTCCCCTGCGTTTGCCCCTTTGGAATGCGTTGCCATGCCGACCCTCTCCTCCCGTAATGAATTCCCTCGAATTTTGCATGCTTTCGAGAGAAGACTAAGTGCAGAATTTTCGCATTCGTATTCATCCGTCCATAAAAGGAATAAAATGGAGATTTATATGCAATAATGACGGTTGCCTTCATTGAGTTAATGTTTATAGTTTTGCGGATAAAGAATCGGATTACAACGTTAGGTCATTCGCAGATGATTGACTAATTATAGATATATTGAAATATTTAACGTTTATCAATCAACTTTAATCGAAAAACTATGCTTCTTCAATTCACATAAAAACCAAGTAACCGCTATTGGAGTTGCACGATTATTCGATTCGATTTCGGCAATACGATTCGTTCGATAATGTTTTCTTGACTCAGCAGTAACTTTAAATTTATACATGGACAACACATTGACTAATATTTAAGTAATTCTCCCTCGTGAATATCATTTAAACGAATTTTTTCTATCATTCCGTATAGAAACGAAGGGTCGTCTTTTCTCGTAGCTCGTATACAATACACTATCAGAGATGCAATAACAACTCGCACAATTAAATTCAAAATACATTTCGTAAAGTTATCGTTACGCGAAAAATTCGCGTGGAGTCTATAGCCGGGATCCATTCGCGTGTTTTACTGGCGCCATTTATTCTAAATTAAGTAGCTCTGTAAATTTAAGAGTAATTTTACTACAAGTGATAACATATTTCTTGAACCTCCATATTTGAATAATAATTTCATCTGTTAAAGGTATAAGAATTTACCATTGAAATATCACGTGGAAAAGTTATCACTAAAAATTGATAGTACAGTATGGAGTGCAGCGCGGAATATGATAGTTTGCTTATAAGCTTACCTAGAAAGATGATTGACTCTCGTTAGTGTTTTTTTCATAATTTTCTGCGAATCGCATAAAAATGAGGCAACTTCAGCCGTTTCTAATATCGCTACGAATAGAAGAAAAAAATCGCAATATCATATCATGCAAAATGTCTAAAGATCCAAGCGAATTAGAATAATCGCGGAAGCTTTTTCCCTAAATTTTCCTATACACGTGAAGATCGAGCAGAATTTCGAAATAAACTGAACACTGAAAATAACGCATGGTTGTGTTCAACTTACTGCGCACAGCAGTAGAACGGTCACACAATCAATTCGGGCTTTAAAAAAAAAAAGAAACAAGGAGCGGATTGCTTGTTTATGTAAAAGAGTAAAAACCGACCACATTTAAGTCATTTTTAAGAGAGAGAGATGAGGAAGAGGGAGAAAGGGAAAATATCCAACAGGGACATCACATTTCCAATTTCGTCCATCTATAGATGATAATAAAAAATAAAATCCCTCAGGTCCCATCGATGATATCCTGATCCGTTGGCCATAAATCCATCGGCAGCTTTTTAAATTAAATAACACTCGTCCGGGGAACTCCTCTGCGACACCGCGGAATACGAAATTAATCCTCTCCTCCTTCGAATACGACAGAATACTTGTATATACGGACTGATCGAGAAATTCCGATGAAAGCAATAAAAAAAAAGACGACGAAAGATGCGTGCCCTGTTAAAAGAAGGAAAAGGTGGAAGGAAGACATCTGTAGGCGCGCAGGAGAACGAACGATCAAAGAACTGCTTCCAGTGAAAGGAAATATGGTGTTCAGATATCAAATAAGGGATAGCGTCACGGCGACAAAAATGATGAAGGGAGAGAGAGAGACCCCATCGAAGCCATTATTTGGAGAGATTATATCTCAGTCGAACAGATTCTTTGCCTCGGAACGGTTATCTATGTATGTATATGAAAAGAGAGAAGATATTTCGGGCGAAATATTCCGAGAATTCAATGAAACGCAGCCGGAATATATTTTTTTTATTCGCAAGCACCAAAAACTGCAATTGAATTATCGGAACGTGAATTCAATATTGAATGTGATTTTGTAAAATTTCTCGACGGATTCGAATTATCGGAACGTGAATTCAATATTGAAGGTAATTTTGTAAAATTTCTCAACGGATTCATACTTTACTCGAACGCAACACTGTGACGCATCGGAATATTCAGACAAAGACTATCGTGGAATTTGAGATACGCGCCGTTAAATACTCCTTCCTCAATACAAATAGAGATGCGTACATCGCTCATGCATGAACGACTCAAATATTAATTTCTGAGCTCGCATGGCTTGGATACCATGCGTGATTAAATGAAATCTCTTTGTTTACTTTCTAGGGATAGATGATCGTTAAGTTACCACTGATGGCGGCTACTTTGTAACTGGAAAACGTTTCTGTTATGCTCAAACTTCTTATGGTTTGCAGAATTATTTATTGCAGTTCATTGGAATTACCTAGTCCCGAAGACCTAAGGTAATATTAGAAAAATGTTTAACAAGTCAAGTTGATATCTTACCACAGTAATTTTGAGAGCTTTAATAAACGCATATTACAGCATTCTCCGAACCACTTCGAGAAATGTTTACTCGGCCATCTTAATCTTATTGTATTTATTTGTATTGGCGGGTTTTTACATCACCCCTCTTACTAAAAAATTTTATTCTCTCTTAGCGATCCGCCTTTTCACCTCGGTAGTTTATTTGCGATTAGCAGGCAACCATTTAATTAAAATAATACATGCATCAGCTTCGATAACTTTCAGGGCAACTGTTTATTGGAATAATCAAATATTCCTCCTGCATTATTCTCGTATAATAATGTGTCCGTCCTCCTGCCTGTCACAGTATATGCATTGCCGGTGACATAAGATACAGGGGCACATTCTATCGCTACTTCAGAGAGGGAGGTAGATGGGGAGAGAGAGAGAGAGAAAGGAAGAATGGGAGGGAGGGAAAACAATGGAATAGGAGAGAAAGAATGAAGGAGAATGGGAAGAGTTTTGATTTAATTCTTTAATCATGCCTACCCGTCATTCTTGACGGGCAGCTCCACTATAAATTCAGACGTCTTAAAATATTTTTCTTCCCGTTCTTTGAAGTATAATAACAAAATATGAAATAAAAAATAATTTCGGGGATTACCAATTCTCACAGGCTTGGATTTAAATTATTTAAGCTAACTTATGTTCTTCTCGTAATGTCCCCTTTGAAAAGGATTAGTCAATCCATTCCCCGTGTTCTCCAACAGTCCTAGATTTGAATATTCATATCCACCGGGTAAGCAAGTGATTACCGACCGACGTCTTCCCATCAATTTTAATGCCCCTCTCCCAAAAAAAAAAAAATTCGGACATGCATGGAAACCCGGATATTCATGAAAACCGCTGGGAGGTGGCTATTAGCCGTCGGGAAAACATAAAACACAGAAATTTACGGAGAAAAGGGAAAGATAGTGAGTGAGAGGGAGATATAGAGAGAGAGAGGTGCCTTGGGTGACGGAGATCCACTCCCTTTCTATCTCTTAAGGAGAAGTGGAGACGGTAGATTTTCGTGCTGGTCGTCTTCCGGCGGCTAAGCCTCTGGAATTGCTTTCAACTCCAAAGAGAGAGAGAGAGAATCCCATGTTATCCTCTCGACTCAGGGAGACTCCTTAATAAAAGGGAAAGTTAAGAGGGAAAGGGATGGATGGGAGAGTAGTTAAAAAAAAGGGGGGGGGACTACGAAAGAGGGTAAATAAGGATGGGAAATATTTCCTCTTCACCTCGCCCTCGTCCTTTTTTCTCCTTACTACAAAATGGCGCCTCTGCACTTCTCTTCCGGTGAAAAAAAAAAAATCACCGCCATCCTCCTCCTCGCCATGGTTATCAAGTTAGACCTTCCTACCTTACTTACACCTTCTCGTTTTCCTATTTCTTTTGCGTTAATTCTCGACCATCTGCCAATTTGCAATCATTCCATCTTTATAAAAATACTAGAATAATAACCAGTCATATGACGGGTAACATTAAAAATTATAACATACTGACTTGAATAATTAATAACAAAACAATACAGGTTGCATAGCAACTCATGCTAGATTAAGCGTTAAAATCACAAAAAATACTCACTTTTACGTATTTGTGAAATTTTAAAGGGCGAGCAAGATACAATAAAAGAACGCTATAGTAAAATAATTTAGAATTTCGTTCGTCTTGTAGTTTTTGTTTCAAGTTTCTAGGTTAATATTTAGGTATTTTAATGAGCAAAAGAAATAATGTCTGCACGGTCAAAATCGTTTTTCCCCGTGCTTTTAAATGGCAATATGAAAGGATATCTGGAGTCGAACCTAGGACAATTTATGTAAAAGTAACAGCATTTTCTTGTAGTTAACGTGGTCATCTAAGAATACACCAAATTTCATATCTCTACTTGCTTCCAGTGCTGAGATATTGAAAGATTCTAAGAGCGTTATACACAGAAAGAAAGACAATTGGAAAACCACATGAAAGATATGAAAAAAGGAACTCGTCTCAACTTCTCGATCAACGAAAATAATGATGACTGGAGGGATTTTTTTAAACCTGCGTCCGCAAGGTGAGTCACTTTTGAAGTTCGGTGCATTTTCTTCCTTTTTTACTTTGATTCTAGCAGGTTGCATTAAATTCGAAATCGTGTAAAGAACAATTAGCTTTGAAATATCCCCCCGGAAAGAGAAGATATTCATCGTCACTACTACTGTTTATCAGCTTCTACTCTCAAAACATATCGTCAGCTTTCATAAAGACTATCGTCCAAGGAAAAAAGAAACTAAATACTTTCCCCCAAGGAAAAAAGTTGAATCGTTTATAGGAATGAAATGCGGACGAAAATATGTACCTAGGGAAACTCGTAAATAATCGCAGTTTCACTCGTAAATCTGCCGAGAAATGAACGTCTTTAAAAAAACAAACAAAATTCGTCGATATTCCTCAAGAATCGTAAATTATCATTGTTTTCTTGGAAGAGATTACATAAATTAGAGAAAGGAAAGGAGGAGATATATATACACACACACACAACTGCGAGGATTCTTGGCACGGAGAACTTAAACCATCCATCTTTTCAAAATTAAAGGGTAAGTATCCGGAAGCGTTAAACATCCATTGCGGTTCAATGTCTATCCATCTCCGTCCCTATTCCGGAATAATACAAAAGAGAAACATAAAAATGGTCGGACGATGGAAGAGGCTAAGAATCCATTTTCTTTGCGCCAATATACACGCATAATTCAACCGAAAAACTAAAGCAAAATATAAAAAGCTATTTCTTTTAAGGAAAGGCTCCGTTTTGTGTGGAACGGCATGAAAAATTACTCCAGGAGAAATATTATAGGTGAGCATCCATCCCGTTTCATAAGTCGACTTTCATTTATTAATGCGAATCGCTGTCAAAGGAAACTTGCCATATATATAAACGCCGATGAAGAATCCAGAATGGTCTTGAGAATTTTTAAAAATGTGATAGAGGAAGAGGGCGTAATGTGGAGATAATTTTTTATCCCGAAACTTTTTCGGGGATTTGGGTGAGACTTCCTCTTTCTTAGGTTTTTGGCGAAGCCGAAATGCGTACTGGAGAGGACCAAGTTTATCGGTTTGGAGGCAGAAGATTTGGCCGGGTTAAGAAATAAAAAGAAATTTCCTTGTGCTCGTTTGAGGTCATGAAACGTGATCCTTCTTTGTGAGAAAGTGAGAAAAAGAATTTCTCCTCGAATAAAGTATAAAGAATACCATATCGTTTTCGGAAGGACGATGAGTCTTGCTCAGACATAAAGCGATCTATATGAATAGCGTTGTTTACCGTGAACCTTTGAAAACATTATAAACATTTTAAGACAAATCATTTAAAAAATTCATCTATGTTTAAAAATCAATTACACCATCAGTCAGCAGTGATAGCTCGATTTCGAATATGCAAACTTTTACGCAATGTCTTGCCTATAAACAGAGGTATAAATCCCTTGAATTCATCTAATTCCGCTACAACATTATGTTCCCGTTGACTACTTGCAGTTTCGCCTTCCCAGCATTTGAACCTTGATTTATGTTGTTTGCGGATGTTAACACGAGTGACTGATTCCCGCTCTTCCGAGAGCAACATCTCTTTTTTCCCAGGAGTTATGCTTCCTCCCTCGACTCGAGGGTATTTGCGTGCCTCCCGTCTTGCATTTGTTTTCCTCCCCCTCCCTTTGGAAGGCCGAATGTTTTTATTCCCCTCTTCCCTGTCCATTATACGCCCAAGATAAGCGTCTGGGAGGAAATCCCATTTCTTCGTGAAGCAAAAGAGATGAGGAGATAGAAAAACGGAATAAGGAGTATGTGCGTGCATGCTAATAACGTCCGCGAATTCATTTTACCGCCGCCGAAAACGCGCAGGAAATAAGTCATCCGTCGAAGAATGAAAGAGACTCCACATAATTATATATATATATATATATTTAGGGCAACTATGTGTTGAAGGAAACCCAGTGAACACTTGCCGGAAGTAGAGCCGCTGGGGTGTTGGAGAGACACATTTGTAGAGGTTAGAGCTTTCGGGATGATCCCTTCGTCAGCACAAGAGAGACACAATATATATATATATATATAGTGTCTATATAACGAAAAGGAAATAAGAGATAAATAGGATTGCAACTAGTAGTTGAGAGGGATAGGAGGGAGCCAGTGGACACTTACTTGGTGTTGTGGACGTCCATGGCGATAGAGGAAGGCTTTTGCTTGGAGCTTTCGGGCATCCGCCCTTCTTCGGCACAAGAGTATTACTAAAACTAAACCTAAGTGTCTCACTGGGGGTAGAGGGGATGGGAAGAGGATGAGGTTCGTGGGAAGGAGGCTAGGATATTTGAGGTGGAGGTGTCAACGAAGGTTTAGACCGGGAAAGGAAAGAGAGCGGAGGATTTCTATATGAGCGAACTCCCATTGGCGGAGTTGCGGTGCGGGAGAGTCTTTTGGGAAAGCCCGGATTGTTTTGACAGTAAAACATCTATTGAAGGGAAGGGAGTGGCTTACCGCATGATCGGCCACTGGAAGGGGGCGCTTATTAGTGACACTGTCCCGATGACCGTTCATGCGGATGTTGAGGGGTGTGTTGGTAAGGCCCACGTAAAACGCCGGGCATTGTGTGCAGTTTAATAAATAGATTATATTTCTGGAGGTGCAGGTTCCGTGGGACGTAATCGGGTAGGTGATGTTTTCTGTTTTCGGGCTGGTGATCTCAACTACTAGTTGCAATCCTATATATATATATATATGTGTGTGTGTGTGTTTATTTAGGGCAACTAGGTGTTGAAGGAAACCCAGTGAGCACTTGTTGTGTCTCTCTTGTGCTGACGAAGGAATCATCCCGAAAGCTCCAAAAACCTCTACAAATGTGTGTCTCCAACACCCCAGTGGCTCTCCTTCCGGTAAGTGCTCACTGGATTTCCTTCAACACCTAGTTGCCCTAAATATGCTCTTTTACCTTTCCTTTTCCGCAAATGTGTGTGTGTGTATATATATATATATATGTGTGTGTGTATATATATATATATATGTGTGTGTGTGTTTAAGGAAAAGGAAAAAGGTGGGTGGCAAGAAGGTGATGGAGGAAGTCCAGTGGACACTTACCAAAACTGGAGAGCCGCTGAGGGTGCTGAGGACGCACGAAAAACAGAAACAAGAAAAACAACACAAATTTGAATGCTTGTTGGGCCGAAGCCCTTCGTCAACAACGGATAGAGAAGTACTGTTTGAAATGAAATGGGTAGGGATATAAGAGGGTGATGCGAGGAGTTGGAGGATAGGTAGGGAGGGGTAATGACCAATAAGGTTAGTGAAGATTGATATCTTGGCGGAGCGGGGGGGGGAGGAAGAGTAGTGTATATTAGGTGTATATGGGCTAATTCTCACTGTCGAAGTAGGAATGCGGGGATGTCCTCCGGTAGGGCGCGGATAATCCTTACATTAAAGCAAGTATTAAAAGATACCTTGAGTAAATTATCGTGAGAGGCCACCGGAAGGGGACGTTTGAGATTTACGCCATTCCGGTGGCCGTTCATTCTTCTGTTAAGAGGGTTGCTGGTGAGGCCAACATAGATAGCAGGAAAAGTACTATATTGAAATTTATAATCGAAAATGTACAGAGATTATAATAATTAGTCAAACTAGTATAACTGACTGAAGAAAGCTAAAAAATTATCACATTTCACTGGGATAAAATGATACTTAAGAACAATACAACTTTTATTTGTTGTACTGTTCCTCGCTGCTGAAAATTTAGATTTTTTACAACGACGAAGTGAGTAAAAAAATAATTGCTTATTTTATTAATTTTCCTTTGAATTTCAGATAAAATTGGATTGTCATTGGTAATTATCGACAACCTTTTAGTGAAAATATTGCAGTTTGTCTTTTAAATATAATTATCTGATTACCGTAAGGTTATTGAAGCAGACTCGTTTGAAAATATTCCAAAAAACCACAAGTTATTACTAAATTAAAATACATTTAAAAACGTGCATTATGAACTTCGGTCAGTATTTCTCAAGCAGAAATTCGCCTAACCGCAGGGCTTATTTGTTTTCTTGCGCCATTTTTTAGGCGCGTTTCGCTTGCAGCGTAAGCGCCTATTATCGTAGGTCCGTCGTCCGTGCGCATGTTCGTTCTCGGCTTCTAGTGAATGGATTTTCATGGAATTTGATATTAAGGACTTTCAATCAAATATAATAAGAAAATCGCAAAAATAAATCACGTACGCCAATCAGGGGTACCACTTTCCTGGACACAAAAAATTAAATTTTCGTTATATCTCGTAAAGTATTGCTCATATCAAAATATTTTTCAAATAAAAGTTGTAGAACTGGTAAAAAGGAGTATTTCCTTTCCTATATATTTTTATCGTAGGAGTAGCCGTTATCGAGAAAATCAAACAAGAAAGTCATATATCGAGTTGAACTTAGAAAATGTCTTGCATGGTTACTTCATTGTTGCTAACATAAACAATCTCCCAAACAAACGTTTAATTTCCTTACATGTGCATGTAATGTTATTAAATAGGAAAAAATTGATTATTTATGATGAAGAAAAGAACTTTAAAACGCTATTTCCCTTACGTACAGGTATATAATTTCTTTCTAATACTCCATTGCACGAAACGCGCCCATTTGTGATACGTTGTTCACTTTCCTAACTTGTTAGTTATACTCAGCGGGAAACGCTAGTAGTGTTGTTATTAGCACATGAGATATGTTTTCGTAGCCTGCATTTAATTTCCCGCAAGGCGAAGCGCTGACTATCCAATTTCATAAGGGACGTAAAAGACCGCCTAGGAAAGAAACTTTCTGCAGACCGCTACTCTAAGTAGGATTTCATCGAGGCCCCTCATTTACGACAAATATCTTAGTAGCCGGGAAACGTTAACCTGCTGGTTCCTGAGGCAAAGCTTGCTAACCTATGCGCATGATAAAAGATTCATTTTTACAGAAATGCACCAAAATTATGACAGGAAACTCGGTGATTCTGAGTAATAATATCGTATTCACTTTATTTTTAAAATAGATTGATGATTATAAAAATAAAATTTAGAAATACGAACGCCCAAATGCTATGAAACTTCCGAAAACGCTAGTTAAGTTCTGAGAGGCAACCTCCTAACTTGAAACCGCGGCCGGTCAGAATGGATTCATTTTAAAGGACGCCACTAATGGAAAATCGCAATGTAATCAACATTAAATAAAATGGCAGAAGTAAATGCACAGACGTAATCATTGATCAAACACGACGGAAAGTTCGATTTCTTACCCTCACTTATTCTACTTTTAAACCAGGAAAGAATTCATCCTTAACCGTAAATTACAATGTTTAGATATTCATAAAGAAGAGATGGTGAAGATAAATACGAAGGAACTTGTGGACAGAAGGAGGAAAAACGCACAGGTTTTCGGGATGAGCTGTTTTATATCCTCTTCTTTTGTGTGTTCTCAAAATTTGGTAATTTACGGTCATAGAGGATTACGTTCCGCATTTAAACCTTGACCTAGTTCCAAAATTACTCTTTAATTACACTTTCTATAATAAATCACTAGAAAAAGCACACGAATGCATTTGGATTCGAATAAATACTATATAAAACTGAGATGATATTGATGCGAAAAAGTTGCCGAAACCAGGTTATAAACTATGATCAAGCGCTTAAACATGCGTGTACTTATCTCGATCATCTCCAATAGCAACAAAACGGTTGTGAAAAACCAGACACTCATTTCGGCTACAAAGTAGATATCTTCAGTGGTAATTCACCGAAAACAGGTTATAAAAATCTGATATTTCATAACCTCGATGTGGCTATTGGCGATACTTTAGACAAGTGTACTTTTTATAGCTTTTGCTCTTGATTTTTTTCAGCCATTAGACGAATGATGCACTATGAAAACTCTCATGGCGATAGATGAGAGATGGCCATTTTGATAGCCACAGATGCTACCGAGATAATCAACTGTATTCAAGCCATAAGGCGAACCCGACAATCCATTTTCTAATTTTCTTCTTAGTGAAAAATAAACGAGAGAGAGAGAGAGAGGGCGACCATAACGTTCCTTACGTGAGACATAAAGAAAAACCTCCTCGTTCGAAATTATGAGGTCAGGTTACCCTTTTTTTTACGACAATCCCATCGAAAATTTGAATCTTCCTCCCGAACTTCCTCCTAAAAGCCCTTCCCCCCCTCACCCTCAATTCCCCTCCCTCCCCCACCCAATTCCCTTTCTCTTAACACACATCCTAGATATCTTTAAAAACTTCCCCGAGAAATGGATCGCGCACGACCCTGAGATACCGCCGGAAGGATATATGCACTTCTAGGGGAATTCCCCTTCTTCTTCTAACGGCTTTTAACCGCCGAGAATAATGGTTAAGGGGGAGGAAGGTAGGGGGACGCGGAAATATCTGCCTCTGTGCAGACGTGGTTGTAAGAGGTAGGATCTCTCGAAGGAGAATGGAGGGATAAAAGGCTATGGTATTATATAGAAGAAAAGGGGTTAAAAGGGAACGAATATTATGGATGAAGAACAAACAAAAGGGACGCATTTTCATTTTTTTGGAAGAGGTAAAAATAATATACTCTAAAGACAAACGCGTGTAGACCGACACACACACATACATACACACACACATATATAAGAATATAAACAAGGTAGCTGGTAATGGGAAGGAGGGTGGTTAACTTGCGGGAAGGTTAAAAATAAAGAGGGATAAAGTGGATCTGTTTTCCTTTTTAAAGGCTGAGGGGTGGAAGGGTGAGAAAGCGAAAAAATAAATGGTTTTTATTTTTATTGTTATTTTTTTGCGTCTCAGGTATAAAGGAACGTTTAAGCAGTCGGACACATGGTGGAAGGAACCGTGGGAGAGGGCGATGGAAGGAGGGGTAGGGGAGGAGGGGAAGGAAGGGGTAGGGGTGGAGGAGGTAGGGGAGGAGGGAAAGGAAGGGGTTAGAATATTCGAGCCTCCTGGTGCGTGGGATGAGATCTGAAGGAAAAGAATGAAATGGAATATGTGGGAGTTGAGGCAAGTGGAAGTAAGGATTTAGAAAGGAGGAAGAGAGAGAGAGATACGGGAGTAAGGGAGGGAGAAAGATAGAAGGAGAGAATTAAAGGGCTTCAATAAAGGATTCGATGGAAGGGAGGATGAGGTAGAGAGGAAAAAAGTGAAAATAAAAAGAATTTAAAGAGGAAAATTAGTGGTTTGTAGGAAGAAATTAAGAAGATTTTGGACGTGATAGGTGGTAGAGGGGAGATATAATGAGGCAAGAGAGACGGGAAGTTCGGAATGCGTTTCCGAATGAATATTAAAGCGGTGAATGTATTTCCGAGGACCATGATTATGAGGAAGAGCGTCGAGGAATCGCGCGGTTTAGCGCACAGTAAGTTTATTTCGAACTAAGGTGATGCTATTAAAGTCTTGCCGAAAAGAAAGTATTGGCAGAAAAAATATTTTATTCCTTATCGTGAATAATTTTCTATGGTTCTCAATTCTTATCCAATTTCGTCACCTTGAAGGAAACATCCACGCATCTGTGGCAACGTACGCAACAATCACGCGTGCTTCGATTTAAGCAGCGATTCTCAGGGATTACATTCAATTTTCACACGCCTTTGCAATTCAACGCGCATATTTATTTACTCGGAGTTTAACTAAATGTGTATATTTCATTTTAGTTTTAACTCCTTATGACATGTTAAATGATTTACCATTCAACAAAAGTTTTCGAATTTCAAATTCCCTTAGCGTTTGTACTACAGTGCTCTATAGCGGTGTTTCTCAACCTTTAGTAGACCGGGGAGCACCTAGACGTATTCATTAACTTAGGAGGAGCAGTAGAACAAACTTTTCAGGAAAACATTTGTTACCTACCAGCTAGTACACTTGTCAGTACAAAAACGATCTAGGAAAAAACGAATGAACGATCTAAAAAAATCGAAATGAAATTAAAGGCTATCTCAAATATATTATATATTGGTTATTTAATTTAAAAAATAAATCCATACAAAATGATGAAGGATGAAAAGCTTGCTGAGCACGTACCTAATGGTCACGGAGCACCAGTGCTCCGAGGAGCACCGATTGAGAAGCGCTGCTCCATAGCGCGTCTTCGACGCATAATTTCATTAGTTTTCTAGACCATCCACATGAGAAAAAATAACAATTAGCTGCGACTGGTTATAATTCGATGCTCAAAAAGATTTTTTTAAAACACGATAAACGACATAATTTCTCGCAAGTGTTATAACATCCTCATCAGTATTTGATGCGTATTTGGTTTTCTTTTTTCCGAAACAGAATTTAAATTTGAAAAAGAGACACAAAATAAATAAAAAGCACGGCGGTCGCGTCGCTGCGCCTCTGAGGCCGCGTTTAAAGATTTTCCTCTCCAGAAGGTCTATATTTTTAGACGACGCCACAGTATATTTTTAGATGACGCCAAAAGAGAAAGCACGGAATTAATATTTCTTTTAAAAAAAGCTCAAAGGATTACATTAATATATTATTTTTCTACAGGAAAGTCTGAAAATTAAAGGAGTCCTTGTGTTTTGGCAGCTCGCCAATTACACTGAGTGTTTTTCAAAAGAGTGTTTTCGTGGTTTTTCTCTTCGGAAAGACTTTTTGCCTTAGAAAAACGGGAAAATATTCGCCGCGAAATCCGAATTTTTTTATAATCCCTACTTAGATAAGAAATAAGTTGACTTGAAAATGTGAGATTTTTATTTTCAGAAGAAAATAATATGGTGTTCATCCGAAAGAATTTTTAAAAGTTTGGAATGTTAAATTAATTACGTAATTTTTGTTAGATTACCTACTACAATTCTTGAAGCTAAAAATCTGACATTCTTTCTAACTCAAAGTTTGAAAAATAAGAATTGAAACTTTGGAGATCCGTCATACAACTAATATAGGAAAATTCGATGAAGGCGTAAAAAGCAGGAAATATTAATTATTTAAAAGATAGAGAGAAGTTACCTAAGTTTTGATGTTGATCTATCACCACCAATGTACGACTGTACCACATTTTATGAACAATAAAATCCAAGGAATTTTGCTCAACTTTGTGGTAAGTGATACTCACACTTCAGAAAAAAAGAATAACTGTGTTAACTTTCATAATATTTTATTTCACGGTCGGTTTCGCTAAATAACTAACATCATCAGGTGAGGAAAGTGCTCAAAATTATTCTTTTGTGTTTTATGAATAGATTATAATAAGTTTAATAATTTGGCCAGGTTTAGGAAGCAGTGCCGCTTATTAATTTATGCAGAATTTTGAGACATGGAGAGAAGTCGTCAATTTTTTCAGATAAAAACATTTCCACGCTCTATCGAAGAGCACTTCGTGATAAAAAGTAATGACGCAATGTAAAGAAAATTTTGTCTCAGAATTAACAAATAAAATTAATACTCAATACTCATTTTTGACTAAGTACACCATTGATTATTTTTTAAATTCTTTCCGAGTTAATTATAAAAACGTCTACTGCGTGACATTTAAATGCGTCGCTTTAAAGGCATAATCTTGTTTGAAATGTAGGTATAGCGTAGACTAGAGAAAATTAGTTGAACAAAGAGAAAAACGAATGAGGAAGTTTCGAATTCCACCAAGTACCAGTTTTACGCGAAATCCTTTTGTACGGTATTAACCTCCTGCGTAAAAACGGGATTTTTGTGCACCTTAAATATGAATCTAAATATTTAACGGAAATGGTCTCCAACGCTATGACAAAAATTATATTTACCAACTGCTAAGCAGCGGAACCATGCCTGAAAAATCATTTTTTCGGCGTTTTTTTATATAAAAAAAGCAGATATCAATCTCAGCCTTGATTACTCGAGGAGTAGTATGGGAAGCGATCCACTCAGGGACGAAGAGGAAATGAAAATAAATAGAAAAAGCAGAGGTCCTAATAAATTCCCGAAATTGATAACGTAGTTCCACTCGCGTTTAAGACTCGAGTTGATGATTCGGAGAGAATGCAGAAATGTGCCAATCTCGTGGAGATCTTCGGTTAATGAGATCTTACCTTAGAAGTTCCGCAAGAGCGGAAGAAAATAGCTGAGGAGGAGAGAGGCAGAGGAAGAGAGAAGGACATAAAGAGTGAAATTGGAATCCAAGATAAGGGATAAATGAGTGTCGGAAAAATTAGGAAAGTGAGAGAATGGTAGAGAGAAGAGCGAGATTGGATGGATTTTGTAATCGAGGAAAGCGGAGACAACGGAGGAGGAGGGGGAGAAGAGAGAAAGAGACGAAGTTTATCCCTCATTCGATTTTGAAGGTGTCTCCGTTTTTCTTAAACGCTTCTATTTATCTTTCTGTAAATACTTCCGGGGCGAATCTCACTTCCATCGATTGTAAGTAGTTTTTATCGCCGTTAAAAGAGGACGTCTGTGTGATAAGAGGAAGAATAATTTGTTCTTAAAACTGTTCAGTTTCATACCTTGCAAATGCGACTTGATATACTTTGTTTTCATTGAGTAAAGAAAACCACCGGAATAATTTGGTAGTAGATCGTATTGCTGGATGATGCGTTATGTTGCGCAAATTAATAACAGAGTCATGCACAATTCCCTTAAGTTACCGACAATAATTTTCGAGCAAATTTTATTAAGTTATCCGGTTTTGCGTTCCTTCTAAATTGAAAGTGAAAATTATAGGTGCTGCGTCATTGGGTTTTGGAGACATATTCACTTACTCAAAAGAGAACAATAGGAGAAAAACTCCAAAAATGACATTCCAATTCTTCAAATAACTTTCCATTAATTGCGAACAATCTATCAAGCTATCGCAATTACTCATCGTCCATAAATGGGTAACGTTTGAAAATATCTACGGGTCGCTTTTACGTGTTTTTCTCTATGAAAATCTAAAATTCACCCCTTAAAAATTTAATAAACTAAATAACGTGTGCTTCTGTAGATATATGCGAGTTGAAGCTATCGTCGTTAATTAGAAAATTAATGACAATATTCCAAATATTAATTGTAACGACAATGAGGAGAGGGGGATAACCAAACAAAAAATAGGTAAACATATGTAATCTAATGCCTCGTCATTTTTTATGGTGATTTACGCTAGTACTATACATATAAAACTTGAAAGGCACTCATTCATAACAACGCAAACTTTGATGGAATCTTAATGTCCGAATATAGAGCCGGGGGAAAAAGAACTCTCAACATTCCCATTGTGGCGGAAACGTACATCAGCCCTTTCTCCGGAAAGCGCATTACTTACATTTTATTTTTGATAAAACCGTGTCTGCTCTCTGAGAGTCTTTGTTCAAGGCCGACGGAGACGAAAATTTAAAAAAATAAATAAATAAAAATGCGCATAAATAAAACAGCAGAAGATCGCGAAGCATTCGCAGGTAATGGCGCGTTTCCCTTTCGTCTAAAAAAAAAAAGCGAAAACTTCCCTCCACTTTCTCTCTCCCCTTCGGCGCGTGTATTCTGGGCAGAGGGGAATAACCCCATGCTTTTAACCTTTGATCTTTATGGGTACATCAGTCCGAAAGAGAGCTCTATTATTTTCCTTCTTTTAAAAACAGCCGAAAAATATCTCTTCCACTCTTGTCTCTCTCACGTTCTCGAGAAACGCGAGATATAGAGAAATAAAATAGTATCCGCGAGGGTTCGCCCCCCCCCAGAGCGAAGGAAAAAGCAAAACAAAAGAAAAACGAAATTTAAGCACGCTTTCCTCTTGAATACTCCGAGCGGGCTGTTTTATAACTCTAAAGTGTAAGTGTTTCACTCCCTTTCCGAGAAATTAAGTCCGGGATCTTGGAAATGGAACCTGAAGAGGTTGGGCGGGATGGAAAACTGCCGCCGTATGTTTTGGTTCAGCCGTTCCTCGATTTTCTTTAACTCCGTTTCTTGGGATTGAAGTAAAAAGAGACTCTCGTTTAAAAAAATGCGAATGGATTTAGATATTTTTTCGCAGGTCTAGTATAAACATATTTACTCGATCCTGATGTTTTCTGTCTACGTATTTTCGTGGAAAACATTCGCCCCCTCTTGAATCCATCCTCATAAAAGCACTTAGGCAGGCTAACATTTGAACAATTATTTCTCATGCTGAAATTACAATTAAAAAGTTTCTATTTATGTCAAACATGCTAAAACAAGGCAAACAGCCTGGAGGATACTAAAACGTAAATGTACGAAGTACCAAAGGATAAATAAAAGTACATACACTCAACCTTGCTTATAAAATATAATGTGGAGTTTTCATGGCTCGAAAGAAGCCTTTCACAGTTACCTCAGCGACCATTAGGCTCATTATATTCTCACCGTACTTAACTGTGCCAAGCGACTCTTAATTTCTCTAAACTCTGACGTATCAAGAACACAGGCAAAATGAAATTTATTAATTCGGGTTATCTTAAAAAATATTTAAAAATTTCGGAAAAAGGTTTCAAAAGTTCCATAACCAGCATGTTCCATTCGCTTTTCTCACTGTGCATGAATGAATATTTACCTATCCTCGTTTAACCTAAATTGAGCGTATCATCTATCAACAAAGTCCTGATTGTTACCCTTTCTTCAAAAGAAAAGTTATAGTTTTGGTAATTTGTGAATTTTCACTAAATTCCCTGTTTCTTCAATATGCCTAGGAAAACCTATAATTAAACTGCGGCTAGCGGCCACATACGTATATGAGGTCTAAACAGTCGCTGTAAAAGATATCTTTCGACGGATGTGGTATTAATATATGTGCATTTAATTACACTCGTAGAATAGTTTCTGCTTAAAGTGTGCCTTTCTTACAAAACCTCTTTTTGGCACCAAAGTATATATAAATTGAGTAGGGGTAAGGCCTATGTCTGTCACAACCCGAAGCGAAGCTACCCCTCCACTTTCACTCAGCCGCGACTGAAGTGAATTGGAGGGAAAGGATACGCGCGGGGCGCGAAGGGGGCACGCGGGTAGCTGGAATAGTGCTTCCAGCCTCAGTGTGCGGCGGCGGCGGGGGCGCGGGTCGGAGGTACGAAATTTGGGCAGCGGAGGGTCTTCTTACCACATTACTCCAACAGAGCTGTACGGGCAGCTAGCAGAAGATAATTAGCGGTGCAGCAAGATTCGACATTACCGTATAGAAAATCCAAGTTAAATTTTGGAGGTTAACGCAAAGATGGAGTCTTACTTATCCACACTCCTCTGGGAAAGTTTCCCGTAACAAATGAAATATTACACGCGAAAACCCATAGGTGAGAACAAACATGAAATTTAGGATCCTAACTCATACACACCTACCGTATATGCACATTCTTCGTTATAACTTACCTACATGCAAGAGGATACTTATTAGCGTTCGCGTACAGAAAACAACATTCGGGGTTATGATTATTCGCGATGGGTTCCTTTCTTCACCGATTTAAAATTTGTGGCATGTAATTTTTAATATTCGCAGATTTTAACCGTGACGTTGCTTTCAATGCATTAAGCAGTGGAGTTGTTTTATTTTCTCACAATATCCATGCACTCGTGCATATTCGTATTTTTTAAGTGAATACGATCATATTTTTAGGCGAACTTAATCATTTTATTACACAATTTTACTTAACTTCGCGTCCGATTTATTTCTTTATTTATTTGTTGCCCATCAACAGTTCGACCAAAATTCACTTTAAAAAAGTTTTTCCACTCATAGGGTTTGAACCATTTAACTTTGAGTAGTGAGTCTTTGAGTTTTGAGTCGGAAGCCTCCCCCCTCGACCAACCGACCATTTACCCTTCTAGAAAAAAATTAGCTCCTTATATTAACAACGCGGAATCCTTCTTGAAAACTACATATTTATTTTGAATATTAAACTAATAAATGTTAACAATTCTAATTTGTGATGTAGAATACTATTTATTTAGCTGTGCAAATTAATACTTAACCGTCTTAAATAGTTAGGTTTCATATTTAATTATTTTACTAGTGTGTGCCCGTTGAATTTCAACGGATTTAGTGGATCTACTTTTGCTGGCAATTCTAGAGCGTATGCGGGGTATACAAAAACATTTTAGTCAAGATAAACTTCAAATCACCTATAAAGAATACTTTTCCACTTAGCTCTTGTGATAATTTTATTTCCTATCATATCACTTTCCCCAAATCAAGCCTCACATCCTGTGTAATTAAACGTTTGTGAAACGTTTACTTTTATGTCTTGTAAGGAAGAAACCCGCGAAAAGAAACCCCCAGGTGTGAGCCGCGAGGAGGAGCCCATAATTATCATAGTTAAATTTCCTATTGTCATTTATATTTTTTATATTCAACAAATGATTTGTACGTGTTGTACGTTTAATCATATTATGCATATTTTTGGTATCCGTCGGAGTGATGCTCCTAACTCCTCTATTCCCATAAGCTTTTGGTTTTACTAACATTAGCGGATTTGACGTTCATCAGGTGATCTTTCACAGCAACGAAACCTAGGTCGTTTTAAAAATAATTGGGGAATCACCAAGTAAGTCTTTTTTATTTCGACAATATGAAGAAATTCCGTCAAGTTACGCCTGAAACAGTTAAGAAAAATGGCGCACTTAGGAACAACTCATCAGTAATTAAAATTTTGAAATGTTTCTCCTAAACACTAGACAAATACAGGAGGATAATTTTGCTCTGTTAATGACCATTAAAATTTCTCGAGGTCACATTTACGGTCTACCTCAATCAAATTCTAGCAGTTTTAGCCGTCCTTGGTTTTAACGTGTGAAATGTATGCAAAGGATAAATAAATGGCAGTTTGTTAACTCTTTTAACCCTACTCGAAATGTTTTTTGCGAAACAAACTTGCGACCGCAAAAGTCATGGAAGTGTTTTCACAGCTGCCGTGTGGTTTTAAAAGTAGTAGGCCAGATACGTAATTATACATAAAAAAAGATCTCATTCGTTAATAAAATTTGTGTTAGCAAAGGAATTTTAACTATAATGACCCACCTGCGATTTCGTTATTTTAATTTTCGAAGAATGAGAGTTAGGCATTCACGTCATTTTTCATTTCGCAAAAAATATAAATATCGATTATGGTGGACAAATGTCATGGCAATTAAATTTTGGAATCGTGTAACTAATTTATAACAAATTAAGATAATTATAACTGCAGCAAGAAAGCGTTACTAATCACCTTTCAAATGTGTGAAATCGCAACATTTCGCTCCGACATAAAAATCTACCTATTTCTGGAGAAATGCGACAAGAAATCACGAAACTTCCACATAAACAAAACTGATGGCTGGAGAGTTCGCTCGGAAGGCAAAAGCCGGTTTCGGATCGAGGATTTTGTGACGCAATAATGGGGCTTTTTTTCCCTATCCCCTTACCGAATCAGGGGCGCGGTGAGTAACCACGTGGGGGATTATGGGCGCCAGCAAAATAGTACAAGAGAGAGAGAGAGAGTTCCACGCTAATACAAACTCGCTGGGGTTTTTGTCCATGGGATCTGGGACCTGACCCTTCTTCTGGAATGAAACGGTAGGAAGTCCATTCTCTCCCTCTCTCTCTCTACACGTACGCTTTTGTGTCGAATCCGACTCGTTTTCCGTCCGCGTTGCGGGACCCTTGCTCGCTAATTAAGAGATTAAGAACCCGAAGGTGGGCGGATGAAATTTTTGTTTCGCGACTGAAATGAATGCCCTCTATTGAGAACCTGCAAGGGTGCGGGAATTCGAGCCAATATTCAGAGCAAGAAACGTTGTCTTTTTTTTGCTATATTCATTTGGCGAGAGGATACCAGTGACCCACTGAAACAAAAGGCTGGAGTTTCTCCAAATTGATAACCAATATTCCTTGTTTAATGAAGGGTAAAAGCGCACAATTCCTTATTTATTTGCATTTGAACTGATCATTTACAAAAGTCAAATTAAAAAAATATAGATTCACAGGAGGTGAATTGTTGATCAAAAGTAGCGAATTAAAGTGATATAAATAAATGTTCCCTTAAACTAAGAATTCAGTTCTACGATATCGATAAATATAAGTCAATACCTATCTCGGAAAAAGTACACGTAATGGTTACTGGTGCGTGAATAATTACATTTAAAATGATTTAGAGGAAATATATTTATAAGTAAACAGCAGTAGATTTTGAAAGAATATCATGATTGTTTCACTTTTTTTCTTTAAAGAATACCCAATACGATCAGCTCCAACCAAAGACTTTCTCCGCATCTTCCCATAACGATTAACTCGTTATAATGAATCTAATATTCCTTTACTTTCCCCAAACATCTGTGCCTCTTCCTTAGCATCCTCCTTTGACTATTCTTTTTGACATATCCAAATGAATTTGGGTTTAAAAAAACAATGCATGATATACAGCGCTACAGTTAAGCATTTTAAGTGAAGTTTAATTAACGCAAACAGTCTGTGCAAAACAAGTTTTCATGACTTTATTTAAATGAAAAAGATATTGGGAACCGATAATAACCGGCTAATTATTTTATTACGCCACGTGCATTAACTTCAGTCGTCTGTTGGTTTTCAGTAAAAGGAATTGGACGCTCAAATCGGTCCTCCACCATTTTTAAACTTCGGACATTTATTCGTATCCGGGAGCGTTTCCAAATGCACGCACGCACGCGTCTGACCCAATCTAAACGGGGCCCCTCAGCAAAAGCACGTACTCCCCCGGTTGACAAACCTTTTAACGCCTTGCAATTCGTTTGCAAAGCAAACAAACCGACAAGATGGCTTCAAGAAACGAACTTGACCCATATATCGAGAATCCCCATTCCTCTCTGTCTTTCGAAAAAAAAAAAAAAGAAGTATGGAATAAAAAACTCAGTGGTAAGGTCAGGTGCCCATGTCTCTCATCCTTTATCCGCCATTTTCCTGTCTAGTCTTAAAACCGACGGGAATTCCACACAATGAATCTTATAAAAGAGAGAAGAAGGAAAAAAATCATCTTCTCAAGTGTTCCATACGATTCCCTTAGGCGATCATGGGTGGCGAGTGGTGCGAAGCTGTAGAAGTAGAAGCAGAAGGGAAAAGGTGTATCCTATGTTCCAGCCGTCTGCATCGGTCAGGAGCAGACTTTCGTGAGATATATATATATATATAAAGTCCGCTGATCCGCGATTTCACAGGATAAGCCGGAGAAAAAAAATAATCCCTCTCTCTCCCATCCGGAGAATTCTCTCAGGTCCTATTTCAAACCCTTTTCTTATCCCCAGTGATCCCATGAAATACGAGATTTCACCTCCCAGATCCTTCGGGCGTCTGAATCCTTGAAAGGAAAACCTAGTTTTTACTCCTTTCCTAGTCTATCTTTTGGAGACTCGAGGATCGCGAAAGGAATGTTTTAGAAAAAAAAACTTTTTACGGACTTTTCCTAGGAGGTTGACATCAGAACCATTCATATCCTTCTTTTCTCGGCCGACAGGACATAGAAAATGCACTTTTGGTATGAAGGAATAAAAGAATATCATCGCCAAAATTACACGAGAAAAAGTAAGAGGAATCTGTAATGCGTTACTCGAGAACAGTGGTTTCCAAACGTTTTCACCACATTACTCATTTTGGCATCAAGTTAAAGCTGCCCCAAATTTCAAATGTCCAAATTAAAATAAACTATCTTAATGGCATTCGGTAAACCGCAGGAATATAACGGTTCCTTATACGTTCCAGCCTTCCTTGCAAGTTGTAGGAGAATTAAAACTTTCAAAATTGAGAATAAACTGCTTTTTGTGAATTTTTCATTTTAATAAGATTAAAAGGAGGCTTAATCAGAAACATAAAACAAAAAGGGTTTCCACTTGCTGTTTCATCTTCCGATACTGTTACGACGTGATTATAAAACACATTTTTACTCTCAGTAACCTACGAAAAAACTATAATGGAACTTTTTAACCGCAATCCCTAATGATTCTATCATGCGCGATAAAAATATTTTAATTAAAACAAATTTACTAATGTGAAACTGCTGTAACTTAAGATCTCCGAATGATGAACAAAATTTCTGGTATACACCAACACGACTCTATGTTGAATAAACTTGGGCGTATGAAGGTAGATAATAAATAAATACAGTTGTTATATATGCCACGTATACGCATATGTTCTATAAAAATTTATGTATATTCTGGCAGGAAACCGAACTTCAAGAAATCAGAAAAAATCACAATCTTTTTAATAGAAATACCTCCGTCACGAAATTTTTTTATAGCGATTGATTTATGCATGTCCTTTTCTTATACATTCATTGTGGATAATGAGAACTAAGATGATTCTGATTGGCTCACAAATAGAGAACAATTAAATGGCTCAGCCTTTCTTCTCCTATTGCCACTTCAAGTAGTTTTTCATGCCTTTACTACTGCTTTCGTCGTAATACACCTCCCACAAACATCCATTACCCCCTAAAAACTTGACATTACTCTCGGAGGGGTAATTACCTACAGTTTGGGGAACTAGAAGGATTATGCGATTCTTTAATAGACATGCCTTTATAGAACAAGATTAATCTTGTTTTTTGCAAACTATCGATATCCTATTCATGCGCGCGTCTTTTCAATCCCATTAAGCAATAGATTGTTAATCAAAAAAGGTAATTTGACAGAAGCAAATAATATGATTTTTGAAAATTGAGATCTTTCCATTCAAGAATGAAATGTCCTCCTAACTAAAGCACAAAGTAAAAAAAACCAGCAACCAATGAAACAGAATTTTACTGTAGGTGTTCAATACAGCAAACTTTTAGCATCGTAACCCTTCTTTTAAGGGATTGAGCTCGTGATAATCTGATGATGCAAGATCAAGGCTGTAAAGTGATTCGGTAGAATCTCCCAATAAAAGTTGTACGAGCAGAATGCGGTAATGGTATCGCCATGATAGAGGATCATATCCAGAGAGAATGATACGTACTGATTGAATTTTAAAGAGGTCACAGCAGATGGCACTGTCGATAGTGCTACCGCGCTCCATTGGTGACAGGGCGACGATGCCATGCCTATCTCAAAACACTGCAGCGGACAGTGCACCAGTCTGGCTGCGACACCAATCCAAAAAAATTCCTTGGATATTAGGAAATTTGCGCTAACAGGGGACAAGTGCAATGATATTACGTGGAAAAGCGACCTGATGTTGGTCCTTAAAAGGTTTCATTAAATAAATGAAATTCACTTTTTCGTCTTTACACATCAATAATTAATTTTTTCAAACTTCTTATCTGAATATAAGATTATAAAAAGATATAGCAATCTATGGGAAAATATTTAAGAGATCCCTTTCAATTAAAGCCTTGTTCGCCATGAGGTCGAAACGTAACGAAACCATACGTTAAAGACATATATCAAAAAATGGTTCACCAACTTGTTTATTCTTTTCGGCGATAATTTAGTTTTCCAAAGGTACTATTTTCGGCACCAATTTTTAATTCCAGAAATATTGCGGCCGAACAGGATAGCATCCTATGAACCCACGTTTTAACTTTCAAAACCACCTGTTGCCGCCTCGCAAGATTCTATTCATATCAAAATATTAATTTCCCCAAGCGAGGAGCTTTTCTGAAAGGAGCTAATTTTAAACTACAAGAAATCATCGTTGGGGTCGCCGGGATTTTATGCGCACGACTGACTTTGACAAGAGTGAAAGAAAAAGAAAAATCTCGTGTAATTTATAATTAACTTTTGGAATCCGTCGATATTTGAATTTGGAATTTTTTGCCATTTCTCTATGCGGAATCAAAGAAGAAATCAGATGACGTCAATTGGGTTTACAATTTGAATTTCCTGACAATTTTTACTTTCTCCATTCGAAGTAATGGGAAAGTGCTGTGATCATGAAAAAAATAGACTTCGAGATTTCAACGGAAATACACGTTTTGAGGTCCCTAGAATACGTTTAGACTATTTTCGGAAATGTGTGTGTGTGTGGATGTATGTGATTGTGGGCGCTCTAACTCAAAAGTTCTTGCCATATCGTTACCAAACTACATATATAACACTTTAGCATGAGCACAAAGAACTGATTAGTTTTTGGACAATAACGGGTAACCGAAAGTCGAGGTTTATTCGAAACCCGATTCGGTTGTTGCGATATTTCTCCGTTAAAACATAATTATTTTATACACAATTCTATACAAATGTTATGTAATTTCCTACAACTTTCATTTGAAACAATTTTCCATAGCAGTTATTGTTTAGGAATTATTTATAAAAAATAATAGGTTTTTTCGGTTTCCGTCAAATATCTCCTTAAAAAAGTCATTGGTAATCTTCGTGAGGACGAAAGTTGTAGAGAATAATATTTCTTCCAAGTTTTGTTTGAGATACAAATTTTCGTAGAACCATCCATTTCGGAAATATTCAACTTTTTCTTAATTTCGAGTATACAGCACCAATACCATGTAGTGGTGAATTCTGTAAACATTCAAAATATACCTAATTTACGGCAATAAGGACGACTGTATTCTTTTACGATACGAAATGATAATTTTGCCTCATAATGCTATTCATAACAATTTAAATATCTATACCCCAAAGATGGAGAAAGTCATGTGTTGGCCACATCAGATTTTTCTTCTTGTTCATTTATCTTCTGTTGACAACTAGACACGTAAATAGAAAAATAAATTTTGAAAAGGCGTATTTTTTTTTAAAAAAAAGCTTTACAGTCGTTTTCTTCTGAATTTATGGAAGTACGTACATTTACCGCGTAATTATTGAATTTACTGTCATAAATAGTTAAAAAGTAATCACTTAAATTAAGACATAATCCCACCCAATTATTAGTGTATCAGCATTGACTTAGATAAAAGAAATTTTACTCACAATGAAATGCTGTCATTTTATTTTGCCCAGAGAGAATAAATTTCACATAGACCGTTTTAACGATGGAAGCTTAAATTAAAGAGTCCACTGCAATAAAAGGAATCATGCGACAAAAGCTACGGAGACAAGCAGTAACCTTATGAATAAACTACGACTGAAAGCATATTAACTTCGCCACACATTAAATTCGACTTTAGCGCCTTAAAATATTAAAAGTAAAGGAACAATAGCTTCCCGCCTTACTCAAAGTCCTCCCAGAAACTCGGCATAGACAAACAAGAGGACGAAAATAAAGAAACAAGAAAAGGTCGCTCATTAGCCTATTGTTTCGAATTCCCCAGTGATCCGGCCGTTAAAAGGAGGGGAAAGAGAGACAGAGAGAGAGAGAGGTCCTCCTCCCATCAAATTCCCCGTTTCCATCCCTCGACACTTCCACCATGGCGGTTAAAACGCCCCACTCCTCATTCACGGGAGTAAGGGATCTTCTACTCGACGCCGAAATCCCCGCCCAGGACTTGAGTAAAAAAAATTAAATAAGGAATTAATGGAAAGTGTCTCGAGTTCCATTAGCTCCGTCCTGCCACCAGCGCGGAAGATGGGTGGGATACCGTGTTTCCCCCCTTCCTCTCTTTCTCCCGGGAAGGAGAGGAGGAGTTACGAGGGAGGTCGCTGCTGGGTTGCTAATGAACGAGTCTTTAATCAAATGGAAGCTCCAAAGCAAGGGATACAGAAATATATATAGAGAGGGAAGGTTATAAAAAGAGGAAGAGATAAAGGAGGAAAGAGAGAGAGAGAGAATGAGAGGGAGGGAGGCAGAGAAGGACGGAGATCAGGACGAAGAGAGGGATGGAAAAGGACAGAGAAAGTGTTAGATAAAGAGGAAGAAATTGAAGAGGAAATGTAGAGGAAGAGATTGAGAAGGACGTAGATAGAGAAGGAGGGAGATAAGGTAGTAGAGGGGGGAGGTAAAGAAGGAGGGAGATAGGGAAGGTGAG
This sequence comes from Uropetala carovei, assembly GCA_036926305.1. Lineage (NCBI taxonomy): Eukaryota > Metazoa > Arthropoda > Insecta > Odonata > Petaluridae > Uropetala > Uropetala carovei. The sequence goes on along the minus strand of JAXCHB010000033.1, from coordinate 7,238,097 downwards.
AGGGATGAAAGAGGGACAAAGGGGATTAGCAAAATAGAAAGAGGTAGAAGAGGAAATGGAGAGAGAGAGACATCGAGACGCAGGAAGATAGGAAGGGGAGGGAGATAAATAGGGAATGGGAGAGATAGAAAGAAATATGTAGGAAGAGGGAGAAAAAGAAAGTGAGGGAAAGTGGAATATAAATGGGGATACAGGAAAAGAGAATGATATGCGAACGAAGAGAGAAATTTTGAAGATGGTTAAAAAAGAGAAATTACAGGACGAGAGATAGACTTTAGGGAGAAAAAGAGAGGAAAGGATAAATATTGAGGGGAAAAAGAGAGTGGAGAGAGAGAGGGGGGAGAGAGGGGGGGAGAGAGAGGGGGAGAGAGAGGGGGGGAGAGAGAGAGGGGAAAGGAGAGAGAAAGGGGGGAAAGGAGAGAGAAAGGGGGAAAGGAGAGAGGGGGGAGAGAGGGGGGAAAGGAGAGAGAGGGGGAGGGGGAAAGGAGAGAGAGGAGAGAGAGGGGAGAGAGAGGGAGAGAGAAGGGGGAGAGAGAGGAGGAGAGAGAAGGGAGAGAGAGAGAAAAACAGAGAATGGAGGAAGGATTAAAAATGAAGAAGTGAAACAGCGGGACGGGGATCTAGAGTGAAACAGAGAGGTCAAGGGAGATAAGGGGAGATAAGAAGCGTACATATTTTTTGTCTTCGTTTCATTAGTATCCACGTAATACCTGAGCCATAAGCGCGGAAAATTGAAAGTGATTAAAACACTTAAATTCTTCCTCCCCGTCTCCAAACTCACTTTATCCAAATGGCAAATCGTTGGCGAGTCCTGTATTTTTTTTATATTTCTCTACAAGCAAAACAAGTTTAGGGGAACTTTTACGCCGGTTTCTACATCCTTTTTCTTTTAAAATCGAATTCGTGAACCGGACGAGAAGGAATAATTTTGGCGGTAGGTAGTGTTTTTTTAAATTCCGGATCTAAAAAAAAAATGAGCGAAGGGTTTGCAAGCTGATTCACAATAGTTATGGAACGATTTGTAAGCGTTCGCGCAGCGTTTGACACGTTTCACAGGGTTTAACATGGTCTTTCTTGAGAAAAATATGTCTGTGGGATGTATTTCAGAATCGTCATGATTTACGCGAAACTGAAAGCAATTAGAGCGCTTGACGAAAATTCGTCGCAATTGCAGAAAATTCTTCTTTTGAAAGAGCGGCAGTTGCCGTATTTTATTTTTTCAAACGCTAAAAATGTACAACATAAGAAATAAATTAACAATTTTTACATGTTTTGTTACTCTTAAAAATTATATATTTTAAGCACCTTTTAAAAATGCTAGCCATTTATGCTCCATAATCTCTTGTATGTATTATTTTCTTGTATTTGTAGTTATTTTTGCCAAAAATCATAATAAACATGGTTATATATTTAAAAAATACGATATATATATTTTAACAGTTGTTAATATTCGTCCTTATTTTAAAATAACTTATAAAGTCAGCTAAATAAAATATGATATCTTATTAGCCTATTAGAATGTTTTCTAAGAAACATCATCATATGTTTTCTAACTCTCGGAACAACTAGCTCAATCGGTCCTACTCAAGATGATTCTCCCCATTGTCTCAGAGCGATCCCCTTTTTTATTAAATTTTTTATTTGTTAAATCTAACCTTCCTTTCTCTTCTTAACTATTAGCCTCAACTTAAAAATGTATGGAGTCGAAAATGGCAACGATATCCGTTTATCCATAGAACTATGTAACGATGTTTTTAGGGGTGTCGGTGGGGTCCATGCCTTCCTTACGAGAACCGGATTCACTGATAATACATGAAGTACATCTCATAATAGGCTTGACGTTAAGGTGGGAATGTTTAGTTTTTTATACTCAAGAGAGAGAGAAATTAAAACGTCCTTGCAAAAGCGAAAAATGGGTTTCCTACGAAAACCTACCGAATGGATAGTAAATAGACTACAACGTCTTGTGAGAAAAAAATACCGAGGGAAATGCAAGGAGTAATGATCCGTCTGGCGAGAGGAGGCAGAGGCAGAAGGAGAAACGCCCTTTAATATTGCAACGTCTGGATGATGGAATTACGCACCGAAATTGGTGGAAAAAAATGCTCACTCGAAATATGAAAACGTATTGTCCGCCGAAATAACATAGGATGACTTATGTAGGGGACCAAGGTCGCGACAGAACACGATAAATTTTGATTCATTCTCATCCTGGAGGTCGAATTTTCCCACCCAGGTTACGCCAGCTAACATTTCAGGATCCTATGAATAAGTTTGGATGCTTCTTTTGGGGCAATTCCTCATATAGGTAAAATTTAAACTAAACAGTAATTTTGATGCATCCCATTAGAAAATATGAATATATGTAACGGTTTTTAGCTTGAAAACACGAGAGAAATAATAACTTCACTTTAGGATATAAACCTAAGTAAGCATCTTACTCAGCAAGAAGAGAGCTCTGCGTTAGAATTTTATCCATTAAGAAATTTTTAAGTATAAAACATTACGTATATATATAAGCCCGTTCTAAAAAGAAACTGATTGGATTATATTGACATTAAAGTTTTCGTGCACACGTCGCATTTCGTTCATGTGCGGCTTTCCTTCGAGCAAAAATAATAAAAAAATAGCAGCAGCAGAGTTGGATAGGAGTGATACTCTTTAACGGTTTACTGAGATGCAGTTATATGACCTTCTCCATTTGGTACGTCGTAAAACGATGCAAAGAAAATGAATTTATTTACAGTCAGCTATTAAACCTAAAAATGAAAAACCTTCATACTTATACTAGAATTTACATTCTGTCGAGTACCTTTCGCTTTCGAATGGCGAAAGCTGCCTCAAAGGTAATAAAACAAAGCCAGTCAGGTTTAACATGTCTTTTCATTTTCCTGGCACGTGATGCACGAGATTCCTTGCGACATTGTGGAAATTCCTAGCTAGCATAAAAAGAAATCTGGAGGCCAAGGTAACTTAAAGATAGGAAAGATTCTTTCGTGTATTTCCACGATAGCGTCCGCGCGTTTCTCGGACTAATTTTAACAGGGCGTTTCTGCACTGCATTCTTCCTCAGAGTTCCATTTGAAATTCATATCGCCTCATTATGAATGTTAATAAAGGAAATCTTTTATTCTCTACCACTCGGTAGGGTTTTGGCTTTGTTCCTCGAAATACCTGAGTCCTTTTTCTTCACCGTTCCATGCCTTCCACTTCTTTACAATCCGACGAAATTTCTATTTTTTTTCCCATCCGTCTGCGTCATTCCCGACATCCTGCATTACGTGACCTCCTTCGTATTCCAATCCGTCTCGAAATATTTTTTTCTTTTTAAATTAAACAAAATCAACGTCTCTCTTTTCCCCTGGATACGTTTCAAACCTACTAATTTGTCTTAAGAAATGCTTAAAAAGGTGATACTGTTTATTTGCTATTAAATAAATCCAATACAAACAAGTAGCAGAATTAAGTTAATGGAGTTTCAAAGTGTACTCGCCACAAAAGAATTGATTGTGAAAGAGAATTATTTGTTACATTTGCTATTTAATATCTCTAATAAAAACCAAACGCTTACGTTAATAAATAATTCATATTGCGCTGGCCATTTATACATTATAGCCCTTTCCTACGCAACAGACCAAAAGCTTAGCGGTTTTACTGCTACCTTTTATAACAACGGAAGATTGGGAGAAGAAATTTACTCAAGAAACCTACCGTTTTAACTTATATATAAATATAAATATATATAAATATAAATAAATATATATATATATATATATATATATATATATATATATATATATATATATATATATATATATATATATATATATATGACGACTCGATAGACCGCCACAACGATTTCATCGCTCCAGACCACTCAGTATTATATCCTACACGAGACATTTTTCCTCCATTACGGCGCATTATGAGAGCAACACTCTTGCGAATATGCGCTCGTCGTCTGGCCAATTTAAAGTAAATTCTCGAGACAGGTCTTAATCGATAAAAGCGAAGGAAGGACGACAGGGATGTCCTATATGGTTACCTCGAGAAATACTAGGAGCAGAAAAGAAAGCGTATCAGCTTCTCCTTTCATTTATATTTATCTTCTTCTAGAAAAGTATCAGATTTGAAGGTTGCCGACGATAAGGGAGTGGCCGAGAGAGAGAGAGAAAGAGAGAGAAAGAGAGAGAGTGAGAATACCAGGTTTTATCCAACGGGATAGGCAACCCGCGTAACTCTCATTCTGAAATTATTTCAATTGAGATACGACGCCAGACCGGCTATAATGTTGAGTTTAATTTAGAGGATGAGTCGGAAACCTTTTCTACATGGCGGGACTCCTCAGTGCATACGAATTATTCGGCGGGCCGCATTGTAAGTTGCCAACACTTGATGAGGGATGATCGAGAGTTCACCTAGAGAAGGAATGGCATACCTTTTCATGCTCGCGTGCCAAAATTACTACAAAAATGGACTATACTTATCTAACTTACTTGCCAGTTTGAGATTCATATAAAAACAATTTTGTGTTTTAAAAACGCGATAACTTATTTTCAGACTTACGGCTCAGAAAATTATACGTAGGTTATATAAAATTAAAGTTATCATTTGAAAAGGCTCCTCTCAGATCGTTTATGGCTGAACGACAATTATAGATCAAAAAGCATCTTGTTCTCGGACAAAAATCCACTGTAAATCAGCAGTTATTTATCAAAGTAATTGTAATCTCCAGTGTCAGAAAGAGAAAAAATATTAAGTCGATAAACATTTTTATTCCGTTGCGTGCCAACCGAAACCTCTTCGCGCTTCATAGTGAAAATCAGTTTTTTTTATAGAAAAAGGAATTCACGATTTAAAAATTTCAATATTTAAAATTTGTTATCGTACTCCTAAAAAATTATGAATTTCCGTTTTGAATTTTATAGATCGTCTTGTCGTCATAGCTTCGCGGGCCGCATAAAATGTTCAACAGAACCGCATACCCCTGATTAGAGTTTCCGGAGGCAAATGTTGCTTTTAAAACAAAAGGCAGATGATCCATAAGGCGATGGAACAACGGCCATTTTCCGATACTTAGTTAGTGTGTTCCTATTTCTGTGTTGGAAATTGCACATCAAAATTCACTTAAAGGTAAGATAATCTCTCTAGATTTTGTATGAAAACCTATGGAACAAACACTGAACGCAATGCGTTATCGTAACACAGCTTTTCCGCAAAAAAATCAAAGGTTTTTGCATGGAATTGGAAGCTATGCATTCAAGATGTAATAAATTCAATAAAAATAATGCAAACAATATAAACTGCAGTGACAACCTGAGTCGTTCATTTGACGTTAGAAGGCAGTGGAACAAAAGGGCTGAATATTTTCAGATTCAATGAACAGCTGCGCTTAATACCAATGACAGTTGCAATAATTCGGCCAAAAATGTCTCAAAAAAAGCGTGACAGAAACATATTTAGTGGCGGTATTGTAAATACGAAAACAATTTTTTAGGAAATAAATCAGGCACAGAAAATATTTCATCTTAAGCATCTGGCATCCCAAAACGTAAATAATAGAAAAGGTCCTTGGCGTAATTAAGAGAAAATTAATGTGCTTGCTTTACCAATGAAACATTTAAAATATAAAATAATCGACAAAAATGCCGTAGATAGTATAATATACTGTGAAAAATATAATTCTTAACAGGTGAGACATACCTTTACAACGAAATTCAATTTAAATCCCAAAAAGGCACTTTTTTATTAACGCGTTGCCAGCACAGTATCTGATATAATTCATTTTGATAACTCTCAGGAAACACGTCGATCAATAACTCGAGCGAAATGAGCAAAATATTCTCAAAAAATCATATACTTTCTTATGCAGACGCGTTCTAAGGCAGGTTATCCATGAAAATTTTATTATAAACCTTCTGCCTGAATAGTATTAATTCATTAAATCACCTACGAATTATCTTAGGCAACCTTTGATTATTTACTCGCGACTGTAATGGAAAATTATATCTGAGCAAACGAATTAATCTGAAGTTTATAAGACTAAATATGTAAAAATTATGGCAAAGGATTAGAGTACGTTTAGTATAAATACAAAGGAAAGTTTAGAATGATAAATACTATGCTTTCAAGCAAATGCTGAATTGCAATAAATGATGAAAAGCAGCAGAAATGTTCTGTGTAAACCAGGTTAAAAACCGGCTCCCCGGTCGGTTTTTGAAACAGGACGATTAATCTCCTTCGGTAACTCAATAGTAGAGTATCCACGCAACAAATGGAAGATCTGGGTTCGATTTCCGATCAAGGTAGGGTGTTCGCCTGTTTCCAAGAATTTCTTTTACTTTTAAGCTTACCTTGAAATTGACATAAAAATAAGAATGATTTTTCCAGGTAAAAATTGTTCATTTAAACCACATTTAAATTTGGGCTCGGTGAATGAATATCGGAATTGCTTCCTCGACCAAAGACAGTTTTTCGGAAAAAAATTACGACGCAGAAAAATATCGAATCGAGATTTACGATGGCTTAACTTCGCTCTCGAATGGAGTTTAACTGATTGAAACGCTGACCAAACAAATTCACGTGGTTTGGAATATATATAAAAATGAACGAAGTGAAAAAAACTTTTTTCCTTGCCGTTAAATTAAACGGCTTGTTTAAAAAAAACATACGAACCTCGACTCATTTTTTAGCTAGATCGACCTCGTTTTTTAAATAAACTTTTATTAAAATTTATTTTTCGGGACACGAAAATTGACCCAAAACCCAATTTTTATTCCTCCATCTCTCTCTACTTCAGAGTAAAACAAATTCTTCGAGCTGATTATTGGCGCATTTTAATTAAAGGTTCGAGGGATATAACCCTTGGGGGATATCCGCGATAAGGTGGCTTGGGGGAAAACTAAATTGCCAATATGCTACCAAAATTGGCAAAAAATATAATAATACATGTAGCAAATGGAATTTTTGAATGATCTCCGCGCTTTTTACTTTCACCATACGTAGTATAGGGAAAGTATCGTGATCACGAAAAAAATCGACTTCGAGATTTCAAGGGAAATACATGTTTTGTGGTCCCTAGAACACGTTTAGACTATTTTTGGAATGATGTCCGTGTGTGTGTGTGGATGTATTGTGATTGTGGGCGCTCTAACTCAAAAGGTACTCGTCATATTAATACCAAATTTCAAATATAATACTTTAGCAAGAACACAAAGAACTGATTAGTTTTTGGACAATACCGGTTAACCGGAAGTCGAGGTTTATTCGAAACCCGATTCGGTTTTTGCAATATTTCTCCGATAATACGTCATTATTGTATACATTACAAAAATTACAAAAAATGTAGAAAATATAATTTCCTACATCTTTTATTTCAAACAATTTACCATCGCAGTTATTGTTTAGGAATTATTTCTAAATAATCGGTATTTTCGCTTTCCGTGAAATAACTCCTTAAAAACGTCGTTATTGGTAATCTTCGTAAGGACCAAAGTTGTAGAGAATAATATTTCTTCCAAGTTCTGTTTCAGATACAAATTTTCGTAGAACCATCCATTTCGGAGGTATTTAACTTATTCTTAATTTCCAGTACACGGCGCCACCACCATGTAGTGGTGAATTCTGTAAACATATTCAAAGTATATTTTACGGCAATAAGGACGACTGTATTCTTTTACGATAAGAAATAATAATTTTGCCTTATAATGCTATTCATAATAATTTAAATATCTATACCCCAAATATGGAGAAAGTCATGTGTTGGCCATATCAGATTTTTTATTCCTAGAGTCAGTGGAACCAGACGTGTCCTACGACGCAAAATAAGCAGAAAAAATTATACTAAAAATAAATATAATGTATTTTTTGTTAGACTATAACGAGTGGAGAAACAACATCCATCGGAGTATACCTTAAGAAGAGCAAATTGAATCGCAGGTATCCTTCACGCGGTCAAGTTTTATAACGCCCGTCGAGTTGGAATCAATTATCCTGGATGGTTGAGATGCTTCGAGTGATGCAACGAGATGATGTGTTTTAAAAATCCCACGCCGTTTTCATTATATTACCATTATGCAAGAATAAATCGCATATATAAATAAATAAATCACTTTGTAGCGACACTCCTGCGAAGTTATATACGTATAGTTGGCTATTTTTTCCCGGGAGAGATTTGGATGGCGACATCTCAAATATTAGGAAAATAAACAACTAATAGAATAATAAAACAATAATCCATATCGGTATTAATCAATACAATCTAAGGAGGAAGGCAAAGGGAAAATTTTTCGTATTTTGAATATATATATATGCATATATATATATATATTCAAAATACGAAAATTTTTCCTTTTGCCTTCCTCCTTAGATTCTATTGATTAATACCGATATGGATGATTGTTTAATATATATATATATATAATGGATAGTAAGACCTACCTACCAGCTAAAAATATAATTTCAATTTTTTAAAACAGATATTGACTCATTGCTAGGTAACTGACAAATATTACCTGGCGTTAATTGTCTTGAAGTTGCCCATCAAGCTGTAACAGAAGGTTTCGCTTGTAGGAAAACTTTGAAAAACATTCAATTATTTAGCTGGACATGTACAAATAAAAGATGTTCACATCGATTCCTTTTTCTAGTCAAAGCCACGTTTCATTTCACGATAAGCGAAACATGGAAAATATGATAAAATTTAGTATTTAGAAAGAAATAAATAACTACTTTTAAATCGCTATTGATGCGGTGGTAAGTAGGTACTATCTTAAATGCCATCTCTGTAAATGTCAGAAGGAAATATATAATCTCCATTTCGCCCTTAATAAAGTCGTTTGTCTGTCCGTTCATAGTTCGTTTTCTTGGAAAAAACTCTTTAGTTATAGATTTCAGACAGTTCCTGTAAAATAGGAAAGTAGTTTAACGGCTGAGGAGTACCCCTGAGTCACGGAGGGAAAGCCTAATATGAAATATCGAGCACTTACGAATTGAATTAGTGGAGAGAAAGAGAGAGAGAAAGGAGGAGGAGGATATAAAATTTGTATTCATAGACCGCATGTGGGTCCGCTTGAAGGGAATAGGAGGGAAAATGGCGATTAGGTATTCATGGCTTCCTCAGAAGGAGAGAGAAAAGTTCCTAACATTGAATGGAGACGTTTTACCTTTTCATTATTATGTACACGTAGGAGAAAATAAGACGCCCACGGCGATGAACGCAGGAAGAATTGTTCTAACATTAAAAATGTATGCGGTTTATTATGACACGATCCAATCTAAACTGAATCTACCGCGCATGAATATCGATGGAATTTATATTACATAATTTTTTACATTACATTACGTCGAACCCTTTTTAGCTTAAAAGAAAAAACGTACTTATGTGATCACTCTGTCTGTCCGGCCGTCTGTCTGCTTGTGGATAATTAACTTTTTTAAAGAGCTATTTGGATAAATCTTTTCGAATTAGATAGCTGTTATTATTTTCAAATGATTCAAACTTCCAAATAAATCATAGATTTTCCGTCAAGTGACACATTACATTAAAATATATTCAAATTCAGAAGCCAAGCTTTAATTTTTTACATAATAATTAATAACGTTAACATTTGTCTAAAAATTTAATAGTATATTTTGTAATGGACACGCTAAACGTAGACTATTTGTCAAAATAAGTATCATAAGTCGCTGCTGCCTTTGACTAGATTCTATCTATTTCGAAACACCTGAAAAATTTTAAATTTTAGTTATCAAATTTCCTTCAATTATCTTTTACAAAAATTAATATTTACGTTCACATCCATTTTCGTGCATCCGTTAATTGAGGGATTGGTGTATTTTTTTGCATCCCACTTTTCACGCGTTTGCGCACGTTTATATGGATAAGTATTGATTAGAAAGATAAGTATCTCTACATGCCGGTAGGAACAAATTAATAAACTAAGTAACCATTTCTTTAGGAAATATTTATATTTTGTCGAAGAGGAGACTTCTCTAGGCTAGCTTACATGTTACTTTCGTTTAAAAAATAAAAAGAGTGAACGGGCTAAGAAGCTTAACGTCCGCAATCTCCTTGGCCTCTTCTTCATTTCCGCCCATTAGCATTTCTGCCGAGGAAGAAAAGAGTCGCCAGCTCCTACTCGGCGTTGTTTATCCTTCCCCCTTTCTCTCTCTAGCTAAGCGATCCGCTAGATAACAGATGACGGACTCTCATAATCGACCGAGCGACCATCTTAGACTTTCCATCTCGTTTCATTTTCAAACACACACAAAAAACGGAAACCGCCCATTTTCTTTTGTGTGCAGACGACGCGAGTTGATGAACCGCGACGTCGTCGTCTTCTGGATCCCGCGATAGAGCGGGTTGACGTGCACGGGCGGGACTTTTGAAGACGTCCGTTCTTCTATATATCGCCCTCCGTCGCGGATCTCCCGACCCTTCCCCCCCCTCCCCCTCCCCAAACCATCGCGTGTGTGAGTCATCCCCATTGACCTTTCACCCCCTCCCCCTTCCTTCTTCTCCACCCACCTCTGAAATACACAGGACAAAAGCTGAAAACTCCGCGACCGTCCTCTTATCGTGTGTGAGAGAGAGAGAGAGAGAAAAAAAACACGACACAAAAGAAAACGGGAAAGGTCCGAGGAAAGAAGAGACAGATGTGTCTTCCCGAGAGAGAGAGATTTACGACCTTGCAAGCGTGCGCCCGTGTGTTGGTGTGTGTGTGTGTGGAAGGTTGAGGGATTGTGGGAGGGACTTGTTCCACTGAGACGACGAAGATCTACAAAGGGATGAGACATGGGATGAAAAGAGAGGGTCGAGAGAAGGTGGAACGGAGAGAGGAAGAGAGAGAGAGGAAGATGGACAGGTATGTAATACGGGTGGGAGGGAGACGGCGAAGGAAACAAAAGAAGGCATAAAAAAAATCCCCCATCCCTCCTTCTGCCCTTACCCGCGACCCTCATTTCTCCACGTCCGAATGCTTCAAGTCGAAACAGCGGTAAGGCCTTATATACTTAATATAAAGGGAGGCGTCTTCATCAAGGGAGGAGTCCTGCCGTAGGTGGCGGAAGAGGGGAGTCAAGCGAAGGGTTCCCTTAGATCCGTAGCGATGCGTTCGCTGAAAAATAAGGGAAGGTATCCCGCCAGGGTTTCAAAAGGAGAGATTAGCCTATTCATCACGAGAGAGAGAGTGTGTGTGTGTGTGTGAGAGAGAGAGGGAGAGAGAGGTGTCTCTTTACCTCTCTCTCTCTTCGTTTAACCTTTTGCTCCGTTTTGACCTTGCGGATTCCGAAATTGGGCACGCAAAAGCGTGATTAAATAGGGGTGGGACGCCGCGAAACGAGCGGGTGGAGTTGGGGAATGGAGGGGGAAGGACGCATCTATATAATGCGACGGCGAAAATTGGACAGGAAAGGAAAGACCTGCGTGATTGGATGATGTTGCGCATTTAACATTCCTAAAAAAAGAAACAAAATTTCATTCCGAAAGGACAACAAAGCGTCGGAAGCCTTAATCAAATCTCTTGAAATGGAAAGGTTCGGATAGCAGTCGCCTTTATTTTTTTTTAAACAAAAAAAAAGCTTCCGACTTCTTTGTTCTTCGTCAAGTTTGTTTACGATGACGCATCCATGCATATGAAGGATTTCTTTGCCTCAGCTAATGTTTTAATACTGACATTTTGAAACGAATTGACTCTAAAGCTAAAAAATATTCTCTATAATAAAAATGTTGTTCTGTAAGGAACGCAAGATGGCCGACAGCGAAATTTAATTAGACCACTTGATAATATGTTTTGTCAGTTAGTCAGTTACTGAACGCATGCTATCACAATATATTTTTGGTAGTTGTTAATATTCGAGTAGCACATTTATTTGTTAATGTTAACATCATACCTACCTATTATTTTGCCTACGTTATATATGTATAAACATAATTATTTCCCTATCTTTGCACCCCGACAATTATATGTAGCATTGACGAGAACAAGGTGGGAGAAGAATATCAGAATTTTATAGCCGAAAATAAAAACCAAAGGCATTTACTAAACGACAACAGAATATTCACTAGAAATGTAGTAGGTATATGACGAAATATTTCGTATGTAATAGTGTGCTATTAATTATTTTAAATGCAAATATTAATAATCAATCTATCTATAATTCTTCCGTTGACATTTCCACGGGAATTACACTATTAAGTAATAATTGGACTACTCAAGACGGATAAAACAAACTAAATAATGGGTACACTAAAAGTTATTTAAGATATGTTTAGCCAAGCGCAATTTTAATCACGGCTGTAAAGTGACTGCTGAATTTTCCCAGTCACGGATGGTTTATACAAAGAAATCTCTTCAGTATAATAGAAAGTCATATTTGTTAGCAAATATATTATTATCATTATTAATTAAGAAAAGGCTAATATCATTTTGTCTTCTCCACAAGAAGTTTTTTGTTTGATATGGACAAGAAATCAGGCTAAGAAATCCACGAATACTCAGCCTATTAAGTCGGATGATTTGGATCTTACGCGGTTTTAAGCAAATAGAATTAAAAGTAGTAATACGAAAGAAGGTTAACTGCAGAAATTTAAATGTTTTTACTTTCCGGACATATAAATATACTAACTTATATATGAAAATGTGATTATAAAAGGGATCTATATAACTGTAACAACACATTAAACGTAGTAGCATAATATATTATTGTTTCAAATTAAAATTAAAAATCAATTAAGGCGAAATCATCAGATTTTAGTTCGTTCAGCCATCCCTATGAATAAATATTGGCGCTTTAATGTCTTCGACAAGCTCGTCATGAATTTCAAAACGCAAGAACCCAACACTTCCACGAAATCTTTGATACGCTAGGGCAATATCAATTATAATTTCAGAAAAAGAGAAGCAATGAGAACGTCACTGTGTATGACGATTATGAAAAAACACTTTAAAAATACCGGAGGAAGAGTTTAAGATCGTCGATAAGAAGTTTTAATTGTCATGGCGCATGTGGATTAAACGAAACATCCTCTGTCGCGAGTGGAATGCAGTGAGTGCCTTCCTCAATTCGAAGCGAAATGACTTCCTGAAGAGACCGATTAAATGGGGCGTAGATAATGTAATAAGACCGTCCTTGAGACAGAAGAAGCTAGGAGGCACTAGAGTAAGTTTTTACGATTTCGTAAAAGCGTACGTCCCTCAAGAAATTTTACGTCGCGACAGTGACTACGTCGCAATGGAAAATTTTAGGATGCCATAGTTATTGCTTTCCGGTCTCCTGACCTACCTTAAAAAAAAAAACTTTCAAGGCCTGAAAGTTGCGTATTTTGAGGAAACCCACGTGGTGGAAGAATTTTTTCCCGGGCCATCCAAGTTTTCACATATGTACCAGTTATTTATTTTACGTTTTCCGACAAATAGTGCTTTTTTTTAGCCTTTCAGTTTTATCGGCGAGAATTTGTAAACGATCGAATTTTACAAAAAGAGAAGAAACTGAGAACCATAACTTATACGTTCTAATTTATGGATAAAATAACGCCGACCTTATTTTCGCTGGTGAGAATATAAGCATTCTACATCTTATAATGACGCATATTTCCTTTTTTTAACTTTGAAAAAGTGTTAAACACATCATTAATTTTTGTTTTTAGACATAAATGGTCTCGGTAGAAGAGTGAGAAGCGAATTTGCCTCGAAACCTACTGTGGGCTTGGATGCTTGCATAGCATGTTTTAGCGTTTGAAAGCCCTTTTTTAAAAGGTCTAGGTATTTATGAATACGAGCTAATATTTAATATAATTTTTTAATTACTCGGTCCAAAAATGGTGATTAATTGGAAACTAGTTCAGAAATTAGAAAAAGAGGTATCGGTAAAAAACTTTTTTTCACAATATTCAGAAAAAATCGAGATTTACCATGAGCCCACTGGCCCCTTGGTATCTGCCATCCTATAGTTACATAACTTCCTCGGAATTTTGGGAGTCCGCGCGTTCTTTTTCGGAAGTTCGCAATTCGAGTAAGACGTGATGTTTACTTTTAATCGTAACTTGTTTGACCCAGCGAACAGCTCTGATAAATATTTCAACGCAAAAAAGCGAGACAGTAAATGGCCTTTTCATGGGTAGGGTGTCTCCGGAAATTGTGGGACTTTGTAAGTGGTTTCCCACTCAAAAAAAGGCTCGAAAAACACTTATCTAGAAGATGTAGTATCGACATAGATATCTACTTTCTGTCATATACTATCTCGATTTATAATACACGGAACTGTAAACCAAGTTTGGACACTCCTAATTTAACTAGAATTGTAATAAATGGAGCAGGAGACTACGGCGAAGATAACGTGAAATTATAGCTCCGAATCGTACACGTGAGGACCTAGGAGAGACCAATAACGCCAAATACGTATTTCGAGAACCAATCATATCAACAATAGCTGATATTAAAACTCGTATCTCCTTCACTTAGAGTTACTGGTGTCCCATAAGTCCTCACATCGAAACAAGAATTTCAAATTATTAAATAGAGTGATTACATAGCTCTTTCGTTAAAAAAAGATTTACTTTCGCGTGAAAAGGTCCGATGACGCAACACTCTGTTAGCAGCAGGGTCCCATTACCGCTTACAAGAAGATAAAAAACATTTTATTCTAATCCATTATAACGTTAAATTAAATCAAATGATATATCTCCTGAACAAGGATCGGGTTCTCTTTTCCTGTCAGGTAAATGATATGATAATTTTTTTGATATTTGATTAAATATATCATATGAACACTAAAAGCTTTCGTGGCTGTTGCCAAAAGGACCTAATATTTAGGCGGGTTATATCATTTTCCAGAAATAAGACTATCTTTCCAAAAATTTCGCAAAACAAACTTTAAACTATCCAAAGGATCTTTATACTCGTATAATATGCCAGATCATAATCATAGGTAGTCTGTCCGTAGACAGGTCCGTGATTATTCTAGGTTAAACTTGGTTCTCCATATATTCCTATTTACTGCAGTCTTCTTCATGTCTTGATAGCTCTCTTTCCCTTTCAAGTCGTCTACTAGCTGAAACCTTTTCCTACCTCTTTCTCTTTTTCCATCCAGTTTTCCTTCTAGCACTTCTTTAATCATGCAAATCTCTTCTCAGGTAGTGTCCAATCCAGTTCGCCTTCCTCTTTCTGATAGTCTGTATAACCGTTCGCTCCTCTCCTATTCTTTGTGGTACTTTCTCGTTTTTCATCCTATCTGTCCATTTTATCTTCAGCATTCCTCTACATGCTCACATTTCGAAGATTTCCAAGTATTTAATATCATTTTTCCTTATCGTCCATGTTTCTGCCCCATACAAAGCTATACTCCATACATAGCATTTTATCAACTTTTTGTGGATACCCTTCTTTATATTCCCTATTAGTAGGAGTTTCTTTCTTCGGAAAGCGGCTTTTTCTTTCGTTATTTTAGTCTGCCAGATAATAGCCCAATATTGCTGATACATCATCTCATTAAAAAGATGGCAAAACGTAAGAAAAATTTGTGGCTTTGAAGATGAAAGGCAAATGGCGAGCTCGATGATTCTCTTTCGAAGCATCTACAATATTACCTTTCCCAAAATTTCCCAGAAAACGTTTATCTACCAAAAGGGTCTTTAAATATTATGCCACACACCCCATAGTCTGCATATATTCTGCAAAAAAGACGAAATAAACGTCAGGCAAATTCGAGACATTGAAGGTGAAAGGCAATGGTTCCCTTTTGTAGCATCTACGGAATTAATTATTCCTGTACAGATTAAAAAAAGAAGTACAGAAAATAAATCTTGACTCGCTAACACAAGCTATCATCGATCTGTATCTATGAACATTTCAATCGCTACTAAACCCACACAAACTCGCCTAAAGTTCACGAAATGAAAGGCGTTAATTAAGGATCGTAGTGGGAAAATATCTATGAAAGCATTGGAGTAAAATAAAAGAGCGTGGAGTCAGCGCTATTCTCTCCCTCCCTCCCTTCCTTTCTTTCACTCTCTCCCTCCATCTCTCCGTTTTTCCTCCCCTTTCCTCTCCCTTTCAATCTCCCTCCCTTTCTTCCTCTCCATCCCTCTTTCCCTCTCTATCTCTATCGCAGGGAAATTCCCTCGGGGGTAAAACCTGCCCGCGGAATGGAGCGATGCACGGAGTTTCCGACCCGTTAATGGCGCCCGTTGTACGTAGGCGGAAAGAGGAGGGTTTTTCTTTTTTTTTACGCCGAAAAAGATGAAAATGGCCGCAATTAAGGTTCGGGATTAATGGCCACGGTGCTCGCGGTTTGGTCTCGACTGAGCAAGAACTCAGCCGACAATCGCGTATTAATCCCTTCTTTGGTTTCTCTAACCCACCTGCCTGCCCTTACCAGCCTCTACATCACGCGGCACCTCCTCTCTCCCATTTTATATTTTACCTTCGCCTGCAACAATTCTGCGGTACGCGGTAAAACCAGTTTCCTTCCATTAGACGCCTCCAAGGAATGAAAAACGCGAGGCATCGGAGCGACGGGATGGGAGAATGGGACGGGAAGGCGGCGGCAAAACGTCGAAAACGTCCCCTTTAGACTTAAAAGAAAACTAACGTATAGCACGTATTGCTTGAATGCCTGGAACCCAGAGTTTTTTTACTAAGCTAATGAGACCACGAATCTATTTATTTTACGTTTGGTGACAGTCCTATAACGTTTTTTTTTCAGAAATCAGGAAGCCGAAGGTAATTGCATACATGTATAGGAAAGGGAATTCGATAGTTGAGCTTTTAAGCAGAATCGTAAAGGAATAATAACAGAGTTGTTCTATAGGCGAAATAGTTTTTTGCGGCTTTATTATGGTTTCATTAAGGAGACTGGAGAGTAAATGTTTGCCAAAGATATGCAGTATACGCGTAAGAGGAAAGCTGTAGCAGAACTAAATTCGACTGTGGGTGTCATCGTAGGATTGTCTTTTACTCTATACTAATTAAACTTGGTCTAGTGAGATAAAAGGTGAACGCATTGTGATGCGGTATCCTAGGCTTATATTGCCTTTCCTATACACTATAATATGTAATGTGGGTTAAGAGGAAATTAAACGAATAAAATATTAAAGTTAACTTTATTCATTCATAAAATAAAACTATTGGAAGGTAAAGTAATGGAATTATTTATCACTATGACTTAGGAGGTGTGTGAGAGACCGCTCCTAGGTAGTTAATCCAAAGATTTTTAAAGATCCATTATTCAGAATTAAACATTAAGCAATACCATACAATTCTGTTTATAGTTCATGCAGAATATGGCGCGTAGTTTTTGTTATAAAGTGAAACTAATCCAAACGGAAAACTTAATTTCTATGTCGATATTTTCTTACAGCAATGAAAATTTTATGCCTTGCCTGTCAGTTCCATACAAAAGTTTAACCACAATTGTTATGGAAATTATATAAATCAAAATATATCGAAATCGGAGCACAGTAATGATAATTAAAATACACATTAACAATTACAAAACCTTTCAAATGAAGTATCTCATACATTTTTAACCCTATGAATAAATTTTACGTAGAAAAACTCTTGTTATTTGCAGAATATAATAAATTTCCAGCTGCCCTAAAACGATTTTACTTATAAATTCTACAAACTAGGGTAAGTAATATTCAATATAAGGAGAATAAAATTATTATATAAAGAGTACTTTACTATTATAGACAACGAAGAGAGGAAAATGGCTACAAAACTGCTAAAAAAGCATTCCAAATGAAGTATTAATTTTCAATTTTATGATATAACCTATACCGCAGGGAGCATGACGGCTCTCGGCCGATCCGCGGCCGCATTCATTACTTTCCCAGTCTTCACATATTTTCGTATTCTTCGTATTATATTCACTCTCCCTTTCCACAAGAGAGGAATAGCTCTATTACGCGTCTTACACTCAGCCATTAAAAAAATGCTAGATTTGGTGTCGAAGATTGACCTGATACGCAAGAAACTTGCTGGCAGTGGGGGAAACATTCTTCAGTAACTCAACCGTGCAGGCTGGCATAAATCGGAATGATTTAATACACTTCTTAGATAATTAAGAAATATTTGCGTGAAATATTTTGTAAGAAATAGATCTGAGTTCGCGTCGCGTAGTATAATTATCATATACATCGTTGTGGGAAGAGAGTTTTGAAGAAGCAGATTCATTTTATTGGGTAAATAGTACATTCAATTGATACGAGGTTGACGAAGCAGCGCAAACCATCAATCAAAGATACGGAAAGCTTTTAATTGATATCGACAATCTTTTCGACGAAGTTAGTTTAGCAAAGCAATTTATGTTCATAATAACAGGAAGAGAAGTTGGGATGGGGAAGGGACAAAATTTGAAGATAAGATGGATTGAAATTTTTAGACATTTTTCTCGAAAGGAATATTTCAATTTTCAATCTAACGAAAGTTATTGAATACATATTCTGTTTACCCAGAAAATCAGCTGCAGTAGAGCGACTTTTCTCTATTATGAATAACGTGTGGTCTCTAGACCGAAGCAGTAGCGCACACAGGATTCTCTCAAGGGAGGGTCCGAAATATTTGACAAGCACAAAAGTTGTATGCAAGTTACAGCAATGTTGCGTATTGCACTGTTTAATATATTTATGTTAAAAACAAAGGGGGAAAACAATCTCCTATTCCTTTCTGACGACGCTCATGAACCTAGATTTTAAATAACAATGTATGTTTCCAAAATTTAGAAAAATTTTCCAAGGGGAGGTCCGGACCCGGTGAACCCTCCCGTTTGTGCGCCTGGACCTGCATCAATGAAAGTACAGTACAGGCGATATTACAGAGTAAAATCAATATTGATTTGAATTGTGAAGAATTTTACGCTAAAATAAAAAATGATAAAATGTTTTTAGATAAAGTCATGTCTATTGACAAATATAACAGGTTTAGTAAACAGTAAGATTTTTATTTATTGTATTGATATATTTAATACTGAAATATTAGAAATATTTCTTGTTTTTCTTTTAGATAGTTTTTGACAAGTCTCTTCTTCTCCACATTCCCATAATATTCTTTTTTGTTTTTTGAAAATGTATAAAACGGAAAATAATAGAAATAATGTATATATAAACAATAAAAAACAAAGGACTAGCCGTCCCGAATTTTGTCCCGGTCATGTTAGATTATGTCCCGGATATGTTATGTGTGTGTGTGTGTATATATATTCCTGAAAAGGGGTGTGTAATGCAAAACCGTGCAAAGTGAGGTCTTCCCCAACAGGCGGATACAAGACGTTAAATGTGGATAAATTGTCTTGATCTCAATTTGCAGAGAAATATGCATTCAGTATCGCTTCCATTACCATTCCTTATAACATACGATTCAAAATGAAACATTTTATGCTTTTATAATCTTCGGAGACAGTTCGAAAACCGTGTTGTACAATTCGGGACAAAATCTCAAAAAGAGAAATGTCATTAAACCGAAACGCACTAATCGAAGAATTACTTGCGATAAAATATAGGATTCTATCGATGTGCATTTTTACGAGGAAAGTGATAATAATAACGATCGTTTTTAGTTCATTTCAGCCAATCAAGGAAAAAAGTTTTCATCCACCAATCCTCTGCCACCTCTTCTTTCGAGCAAAGAGTGTCCTTCAAACATTTTTTTTTCCTAATAAAAACTTTTCGGTCGCCCCTTTCATCCGCGGACCTTTTCGTTTTTTTGTTCTCTCTGTCGGCAGTAGGTACCAGGAACCTACGCACTGCGCGCTCCACGAAGACAAGCACTAATTGGCTTCCCGTCGCTTTTATCGATCATCGTCCCGAACACGTAAGAGGCCAAAGTCCTAACCCCCTTTTGATTAAAAAAATAACAATAATAACCCGCGTGGGATTATGAGAAAATGGAAGCCTTAACCTTTAAAAAATAAAATAAAATATACGAAAACAGCGGGAAGCGAAACGCGCAAGGACGATTTTTCCCCTCCGTCGAAAATGAGGTTTACGGCCGTTATTCCGGATTAATGAGATAAGGGATACACGTTATCGATATTTTTTTTTAATTCTGGAGAGTGTACGGGACTTTGTAATGTGAGTCTTCCTACGACGAGGGGAGTTCTTTCCAACCATGTCGGATTTGATGGCCAAGGCAAGTTATTTAAAATGCCGAGCAACCATACAACGGTGGCTACCTCATAGCACGGAAGTCTCCAAAATGATATGCATTAACAATGCACCGTAGATTCCTTCGCAGCTGGCTGATCCGAACTGTCCCTGCGTGACAGCACAAGCGGAGCCAATTTCCATCGAAAGGCATGGCCACTTAAAAAGAGACTCGTGATGAATACTGTCGCGACGGCTATTGATAGTCTATCGCGATGATTCTCAAACTGGGGTGCCGAATCTGAGGTGTACCGCGAAAGACTTGATATAACGCCGGAAAGATATACGTTTGGATAAAAATCTACATAAACAATTCCGAAAATACGCATTAGACGGTATATAAAGCTTCCGAGGATGTATCACTAACAGATAATATATACAACAGATGTATAACATATCTATTCGCGATATTGGATTAACGCAGCGGTCTCCAACGCGTAGCTCGCGGTGTTATTCCAAGTAGCTTGAGGAGGCGCTCTAACGAATACCAAACAATCCCTAAACATGTTACAAAAATATTAAATTCTAAAGAAATATTCTCGGAAACACTATTTGTATTCCGGTGCAAGAAAGGGTTCTACGCCAAAATACCGCAGGCCAAAATTATCGCAAGACAATGTTATCGCAGTCCGAAATTATCGCCTTACAAAATTATCGCAGGCCAAAATTATCGCAAGACAATATTATCGCGGACTGAGCTCACAAAATTATCGCAAGGCAAACTAATCGCTAACTAAACTCATTATGGTTCCAGGACATTAGGTGAGGACATTGGTTAGGGGGAATATTATTGCTGCTGCATGTTCAATAAGAAATATAGCGCTTTTTATTAAATACAACTTTAATATTTGATTACTAAATTAATATTTATGTATGGGAAAATAAATTTTTGGCATTTTTGCTGTAACTTTTAGCGCCTTTTGTAAGCGGCGCCTATGGCCACCTTCGCCATACCCTAGTTACGGCAGCGGGTCTACCTATTTGTGTGAAAGTGGTTTCTCTATATTAAAGATATCACAATCAAAGTTTAGATTAAAACTGACTGATACCCATCTCAACGACTGCAATATATTTTCTTTATCCTCCTTTGTCCTAGAATACGAGAAATTAGCAGATAGTATGCATTGCCAATTATTTCACTGAAGTTTTGTTGTGTGCTAACTTAAAGTCGTATTATTTAAACTTTTGTTTTAAATTTATTTACAGCGAATTTTCAATGGTGATTTTTTATGTTAATACCCTACTTATTTTTACAGCCATGTTTAGGATATAGAGCAAAAATATATTTTTAATAATATTATAAATAATAATATAATATGTAGACATTTTCCTCCTGAAGGAGCATAATCCGGTTTTTTTTAAATTTGGGGGAGGAGGTAGCTCGCCAAGTATTTTGATTTTCAAATTTAGCTGGCCTTGTCACCCCGGTTGGGGATCCAATAGATTAACAGATAGCGTGAAGTGACAGTTTTCAATCCTACCTTTTAAGATGAGGGACCGCGGTGACCGCAGGCGTCCTTCACTGCCGATGCAGAGCTCGCGTCCGTTCGCTTGCTTCTCATCCTGTGACAACAGCCGGCAGCGACGGTGGATTTCTTGAAGATGCCAGCTGAAAGAAGTCAGAAGTTACGAAAATATGAGAAAAAAGAAATTTTTTCCACCACGGATTTATAAGCTATCGCACGTTATCGCTTTGCACACAAAGATAGCGACGCGAAGCGACTTGGTGCACAATAGTAATTGAACGCACGCGTACTACGTTATTTATTGAAAGGAAACCTTTTACATTTAATGGGAAAACATTATTATTATTACTTAATAAAATGACGCTCGAAATATTTTTTGTGCTTTGCATATTTTAATTTTACACTTGAATTGCTTAATACTGCATTTTAAAGCAGTTATATAAATGGACCCAATGAAATATGCAACGGAATATTTTAGAGTACATCAATTAGTTAAACAATAAAAAGAGAAGGCAAAATATACCATATCCGACGCTTCGTGAGTTAATAAATTTTATATAATTGATTAATTAATAATTTATCATTATATTATTAAGCAATTTATATTTATATTGAGCAATATAAATAAAATGAATTGTGTGACTTATCGGTCAATTCATTTGTACATACAAAAGAAATTGAGTAATACGAAAGTTCCGTTATTAGTGAATAAAATCTCAATAATGCTTATTGTGAAAATTAGTTAAAAAGCATCAGAAAATTTCTAAAGGCAAGCCAATACGGCGGTTCATATTACTCGATTAATAATAACAGTAATAATTATCTACATAAGAATTATGGACCAAAAGCACAACTAAATAATTACGAGCAATTTATAACTTTGTCTTTGTCCGGCAATTTAAGGAACGTGCATATAATAGTAGTGCGTGAAAAATGTTAATGATATGTTTGAAAATTAGAAAAAAAACACTGGCGCCTTTCAAATTTAATCGAAGGAATTTTTTTTATGGTATGCCTGTCGCTCAACATTTTCAAAAAACACTATATTTTTTGGCCTCTTTACAAATGCATGAAAAATGTCCGTTCGTAAATTGCCGATTTCAAATTGAAATTCAGAAATAAACCCCTGTTGGAAAAAAAAAGAATTTCACGTAATTCCGCCTAGAGGAGCTCTAACTCTGTTCCGTCTTCTCAGAAACAGAGGATATCTTTCTACTGGAAGAGAAAGCGTCATATCTAAGGGTAATGAAGCGGAATATAGTCGAATTAGAAACGGGCTAACAAAGAACGATCTTTTATTTTGCAGCGATAAGAGACGAGTTATGTTTTCAAGCTTGAGCAATTAAATTAACTCTTCGTTTTAATTGGAAAAAATATATAATTTTTATGTCGAATATCATGCGCTGGATTAGTAAATTCATCTTAAAAATAACGCTTTTATTCAATATCCCCTAAGCTCTAAATAAAGCTAGAAAAACTTCATTTGAAAGATAAGACTGCTAAATAAAATAAAAGCATAGTTTTGACTCCATTTGTATCCACGATAGGTCATCAATAGTATCTTGCTGTAAACTTTGGAGCTCCCTTCCTAGCACTATACATTATATGGAACTGATAAATGACTTCAAATATCCCTGCATCAATTTTTAAAAATAAAAAACAAACATAGGTAGTCCGTTTGATCTCATCTTTTTCCTTCGCCTACCCTTCCCCAAGTTTAAAATGAAATATATTACTTTTATTTTTTTTAAACCTTCAACTCTGCTCTTCGTCATTTGATATCGACACAACATCCCATGATCTAACAAAACAACCTCAGTTGTAATACATCATTTCATACCACATGTCAGATTTATTCTGTTTATGTTGCTAGGCTACTTGGAAGCATCAACCTCGCCGGTATAGGAAAAATATTTTCCATTAATCGCACATATAGAAGCAAAATAGTAATACGTTACCGTAGATAGAAAAATATGAAATTGTTCGTCCATGTGTTGTAGTTTTTCGTTAATAATATCTATCTCTTGACGCGAATTTTCCCCCGTCAAACACGTTTATCCTGGTATACCTGATTTTTCAACGTAAGAACTGCCGGGAAATATCGCATGAAATATGTCAACAAATGCGAATTTTGCACAATCGCGCATTGTTTAAAATACTGGGCGACGGAAAGGAGGCAGGAAGACCGAGGCGCGTGGTGAGGATACGGTGTGGGTCTTTTTAATGGAAAGTGAAAGTCTTAAGGATCCAATGGCATTTACCATGAAATGGCCCATCTAGTCTATAATTTGGTTCGCGAAAAGGTATCAGATGGATGGCTCATAAGAGCGGAAAGGTTCTCGTAAAATTCACGGTCGTTGGCTGCCTTCACCCTAGTCGAAAAAAATTATGTTGAAAAAAAATCGAAAAGGTCCACGTTGTAAAAAGTAAAAGTCAAGAACGGACTTTGACGCATTCGATGTGACGATATTCTAAGTTTCTGAATGCTACGGAATTTTTACTTTCTCATATACGAAGTATATTGAGAAAGTATTGTAATCGAGAACAAATTCGACCTCCAGATTTTTACGGAAATATACGGTTTAGGTGTAGCTGAGTCCGAAAAAGTGGTTTTCGCAATGCCGTCTGTCTGTTATTGGCTCTGGAGCCTACACGGTAGAGCGAAAATGAATGAAATCTCGTACTTGGGTATAAGTATGCCATTAATAATGTTGCTGTATGTTACCGTTATGTGGCGTAATGGCGAGGGCGTTGGCCTGCTACGCTGAGTATACCCGGTGCGAACCGGGCACGAATCCTGCGAAAGTAGGATTTTTTCAGAGGTTTATCGGCTCCCTATTTGCGTGCATAGAGGAGAGCACGTGAATCAGCGCTCCGTCCTTCGGAAGGGACGCAAAGCCGTTGGTTCTCTTGGTGTTTCTCGTTAAGATTAGGCTAATGCCGGCACTGGGTTTATCTCCTCACTTGCCTCGTGACACAATAACAACAACCGAGCCTTTCCTGCTAAAGGTTACCGCCACTACCTGATTACTTACCCAGAATTACCACTAATACCCAGACAAGCTTATAGCGCAAGGGTAGCAGCCTGAGTATTCGGGGGCATCTGATGTGGTTGCTAACCCCCCCCCCCCGGACGCATGACGAAAGAATTGGAAAACTGACGTAAATGACAATTTGAACCTCTTGAAAGTAACTCTTACGCTGAGCGAAAAAGGATATGTGACTTTAACCATTTCAGTTTATATGATGCAACGTGGCATCGTTTCTATGATGCCTGCAGAATCATCTAGGGGAGGAAATTTGAACAATTATGCAGACAAAGGATGATGCTTGAAGTCAGGGCCGGACAAAAACAGACACGCGTTGTTGGCAACTAAAATATGCATAGTTGCTAATATATTTTTATTATATTTTATCAGTTATGTATAGTCGCTAATTCAACATTATTTTTTACGTTGTATGTATGGTGCAATCTATACAGATTAAAGTAATCCTAATTCTAGATCATATCCATATGATAACATATCTATATTTTAGAAAAAGATAAATTAATTTGGTAAATTATTTTATTATAATATTATATGAATCTCTACTAACCTCCATCTTAAACGTGATTATTTTTTGCTCTGTATTGCATAATTCAGGGTAAAAGGCCGCCATTTCTGATACACAAATCCTCACAACACTGGAAAATCTCAGTTTGAACTCTGTTTTAGAAAAAAATAAACCTTAATTATGACCTGACATTTTTACGAATTGATGATCCTAAGGATTTCGTCAAAGATTAGAGGAAAATGACTAAAAATGGCAGGGATTTTAACTAAGGACGACATTACCATAAAATTATTAAAAATTGTTTCGCATCACTTTGTTACTTCATTATCGACTCGTCCACCTACTTTCAGTAAAATGAAAGTAGCGAGAGGGGCCAACTTTTTTAAATGGCGGGCCGTATGCGGTAAGCATTTGAGACCCTACACCAGTGTTTCCCAACCAGGGTGCCGTGAAGTGTTCTGAAGGGTGCCGCCAAAAATATTGTTTTCCCATTTTTAGCCTCATCTTGCATCGTCCGCTTTCAAAAATGCAAACCAGAGTTAAGTCGACCTTCACTTCGTCGCAAAGGCACTTCGAAATGAAATGAGATACGGAGATTAGAGTTAGGGGTTCAACTTCACGACGATTATTACTGACGGTGGATAGGGAGGGGTGCCGCCAAATTCTGAAAAGTCACTTAAGGGTGCCGTGACTCTAAAAAGGTTGGGAGCACTGCCCTACACTAATATATACAAACTCGAAAGTAATCCTCTCGTCTAGTATACTATACGACCCACTCTCTTTGACTTCCATCTCGAGAACCACATGAAACACGCGAAACATCTCGACGTTTCTCGTACTTAAAAAGAAAAACGTTTAAATGAGCAGACCCTCCGACGGTAAGTAAAAGAACCAACGAAAAAAAAACAAGATACCATTTTCCTTTCGGTCCGTAAAAAAATAAGAAAATAGCGCGAAAAACTAAATAAAAAAAAAGAGGGACGAAATAATTTCCGCGAATCCCGCAGGCACACTCCCGGAATACTCTCTGCGAATTCCCTTCTCTCTAACCACCTTTCCCAGAAAAAAAGGTATATACGTAGAAGGAAAGGTAAGCTGCGGCACAGGAAATCTGGAAGGTTTTTTTTGTTGTTGACAGAAAGGAGAACGAGAGAGAGAGGGGGGGGAGGGGAGGGGGAGAGGGGGGTGAGAGAGGATTGTATAGAATTAGAACAAGAGTATACGTATCTCTATGTCAGAGGCAGCCTCCGGAAGAAGAGGCGTTTTTTAATGGTCTCCGCAGATCTCCCGCTCGTCAGCGGAACCAACCGAGCGGTTCATTCGACGCACCGGACCGCGTGTTTTTTTGGGAGAGGGAAAAAAATAAATGAATAACAGCGTGCGCATATGCTTCTACCCCGTGTGCGAGAGCTGTATTTTAAAAAGTAAAGGCAAGGAAAGGAAAAAAGGGAGAGCAAGGGAGAAAAGAGCAGTCGAGGATCCTTCTTTCCGGAGAAATAGGCATAAATGCGAAATAAATAGTTTCGTGGAATCCTTTGGATCCGTAACTACGCGTAGGATTGGTCTGTTTATCGGTATCTAAGGTTCGAGGCGAGTAGATAGGATATACATTTTTTACTCCTTTCAAAACGCTGAGCGAAAAAAACGGCGTGGGTTTTTCAACGTCAGTATTCCATTCCGTTTGAATGAAATTCCGTCGACGCGGAATTTATAATACCTATTCCTTTTAAATCTGAACGTTTAAATTTATTAACGAGCTCGCGCACTTTTATATTCATTCGCAGGCGCCGTTTTAAAAGAGGAAAGTCGAAATAAAATATTCGCTGAAAAGCATTTCAACCTCTGGTCGTTCATATATTGATCCCAAAATGTTTTTAAAAAAATAATAATTTCGAGATATGCAGAAAACATTCTTCTATGATAAATTCATGAGTACATGTGCCATTTAAGAGTGGCCAAAGCAGTCACAGAAATGCTTATTTCCAAATACCTTGCTTTGCGCTGGGAATGCGTACCAGGAAAAGGCCGCGTAAATCGAAACCGTGAAAAAAGACTTCCTCACGGGGACACACGAGGTTAAAAATGGGCCTTTCTTGAGATCGATTTGCAAAAGATTTAGCTGCGATGAACCCTTCCTTTCCTAACACCTCCGAGTCAAAATGAAACATGCTTTCCAGAGACAGTTTCAAAACCGAGGCACAGCGTAATTGGCGACCGTGCTATTCTAAAAGAAAAACCGCGTTAAGCGATTGAGATAGACTATTTTTCAAAAATGTCGGTTATAATTTTCTTTCGAATTTAGCGAATTATTTGAAAAAAAAACATCGAATAGTCAAGCATATTAAAACAGACTTGAACTCTCTTCGTGAATACGTATAAAGAATTGCCCGTTTAAAAGAATCATATGCGAATAGACTCCGTGAAAAAGAGAACTTGACTCCTTATGAGAACATTTACACGAAATCGCAAACCTCACCATCTAGCAAGCGTATACATGGAGTGTCTTTTGTGGATTTTCTTTTGGTCCAGTTATGGCCCGGCACGTTGGAACAGACGCTCACCAATAAGGTCAAGGAAAGGACAAAAGGGCACTATGAAAGAATGGAGGAAATTTATTAAGGAGACGGCAGGTCGGTCGGTGAATTTTTCCTCTCATATTCATATGTCTCCGCTCGCGCGTCCCTCCGTCGTCATGGAAACGTGCGAGTCCGTGTTCAATATTTAACTCCTCGAGCCGGTAAAATTATTTTGATCCCCGTTCGCCCAACAAAGCGGGCATTTTAATTCCTTTCACCGCCCTGTTTATTTTTATGTCGAGGAAAAGATAAATAGGTAGCTCAGTTGTTGATGCTTGAGTAAATGGAAGACACGTGTACGTGCCAAATGTCGGATGGCAAAGTCCGTACACGTGTACGTAAAACGGATGGAGGACGTTAATGAACCTTGTTAATTGATTAACATATTCGCGGGTGATTTTCATGCTGGGGATGTGTGTACTTAGGTATATCCCCCGTAGATTTTTTTAAAAAAGCCAACGTTTCTTCTCCCTTGCCGGAGACTTCTTCAGGGGGTGATCTGAAAGTATACTACACAACCTCAGTACGTTAATGATCCTATTCCTAAAAATCCCTGTCATTTTGGAAAGCAGGAAAGGAGAGAATGGGGAGCTTTAGGGAGAGATTCCTTTTCTCAAACTGAGGAACGTCTCGACAGTTTGGAAATAGGGAAAGGAGACAGGGGGGGGAATAAAAGGGCGGGCGTGGGGAGGGTGACATGTGTGTAACAGCCTGAGAAACGTTTACGAGGGAGGACCAGAGAGATGTAGAGAAAATGAGAGAGAGAGAGGAAATAGGTAGATAGGAATCTTGGAAGATGGAAGTCGAGAGAGAGAGAGGAAGAAGGGGAGAGAAGACCAGATATGACAACGTAGGAACAGTCGGACAGTTTTCACGCGCGAAGGAACATTCGCTTTCTTGGAACGACTGGGTTTTTTGGTGGAGGACGAAAAGGGAATGCTTTTGGGGGTAAAAAGAGAGAGGAATATCTCCGGCGAAAGAGAGGGGATAAGGTGGAAGGACGTTTTCATTTCGGAATCGTTTATTTTGTTTATTTTTTTTCGGAGCGCGACGACAATAACGCGCGACGTTATTACTTTTCAACGGAACCTAAATGTTTAAGAAAGCGGAATGAATTCCTGGGACGAGAGAGAGAGAGAGAGAAGCGTTTTTTTTTATTTATACGCCTCCAAACGTATTATTATGCGGCGTAAATGTGAGCTCGTCCTAAACAAAGAGATGAATTATGGGAACGATTGATCTCGTCCTGTAATTGCCGGACGAGGACAAGGTCAACTGGGATGTACATTTCGCCAACTTTCTATTAATCTGCACGATTCTGGTCCTTACGATGACGCTCTTGGAGAAATTAATTACGTATTAAACTACGAAAAATAAATTTTTCTCGCGGTTCGTCTCGTAGTAACGTTGATGTTCTTAGGCGTTCACTCAAGCAATAGCGGATTTATTGGGCGATGTGAAAGAAGGGGCGTCTGAAAACGAGGGTCGTTGTATGACGTCAGATTAGTGATAAGAGCTCCGTGGCAGCAGAGAGTAAGACTTTATATAACCCAGCGGTGAGTAACCTATGGACCGCGGCACGCATACGGCCCTCGAGAGCGTTTAATGCGGCCCGCGAAGATATAATTAAAAAGAGAACACAAATTCATACCATATACATTCAAATCATGACAATAAAACACAATATTGAAATGTAAACCTTATAAACCTAATTTAGACTTGTTTTTCACTGATAGATACCTCATAATATCTAGTTAACGTCCGATTTAGTCTAATCTGCTTCGACGACTTGCAACGTGCAATGCGGCCGAGGAATTCGCAACCACCAATGCGGCCCATCACGTAGAAAAGGTTGCCCACCACTGATATACTTCTATGTAACTGGATCCAGCAAAGTTTTTTACTTTCTCATAGGTATACGAAGTATATTGAGGATGTATTGTTATCGAGAAAAAAATTGACCTCGAGATTTTGATGGAAGTACACGTTTTAGGTGTACCTGAGTCCGAAAAGGTGGTTTTTGCAATGCCGTCTGTCTGCTCGCAGCTATAGAGCCTAAACGGTAGAGCGAAAACGAATGAAATCTCGTACTTAGGTATTTTATCATACTGAGCAGAGGCTATAATGAAATGGTTGACATTGCTCAATAATTAAGGGAAGTTTATTCTACGCATTTTTTTAATAACAATTTGATTTTCTCAAAAACGCTCTAACGATTTTGATCAAATTTTGTGCAGTTACTTTAGTTTACGTCCGAAATAATACTACATATTTCATATTTCTCAAAGAATGAATACTACATAATTCATATATATCAAAGAATGAATATAAGGCTAGTTCATTCTTGGGTAACTTTAATAACAATTGGATTTTCTAAAAAAAACGGCTCATACGATTTTCATTACATTTCGTGTCGTTATTTAGGTTGATGTTTATAACAATTCTATATAGTTCATTCAAAAGATAACTAAACGCATTAGAATATGAGAAATTTTGTACAATGTATATTGTACCGATTTTTTTACGGGAATGGCTCGTTTACAAATGTGAAGATAAAGCAACCCGTGAAATTCGACACTGATGGTTTCGTACTCTTTTGATGAAATTACGGACATAAAACCTTTTCTCTTTTGAAATTCCGACATTAAATACGTCACGCCGTTACGTCACCGCAGACTATACATAAAACTTCGGATTTTAACACGTCCGTCGCGCCGAAGAACTCACAATTTTCCGTCTTTGCAGGAGAGGTCGCCGACCCCTCGTGATGGGGGCAATAACTTTATTATTCTATGCCTCCAGAGAGAGATAGATAGATTTATGGAGGGAGAAGAAAGTGACGGGAAACGGACGGCGAAATTCGACGCGAGTAATATACAAATGAAGACGATTTTGACACCTTGATGGAATTACTCGTAAGGAAAAAAATACGCGCTTCCTGAGAATGAAGAGGAAAGTAAAACTGTGAAATGCATAGAGAAATAGAGAGGAAGCACGAAGCTGAATGAAGAAGGATAGGATAAGAGAGAATCAAAAGAGTGGAGTGCTTCGTTTGAACCCCGAAAGACGGAAGTAACGCCGCATAGAAAATAGATTCACTACAAAACCCCGCCGCAATTTCATTTATCGCGAGACCGCACCCGAAAAATAGGCACGCTCTTTTCGAATCCCGAGACCTTGATCGAGGCGACCGGAAAAAAATCCGGGGAGAGAAGCGTACGTACCTACTTCTAATGAGATTCGAAACTTCCTTTTCCCCTTTACACTTGAGATCTTGGGAAGCGAGCGAGTGAGATGGGAAGAAAGCCTCTCATTCCGGCTGAAGCATTTTTCCCTTCGAAAGCAAAATAATCGCGACGACGGATATAACGAAATCATGCGTATCAATACGATCGCACAGTCTATCACTGTGAACTACAGAAGCAAACTAATCCTCCTGTTTCAGAATAGGATGTTATCTGTGGTTAGGCTAGCAAAGCTCATATAAATTTTCCCGCAATATATTTCCTCCAATTACCTACAAAAGGTAACACTGAGGCAGACTAATCCTGTTTCAGAATGAGAATGGTTCTTTCGCATTGAGGTTAGGCTAGCCAAGCTAGTATCAACTTCCCTGGACATATGACCTCCGTAGCAAACCAAATTACATCCCAAAGGTACCACTGAACTATCGATGCATGCTAATTCATTTAGTTGTAGATAGTAATCCGCCCGGCAAGTGGGAAGACCCGGCTTCTATTTCAGGTCGAGGATGGATTTTCTCCAGTTTTTTCCAGAATGTTTTCTCGTCCAGCATATGCCTTCCGGCCTAGAATTTAAAATCAACGCTTTCATTCATGTTTACAATACGAGCCTATTCTTGCCTCTCTCTTTATTGTGGGAATGAAATGAACGATGAAAGCTTTTTCCAATCCTCTCATAAATACATACATAAGACACGTTAGTTATTTTCGTATTTTCTCTCTTAATATTTT
Source organism: Uropetala carovei (assembly GCA_036926305.1). NCBI lineage: Eukaryota > Metazoa > Arthropoda > Insecta > Odonata > Petaluridae > Uropetala > Uropetala carovei. Next base: position 7,206,383 of record JAXCHB010000033.1, on the reverse strand, counting down.
CCGTCACGACTTATACACCTGTCTTTCTGAAACGGGACGCTTTCGCGTGCTGTTGATTACAGTAATGGAGAGAGAGAGAGAGAGAGGGGAAAATTTTCTTCGCCGGCTACGAGTGTCACCGTGTCTTCGCACGCGAATGCCTTCGAAAAAGGTTTCGAAAATCGTGCCAGGCGTCTTCCGGAGGGAATTTTCCGACCTTATATCTCCAGGTGATTAATCCGTTCTTTCGTTCCATCCTGCCTTCTCTGCATTCTCTTGTTGGCGGAGATAATGACTTTTTCGCCGAGGTCAAAGGCAAAGGAGGAGAAAAAATAAAGAAAAAATAAATAATTTCGTCTCACTACCGTGTCCCTCTCTCTCTCTCTCTCTCCCATGTGAAATGTTTGATGCGATTTTGGCATGGAAATGTTTTCATTCCGAGATTACTTCACGGGTCTTTTATTTTATTTTTTGTGGCAAAACATACTCTTTTAATATGGGAACGCCTCATCAATCAACTCTTGTGAAGTTATTGAAGGTCGCATCAAAACTTTCGAAAAATACCGCGAGAACTGTGAAATTAAAAAAAAAATAATTAAAATCGGTACGACGTACATTTTATCGTACACGATCACTTCTAGCCCATGGAATAATGTCCCAAACCTACTTTAATAGGCTTCGTTTTTTTTTTAACACGCTTCGGTTATTTTCGCGAGCTTTTCGTCTTAGTGCTGCTGCTAGGACAGTTGTGGCCAATACGTTCGCCGCTAGCTAAATGCTGGGAATGTATTCTTCAGTAGTTATACGTTTTCATTATCCCACATGCTTGATTGATTGGACACTTTATTTGCGAGGTTAGTATAACGTATACCTTTTGGCGATCTCTCTACCTACCACCTAACTAGATGAAGAATACGTATTAAGTTGAAAAAAGACAATAAATGAAAAATAAATATATTCATAGAAACTAAATATTAAAAATAACACACATTGGGGTGGGGGTGTTTTAATATACATTTCCGAACTAATAAGTTAATGTGGTTTACAGTGTACAGTTTCTGTCTTGATTTAACTCGGTTTACAAACTCAAACCTACTTTCAAACTAACTAACATCGCACGTATTTTGTATCATGTGACGAATACGATGACCTGATCATTAGAAGTTTGTATAATATCGGAATCCTATGGGACTTCCCTCGTTCTAGTAGGTCGCACAATGAAGAGATTACGTGGCAGGACGTGAGAGGGTCGGAAGTGGACTATTTCTGACACGAGTTCCGTCGCATGACCTCAGCGGAGTCGAGGAGAAATTGGCGGACGTAGGTCGTTACGTTCTAAGACTTATCTAGCATCGTTTATGACATCAATCTCTGTAACTGGAGGGATTTATAAAAAATATTTCATTCATTGTTGTATAAATCTACATTTTATGAAAATACACTTTAATAAGATCCACTTTTGCCTGACGGCGTTCGCTTTATCAAGATTTCCATTCCGGGTGATACCCTATGTAAATAAGAGATTTATTTGGATTCTGTTAAATGATTTATCTCGTAGACCAGTGGTTCTCAACCTTTTCTTTTGTCTGCGTCATTCTATGTTCAGCTCATTCAGTTATGCGTCACTCCGTTTACAGTTCCATTATCTTCAGGTCACCTTTAAACATAAATTGGACTTTCCCTGTAACATAAAGTTAAAATTCTGGCATTTAAATAAGCACGAATGTTTATTCTCCAGGCTTTATTTACGCGTGTTTATAAGCCAGAATATGATACGCTGTGAATTTATCAAATATTCGCGTCATCCTCCAATAACCGTCGCGTCACCCTGTGGTGTCATGTCACCCCGGTTGAGAAACACTTCCCTATACTCGAGGTCAGGGGTCACCAATTAGTTTTCTTCGCAGTCCGTATTAGAAAAAATGTAACACATCGCGGTCCGGATCCCTTACTCGCATAACATTAATAAAACGTCAAATAAATGTTATAATAACATATTTTTGTTCCCTTTTATTAATTGTTATAGAACAATTAGAGATAATATTTATAACTATATTGCAAATTTAATAAGAAAAATTACATTTCTTTTCGACAAAAATTTTCCCAAAATTTGGAGTCAAATTTGTACATGATATTTGTAGAAAATTTCGAAGAAGTTTATCGGTTATCCGAGACCGAAACTTGTTTATTATAAAGTTAATTTCAAAAACGTTGATTCACATATATATGTTGGACCGAGGATACAAGTGCCGATGCTGAATTGAGGAAAAAGTGGATTATTGTGACAAGAATTGGTAAAGCTTTACCGAAATATTCTTGTATTTGTAGCGATTATTTTAATTAATTAATTGTATTATAAAATAAAATTACGTATATTTCAGAAGTTTAACGGCATCAGTAACGCGAAGAAAGTTTCATTCAGTATAACGCATGATCGATTTTTTAAATGTCATAAGTCAAATTAAGGGAATTTAGAAAAATGCAAAACTAAAATAATTACTTTATGTACAAATTATTGACTTAGGTTCAGATCACACGCGGTCCATGAAAAACCGTTTGGAGTCCGCCAATTGGTGACCCCTGCTCTAGGCCCTAGAGTCTGTGGCCTAGAGCAACAGTCGGTAACCGATTAAACGAGGAGAGCCGCGTTTCTTCAATTCCGCATATAAACCGACGTGAGTAGAGCCGCAGTATAGCTGAATAAGATGGTTTTTATTAAAAAAAAAAGAAAGTGAAATTCATATTTTTAACATCCTTATACGTAAACGTGAACGTAAATGATGTAGTTAGTAAATTTGAAGTTCCAGGCTCCTTATACGGCAGAGATAGTTGGTTTCGGGAGCCGCACGCAAGTCGTGAAAGAGCCGCATGCGGATCACGGACAGCAGGTTGGCGACACCTGCCGCAGAGCCTTGTATATACACCTAAAACGTGCAAATTCACGCAAATCTCTTGATGGAACTTTTTTCACGATCACCATGCCTTTTTTATGCACTTAGTACATGAGAAAGTTACAAATTTGAGGACAGCATATCTTTATTTTTCCAGACTGTCCCGAAAAATACAGCATTTAATAAATTCAACGTCCGTTTTTAATAACATACGGGGAGACCTATTATATTTTCTCGGAATGAGTTCCTTCCGGCTTATCCGTCCCTAAGAAATAAAACACGACCCGTTTGCGAACACAAGCAGAATAATAAAGATCCATTATTATAACAATAGAGTAAGCGACCGTCCAAAATGATACAACGTCCTAATTTAAGTGTACAAGATAAAAAAATAGATGGCCAATTTTTAACAATTTTAATTTGTAAAATAATGAAATCCTGCACGTCGAAAAATCCCTTTTTACGTGTTTTCTTACAGAAAACAAAAATTATATCCTGGAGTCGAATCCGAATCTTTTTTCAGGGCTTTTTTTCGTCATTGGCTTTCAATTAGTAGTTAAAGCATTCCTACAAAATTTAAATCTCCTACCTATTCGGGAAGTTTGTTAAAACGAGTCAAAAAAGCGTTACATACAGAGTGATAGAATAAGCAATTTATATGTTGAGGATCCCTTTCGTGCCAAATGAGATGGCGCCATGCTGTTGTCGAAAAGATTTCGGGATCTAAAGAGGAGAAACTTTTTCCTTGGAACTTTCTCTCGTATGCCGTTGGATTTTCGTGTTCCGATGAAACGCCATTCTCTCCGGAAAGATTGGAAACGTGAACGGTGTCCGAGCAAGTTCCATTTTATTTATTTTTGGGGCGTGGCAATATTTCGTGTTTTATTCAGACTCAGGATCGTGCGGCAGGAGATAACGCCGGAGATTCGCGTACGGAATCCTTTATAAAGAGGACGAGGAAGTTTTAGGGTAGCATACTAACCGTGCATCCGTGAACAGGAACGAAAGCGTTCCGAGACGTTCGTGTTCTTTTCGTGCGCATCCAATTCCGTGAAATGTAATGGCATTTCTTTCATTGTAATATTCACGCTTTTACCGTAAATTCAACGGGATGAAGTTATTTTGGATTGGATTTGAGATGCAGGAGTACGTTTATCGAGCTCGTCCAGTAGGGTGTTCGACAAATCAACTTTCGGAGCCGAATGGTAGAATTTATTTAATATATCAGCAGAAATGGGTTTTCGATTTGCATGCGACCAAATTTTTTCTCGCGTATAAATACCAAAACTTGATTCTTTTCAATTTTTTTTTGCAATATTTCCTGCATAGAATCACAGAATTACTCGGGAAATACTTGAGCCAAATAAAATACTCCCACAGAATTTTTAATTCCGTTTATAATGAATTGCCTACAAGTTCAGGATTTCTCGCTAAGGTATAATTTAAACAGTGCAACAATATTTTTCAACTGAAAAGTTTTAAAAGACCTCCGAAGTCAGCGATAGAGATGATGTAAAAAAAAGGGAAAATACAAAACAATCTACTTCTCAAACAGTAAGACCGGTGGGAAATGAGTTCAAAAAAGTTTCAATATAATTTTCCCCGCATTTTTTTCGGCCGACCTCTCTCACTCAAGAAGCGCCACCAGATCGATTGGCAAGAACGCTTCTCTACACCAAAGTATATTCAAGAGGAAAAAACCAAGGGACACGTTCTTTTTGACCAGAGCTGTTTTTGGGCGCTAAGAAAGCTTGCCGATTAAACTTAAAAAAACCGGAAGATATTCCACTGTACTAGCAACAAAGCGAAGGAGACATTTCGTATAAAAAAGTGTAAAACTTTATATCATTATATAATTTGTCGATTGTTGTCCTAAGCCAAATAGCAACCAGAAGCATGGTGACAGAATAAATAAATAAACAAGTCACTAGCAACACTGAATAACAAATAGGTAAAACAAAACAGCATATCAAAGTGGACACATGTAACAGATTACATGATTGTTATTGGTTCAGTCAAAGTATTTAAGAGTGCGATTTGGAAAAGAGTATTCAAGATACACACAGGTATAATAAAACATATTTTGTTTTGATTTAAAATTTAAATTTTGGATACTTTCGATATTTAAGACTTTTGAGGAGAGATGGATAATACTGGATCTTCTACGTCAACGGGAAAAAGACGTCGTAACTTAACTCCAGCAAACAGGAAAATGATTCGAACGGAAGCACAGAGAAAGCGACGTGAAAATTCAACACTAGAGCAGAGGCAACACGAAAGAGGTAAAAATTCAAGAGCGCGTAGAGTAATTAGACATAACATGACCTTTGAAGAAAGGCAAGAAAGTAACAATGTTAACACAAAACGCAGATTATCAACAAAACGTTCTGACGTACCAGACAATGTAGTTTATAAAGAAATATTTGAAAATTAATAAAGAAAATTCATGATTTAAAGTTACGTAGTAACCGGTATTTGCCTAGTTATTATAATCGTACATTGCATGTCCTTTGTTTATTTCGGAGCGTAAAAGAGAAAGTCCCGATACAAACGACCTCGAAGCGGAATTTCCCAATAACGGGCAATTCCAAGAAAAAACTTACGCTTAATTTAATTAAATAAAATTTTTTTAGCCCTTACATAACATTTTTAGAGATGTACCTTCCACCATTTTATGTAGAACGAACGAACAAAAAAAAACTCTTAAGTTTAATAACACAATAAAAAATTTTAAGGAAAAAACAACTCAAAAAATTAAAGAACTTTGCCAAACAAATAACCCCGTATATTCCACTTCAAGTTCATGGATTTTTATAAGTAAAAAAATGTTTTATACATCCTCAAGCCTCGTTAGTACGTATTCTTCATCAGGAATACATTTAGCCTAACACCTCAAAGCTAGTTATATTGCTATTTTCAATAGGTACGCAATATTATAATTTTAATTAGAATTTTCTAAAAATTATCTTCCGACTAACGGCAACTTTTAACCAAACAATCGAATGTAATGTCTCAAATAGAAGATAGCTTCTGGATTCTTCTATTACTCAAAGAAATTGTGGAATTCCTAAGGATAAAAATCGGTGACTTTAATTGAAACAGTCAGGGTTCGTTCATATTTCGATGTGTGTACAGAACTGATAATTCAACACACAGACGATTAAAGAGAAATGGTCCTAGACTTACCTAATAAGAATCACCATGAAAAATACATAAGGTGGACTTCAATGACAAACACGAACTTATCTAATAACTCAACAAAAAGTTACACAAGTCCTCTTTGAAATCCAAAAAAATAATACGATATGTTAAAGAAATATTTTAAGGTATTTCAAATATTTGATGGAATAATATTATGAACGGCTGACTGTATGTAATGCGCATGAAAAATCCAATTTATTATGATCGAAATTTATATTTTTTCTCGGAACAAAAACATGGACGCTTGATTGCAGAAGGGTCAGTAAAATATACTCTCTGTCACCTGTAAAATTTATCCGGTACACTTTAATT